>CM059568.1:15928371-16553475 GCA_030386875.1 Morinoia aosen | reverse complement strand
AAGTGAAGATTACTACGGATGTGAAATTTACACGTATGTTTTATAAGATGAAATTGTTTATGCTAATAAATGGAGGATATCACACAGTATGAATTAAATTATGGATGCAATAAAAAGGACGTGTGCATAGTCTTTTGAAAAACCTTCTTGCGAAGAAAAACAACATGCTAAATGAGCATCAGTCCAAAGAAAAAATAAATTCCTTCAACAGAAATAACAATAATTATACTATCGCAAAATCAGATATTTTGAAACGAGAATGAACGTTCACTATTGGTCTAGTGAACGACGATCTTGAACATCGAAGTTCGACATGCAGTAGTGGATCATGATTCCAAAGCCACAGGCTTGTAGTAAACCTTCGGGTGATGATAAAAAATACTTTGCTCATACTTGAGCTTCAGGATATCGTGTTTGCCAGCGCTCTGTAGTAAACTGCGCTTGCCCTACAAAGCATTTGGTGTCAATGTGATTATTTGATAATTTTTTAGCATTTTTACTTCAACAAATATCGAATTTTTAATTAACTGAGATTAACTCAATAAAAATAATGACGACAATCACATTAAAAGTATTTAACAACTTTCACCCTGAAGTATCAAACTATTTAAAAAAATGAGATTTACTCAATATAAACGATATCAAACATCTCATAAATGATATTTATCGATTTCAAAACACACTCACTAGCATTACATCAAAATTTAATGTGGATCACGTCGTACCTTAAAAAGAGTGGAAAATTACGATTCCTCACCGTTCGAGAAGTACTTTGGTATGTCTTGAGTCAAGAGAGCAGCTAATGGTAAAAACTCATTGATCATAAGCAGTGAGTATCCTCGACAATACAACTCCGTACCCAATACACCGATGCGCTGTCCACGAACAGCTATGCAGACGACAGCATTTGCTGCCTTTAAGCTCAGCCGTCTGAATCTTCGGATTGTTCGTCTAGTGTATGTCTGCCAACGTTGTCAAAATGAGAAAAAATCTAGAAACTAATTTCTAAGCAGAGATGAATTCCTCTGCTTAGTAGTTTTGCATGCTTGTAGTTCCGCTAAGTGGCAAGTAAAATTCAATTTCGTCAGCAGGATTTTTCAAATATTTTATTTACACTCAACACTGACTAAAACATGGAACGATTTAGCGCATACCGTAAATTCCATATCAATAAATAAGCTTTTAGAAGTCACTTAAAATTTAGATTGAAATAATTATCTATTTGCCAAAATAAAACTAGGAACTACAAGCAAAATTTGATAGGAATCACAAATTGTAGGCGTTAAGCAAACTTCTGACTTTCATTTCATTCGATTCAGTGCTCAGTCACTAGGCAAATTTAAATAGGTTTTGGGGTTCATAAACTGTTTCCTGTGTCTGTAATTGTACAAGGGCAAATAGATATAAGTTTTATTATATTTAAGAAAATGCAACATGCGATGTCGTATTGGCCATATCTGTAAGAAATCACGGAAAAATTTTGCATTCAGTTTGTTCAAAGATACTATCAATATTTGGATGCTGCCAAAGGACGCTCTTCATTAGTGAGCATGAAACGAAAGCGCAAAAACAGAACCCGAACCTAATTGCTGTGCCATACATTCAAAAAGGCTACCGTTTCGAAGAGCGAGCTTTACTGAGCTCAGCTATAATTGGACACGATACTATATATATATATATATATATAGCCCCATTGCAGAACTTGGTTTTAAATCCTCAGTAAACCACTTCCTAATTGCTAAAAACAACGTTCAGGCGAATAAAATTCGTACGAAAACTTGAAAATCAGACTAAAATTATTTTCATAAGAGTTGAAATCAAGGTCTTATCCATGGGAAATACACCATGTGGGTTACATAAGTGACATTGATGCGGTGAATCACTGTGTTAATACATAACTGATCTGGTGAAAGGTTTGGAGTTTTTACTTCAATTCTTTCAGGTTTTGCAAGTCATTTACCCATCCACATCAGACAAAAACTGTAACCCAAGATTACAGTCGTGCTGAGGGAAATTTCAATTAAAAACATATTTCTCTTCTCAACAAAACCTATCAGTGGTTTGAAATCGTTGCGAAATTGCTTTTGACATTGAACTTTGAATTGCTGTCGTGTGATTCTGATCGGATCTTGTTGTACCATTCTGAATACAACATGTCTTGGAGCACGGGAGGGAATATTAGAAGCGACAGTCAAGATGCATCGTTGTTTCTCGCATGGTATACATCAACGAAGAAATATCTCTACTTACAAATATCTTAGTATTAATGCACTTAAGGCCAACTGCAAATTAATTTTGAAATTATTTGAAATATTTTTAATTCAGCTTATTATATTTAAAAATTAATCTGCTTATAACAGATGAGGTAACTCAACTTGATATAAAATATTTGGATCGGTACAAGGCAAGCGACGTGATCTAAATCTGACGGAGATTTTTTTTTGTAGTTGTGCGAAGTTATCCAAAAGAGTTATTGTAATATACTATTGTTTGTGTTGTATGCTATCAAAAGTGAAGACGTTATTTTTAAGCGGAAGTTTTAATTCTTTCCTGAAAATTGTACTTGAACGAACATAAGTACTGACTGCTGAAGTTGCTTGTTAGTCAAGTTTATTACAAAATAATTTCGTCACAATTTATAAAAAGAGAAACTTATGTCGGAAAAAATTCCTTCACCAACTAACGTTCAGAAATTTAAACACTCATCATCAGAGGAAAAATTAACAAGAGGACATTCAATGTCAGCCAGTTACTGTAACTGTTGATCACGTACGTAGATCATAATTTATCTTCATATTATGCACTCATATCAATTCTAAAAATGAAAGAACATTACTACGTTTAAAAGGGTTCCATGCACATGCACTTGGTAATCTCAACAAAATAAGTTAGAGAATAGAGGCAATATGTTATTCGATGCAATATTATCGCCCTTCAGTTAAGGATCCTAAATACAATTATAAAATAACATCCGCAAAACAAAGACACCCGATTTATTATTGTGCGCTGAAAATCGGAGCAAAAATATTCTTGTACGATTTATTTACTTGCAGATAATAATCACTCACAATTAACTTAAACTGGACGGCCTATGACCAGCAATCTTGTGAGAAATATTCCATGAGTAGTTTTGGTTGTGAGGTTTCGAGTATTTTTGATAGAGAATTTTCCGTAACTTCATTGATGGCTTATTCATGTCTTTTTTTCTCCGATCAACAAAGATAAAACATGGCTCAGTTTGGGATTCTAAATGCAGAACTGTTTGTTTAAAAGTGGTCGGAAGTGAACTATATGCATACATTCAACATTCAGAGCATGTGAATGGATCCAAAATTACTTTCAGCTGAGAAGTAGGGCTTAGTTATTTATGACCTATTTAAAATCACTTTCATGAAGACAACATGTCACCCTCACTCAGCGCAGCACATAAGTGGTTGGGAGCGCCGGCACTGCGCAGCGGCTGCGCAAAAATATCCACTTACCAGCATTTATTGCTTTTGGCGCAAATATACCGCGAGAAGCGGCGAAGCTTGCGTTGATTCAAAGCAGCTCCGCGGTTTCCATTTATGATGCAATGATCAGCAGTCCCGTCAACGGTACTGCACTGAACTTCGCTGCGCGTGCCTTATATTTCAGTGATTACCACTTCAGACACTGGTGGCGATTTTTAGCCGGGGTTGTTTTGCGGATGGCTAGTAAGCTTCATTTAAGTTCATACTCTTGTTTGAATTACGCGTGTTTTGAGTCTGTTTTTGTTCTAACGACAGTTACAGTGGGATGGAATTTAGTAGTAATTTTCAGACTTCTCTGCTCTCGAGAAAAGATTTTGAGAATAATTTAGCCTGCATAGTAGGAAGCAAAAACAAAAAGGGGAAAAAATATGTGTGATTCAGTTTTTTACGTGTCAATATAACCAGTCTACAAAAACTGTATGTTAGAATACTCCTTTGCGTTAAATATAGTATGCAGCAGTAGTTTGAAACGTTTTTGAACTACTGCTGCAATAATTTTTGAATAATTATTCCTGTCGTAACGTTTCCCTCTGAACCTTTGTCAAGTTTATGATTTTGGTGCAAATTTTTCATACTTTATTTATAAAAAAATTTATTTATAAAGCTTCAATACATATGGGAATTCAAAGTAAACTAGAACGTTATTAATTTGGCATTTGGGATAAGTAATGAATAATAATTTCTAGCGAGATTAAAATTGATATTTTTTAGTTGCATTTCTGCAGCTAATCTGAATCTTTTCACCATTTCACACTGACAAATGTTTCAATTAATAATTAAAATATGGGTGAAATTTGTCGAATAATTTTTAAAAATGATTCCATATTTACATGAGTGAACTTTTTTGATTTCATCATCATGAAACGAATTTGTTTGTGATGATATTATCGCCATTGGATTGGAATTTATCAAAAGTTGGCTCATGGTCAACACAATTACTTACTTCAATTAAGATCTTAAGTTTGAAAGTATGTTTTTCATAAAATAATTACTGCGGATGTAATTTTTCATAACGTTCAAAATCCATCTGAACGATGACAATAAGAAAAAACATTTTTCATTATTCCATGAGTGTCAATCATTTTTAAAATCAGTATAACTTGATAAAATCTCGTTCACAGTTAGTTATTTCAAAAGTTATGTTACACTTACACACTCCAGCTAAACTCATTACCTCATATCCATATATGTATATATATATAAAAGTTCGCTAACGTTATGAAGGAACCGAACCTCCAAAATTGGTCGTCATCGAACTTGTAATGGAATGGAACCGCCATGAGGCAACCAGTGTTGAACCCTTCACAAATTCGATTTAAAGATGCCTAAATTGAACTTTTTGTACTGTATGGCAGCATGCGCCTCGCATCGTACTGAACAGTACTCAGCAGCGGCATATTGGCTGCAAAAACTCAACAATATTGAACTTTCTTCGGTACAAATTCCACACACAGTCAGATACTCTGCTGTATGGATGTATCATACTATACAAATTGGGGTGGGACATTAGGGTATTCAACAATGACAATAAAATAAGCATTCTTTGGAATAAAAGTAAATTAAAAAGAAAAAGTAATCATAAAGAGTGTAAATGCTTCGAGCTGTCATCCACATATAATACGGAATTATTCCAATTCATTTGTACTTTCCTCGTTTTAAAAGGCGTTAAGTAAATTTATAGTGTCAAAATCCGAATGCCGATATTTTGAAAGTTACCGGCTTCCTCTACTTGATTCTGAGCTTCAGATCGCTGTAAAAATGATTAACAGGTTAATTTTGATATCAGTTGAAGTTGCTCAGATTTCTTTCGAGAATAATTGAACCGAGTAACCTTTGCGATAGTTCAGAGAAATCATTTGATGGCTACTCACGCTTTTTCGAAATATCACTTCACAAATTTAACATGACACCTTCAAACCAGTGATCAACAGAATTCGATCGGCTTCTACCCAGCAAAAAATCGGCGAACCTGTCTTGACCTTCGAGAAGTAATTAATATTGTGAAAGACATATCAAGGTGATACTGAGGGTTCGAAGGAGTTTTGTTGACAATATTGGATTCGTCGTCGAAGGAAATAAAACAAGAATGAGGGGCAGATTTGGCTTCGGAACTCTGAGGCCTTGCAATTTATTTTCAAGGTTGCGGCAATACTGAAGGAGATCAACTCTCGCCTTCTTAGAAAGAGCAAAAGTTGATGTATGTCGACGAACCAAGTGAAGTTTCTTTCCCTGTCGGTAATTGTAGGAAGTTCATGCGAATCCAGATGAATGAGTTGCTCCACGCTTGACTTACGTAGATTTGGCACGTTGCTTGATTTAACAGCACGTGTAGTAATGATACTCCGCAGCATGTGCATTGAAATTATGCTCGAAAAAACGTTCATCTAAATACATTTATTCAGAAGCTTGAAGCTTTAAACTCACTTATATATTAGACGCCAGAAAAATCCCACTGCAAATATAGATAACTCTGAAACAAATCATGATATTACGGAGGCGTATTCTGTTTTACTTCTTAAATTTTTTCCTGTTACACTATCGGTGGTATTAAATATTTATATTTTTATCCATCAGAGTTGTCTTTAACGAAAGTTGTACAAAAAGATTTGGACACATCACTTGTCATTTTGAATATGGCTGGATAATTAGGATTGTTTGTAATTTAATAAAATTAGTTACCACAAATAAATTTACGTGATCGGCGTGAATAATAGAAATGTGCAATTCAACGGCATGAGGGTAACTCCTCTCTCTACTTAGAGTTTTCTAAAGCCCTAGGGGAAATCAATAAAGTGATCAAAAATGCTAATCATAGCACTTTTGGTTAAGTGTGAAACAACGTAGTTGAAGTCACTGAAGCTCTTTGAAAATCACCGAACTTATTTGAATCCTGATGGAGCTATTTCCAATGTTTTTATACTATGTCATAATTTTAAAAAAGCGACAATCTTTTTGATGTTTCACTTGGGGTAAATGAATAATTTAAATGAAATAAATACAGAAAACTGTTCATTTTCAAAAAAGTTGCTTCATGGAATGTATCACAACACATGGTATTTATAAAAATTCCTAATATAAAGGTCCTTAATCGATAGACAAACCATGCGAGGCGTACTTTTGCCGTGTCGGGAGTTACCTCTGATATTGAGAGAAACAATAAAAAAATCATCTCATTGGATATCTTATTCACAGAGAGGTGGTTGACAGCTTATAAATAGTTATGGCATTCGAGGAGTTCCTCATGATTGGTTCAGATCATACCTGACTGATCGCAAGCAATACGTTGTCACTGACGATGCAAAATCGGACCTACAGACAATTAGCCATGGAGTTCCACAAGGATCTGTCCTTGGGCCCCTCCTATTTCTAGTTTTTATCAATGATATTATTGATTGTAGATCATTTTCCAAATTCATACTTTTTGCCGATGACAGCACGCTTTCTATCCTTCCATACCAAAATTCTACTCTAATTGCGGAGATTATGAATAACGAACTCCACAAGGTTTCACTGTGGCTTAAAGCTAATAAAATAAGCCATAATATCGATAAAACAAAATATACAGCATTTTCAGACAAGAAAAATACATCTCTTCTACGCATTAACATTGGTAAAAGTAAAATTGAAGAAACCAAGTCATGTAAGTTCCTGGGCATCCTAATAGATAAACATCCGACCTTCAAAGATCACATATCGCTCATATTAGTACTAAGTTATCAAAATCAGTTGGAATCCTCTGTTAAGTGAAAAATTTCGTGCCTGAAGAAGCATCGCAAATACTTTAGCGAACGCTCATTTCACCATACTTACAAAACAGAATAGAAGCATGGCACGAAACTGATGAAAATAAAACCAATATACTTTTTACTCTGCCAAAAGAGCCATCAGCGCGGCAAAGAAACTAGAATATGATGTTCACACAAATGGTCACAAATTCATAAGTTTACAAATACTTAAACTTAAGGATCTCTACAAGTTATGCATTTGTAATTTCATGCATAAAACATTGAGAAGTGATGGCGGCAATAACCTCAGACAATAATACTAACTGCACAAACTGGTCATCACGATCATTATACACGTAATAGAAGTAACTTCATGCTTCCTTATTATTCAAAAGCTCGGTCACAGCACAGAGTCCTCTTCGTTGAAACTAAAATTTGGGACTCAATCCCTGCAGAAATCCGTGAAAGTAATTCCTACAAAGGATCAAAAATAAATGTTGAATCTCATTTTCAAACAGAACATTAGTCATATAAGATAACCAAGTCAAATCTTTTCTTCTACATGACTGATCCTGATAGGGTAATTTGCCATGGTTAATGCCATTGATCTCCAGTCTGTTTTTAAATCGTTTCTAGAATATACTGTTAACATCTAGCCCATTTAAACTATCTTGTAAAATGAAGCATCCAAAATCGATTGAACTAATTCATTGATCAGTCTAATGTGTAACTAGGTGAAGTGACTTTGGTTAAACAATATTGTACACCTTAGAAAAGCGTTGATTGTAGGATGCCGTAGAAGTCCACAGGTCGCTAAACTCAAATTTGACCATTGTACTAGACTCGAGCAACTGTATCGCTTGTAAAAATAAATTGTTCACATTGTTTCACATGGTTCAAAAATTGTTTAAATTATTAAAATTGAAATACTACAAGAGAATCCTTCGAAATTCATTCGTTATAAGTTGAAGCGAACAAAAAAAATAAAAAACGCTTTGCCGAAACAGACTGGAACATCGTCGTAAATGATTATCAAGTTGTGAGAAAAGGTTAAAAGTAATGTATAAAAAACATCGCACAACGTTCACTTCTAGAAACATGCAGATAAAAATACAAAATGAATTGCTTAGCTTGTTCATAGTACGGATAGAAGGATATTTGTCCACATCATAATCATAATCTCATATTGCACCCTATTTCACTTGTCTATTCATATTTATAACTTTGTCTATTCATAGAATGGTCTCACCAGGTTCATACTATCGTCACGGAATTTATGGCATAGCTTAAGCCGTTCATGATTAATTAGACATATGTTGGTTGCGTGAACTAGCTGGAAAATTAAGAAATCTAACTAAATCGAACCTATACTGGAATTAAATTAAAATTTATAGTTGAGTGGAAGGGGAGAGTCAGCAACACACAAGGTTTTCTGACAGGGAAGTTATAGAAAACGGTTAAAAATAAATACATTCATTGGATACACTTCAGTATTCTGCAATGCGATCCCGAACCTTATAAACTTTGGCGATAAACGACGTATATTTTAAAGAAAGTATGACTACAAAATGGTAAATACGAATTAATTCAGCTTCTCTTATGCAAGCGCTTAAGAATGCATTGATAGGGTACAAAACAGCAAACACTAAAAGTATACATTGTGTATTTCATGTAAACTCAGCGTTGTCGATTCTAAACTGTGAAAACTGACCAGAACAAGGAGTGCAAAATTGATTCATGAATAATTGAATTGGGAGTAAACGACTGTTTCTCAACATTAATAAGTAATATCTTTTCATTGATGCTGACCTTTAATTTATTTGATAAGGTGAAGTTTTCATAAAAGAGAAAATTGATCTCGAAATATGACAAGTTTAAACGGAAACCATAACAGCAGCTTCGACAGATCAAGTTTAAAACTTAGAAAGAGCATTTTTTAATATTCTTCCGTAAGCTCTTTGCCATCAAATAATGAAGAACAAATCAAACGTTCAAAAACTGTTTGTCCAAATATTCTTTCGAAAGCGGTTTTGTCTTTAAATAATGAGGTGTAAAACAAAGCGGAAAGGTTTTCAAGGTGAGAGAAATTTTATTTAGTCATGTTCCTAGATGTTGAAAGTTTGCCTCTTTGCTCTACAACAACTTATTGTAATTGAGCAAAGGAAAGCTTGCACCCTTTGGAAAGTTAGTCTCGACAATGGCAGCGTTTTTTGTTTATGTTTTTATGTACGTATGTATGTGTTTTTTCTTTTTTAGGGAGTAGCGACGCTCTAATTTAATATACGTTTACCATGATATAGAAAAGACATTCAAGTTTCCAACGCAGAACTATTAGATTTCTGTGATCTTCAAGGGACGCTTTTTCAACATCCAGCAACAACGTGTATTGTGTAACCTTCGGTAGAATAACTTTACTTTTGATTTTTTTTACTATGCTACAACTTGACTTCACGGAATGAGTGGGCTAAAAGGAATATTGACGAAACAGGTTTTTTTACAACGGTTATCGATATTTTCAGTTAAAAGCTGCAAATCGCAGGGAATATGACATCATGCATGTCAACTAAAGTATACGAATCGACAAAACGGAGTGAGAAGGAAAGGATAATTAAAGACTATCATTAACAGTCAGATTTTGATCAAATGTTTGCAACAAAACACGTCATGTTCTTTGTATTGTATGCTGTGAATTGTAACGTCTCAAAATTTCATCCCGGTGTATCATGACTGTGTAAATTTAGTAATAACTAAAAATTTTATTCCGCTATGTCATAACTGTGTAAACTGGAATAACAGCTCAAAATTTGGTCCAGAAATAACATAACTGTTGCGCCTTACCAGCTACGGTGTTCGCACTCCATAAAAAGACCTTGATGTTGAATTTCCCCTCCATTCAATTATAAAAGAAACCGCTGCATGAACCTTACCCAAATTTTATATCCAATATTGATGTTAAGTTTCAGAAGCACTAAATTATAAAAGAAACCGATGCCTCAGCATGACCCAGATTTTCCACCGAAGATTAATGTTTTCATCACGACTTAAGTAGAAAATAAACCAATGCATGAACCAGCCACAGTTTTTGAAACTCAGAAGTACTACAGAGAAAAAAATTTTGTCCTTTTCGTAAAAATTAACACGGAACATTAGAAGTGCGATGGAAGAAACGGATTTGTTTCAAGAGAAAATGAAGAATTTCATCTTGTACTTCATAGCATATACATTATTTACACTCTGCTCGTTATTAGTCAAAATGATGATTTTTCTTTATGTTGCACACGAATAGTACAGTTATTTAGTATTCCTCTTGACGTCACTGATGTCGTAAACTAATCAAGAGTTCTAAATATTTTATCGGAAGATGGCGCTGCATTTTATAGCAACGACTTTTGTGTCGATTTTGCTGTTGCTGCGGAGGAGAAGAAATGGGAAAAATGTAGACAAATGGGAAGCGAGAAGGAAGAGTTAACAGCAGCGTCAGCACATATTGTTACGTCAGATATTGAAGCCCAGAACTATATCACTGAAGTAAACCTAAAATTATATCAGACATATCAACCAAGAATTCTGTCAGAAATATCAAACTAAAATTATATCAGATACATCAACCTTAAATTCTATCAGAAATATCAACCTAAAATTCTATCAGATATATCAACCTAAAAGTATGTCAGATACGAGTATATCAACTTAAAATTCTATCAGATACATCAACTTAAAATACTGCTAGTAGGTTGGTACACGATACGTTCTTCTCCCATGACAACTTCATTAGCGGCTCTTCATCTAAAAATGAAATAAATCAACCACAAATGAAATTGGTTCACAAGCCACGGAATACAAGTGAACGTTGAGGCTCGTTGCATGAGCCGAAAGTGATATTTGAACCATTGGCGAAATCACATTTTAATGCCCACTATCATATATTTAATTCACCCAAAAATTGCGGTAAAATCAAATATTAAGCTCCCTTCAAATTTTACGAGTGATTCATATGAGTTAATGCCTTAATTTATCCTAAGTCAATAATGGTTGCCAATCCACGGAATGCGTATATCAATTACTACCAAAATCCTGCTCTCGACCGGCAGCGATGTAAGTAAGCGCCTGCAATTATTATGTAATATAATGTGGGAGAATTGCTTTTCCGGCTCGGAGCCCTCAAAGTGAATAATTATATTCCATTGAAGTAGCTCGCCCACTAAAAATTTTGGAATACCGCTGGTCTAACATATCGAGAAAAAACTACAGTAGAATCAAATGCATTTACTCTTTATGTTATTGTTTCAAGGATTAAATCCTAGAATGATTCAGCAACCTTATGAGTCATTGTTTTGTTAATACTACTTTAATGTTTTTAGACCGTCGATGAGCGAAATTTTATTTCAAAGTGATATTTTACATCAGTCCTTACAAAGAATCGATGTAAATCATTTTAATTAAAATATGTGCGTCTAATTATAATACAGTAAAAAGAACGTTTTCTACATTTGCAGTCTCAATTAAACTATAATAATACGCATTTTAACGCTCACCATATGTTTGATCTACTGCCTGAATTTAAAATGGCTGGTGGCTCGAAAAAGAAATTACCTATTTAATTAACTTGGTACAAAACTAACATTCGTTTAAGGTACAGTTTCAAAGATGAAGCTTTTTGTCACTCAAAAAATACTGGACTGTGTAATAAAATCTTATCACATTTGAAGAAATTCATAGACTTCGCACCAAAATTTAAATTTTACCCACATTTCAGGAAATTCCTGGACTGTGTACCAAAATTTCATCACATTTAAGGAAATTCCTGGACTGTGTACAAAAATTTCATCTCATTTCTCGAAATTCCTGGCCTGTGTACCAAAATTTCATCACATTTCCGGAAATTCCTCGACTGTGTACCAAAATTTCATCACATTTCAGGAAATTCCTGGCCTGTGTACCAAAATTTCATCATATTTCAGGAAATTTCTGGACTGTGTACCAAAATTTCATCACATTTCAGGAAATTCCTGAACTGTGTACCAAAATTTCATCTCATTTGAGGAAATTCCTGGACTGTGGACCAAAATTTCATATTATTTCAGGAAATTCCTGGACTGTGTACCAAAATTTCATCTCATTTCAGGAAATTCCTGGACTGTGTACCAAAATTTCATAACATTTAAGGAAATTCCTGGACTGTGTACCAAAATTTCATCTCATTTCAGGAAATTCCTGGACTGTGTACCAAAATTTCATCACATTTCAGGAAATTCTTGGACTGTGTACCAAAATTTCATCTCATTTCAGGAAATTCCTGGACTGTGTACCAAAACGTCATCACATTTCAGGAAATTCATGGTCTACGTATGAAAATTTTTCTCATGCGTTCAAACCAATATTCGCAGCTCATATGTTTAAAAGGCGACATTTATCGCGTCGAAGTCCGGATTCATTCTCTATCCTTCAATGTCTCTCCCCTACGTTCCAAAAAATAGGACTTGATTTTGCTGAAGGCTGGAGGAAGATGTTGTCTCAAGATAGCCGTAGTAACAGACAGTATTTGCCGTGGGTGAACGTTGCGAAGTTTCCAATCTTGCTTCTGGAATGTACGTGTTCATTTCTTTTACTCTGAGCAAAAAAAAAATTATTCGCTTCTGCCAATGGGTGCTGGAAGAATGTTCATTAGAGAGCGTACCAGAACACTTTTGCAAATGTTGTTTGTGTTCGGTTCATATTTTCAATTAGTGAGTTGATTAAGTTCACTCGGGTATATATTAGACAGTGAAGACGTTCTTATATGAGACGGCCTTGACGAAAAATCAAGCAGGCTTTTTTCCACAAAAAACCTTAGGGGAAAGTAAGATCGCTGAAGCACAGTTAGTTTCAAAGCAAATCAATTAATTTTTGCTGTGAGTCAGCAATAAAGTTTTTAAAATTAATTTTTGGGTTTCATTGTTTATTGTGACAATTAGATAAATTTACCGTGAACATAAACGCCAATGGCTTATGTTTCTTTTCAGAAAAATTGATTTTTAACACCAGTGTGATGCCCACTGAACAAAGTTATGCGAAATTAATGAACTCCGTCACAGAAAATCAATACATAAATACGCCGTAAAGCCAAGACCAAAAGTCTGCCTTAACACTTTGACCGCAACTTGTGCCATATGTGGCCACAGAAGATATTTTCATTATCCTGCTAACCGACCAGTAGCCTCAAACTCGATTTTCATAAATACCTTGTGAAGCTAAACGCAGCGTGATCCAGTTGATGTTAGCTATTTTGAAAATTGCTCTCTACAATTGACTTCAAATTTGAGTTGAATATTGAACTTCATTCAGTTTAACCAATTGCGGTCAAAGAGTTAAAAAAAACTCGCGTGAAATACGGCAGTCGAAAGTCCGCGCACAGCGAAAAGTCGCAGTTGCGCAACGGGGGGCAAAAACCCGTCACCGCCACCACGATGAGTCCAAGCCCTAGCAGGGCAGCTTTCTCCAGAAGTCCGTTGGAATCGGAACGCCAAGTTGCAAACTGAGAATCCACGTCAAGTTCGATATCTCCGATAGATGGTACCTGCAATCATTAATCTCTAATACCTGGCCTAAATGTGCATGTCAGAAATACCAATATACTGATATTTGGCGAGAGAATCACCTACTCGAATGCTGTGCCTATCCATTCAGGTCGCAAAAACTGCACGATTTCCAGTGCCTCAGTTCCTGTCATCAAACGAGTAAAAAATTGCGCGAATGTTCTTATAGAGTGCTCCGATTCTACAGCTCCAGCTGGAGCGACTTTTACTTAATAAAAACATTCTTCATGCATGGATTATCTTTTTATTCCGGCAAATGAAATGTGTACCACACAGCATTGCCTACGTTTGATTAGGAACTCGTTCGTTGGATAAAGTCAAAGGCCCCCCGAGAGGATGTTACTGCCTTTACGCAACTGTATAAAGCTCCCTTCAAATGTTACATAACCGACAAAAACTTGCGGGCATGAGATTGCGCTAAATTGTTCATGCGAAACCTAACGAAAGTTTTACGCTGAGGAGATTGTGATGCCGGTCAGGTCTCGCATAGATGAGCGGCTTCAAAATTACTGCTTCCCTCTGATTTAGCGCGTAGAGAAGGTTGGAAGATAATTATTATCTGCACGTAACTCTGAGCAAGCTCATGATAATTGTTCCTTTTTGCTGTCAAAATGTCGCAATCAGGAGCTTTCACCCAGCAAAAAACTCCCTCAGCCTACGTATCCGCTTTTTACTCCTAGAATTGAATAGTCAGGAAACCTTTCTAGTATATACGCCGAGCCGGATGAGCACAACTGACAGTTGTCTTTCAAATTGTAAACGTAAACTTTCGTATCACTTTATAAATTTTTAGATACTCGTAGCTGACGCAAAGTGTCTGATAAAAATGTTGAATTGTTTTCCATACCGACTGAATTAGTGTCTCAGTATTTCTTTACAATAACAATAGGTGAGTCTTGTTCATTTTAAATGAGTTCCAACTAAATTCATCGTGCATTTTATAATTTGAATTATTATTTTATTTCGTATTTCCGCTGGTATGAGCTCAACTTTCTTGACTTTGTTGTTGAAAAGATAAGTCTCTTGTTTATAGAGATACTTAACCAAAACTTGAATGGACTTCATGTATATGATTTATTAGGTACGAGACCCATGATCGGTATGGAAATATGTTGTTACTATCAAATTATCATCTCAAAATGGATCCATTGTTGCATTAATTCTATTAAAAATATGTTGGAAAAACTTCGTGGTTTGAAGCATTGGAAAACTATTACACTCAGGCAAGCCAGGGTAACTTCTAATGCAAATGGACAATCATTTCAATCAATTTCGGTAAACTTTTTTATTTACAAAAATGTAACGTAATACTTTTCGTAGATAGCGTGTTTACAGCAACGGCCTAACAAAACATAAAATTCATCACAAACGTAACAATTAAACTAGAAGACTTGGTCGTGGATAAAATAGCTTCGCAAGAATATTGTGGTCGGTTTGTCCTTTAATGGATGGAGCCATACGAGCTGGTCAGGCCTCCTTTGTGTATGCCTCCTGAGCTGAACGAGACGCCGGAGCTGTGGATATCGCCTCCCTTGAAGCTTCCTCCGATATCACCTCCGAATCCACCTCCAAATCCACCTCCGAAACCTTTTCCGCTGCTGATGCTAACTTCGTGGCCGAAGCCGCCGCCAAAATCGTCGAAACCGCCCCCAAAACCGCCTCCGAAACCGCCACCGAAACCTCCGAAGTCATGTCCCTTCACTGGAACGGGAATCTTCACTGGCACCTGAACCGTTTTCAAGACTTCTACGGGCACGTGCTTCACAATATGGACGGGAACTTGGACATGCTGTATCACAGGGTAAGGATGGGGAACGGGGTAGGGTTGGTGAACGGGAACGTGAACGGGCACGGGATGTGGCACTGCTTGAGGGACGACGATGGGCACAATGTCCCCTCCATAGCCATATCCTCCTCCGTAGCCGCCTCCTTTTTTGCCTCCGCCGCCGCCGTATCCACCTCCTTTTCCACCGCCACCTCCAGCCTGCGCCACGGCAACCAAGCAGGCGAACACCACAGCCTGGAATATGAAATATAAATTAGCGTTTCATGGCACCTGAAATAATATTTAACATCTGAAAGACATCGGTTGTGTGAGTTGTTACAGCAATAACGTTAGCAGTAATGCAAGTTATTTATTTCCAAACGTATGTTTTAGAACTCATCGTCGCCTAAAATATGGGAAGAAACTAAATGAATTGTGCAAGACGCCCACGTTTGATCGAAAGGGATTATACATAAAATCATTGAAGGAATTAACGTATCATCAACTGCGCATCACACTGCATCAGTAATTGCGTATTGGAGCTAACTGTTGTATTTAACGAGACTTTATTGGTAGAGACCAAAAATATCTGTTATTATATATTTGATAATCTAAGAGGCTAAAATATAATCCGGAAGTTGGGTTTTTACAACTGCAACTGTTTTACACCAGTTTTTAAAATTTACTATCAGATTTTAAAAAAACAGCCGATAGAGAATTTTTGAGAAAGCTTAACGCATGTAAATGTGTGTCACATGAGTATTAGTTAGTAAAAAGACGAAAATATATAAAGAGATCATACCAGGAATCGAGGTCGAATAAACGAACACTTGTGAGAATCAAAAGACGTTTCATGTTTAGTTGAACGAGATTGTTTTTATTTAACAATTTTGTTGTGAATATTTTCAAACAATGATCATGAAGAGTGAACCTATCGCCGAAAGAAGCTTCGGTTCATGTTTCAATAAAAAATACATATCCTCATTGTGTCTAACAACCAATGGCATGATGGATAAATTAGTTACATAGAGATAGGTGGCTTCAAATATTACAAAAATATTGTCACATTTCGATCCTTGAATGGCACAACTTCGATGTCATCAATTTACATCTCTCCGTACGGTCCTCGATTTTTCTTGTTTAAATCACTGAACGTTTCCAGTATGTTCAAGAATCACTCACAGTTTTCATGATTCGAGAGGTTGCAGTTCCGACCGAAGCTCAAGAGAAGACAATGTACTCTCGCTCTCGTCGGTCCCAATCTTATATAGAATTGTGGCAGCGAAAAAAACAGATGACGCGGTGAATTTCAACCGGCTCCCAATGCGAGTAACCGGTTTGCAGTTCTCCTAAAAACACCGAGACTTTGCCTTCCAATTCACTTCTTGAAAGTAAAGTCAGCCTTAAGGGCGGCCGAAAATTGGAAGGGCAGCAACGCCCTAAAAAAAGAGTAACCTCTGAGTGCTCTACTTACTGTAGATGCAATGCCGAAACGACGTAGCTGAAAGTAAAGAAATTATAACTCCTTAAAGTGTGGCTAGAGAGAAATTATTAAACGTAAAGCTGCAATATCTTAAATCAACGGGATCTTACGCTCGTGAAGTTTATATGGTACAAAAACTGAAAATTATGAAATCAAAATACATGACGTATTAAAGTTAAAAAGTCTCGACTAACGGCAGCTGTAAACTTCGATGTGAAGTAAAATTGTAAGCTATTTTCTTAGGTATTATTGATAGTAAAAAGTAAAATATAAGCAAACGATATATTTAACCCCAGTACCAATGGAAGTAGAAGTATTTAAACACTATTTTCAAAGTCGCGGAAGCCCAAAATCCTGAATATAAATTTGAGGTGATGTACAAAAGAATTAAGTTCTAAAGAGCGATCACAATACGCATAAGAGCGAAGCTTTAACTCTCTAGAACCTTTGCAATTAAATTGAGAAAAAGGAAATCTTATTCATGATTCGAGCATATAATTGATTCAACACAGTATCTCTGTAAGGTACTAACTAATGAAACACGTATTATTTTATTAACATTGGATTTTGACGGCCTTCAAAACTACGAATGCAACAACGGAGATGAAATAGCGTTGCGGTGTCTTAACAGGCTAGTGTTGCATTCTAAATTTTAAGCACAGAACGTCACATCACAATGGAGCTTTTAATTTCCTTCGAGGAGAACATTTAGGAGGTTGAAAATAACGGTTATGTTTTTAAGTTTTGAAAACAATGATGAAACCCGACACTATAGGCAAGGAACTTTGTTTCCATCAGTTAAAATACATAATAAAAAAACAAGGGACGGCTCTTTGATGGAAAAAAAGTAAATCCTGCGCTAAATTAATGAATGCGGGATTATTCTTCAAGTCGCTATAATTGTCACTTAATTTCACGGCACAGAAAGTGCTAGTTTTTCCGACTTAAAATTTATGTTTCCTACATAATAATTTTGAGCAAACAAATTATGTTTAAATTTTAACTTAGTAACAATGTAGTGATCCTCTCGAAATGAAAACATCAACAAGAAGTTAGTTTTTCGGTGTCCATATTAGCAGCGTACTGGGAAAAACAAAATGAAGTTAATTTTTAGAAGCCCGTTACATTTTCGGAAAAGGGTGCTGTGAATAATTAATGCTTTTACAGTGAACTATCGTGTAGAAGGTAAATGCCTTCAAAATAGAAATCGCGGAATCGATTTAGAACTCTACTACCAAACGCGTCGATGAACCCTCCGTTTTTTCTGATGTAAACCTCGTTCCTCTGATAATTAATCATAATATTAATGTCTTAATTATTGTTATATTAACATTTTTACTCATTGTTAATGAGTGCAATTCTTTAATAACCGTTCGCCGAGATATGAGCTCTAGGAAAAAAGTTGCCAAAAATATAATTACAAGTTATTATTTCTATATCTAAAGTATGATGCCCTCCTAACATCCTCGCTCATGCAGAAATGGTAATCTCAGAGCATTGCTGTATTGCTGCTTCATGATTGAACCTGATTTTCGTTCTCGCCGAGCGTGACATCTTTCCTGGCCACCCCGCCATCCTACCCTCTTGGCGGAAAGCAAAATGCCAGAGGCGGAGTCAAAGCTGTGACCCGTTTCAACGATGCCCTTCCTTCCGCCCTACATTCTCCTGTCGTTCCCGCGAATTGTTCCTCCACCATCTAGTCATAGGGCTATTTTTATGGCTGGTACGTGCCTGGTATTAGTGATATAGTAGTAGTTTAACTAGTCTCAAATATGTGTTGCTTGAGTGCTGAATATATGTTGAGAATCGATGTACACGTATACCTGAAACGAATTTAAAACTGGTAGAAAGTGAGGTTTGTTTCACGAGAAGAATGCTTTCAATGATATCAGTTTACTGAAAATCTTAAAATTTCTTGAAAACGTGTTTTTCACATACGGTTGTTGTTGTACTAACATGATAAAGGAAATAACACAATTGCTTTCCAAAATTTAAAGTTAAAAGACAATGGACCTTAATTATTAAGGATTAATGCTGAATAGATTTTGCGTGTGATGAAAACTGAATATCTTTCAGACAAATACTTTTTTGTTCGTGAAAAAGATTCGCTAAAGTAAGAAAACTCAGCAAATTCAAACATAGCTCTCACTTTATCGTGCATGCCGAAGAGAATCTCATTTATATTCCAAAAACTGATGCCGTATTGGCAATTATTTTCCTCGTGTGGTAACACAACTGAAATACTTCATGCTTCATTAGTGGCATGAACACCGAGAAGAATTGAATCAATGCGAAATGACGTCATATTATAAATGATGCCATTTAATGGACACTTCATTTACAAACAAAGCCTCGTTTTTTTAAATTAATTTTAAGGTAAGGGCTCGCTGCTGTAACACTTAAGTGTGTAACCAATATTTCAATTAATTTTCCATTTCATCTACCGGCAACATCACGGGTTAGTCCGTTGTGTTGCATCGAGAAGAAAGGGTACTAAAGCTTCATTTATTTTCACTGTTATTGTACAATTGTGTACAAATGTGGTGGTACGATTGAATGACTTTTGTTACAATTTAGCATAATAAATGAAAGAGTTTAATACATCCATTTTTAAAAACAACGATAGAACTTGAAGCAATGAAACCTAAACCTGTTACAGCAATGAAACCTATGGAACCTAAGCCTGAAACCTATTCCTTTTTTCTTAATTTCTTTTTCTATATTACTGATGACAAATTCTATCTTTGTCTGGTTTAATAACAATTTAAAATAATTAATTTACGGCAAGAAATTCAGTAGTAGATTAAAGTCTTGTACAATGGACACATTTGAGTATAGCTATTTGTTGGTCCTAATAAGTTCAGCGATTTCTAGGACACCCTATCATCAAAGCAATTTTAAGGTGTACATTTACGTTTAACCTAATTCACCAAGCTTAGTTGTATGCTAGACTGATCAATGAAATAGCCCACTTAAGAATCGAACCTTAATTTTACAACGATAATTTGAATGGGCTTGATGTCAACAGTATATTCTAGAAAAGACTTGAGATCAGACTTAAGATCAATCATTTATCAATGTAAATTTCCCGTCAAGATTCGTCAAATAGCAAAACACACAGTTCTTTTGAACTCCATTTAAATGATTCTATATTTTTATGTCGTATACAAGTAACCGATCTTCAAAATTTTTCAACGCTATGAATGAATACCTACAATTTTAAATGAGGAGATCATTACTTGAAACATCTTCGGATCTCATGATATTGTTTACAGGGAACCGATTTTCGAAAGTTTTCCCCGCTTTTAATAAATATTTGCGGTGCTTTGATAAGACAATCAACATTTGGAACAACTCCGATCTCCTGACGTTGTATACAAGTGACCGATTTTGGACATTTTCCCGGCAACACATAAATATGTGCGATGTTTTGATGGGGCGATCGTCACTGGGAACATCTTAATACCTGACAAGAAAGAATGTAGACGGTTTCGCTTCAAGTCTCCAGACAGCGACGTAGAAATTGTGAATGACCCACAGTGCTTACATATGTAAACGACTAGAAATTGCACCCTACATTAGGGATCTGGCTCAGGGTAACCATTATATTTGGTTCAGGTCTGAAAGGGACGAAAGAATTTCAAGACGAGGAAAAAGTGACTGGGCAGAAACAAGTTTTTATCGAAGGAGCCCTTTCATGTAGACGGTCACACGAAGCTTCGATTCTCTTAGTTGTGAGCTTCCGAATATTGAGGCCTCTAGATCTTGTCTCATTTTCGATGGCGTAAGCCCTTAATGACGTTTTTCATTCCACATCAACCACCCTGAATATAAGTAGAATATCGAAGTGAAATAATATCCCAAAAGCAATAGCTTAAGTGAAGAACTTGTTCAATTTAATTACTAATTTATTCGATTATGCAAAGAAAAAAAAATTATTTAGCTCATCAAATTATTCGCTTTTGAGACATCCTCATTATATTCAGTTAATGTTTAAGAAACATAAGCGCTTAGGCTTTGATGAACTATTCGTGTGGAGAAAATAGAACACCGGAAGAGGGAATCCAGGTACGAAACTTAGGTTTAAAGAACATTTATCACCATATAATAATAATGAGAGAAAGACGATTTCACTAATTTGTTAGACTCCATTGGTCATGGAATACATGATCGAAAATTTATATTCCAGATGAATGGAAACATTCACATCTGAGGTGAAAGAAAATATTCTTCTTATTGATCTACGAGTAGGCTTCAGAACGACCATTTGAAGTGATTGAAGACCCTGCGATCATTTATCGATCGGTTTTGATATGAAGGTATAGACAACCATTGTCATTATGGCAACATAGGCGAAAGAAATTGTAGAACGGGAGCTACATTTGCTGACTTTAACAGTAATACCGGAAAGAGTCCGAACTCTCATTGTCACGCAAAAGCTTGATATGTTGAATGTTTCCTTCTCGCTCTTCAACGTATTAATGGTAGATTGTATCTTCACTTCATCAATTACACTTAATGCCTCGATTTCATTATACAGTACGCTCTGAACTCGCTTTAGGCTACTTCGTGTTGCTGTCAACGTACACACTGAAAATAACTCATTGTGCTTCCGGAGGAGTACGGTGCTTCTTTGTGGGAAGACGCCAATTTCCGGAAGTTTATATATCAGCGTACACTACTTTCACCGTTTCCAATTAAAATTCGTATGTTTCTCAATCTTTCCCTTTAGTGTCCATTAGGTGAGCAGTTACGTTTTGAATGCGAATGAATGGGCAAATAAGTTGAAGTCACGTGTGGATTCTCAATCGTTACGAGCCATATTGAAGTTTAATGTTGGTAAAAAAATGGAAGTCCCGTGATGATAAAAACCGCTAGCGGATTTCCGAGCTGAGTTGCGAGCCTTAAAACCTCAGTGGTGCAACTTACGTAATCCGTGCTAGTTCCTGTGAGTAGAAAGTGAAGGTATCCGGAACTGTTTCGAAATAAAAAATATTGGTAGTGCCTAATAAAAGGAAAATAAGTTGGAATGCATGAAACTTTTGTGCAAAAAATTCACAAAAACAAAAAAGAGGAGGTTATTTTATCATGTTTGCGAGGTATCTATGGAAGAAATTCCTGGTATTATTAGTAATGGATTAATTGAGTTTCAATATCGAAACATTACAGTATGCTGAGAAATTAATGAGCGCTCCCGTAGGATAGCTGAATTTTCACGTGTTGGTTGTTTTGAGGAATCGTTCTTCCCTATTAATTTTTATTTTGCCGTCTTTCACGATAAATTATGGATGAACTATACATTATAAGCTTACATTTGAAAATAATTTATCACGAGACGTTTCTTTTAACCCTGATCCATCCTTGATACCTTTGCTCTCGCCAGGATAGGAATTTTGTTTGGGCCAAAACTAGTTTTGATCCGGACACATCACTGGAATGGTGCTCATACTAGCTTCGCCTCACGAATACAAAGTAGAAACTCAACGAAGAAATTATCTTGAATGTCATGGTTGACGTCTATATTCGTGGTCCACTCATTGAATTCAAATTCAAAAGTATTTTAGTGTGATAGGTTTCATTAAAACATCTTAGTCACATGCGTAAGGTTTTGCAGCACTGTTTAGGTATCCAAAAATAAAGTCAAGGTTGAGAAATGTGAATTGGATGTATCCCACCAATTCAATTAATCGAAGGGACCCTCAGCAAGGGGACCCACCGGTGGTTACTGAGGGGATTTTCATAATGCTGATGAACAACCTGCAGGGAGTAACTCAATTTTATTTATATATAATGAAAGCTAAATGAAGGAATGATCCAGCTAATGTTTGTTATTTTTAAAATTGCGTACCGCAATTGACTTTCAATTTGAATTGAATATTCTGCTTCAGTAATACATATCCCAGGAAATGTATTACGGCCAAATCGGCTGATGATCCAACAATCCACGGACAACACTCATTGACTTAAATTACTTTAACGAGGCAAATTATTGCCCATCATAGCAGAGTTTTTTGAACCTTTGCAGTTAATGTAAATGTGAATGATCTGAACACCGGAAGTCTTATTTCACTCAAAAAGTCATTTCAAACCAAATTATTGGATGAAAATGAACTTTTACAAAGAAATAATGGTAGTTAGACTCACGTACTCTGTAATGAGGAGCGTGATGCCGATGGGCAATTCTGTGCAAGAGAAATAATGAGAAGCGTCGTGACGAAACTTGGTTGCTTAAATTTAGCATCACTCGCCAACTGGTTTCTGACGTTGCTAAGCTGTAGAAGATTGCTGCCGCAAACGGAAGTATAATGCATCAACTTGGCGATTTGGAGTCATTTGAGTGGAAATGTTTGGTAAATTGATGGAAAAGCAAACGTGGATTCGAATAACCTTAAGGTTGATTAGTTTGAGCTTCCACTTGGTGGTGAGAATGTTAGACGTACTCTGCTAACGTTATTTATGTACTATAATGCGGAAGCAATTAAAATCTCATATCACGCACGTACTATTCTTTACGAGTTTTCGACAGCGTGTACTCATTTTCGGACTAGAAAGTTAACATTTTTCAGTTAAATCGATAGCGTAAGCATCGATGAATTTAAGTTTGTTTTCCATTTGCGTTCGTTTCCATCATAATCAAATTACAATTTTCCGCCTGAAACAAACGATAAATTTTCGTCTCTAATCTCTTTAGGAAAGTTATGAACATTTCATTCTGCTTGTAGAGGACCTAATTTTCTTAAATTTGTTGATTCACATTCTTTTCGAAAATGGCAGGCGTTTCGAAAATTCAGTCTTATATTGACTGGGTCGTCACATGAGCTATACTCACGATGAAAACCCCATTTTAGGTTTAGATTTATTTATCAGTAGCTGAAAGAATGAGTTCCTATTTTCGCTGTATCTTGCTTTCAATTTAGGATATTGCGACAAACATTATGAAGGAAAAACATTGCATGATTCCTGTCCCTCAAATTGCATTCTACATCAGTTGATGCACGACTTCAGCTGAGTTTGTTGGGCTGTTAAAACTAATTTAAAGAAAAATGTTGTAAGTTGGGTCACCCTTGGCATGCATTATTTCTTTCTGAAACGAATATCGTCCGATTAATTACATTGGATTGCAGGTTTTTGAATCGAAAATTCAGATGAATTCTAGCTTGAATTTTAACCTTTTTTGAACAACAGATACTTCAATTATTTTTTAATCTATTTAATTAGAACCCTACACATTCGGAAGTATTTCCAAGCAGCAAAAAATCACATTGTTGCTTGTGTTCCTTCAGCAAAATTCTTATTAGATGTAATGAAAAATTAGAATTACACCACCCTAAATTGACTCGAAGTATATTTACTAAAATTTGTCGGAACTAAATTCTAGCGGCGGTGCATTTTACCGCCATTTTCCAAACTTACTTAGAGTAAATTTGCTCAAATTTACTTGCAGTGCATTTGATTATTTTTCCTTCATGGAAATTTATTATAATACTCCTGAAGTAAATGTCAAGTAAATTTGACTGTCATTTTCAAGCAGCCGGTGGCACAATTCGTTCCACTGGGCAACATTTCGTCAACGGCAGCTTTCGTATTTTTGACATTCCTGTGAAGATCATGTTCGAGTGCTTTAGGGTACTGCAAAGACCCACCTGATCTGAGCCTTTGTGATATTTTAGGGCCCTATAATAATTTGTAAGTCAAATCAATCGAATCTATGAATGCTAATCGATTCTTCAACCCTCAGTAACCTGATTTTTTTTTCGAAATCACACCAACCGGACAACTTGTTATTATTTGTTTCCCTTTTGGAGCGCGCCTGCAGTGACTTCATTCCAGTAACTAAATTTGATGAGAAAATTGTGCACGCGACGTGAGCAAAATGCAGAGCAAGTTTCTCACATGCGATACAAATGAGAGCGGCACATTTTCCTCTCGATTGAATTCTTTTAAACACCAGCTTGAAATAAAACGCGTGATGTAGAAGGACTGCTGGAGACCAATTTGATATGGGGTTCAACTGAGAATTTCATGTGATCAGTTATAAAGTAATGGAACGACAACTTTACTGACTCACATATGTCATAAGGGATAATATCGCAACTCACCAACTTATGACAAGAATAATGTCACAGTATAACTGCCTTGCTGAGTGTTTTTTGTCATTTCCGTCTCTGCATGAAAAACAGTACAAATAGTCTTCGTTGAACGGTTCTACCTTCTTATGTATGAATAAATTATTATCTTCGAATTACTCCATGTAGTAATCACGTTATTGGTTAGTCAGCGGAAACGGTGCAAAGTCATGAAAATATATTTTATTTGTTTAATTTTTGGTTTACGCTTTCTTCCTTTCGTTTATATGAGCCTTGAGTAATTTTCCCTCTGACTTCAACAGTGTGTTCTCCACCAATGCATTTCTGTTACTGTTTTTCTGCACTACAACTTTGTTATATCTTTCAAATCTGTGACGAAATATGAAGTGTACGAAACAACCATTTACAATCCTGTAACAAAATATGATGTGTACGAGAAAACCATTTGAAATCTGTGACAAATAATGATGTGTAAGAGAAATCTATTTGAAATCTGTGACAAATAATGATTTTCTGAGAGAAATTTATTTGAAATCTGGGACGAATAATGATGTGTTAGAGAAAACAATTTGAAATCTGTGACAAATAATGATTTTCTGAGAGAAATTTATTTGAAATCAGGGACGAATAATGATGTGTTAGAGAAAACAATTTGAAATCTGTGACAAATAATGATGTGTAAGAGAAAACTACATTTGAAATTTGGGACCAATACCGAAGTATACGAGGCAATCACTCTAAAGTTTTCAATTTCAAAGCTCAGTCATTCTTTCACTGTTGTTTTGGTCCACGTTCGCTCTGCTTGATGAAAACTTTGAAATTTTTCAAACTCATTCAAAGTGAACATTCATAACTAAGCGGTAAATGAAGAATTAGGTCGCACAAAATTCTCACTATGCACGCGCCGTTTTTCATATAAAACACGAAATCATCGAATTCAATATAGTTCGGTAGTTTCTATGAATGTTTTTTATTTTTTTTCGCGTTGTAAGAAATGGGTGAAAAGGAAAACCAACGTGGCTAAGAATATCATGATAAAAAACATGATAAAAACATATAGTCCGAAACGTTTGTTTTTTATCATGATATTCTTAGCCACGTTGGTTTTCCTTTTTATCCTTAAAGTGAGATTTCCCAGAATTCAATCAATTTCATTCAAGAAATGGATGATAATGTTGTGAATTCGTTACAGTGGTTGTATCTGCCTGTGTTTCTTACCGTGCATTTTTCATACAAATTAATGTGGTATAGACTTTGTTTGAAGATATGTTAGGGAAAACGTTTTAATTTACGTTTTTACTTTTGTATTCATTCCTAATCATTTTTTCGCATAAATGATGATCCTAATTGAAAACTTCAACATCCATCTTATAAAATCTTCCAAAATGTCACAAATTTGCCGCAAATATAATCAAGAATTCATTTCAAGTTGAAATCCAAAGTATTTCTCCAGTTCTCACAAAATTTTTACACAAAATATAAAATAGAATGCTTTAATTACAATGGCTGTTAGAAGTCAATACCGAAATCACGTAATCAACGATGTTAAGACTTCTATTTGTATACGAGAATCATAGTATCGTAATCTCTAGTCGATTAAATTTTCTTACCGTTTCAACGACGGATTATTTTGCTCCCACTTTGAGGTCACAGAATAAGTCAATAAGGAGATCCGATTTTAAAATCTTTTACTTCTGAACTGATTATCTGCAAACTGAGCTTTTATCTGGGGATTGCTGGGCAATCCTGCGCTTTAATATTTTCCAGTTGCCTGATACGTACGAAAATAATACTCGGAATTTGTGTTAAGGCATTGCGTGCATTCCTGCGTTTACAATTCGTTAAATTTTGGAATCGTTGCATTAAGTGAATATTAAAAAGATTATTAGCTTATATGAATTTTGATTCAGCGTTGTTAGTTTTTCAGATGTTCGCTCTTAACGAAACCCTGTGAGGGAAATTTTGGTCTGTAAATAAATACTTTATTCAGGATAACTGCTTGATGTGATAACAAAAGCAATATTCATGATGTGATATAATTGCTGCAGGACTCGACCCGTTGTCAACTATGTGCATTCGAGTAAATAAGAGATAACTGAATTTAAAACATGTCCAAGAAGTTTCCTTAATATGAGAAGACCGAAAACAAATCACATAAATCGTACTGGGAAATGACGGTGCATCAATTTCCTTTTTCATACGTTATGAATTTTTATAACGAATTTACGGGGCCATATTAACGGTGAAACAACTTTTAATGAATAATTTTAAGTTGAAAACTTTTCCGTAACAAAGAAATAATTAATTTCGCCTAATACTTAACTCCCCTAAAATTATCTATATTTCATTCCACGATGAAAAATTTGATCAGTGTACAATTCGCTGAACATACTTGCCGTACTTTATAACTCGAAAAAAAGTAATAAGTTTGGATCTCATGCTTTTGTCCATCAAGTGTATACGTGGAATAGATAACGAGGTGAAGCATCTCTTTACTTTTACAAGTTAAATTGGCAATATATCATCTCAGACTTTGAGAAATCGTTGCTACTCATCACGTTGAACTTCCAACCAACCCAGACGCTCCATGGCTGCTCCCAACTACATGCAGTATGAGAAGTCACTGTCACGCAACTCGGTGCTTATTATGTTCACTTGCGTCTGAAGCGCGATGCTGCTAAAGCCCTTGTTCACGTTATTGCTTACCAAGTCTCCCAGACACACACTTGGCAGTTAGCTGAAACTTCCACAACGCACCAAGATCATTAAGGCCACGTATAAACTTGGCTTGGTACAAGTTATAGATGAAAGCCAGTTGACATGAACACGTAGGTGAAAGTTTATCATCATACCGAGATCGTTAGGAAACGTATGAACGTGGTGGAAGGAATAGACCTTAAATCTAGTTGACATCAAAGGGTAGGCTTGAAATGTTGAAGGGTGGAATAGAAGAAACTAAAGCCGAAAAACGAGACTCCAAAAAACTTTTCTGCAATAAGTTTTGATTGAACTCTGAACTGCATTTGTTGGATTGGAGTGAATTTTTTAAATAGATTGAATTTTCTACTGTAAATAGTGTTCAGGAGATGGGAGGGTATGGAAATTCTGCGTTGCAAAGAAGTGGAGATATAGTAGGCTACATATTGTTTAGAATTTACGGTTTTCGAAAACTCCCATTCATGAAAATATTGAACACATTTTTCGGTAAAATTAGGAAAAAATTACATGTATGGTACGCATATTCAATTACGTATATTTTTTTATCTTAGAGAGTCGTGATCAAACCTTATACCATTTTTGTATGAGGTACACCAGTAAACTTGAGAATAGACTCAATGACGTTTAATAAATAACATATTCGGACAATCACACCGATAACAAACTTTGATGTTCACAGGTTGAATAAAGTTAATGGACTGTTTAATTTACGAATAATATTTTATCGAAACAAATAGAAGTCAATTACGCAATGAATTCGCACATTCAAACCTCTGAATTTCGTTTAGTTTTTATAAATTTTGTTACCGAAACAAATGAACATCATTTATTAGTCGATGAATTCGAGCTTTCAGAGCCCTGAATTTCACTTTGTTCTATTTTAATTAGCGTACCTGGATTATTTCACATTTGTATAATGATGCTGCAAATTTGTCCATTCCTTTCGTCGTTTCAGACATTAAGTTCGTAAATTCCCTTAGAAATGTTTTCAACTTTAATTCTGCGTTCCCAGTCTAACTTTTTCGTTGTAGCATGCATGTTTTTCGCCGCCTAAGCGATTTAATTACTTGGGCTGCGAAAAACATGCATGCTGGCGGCGAAAAAGTTAAACTAGGTTCTAGACGTTTTCAAATTCTAACATTATGACGTCAACCAACGTGTATAGCGCTTAATTTAACGATTTTTTACTTGGTTTAAAAAATCCACTCCCGTACCATATTTTCCTTTTAATTTTCTTTTTTATCTTGAAGAAACAATGAAGTAATTGCTAAGTTACTGAACTAAAATTGCGTTTTTTTGTTCAATATAAGTGCAAATAACAATTCCCGAGGTATTCGATGTTAGCTCATTTGATAGTTGTGTTTTAGGTTTACTAAAGGGTAGTTTCACAAAAGATTTCAACCACTGTGTTCGATAGTTAGTAGTTTTCAGAAGCGTGCAATGCTTTAAAACTGAAGGTTCAAATTCTGAAGTTTGAGCTCGAGTTCAACTTTCCACGGACAACGGATCCGGAAATTTCATCAATAGTTCGGTGACGGAACAGTTAGCCATGCGCGGAAAATTCTAAACAAAAAATCTACGGGAATTTCCATGTCGTTGAATCTAGCGAAGTCCTTACCATATCTCACACCTGTCCTGACCATTTTCTGTCGAACGCTTTCATGGCAGTGGCAGAGCAGAATCTACGGTACTCGTGTATCATATTTACTGACTAATTTATACGACTATTCTGGGTGCGAGCTGACTATTCTGGGTGCATTGATGATTTCTAAGACTCTATAGCTAACGAATCAAAAAGCGTTTTTTTTTGTGTAGAATCCTCCGCAATGAAATCTGTTCATTATCATTTCTCTTCGATGACATTTCAACGCAAATAAATACCTATAATAGAACGTATTAAATTTTGCCCAGAATATTTAAAGTGGTAAAGTTTGAGCGTAGTTTTTTTCTGGGCTAGTACCTCGCAAAATGTTTTAAATTTTTTTTAAAGAAATGTAAGTGCTACATTGAAGCCCCAAATTTTGATGGGCATGTTGAATATATGATTTTTTTGAAGGCATGCTTATTTGCACGTTTAACAAATTCATCGGAAATAGAAAATTGAGAGAGGTAAAAATTATTTCTTCACATCAACGTTTAATCAAATTTCTTCATCGAAATGAATTGGGGAAACAAGAGCTCATAAAATAAATTAAATTCATTTTAACATACCGAGGATGCAGTGATAGAATTAATTTTACATTCACGAGACCAGTTTTAAGCTCTTTGTTTCATCATTCATTCAAAGAGAGTTAATTCACGAAGCCAATGTTTCCAGAAAGGGGAAAGACTAAAGGAAGAGCTCAGTGCTTTTTCCGACAGGCATAAAACCTGGGTACCTGGAATGGCCTTTCTAGGCTGCAAGTTCTGGCTATTGGCCTTTCTTTCTTGGCCTCAAGTTCTGACTGTTGGCCTTTATTTAATGGCCTTTCCAGATTGGCCTTTCTGGGCCTCAATTCTGGATGGGCCTCAAGTTCCGCTTATTTTCATATAAAATGAAGCGAGGTCACAATCTATTTCAACACGAAAGAAGAAGCTTCTGGAAAGTTTTGGTAGACTACTTCGGATACTTACTGTTCATAAACAGAGCTCTGCTTCTGCTCAATACGATTACAGATTGCTGATTGCGTTTCCTGGTCGAATTTGATGCGAAAATAGGACTTGATTTTGGTCAGATAAATAGCCTATTTGACTTGGCCTTTGAAGAGTTCATCCAACGTTTACTGACTTTCAGGAATCACCCAAAAGAAAATAACAGCTTCAGCCCAACGCATCCGTCTCTACGTACATACGGGAAATAGGTGAAAAACCATAACAAATCAACCTCTCATGCCACATAAAATGAGTGGTCTCAATTTTAGGGCCCACTAAAAATCTGAAGAGAGAGATTAGGAAATTAGTACGTACATACTAGTTTTGTATTTCAAGTGGAACGTTGAACAATTTATCAAATTGAATAGTTTATCAGATTACAAAGAAGGATTGAGATCTCAATTTTTGATTCACTTAATGGAATTTTGATACAATACTCTTTATGAAGAGTATTGTTGTAGATTTATGACAAATTTGTTTCAATATTTTAAAGTTTTCCGTACTTCCTGCAGGATTTTGTTTCTGAAGCGTATGAAGAAGAAGAGCTTTTCTTGGTTCCGCGATCTATATAAGCACATTATGTAAACCAGGAAAAGTTGTTAACATTTTTTTACGCTATGTCATGTGTAACGCTCTTTTCTACATTTGATGCCTAAGTAATGGCAGAAGCAAATTCGTATTACTAAAGTTAGAATGCGTAGGAGATTAATACGGGAGGTTGAACTCGTGGTTTTAACTTTAAATACCTAAGTCAGGCTGCAGAAAGATATTTGAGAGAGGCACAAAGTTATGCCTCTATTTCGAAATGAAACCGCGATTTTCAATTCTCAGCTGAAGGGTTTTTTATGCAGGTGATAAATCTTAACTGGAATAATTATTGAGAAAATATCCCGTACCAAGATTTTTAATGAGGTGAGTAATCTGAAAAAAGCTTCGAAATGCGAGCATATAGAAGTATAACCATACATAGGGAATCCTGTAAATAATAATACACAATGGTTGCCTGCTTGGTTGGTTCGTCTGTCTGTCACGCTCTTAACAATGCTTAAATGGGCGTATCTGTGCTACGAATTTCACCAGTGCACAAGTACAAGAATATTTTAATTGCAGATTCTATAAGGGTGGGCATATTTGTTAGTCAACCACATCTGGGAGATTTACTGAAGGAAAAAATCGAATCCCGTCAGTTTTAACGGGCCGTGAACACTATGTAGTCTTATGGCATAGCCAAGCTCAATAGACGCTTGCCAATCACTAGAAGATGGTTCTATGAGACCGACTTTGCGCAATCTACTTTTTTCCTACGCTGTACAAACCTGGGCACCTTGGAATGGAAGGATTATTTGTGACCATATGGTCCAATGTAAAAATTAAAATGGTCGAATGTTTGAAACCCAGAGTTCACATCGCAGTATTGGTTTTAATTTTAATCTGAAGTTTTATATGAATTTTAATACACTTTTCTTCGTCGTTAGAACGATTTAAAAAATCATTTGATAATTCAATTGCAGTGTGAATGAGTTCCTGTGATATTTGTACGCAACATCTTACTAAAAATTTCAAAAGCGCTCTGAAAATTTAAATTTTTGTGTTAGGGTACAGGATATTGATAACCTTTAATTTGACATTGTCATTATGAAGGCTTTGTTTTCAAATTTAATTATTGCAAATTCCATTCTATCGATAAAGAAAAACGTTACTTTGATGGTTGTTGGGATCACAGATAGTTCATGAATTCGATGAACTCGTTTTAAAGTTTATTAAGCATTCGTAGTCCTGCTTTGATCAACCAAACGTGGCTGACGGTATTATACTTTGTTTAGGGTCAACGCTTGTATTTGCAGATTTTATATGCTAGTTCTAAACGAGAAAATGTTATTTATGTAACTGGTTTTCTGTAGCGTGTAAATTATTACATTATTTGTTCGTAATTTCACACGCTTGTTGCGCACGAAAAAATACCGTCCATGCGACTGATTTTGCAGACAAATTATTCTACTTTGTGTTAGAATGTCTGAGGTATAATAGGTATTTTTGTTACTGGTTTTTAGCACAAAAATTATTGCATTATTTGTTCATAATTTCTCTCGTATTGTTGCATACGAAAAAATTTTGTTTATGTGACTAATTTTGCAGACAAATTATGCTACTTGGTGTTCGAACGTCTGAGATAAAACTGGTCTCATAAATATAGGCACCTCGCAAAACGCGTGTTTTCAATGTCACGTGTCATGAAATGACTAACAGATTATGTCAGCCATGAAGCCGCTAAAATGGTTTATAGTTTGGTAAGGCTAGAAGCTCGCCATTAAAAGTTTTTCACTTGTGGTGTTCACCTCGTTGAGCAAAGTGTTGGTATTTTCCGTTGCAGATATGACACTCTTCACATCTACATTTGCACTTCGTTGAGAAAAGTGTTGATATTTTCCGTCGCCGATTTTGCTCTGCTCACATTTACACTCGCAACTCTTTTTTTATCGGGAGGACGCAGATGCGGAATTTTCTATGATGGTTCGCTGAAAAAAAAATAATTACTTCTGGTGCTCGTCTCTGGATTGTAATTGATGCAATCACCAAGCATTTGAGATAAAAGCCATTTTTTCAACACCGAGTACGTTGTATTTATGACGCACTGAAGGGTTAAATATCATGTTTCGTAAAGCTTCTTATAGCATGCATCTGTTATTTTGCCTACAGTGCTACAGTGAGTGTGTGTTCGAACATTTTCTTATTAGTTCAAAAATGTTACTCAAATTAGCGAATGATATGGTTGAAATTCTAAAAGAAAAAGAACTCAGAATCAGCTATTTGTAACAAAAGTCATGAATATATCATGGAAATGTTTGGGAATAAAACACACGAGGGTTAATTCAAATTCAACGGAGCCTCACTTACTGTGGAGGGATGATTAGCAGTTCCATTATGGCGGGTTACATTGAAGCCCAATGTTCAAATCGAATTAAAGTGAGCTTCAGTTTACAATTTTCAAAAAGATCTTCATTCAATGGATCGTGCCTTAATTCAGTTTTGATTAAGTACACATGAAAATCAAATTTGTGATCACGAGGCACGTAATTAAATTTTATTACGAAACCAGCCGTCTTCATGTACATGGCGGGAATAGGGGAGAAATGATTAAATATCATCATTTCATACCATTAAAAAGCGTAGTATGAATATCCCATAAAAGACGAATTTTCAATTAATACTAATATCCTCTTAGTTACTAATCATTAATTAGTATTAATATCCTGTCAGTGAACAACTATTGAACAATATTATTATACTGCCAGTGACCACTTGTTAAATAATATTAATATCCGTTCAGTGACCAATCATTAATTATTATTGAAATCATGTCAGTGACCAAATATTAGTCAAAATTGATAATCTGCCAGTGACCAATTACTAAATAATATTAATATCAAGTTAGTGACAAATTTTTGAATAAAACTAATATCCGGTCAGCAACCAATTACTAATTAATAATTATATCAGGTCAGTGACCAATATTTAATTATTACTAGTACACCCCTGTTTGGTGATGTTACGCTGCTGGCGCTGAGAGAAGGTCGAGGTGTAGGGTTTTTTTGGTGAACGCGATCCGTCATAAATGACTAGAATCGATAATTTCCCGAAAAATATACTTCAGATGTGAATCAAAAACAGATACAATCCAACCCAACAAAAACCGCGATTAAAATACGCTTAATCTTGTGCACTGGTGAAACTCTTATCAAAAATAGTCAGTAAGCTTCCTTGACTGCGTGATAAAGTGGCAGACCAACTGAGCTTCAACATGGCTTTCCCATGATTTCCCATGCTATTATATGGCTTTCCAATACTTCCCAAGTCTCAACCGCTGATATTCTATACAACCTAACCTACCAATACACGTGATATTCTATACAACCTAATCTAACCTACCAATACGCGTGATATTCATTCCGACTCCCAATCTGCTGGGTGAAGGCACCGGAAATCGTTGAGTTGATGAAGCTTGTATCACAGATACGCTCTTCTCACACTGCAGGCTGGTGGGTGTGACACACAGACGGACGCGGCTCTTTTTATAATAGTGATTAATAATTAATATTTCCTCAGTGACCAAAGAGCGTCTTCCTGCAGTTGCCGTGTTACACGCTCACCGAATTTAGAATTGTGAGCTCTCATGCCAATCCACAGCTGTGTTGCAGCATGTTCAGCGTAATGCCCCAGTTTGAAAACTTAACTTTCGGTAGCTTGGTGAATCTATTAATGAAATCACTAGAAATTTAAATTGCTTATGTCTTGTCGAAACTGCCGATAACTTGAAACAAACGTTTAGCCTTTGAAAGCAATTTTTTGTCGCTATATATACAGCAGACTCTGATACCACATACAAATAGTTCTCATGTATTTGGAATCAAAAGTTTGTGTTTGCGAGTAACTCTCAGTACTACGTACTTGCGAGCATTCGAAATGAACTACTTACATTTTCTATAATTTGCAAAAGGAATTCCATAAAGTTTAGGGAAATAAGTCAGAGCAGTAATAAAAATATATATTCGAAATAGATCACTTCGAGAAACAATATATCGTAAAAGCTGATAACAATTTTAGGGGAATAATGACCCTCAATGGATCCCGTATCCCCCACCGCCGCCGCCATGGTGGCTGAATCCTCCTCCGTATCCCTTTCCGAAGTCGTCGAATCCATGACCCTTCGAGAATCCTTTGGAGTATCCTTTATGCTCATGGTGGATGTGGACTGGAACTTTAACCTCCTTAATGACGGGCACGTGAACGTACTTCACCACCGGCACTGGCACTTCAACTTCCTTGATCACGGGGTACGGGTGAGGCACGGGGACGTGCTTCACGACGGGGACATGGACGGGGTAGTGGACGGGGTGAGGTGCGGGTATCACAAGATATGATTTCTGGTGGTGGCGGTACCCGCCGCCTTTCTTGCCTCCCTTCCCGCCACCGTATCCGCCACCGCCACCGTGTCCAGCGCATGCCACAGATGCCATGGCGGCGAGGATGGCGAAAATGATCTGGAAAATATTTTGCATTTGCAGATTATACGCTATAGTTCCACACGATAAAATGTTGAATGCTTGGAGTAAAAGTCTCTCTCGTTTATCTGAGATGTGCAGTGTAAACGAATGTAGTATGCAAATATTTACCAATTATTTGCCCTATAGGTAGCAGGGAACAGCATAATTACGGACAGAAATGATGAAAAATATCTGACCGGGTCGGTTGTTTTGCATGAATCGCAAATTAATGAGGGACTTAAAAAAGAGGAAAATTCAAAGGAAATTGATCATGTTTAATAGGAAAACTTTTCGCAGTCCAGCTTCATCAACAGTTAAAATATATGATTAATTTCTTCGAAATTTTCCTCGTTTTTAAGTCGCTAGAAACGATTAAATGTTGAGCTCAATAACAAGGAATGATAAGTTAACAGCTGTGGAAGTTGGATTATTAAAAACAATTACTTTCGTTAGTAAGCTTAGGAATCGTAAGAATATGTAAGATGTACTCGTGCATATAGACATTAAAACGAAAATATCTGTGAGATTCATCATTTGATATTTTTCAATCACTAGTAAAACTATCTAAGCTTAAATACATAAATACATCTATAAATAGGTTAGGTTATTTGATGCAAATGAGAAGATAATTTTTAACGAATTTGATCTAACGTGAGAAAGTAAAATATCGTTCAATATTTGTTTGCATTTCACCCGTTTCTATTGATGTATCTTTAGAATCTAAAAGTACGTCGTCACAATAATATTTAAGATTGTTCGTTTCAGGGAGGTATCTACACTAAATTTAGAACTTGACATTATCGACAAAAATCAACCTCACAGTATAAAATTCACTACACACAATATCCATTCTATTCCAAACATTCCTGTCGATGGTACTAATTGACACAAACTTTACGTTTTCGATCAAGGAGAAAGTCAATTTTAAGAAAGACTATCAGAATAGGAGTCCAATTCTCTCAATTCGGTGCGCCAAATTTCCTAAGGGAGTCTTCGTTTGCAACGGTGCATGCACACGTGTAAATATCTTTTCTCCCTGGAGCTATGCAGGACTCCATTCTGCGTATTACTTTTCCCGATGCCCGCCTATAAAGTTTTTGATGTCATGGAGACGCTCTGATGAAGCGTCTGAAAAAATCAAATACGAAAAGAACTTAAATGGGATGGAGGGTTATGACATTGAAGAGTGTTGCAGGATGGAGAGGAAATGCAAGTCGCGTTTCGAAGCGTTATATCCAACTCCTGAATGACGTCTTTCAAGCTAACGTTCTTGAACAATCCCGATTTGAAATATTTTTCCTCCGACAAAGTAGGCACTTTGATATGCCCAAATCCAAATATAAGTCGTACATTGAAAGAGTGAGCTCGAAATTAGAATCGCGCCAGAAGCAATTTTGGGTACAATAAAAGAGAAGCGATTCCGCTTTCATTCAAACCTAAGCTCGTCGCATGAACAGCTTTGCAATTTCATTCATTTCTGTTTCGCCGCCCTCATGAAAACCCCGCAAACGTCATATTCATTTTTCTGAAATTCAAAAGTTCACGAGCACCAAAATGCGTTTCAGTAAATTTACGATATAAAGATTTTCCAGACTTCATGTGACTGGTGAAAGCATTTAAAACCTTGAGCCCAACGTTTGCGCTGCAGCTGTTTGTGCTGCGGTTGTAGGGTAAAGCACGGCCGGCAGGAAAAAGGTTGTTGGCAGGCAGAGTGAAATTTGACTGGTAGAGTACAGCCTCAACTGCAGAGAAATAGCAGAGTAAAGCATTATCTGCAGAGTATCCTCTCATCTCCAGAGTAAAGCTTGACAGGGTAATGCCTTATTTGAGGAGTGAAGCGAGGTCAGCCAAATAAAGTATGGCAGAGTATAGCCTTTTCTGCATAGCGTTGCCGGCAGAGCTGAGTTTATCAGGCGGAGGATAGCCTTGTCTGTAGAGCATTTTCTGGCCGACAGAGTTTGTCAGGCAGAGTAGAGCATGGTTTGCAGGGTATTGTCCGTGTAGTAAAGTTAAGTTTGACAGGCAGAGTAAAGCCTGGTGTGCAGGGTACTGTCTGTGTAGTAGAGTAAAGTTTGACAGGCAGAGTATAGCTTTGTCTGCTGGGTGGCGGAATAAAATTTAGCTGGCAGAGTAAAGTTGCCGACAGAAGTCAAGCCTGGAAGTCAAAGTGAATTTAGCAGGGTAGAGTATAGCCTCGCCGGCAGATTAAAGCCTCACTAGCACAAAAAAATGAAGCCGGCAGAGGAAAGCCTGACTGGCAAAGTAAAGCCTTTTATTCAGGTCACTAAAATGTTTGCATAATGACTCTTCACATTCACTTTCAAAGTGCGTGCGTTGAACTTCACGGTGAGAGAAAGAATTAGAATATTGAGATGGTGTGAATGCAAATGAATTGATTCAAAGCCAACTGTTTGTACTGACGAGTTCACGAGTTCATTGAAGCGTTATATGAGTGGTTCGTGAGAAGTTTTGAAAAGAATAGCACAGGGTTTATTTGATTTCTGTTCATTATAGATATTGCAGGCTGGTACCGGTGATGGGCAAAAACATCGAATGTTTCAAGTTCATTTTGAGTTTCTTTATCCATGACCGAATGATAACGTAAATTAGGTGTTGGGGTGGAATTTTATATACATGGGAGAATACGCCGCTAAAATATGTTTATAGAAATTCGACAACTGAGAGTAACTCTCAGTCCAGAAACGAAATGTCTATCAATTTACAGGCTACACTTCAATAGTAAGGGAAAATTCCATGAGAGCTTGAGCACAAGTTGAGATATTTTTAATCCATTTAGTGAAAAATTTGTTCAGGAATGGTCTATGTGAACAGCTGCCCAAGTCAGAATTCCGTGTATTTGTTCATAAACGACCTTTGCAGAATTCCATGTTCCTCCGTGAAAAAAACTTTATTAACTGATAAACGTGCCATGTTAAACATGCACACTTATGAAGATTTTAATTAGAGCGTTTATTTATTATATGGTAGCAAGTTTTTAGAAACTTGGTTATTCATGTTAGTAGGTTTTATGTAATGGGGATATTTTTATTTATTCGAAGCCATCGAAATTTTCGCAACCTGTTTTTGGGGATAAAGCGTCAACACGCATTACCGACATCAACACACATATCGATGAAGCCTAATTTTTCCCAAAAAATATTTTCTGAGGTAATTTTACTTAAGTGACGTACAAAATATGTAATAAAATTTGATTTAAAAATTTGCACAATATCATGCACTTAGGAAGCGATACAGCGTGAAAATACGCACTCAGAATTACGCGTCTGGGAGCAAATCAGCACTGTACATAAATTAAAAACGTTTAGCTGATTTGAGCAGTGTAAACGAATAGAGCATATGCAAATATTGAACAATCATTTGTCGAACAGGTAACAGGTATCATTATGAAAAATTTCAGCTCATACACTTGTAAATCAAATTAATATATTTATTAATACATGTGTTACAACTCTTAGTTGTAATATTTTTCTTCAACAGTTATATTTTAATAAGGTTCGTTAAAGAAAAAAAGACAACTATCTTTTAGAGACAAAGGAAAAACTGTTATTTTACTTTCATGAAAGAGAGGTAGTCAAGAAAAACCGCCTAAACCTTTTATTCGAGATCCCCACGTAATTAAAAACTCTTGAAATACAATAATGAATATAATAAAACTCTTGAAATTTGATATTTGTTTGGCATTTTTCACAGTTCCGGTGTGTGAATCAGGCCTGATTTCACTACAAATAAGTGCTACAGGAAGATTAACGTCCTAAACAAATTAGTATTGACACTCTTAATGAATCAAAAACATAAAATCATATAACTTGAAAATGTAAAGAAGTGTCATAGGACGAATTTCGTTCGTTTTAACGAGAGACCAAAAGTAGCACCACTCCTGAATGGCCAGATTGTGTGTCTCCACCACTCTCGATTGGCCAGACTGGTGAGCAAGAGTTTGTCGGCTACCCCCGCAAAACTATACAAAATACAACAGGGAACTGATGGAGTCATGTTTTGTGGGTCAAGAAAACACAAAGAATATGGGAGAAAAATTTTGTACATTATTGCTTGTTTCTTTAGAAAGTATTCCTCCCGTGGTTCAGTGAGCAACCTGCTGCTGATGGTACACAGCCCATGTTTATGCATCAAAACTTAACTGCACATGCATCAACGTTCGCTAGTCTATTTCTAAAAGAGAAAGTGTTGGTCGGATTTCTAAACGAAAAAGGTTTAATTGATCTAATATGAAAAACTGGAGTTTTTAAAGCCCAGATATCAACCTTATTTTCGAGTTTATGGGCAGTTGTAAGACAAAAATAATTGGAAACGGTAAGCTATCATTACACAAATATCAAAGGACATGGAAAAGCAATCGGAATTTTCTAAAAAGTGTTTCACAATTTGTTTGGTGCTGCCGACATGAATGTTGTTAAAGTTGTTGAAGAGGACGGAAGAGGCTTATGGGAACACGCTTTTTCATCGCTGGTGTTAGGTCTTACAGTCGCTTTAAACTTCAAGATACATGAATCCGGAACAAGGATACAATAATGCCTCAAATACTTCTTGGTAATAAGTTTACCATATTCATGAATGATATAATTTATTTAAGTATGAGTGATGTTCAACAAGGGCAATTATTATTTTTACGAAAAAGTTGTTTTAAATTTTTCTGAGTACGTTTCATTGCATCATTTGCAACTCAAACAAAGCTTAACAAATTGAGCGAAATGCACTTTTCAACAATGGCAATCGGAAATTTTTGCATTAACCTAAAGTTTTTTACGGAGTTTGGCAGGCGAGATGGCGGCATTTATAAATCTTCAAAGATCTCTCTCTATCAAGTGATTCGTCTCTTTATTCTGTGATATTAGTTGACCCTAACCCGCTTGTAGTGATAATTTTCTCAACACGGTAACATTTGAACAACGATGAACTAAAGTAATGTAAAAAAGTAATATTGAAAATATTATATCATTGAATGTTGTCATGATTATTGGAATTAATTTACTGGACGTACATCCATAAAATCATATAGTATAACCATGAGGCAAAAGATTATCATGTAAAATACACAGTTTCTGCTGAACAACTTATTATATTGATAAGTAGTGGTCATAATTCAAAATTAAATAATCAGCCGGAATGGCGTGTGTTATTTAACGAGTCATCAGTATTTGTAAAATTTTGACCAATCATTCTTTGACAGCACGATCATCTCATCCTCCATTTCTGCGTCTTTGATCTCGAAGTCGTCAGTGAAATTGTCAAATTTTCAGACGACAAAAAAATTCGACAGAAAGCGTTCTCCGGGTGAGATATTTAATCTGAGTTATGACTACCTCAACATCAACTATCGTAACTGATTTAACAAACCTAGGATAATAAACAACGTTATTTAAATCCTGCTTGTAAGTTTCAGAAACAATCATATTCGAAAAAAATAATGTAGAAACAAGTGTGGTGTAGAACGTCCCAATAAAATTTTCCTCTGCACCAAAAGTGATGCGAACGACGCTACCAGGACACTCACATTGTATCTCATGCTGGTGGCGAGGTTCGAGACGCTTACAAACTCACTGTTGCTCTCCCTTTCACGACCATCTTATATACCAAAGAGCTCGTTTGCTTTAGAAAAAAAAGAATGAAGGGGTTTCGCACGAACAGTAGAGTTGCGCTGCGCAATGCCAACGACTTAACCGGTTTCTCAACTGCAAAAAAACTCATGCATGCATTATTTGCTCCCGAGAGCACAAAGCGAAAAGATATGGGAAGGATTTGGCTCGTCATTTCACGGAGTTAAGAAGGGCAGTGACCTTGGCAACCGAGCGTTCCGCTGGCGCTCATGCATATGTTCGCATCGTGACCCAGCGCTCCGGGCAAAAATACAACTCACGCTCCACGGGTTTATTTCTGCATTTTTTTAACGGGAAGCGACAGTTTGATGACCTCGACTACCTCTCTTCCTCCCTGGTGCAACTCTCTAATGATGTCCTTTTCTGCACACGACTTAGGCATATTGACGACAAGCTCGGGAGCTCAAATTGAAGTTTTGTTACTGTAGTGATCTTCACGGGACTTTGGACCAAACCGCTCGATAGTATTATTGCAAATTCATTCGCTTAGGTATTCAAAGGAAGTAAGATGGTTCAATGAACTGTTCCAGATTTTTTTCAGAGGCTTAGTTGCTCGAATATCAGGTTGAAACCTGTGTGGATTCGCTTATTCATGAGTCATACGCGACAATTTTTGGGCAGTATGAAAGTATAATGTGTCAAATTTAATTATGAAACGAAGGTATATAATGAAACTATCTGCTCTATTTTTAAGAAGCTAATTTGAAACTCAGGTCTATCAATCACATTCACGATAAAATTAAAAAAATATGCTCGCAAACGCGCAGTTTGAATAATATTATGAATGGTTTTCAAAATAATTTCACTCCACTGCCTACGTTTCCTTGAATTTCAATGCTACCACCACACGGATAACAGATGATCCTCATGAAAGCATTTCCTCTGTGCGCAAAATGCAACGAGAAGCTGTCGCATTTATGCAATTCACGTCTGTCAGCAGGATATTTTTTTAGGTCAGATTGAGCAAGAAAACGCATTGCACAACATTTGAAACCTTCGTCAGCTGGTTAGTGAGTTCAGCAACCCTCTCGGGGATGACTGTGAGTTTTCTTATCCCTAGTTTCTGAAAATACAAGCTCTTTGTACTCCAGCAAACACTTCCGACGTTCAGAGGCGATTTACAGTTATGAAATTTCTTCTCAAACAAGTAGGCATCAGATTGAGTAATCTATTCACCTTGGCATGATCGAAAAATAAATAACTCCTTCAGCGGAATTAAGAGTGGTCAGCTCTATCTTATGAATGAAAGGATAAAAGAGAAATTCTTTATACTGTTGAACTTTGTTCTAGACAATTTATAAAAGCGGATTTTAGGTCCAACTCATTTTACGAGAGGCTGAAGTTTTTTATGAATTTTTATTCCCGGCGAAAATTTTGTCGAATGTTTGTTGAATTATATTTTTAAACTGTGAATTAATTACAATAAGTGTTGGTAGTAAGAAAACCTTGAGAAATATTTACCAAAGCAATTTTTTAAACATGTCTATGGTTTGTTGTAAAGGTATTTTCAAAGAAGACATTACTTGAAATCTTTGTTTTGAATTTGGCTGTGTGCTCTCAGACCACTAGTTGGTGCACTTGATTGGTAGGGCAGTGTTGACTCGACACACCGGTGATCACATGCTGTTCTCCTGATGATTTACTAGAGAGATTCTTTAACTTAAATGTTCCTTGGGAAACCCAAGGAATCTATAGTAGGTTAAACACCCTTGAGCTTTTCTTTTCAAGATATTCATGCACAAGAGTATTTAAGCTACTATGTAGGTTCCTTGTGCTTCCCAAGATAAATACTACTTTGAAATACTCCGTAAGTGGTGAAAATAGTTGAAAGTCAACTCAATACTTCAGAAAATCCTGCCATTTTCTGACAGAACATCTTAACAGTTAACACGAATTCAGTGACACCAGCCATTTTTTTGTCTTCTAAAAATGTTGAATAAAACTGAAATATATTTCGAATTAAGCTCCCGGCTTATACCAAAATGTAATATCACGGTGGGGGATAACCAAACTGTCCTTATTTAACTAATTTATACTCGATCAATGATGTCATGTACTTTTGTTATTCGTAAACATTCTTTTAGCTGTAAAAGCTTTTCTGCTAAGTTTGGGAACACGACATGACTGCTCTATAATTATCATCACAGATTAAAATAACAATTCAAAATCAAAATTGGCCTGCGGTTAATAAATTCTTATTTTACAGCATTAAAAAACATATGGCACAAAGATTTCTATTTCTTACGATGTATACTGGCACTATCCTTCCTGCCTTTCCCCACCAGCTGCTCAGTTTCAGGACCGCATGGGCTCCGGGTCACCAAGCGCCCTCGCATTGATCACTACTTTTGTGTTACAAATTTAGCACAATCGTGTTCCGTTCTGGTAGGAGCGATCAGCTTCGTAATCTTACACCACTGCAAAATGCCTTGAAACGTCAATACGAGGAGCCTGAAGAAAACAAAATTTCTGACCTAAACCTAAATGTTTGAAGTAGTATATGTTCATTTGTTATACGTTAAATTTGTTTTATACAGGGTGTCCGACACTTTTGTGGCCAAACTTTAACATAAGGTAGCGATCGTCGAAATGAACGCTTTTTATTCCTTTAAGGTTTGGTCGGAAATGCTTATTTAAAAAGTTAAAAATGCTTGAAGTTACTTTTCATCCGATATTCTGAGTGCTCCTCGACATCAACGACGAAGATAAGTTTGTTTACTGTTATTACTTTTTCGGCTGCAAATGTATCACCGGCAATGGAGGGAGTATCCAATGCTGAATTAGCGGATATGCATCCTAGTGTATGGTGCAGCAAATGGAAATTCTAGGAAGGCTGTTTGAATTTACGCAAAAAGGCATCCTAACAGACATGTTCCATCGCGTCAAACATTCACAGCCATACATCGGAGATTACGTGAATACGGATCATTTCACAGACCACGACCTGATGGAAGACGCCAAAGGAGAGTGGCAGAAACAGACAAGGTGGAAGATGTCTTAGAATATTTTCGAAACAATCCTACTTCAAACACTCGTTCTTGTGCACGTGCTTAACATTTAAGCAAAACTACTGTGTGGCAAGTACTACATAACGGTGGTCAACATCCATTTCACTTTCAGCGTGTTCAGGAATTGCACGGTGAAGATTTCGAACGTTGTGTTTAATTTGCGAGGTGGTTTCAACAGAAAACAGATCAACAACCTCGTTTTCCATCACGAGTCATATTCACAGACGAAGCGTCATTTACTCGAGAAGGAATACTTAATCTCCATAACCTGTACATGTGGTCTGGCAACAATCCACATGTTACAAAACAATGTTGATATCAGGTTAGATTCGCCGTAAATGTTTGGGCAGGAATTCTTGGTGACCATCTGATTGGGCCATACATCTTACCATGCAGAGAGACAAAATGGACGTACATATTACATTTTTCTTAATGAAGTATTGCCAGAAATGCTGGAAAATGTACATTTAGCTGACATCAGAGGAATGTATTTTCAACATGATGGTGCTCCTGCACACTTTGCGGTTGATGTTAGGCAATTATTGGATGCCCGATATAACAATCGCTGGATAGGCCGTGGCGGTCCCTTCTCGTGGCCACCAAGATCTCCTGATATTACGCCCCTAGATTACTTTTTCTGGGGGCATATGAAACGTTTAGTGTATGAAACACCGATTCAATCCGGAAAGGACCTGATGGGTAGGATTGTTGAAGCCTCAGAAAGGATTCGTGAAACTCCTGGTGTCTTTGCTCGTGTCCGCCAATCATTGGAGAGGCGTTTGAACGCCTGCATCGAATGAAATGGGCGGCATTTTGAACAATTTTTGTAAACATGTAACCTAGTTTACGGTTTCGTTTGTTGTGCTCATAATAACTACTGTCGAAAATGCTTTTTTACCTTTTCAACACATTAAAAAATTAATGTTAATTAATAATAATAAATGTTTCACATATTTGCCTAACTTCTCATTTCGTATCCTTGCCATTGATGTGCTGCAGTTTACCGCCTTGGTTCGTCTCCGCAAGAGAGTGTACGAATTATTTTTAATAACTGTCCAACTTCAAGTCCATGTAACTCTTTAACTAAGCATTTTAGACCATACCTTAATAGTTTAAAGAGTGTTCATTTCGACGATCGCTACCTTATGTTAAAGTTTGGCAACAAAAGTGTCGGACACTCTGTATACTAATTTGGAAGTACGATAACTATTTGATTAGGAAGAGAGATATTTGGGCTATATTGAGAAACATCATTGCCATGATTTACTTACTATTAATGACGACTCTTTTGAATAAAATAATATTTTTCAAATAATTCTTACATTTTTAGATTTAAGGTACCTCAGCTCTTTCCTGTTAAAGTGATATGTAGATTAGTTGATTAGTCTGTGTCCGAAGTCTGTGCTAATGATTAGTTGGTGGAATTCATTTTCTGTGATATCAAATCTATTCCATTTCGTTGTGACGAATTTCTGCTCAAAATCTCCAAGTTAATCGTTTTAATAAAGCAGGCATTTTAAAATCACTCAGTTCATCACAGTGTGTGATCTTCTTATTTAAGTTTCTTTGGTGAAGGCCACAAATTTGATAAAAATTCAAAGTTTTCGTCATTTGTTGACGATTTATGAGGGGGAATTAATCAATATTTTCTCCCTGTGGGTACATTGGGCTGACCAAATCTCTGTTCTTTTTGTATGTTAGATGAATAACTTTAAAAATAAATTTTGAAATACCGTTATTTTGTGTGTGCTCCGATCTCATCCCATTTTCCTTGTCTAACACGTTTAATGTCGCGATTTAAAAAAATATCAAAAGAATTTAAAATACTTAACTCGTTCTCGTACATTAGATCATACTATCTATTGAAATACTGCTCTGTCACGTTGTAGTTTTCAAAATTTGACGCATTACATGTGTAGCAGATAATAATAATAAACTCACTTAACGACAACTTCGGTCAGAGACTATTTAGTTGTCCCTTTAGTAACTCTACCAAAGCTAATCTTGTAATCATGCAATTTCATGTGAGGCCCACTAGCTCCTCAATAGCTCACACTATAGGGCAAGAAAAGTTTCAAAATTTGTGTGTCAGCTGTCCTGTCTCTCAACGATAAATAATTCAGTACAAGAGTCTCTTCAGAGTAACTTGTAGTATCACCAGTACAACAGACTCGGCAACAGTGTGTAGAACAAAACAGAGCTCCAATAACATTGTGCTGATCTAAAACAGTTTGTAACAATTGTCTGACTTATTTATCGGTTCGGTTTCGGATAATATAACATTAGAACTCTTTGAAAGTACATTATTATTTGCTGAATAAAAAAACACGAAGAGGCAAATAACAATAAGTTTCTTGTATTGCTTGATCCGGTGCCACTCTAGATGGTCATAGAATGCCCTAGCAGTCTGTGAACTTAGACGGACCACAAGTAGTCATTTCTCAAAAAGTTAAATCGTATTTGTTTTGAAAAATGGCAACTACTCTACTGCTTGCGTAAATGAATTGTTCAATTGAAAACTTCATTTAAATAATGAATTCTACTATGACATTGCTCGCAAACTAGATACATGAAAGCTGATGTCACTTCCCGGGAATACACTCAATGCAGGGTCTCCTATTGAGACACTATCTCTTATTTATTATGATTTACAGCCGTCAGGTAGGGTTAGTTAGGAATAAAGCATGCATTCAGCCTCTCATTGCATATAATCAACTTATATCGCATGAATTTTGTTTCATATGAAACAAAGATTAAAATTTTGTTATAGTCTACTGCTATGACACGAATTTAGTTTCGAATTAATCTTGAATACATATATTTTTAATCAACTGATGTCACACGTATGTATTTCGCACATCTCATTCGTTCTAGTTTACTTGCTGCCCGAGTTTGGTTTCGTATATAAACTATAAATTCACCGTAATTAATCTATTTCAATTTACAGCCATCGCACAAGTTTAGTTTAGAATAAAAGATATTTGATGAGCGCGAGCCATCCACAAATTAACGTTGATTTTTCATGCTTCTTGAACAATTTCACAAATCGACTTAAACAAGTAAATATTGAATAAAAATTCAGTAGTCGTTCACGGAGAACAGCAATCTCGTTCTTGTTTAAATAAACGCTTGGTACTGCATAGTAATTCAAGCCATTTTTCATGAATATTGCGGATGACTTAAAAGCGAGACAAGAACCACAATCTTACTCACAGTATCATTTGAAATTCAATTGAGTAATCTATTTATGAGCTCAGGCATGCATGGTCAAGAAATAAGCCTGAGGAAACTTTTCTGCAATTATGTGTTCGATTCGACCGATTTACATCGACTTGTTGCAGGATATACCACTCGATGTACGGCCAGTAACTTGGTAAAAGTTATAATAAGAGGAATTATAGCGATGTGAGACGCAGCATCACTGATATGGACGATCGTTTATGCTCAACTTTCACTTCATTTTAATTGAAGGGAGCCGAGGGAAGATGCACTCATGTCTTCCAGGTGCAATTTACTGGATGCTTTCATAATTTAAACAAAGAAGAGCTTGAAAAAACTCAAGCTGATAATAGCACACGCAATTTGCTGCTTATCCACTGCAAGTTGTTGCTCACCTGCGCTTTGTATCACGACATTAACAAGCGATATTAAAAGACTAATGGTAGAAGTAATGGAACAAATCCATATAAATATTGCGACGAAAAAGAGATAACAATAAAGAAAGAGAGAGAGAGGAAGGGAACGAGAGTGAGAAATAGAAAGAGAGGAATAGAGCATGTGTGTTTGAAGTGTGGACTTTATCATGAAAACATTGCTATAAAAACACTCAAAATACCATGGTCTTATTCCAGCGTTCAATAATATCTGATAGGTTTGTAGAATAGTATCTCTGATACTCATTAGATTGTATATTCTTGATTTCTGACGCAAGTTTAGAGCAGTTTAATTTTATTATGCATTTATCTACGTTGCATCGATATCCTAACATAATTTAAAATGTACATTACATAAAAACAATATATTCTGATAACTTTCATACAAAAACTTTGGTCGTTGTAGTGTAGCTTAGGAAATATTTTAGAATTGGTACTTTTGAAGCATCCTTTCTGGAAAATCGGTAGCGGGTCAAGTATACGGGTTTGTTGCTATGCAGGTTACGTTATTGCGTGAGTTCTTAACGTAGGCTAAACATCATTCAGTATTCAGTATACTGAACATTTTCTTTTCACGTCGATGACCGTAAGCTGCCAGAAGTTAAATTGAGTGATGGTCTATCGTTAGTTAAATATTTATACAAAGTGACATGCTGTTTTCATAAGAACTTGTTGGTAATTATGCGAAAATTATGAATGTTTGTGTCATCATTCATGTCACAAATCAAAGTTCAAAAACAATTTGAAATATATAGTATTTGTTTTGAATGGCTGATCATGTAGAATTCATTTTTAGCATAGAAAAAATACACATAAAAACAGGGATAAGATTGCAAAACCTGTTGAGAAAGGGACTAAATACCTTTATCCATCAGTAACTCAAGTGGAAATGCTTGTTGACCAAGACCGCAATCTCTGTTTACTTTCAGTTGAACTGCTACCTCGATTAGACTAGAATTTGATTGTGGATGCTTGGGGATCATTCTCCTGGTACGGTACCACGGATTCAGGGATGACAACCATTTCATGGATTGGTTTCTTTTTGTGCAGTTGAAAAACGAAATCATTGATGAAAATTCCATGTGCTCAATGTTATCGTTGTCGGTAGGTGCGGTGGAAGAAAGTAGAACAATTAGCTAACACAAAAAGTGCTACGAGAGGCACTTGAATCACATAATTGGGATCGCACTGGCAAGGTATAAAAAACTGGGAACGATTATCATGCAATTAGGTCAATTGGTTTTTAACTTCACAACCCATAAATAACATGAAACCGTTAATAGTAATTTTGTTTGCGTATTATTTCCACTCATTACTCATAATTTAATAACTAAATTTCCTAGCCTACTGAAAATAAATATTTATAAACAAAATAAAATGATCAATGAATAAATAAAATAAACACATAATCATACAATAAATAATATAATAATAAAAACTGGTAAAGTTACATGAAGATCAGAACACGATAACTTTGTAACGGCATTTCCCTTGCAGAAAGTGAAACTTTCTCCAGTTCCAATGAGTGGCCACCGATTCAAAGACGTTATTCCACGAACCTAACAGATATTCTTGAAAACAGAAAAAAAGACTACGGTATTTTCAATATTTTTTAGCTGTGTTTTCAAGATTAAGATCACATATCATCCTTATTTTATTGTTGCAGTGATCAACAGCTTTCACAAAATTCTCACCAGACTCCGTGACTCGGAGAACAGCAAGAAGGAGGGTGTAGGACATGGCTCTAATCCTGAGGCACGAGGAAGTGAAGTTGCATCACCGCCGAGGATGACGCCAACCCAAAGGCATGGTTTACTTTCACGCGTGAACCAAGAAAGATTTATCCCCTCACTTCTATTGACGGAGTGTGTGTGTGTGCAGTCGTACTGAAAATTTATGATTTCCTTGTCTGGACGAGCGAGGAAATCGTAAATGATATTCGCCACTCCAGCTGTTTTGAAGTGCAGACGAGAAATGGTATAAGATGATCAAACTATTTACGTCTGGAAAAATAAGTTAATTTTGTGCAAGTTTGAAAACGCGTGCTAAGGGGTAAAATGTTCCGCTTTAAAAATTATCATACTGTAATTACAGAAAGTGAACGCAACCGTGGAAGATGTGTGCACGTTAAATTGAAAGAGCTATTTGTCTGCACGTTCACGGGATATAAAAAAGAATGATATAGATCGCAAAATCTGAATGTGGGACGATAAACAGGAATAGAACACAGGCCTGAGATTCTGAAGTGAAGAGATCAACTTTGTGATGTTAGAGGCCTTAATGATTATCGGCTTGTATGCTATTTGAAAATTAAAGTTCCAGGAAAAACCTGAATAAAATTTTAATTTACCATTAAAATTTTGAGATAACGTAGAATTTTGAGTGCGCTCGGACAGTGCATCTTCCTTGATCCAAACTTCGTAAATCATGACATACATTAGCCGTATCAAATAATGACGAAAATTATTTCAATCAATTTGTTAGGAATATATGCATTTGTCTCATTTCAGTCAAACTTGACCTCGTTAACGATTGTTTAAACTCATCAATTAGCAAGTAATTTTTCTTCCAGTCAACTCACAACGTCCAAATAAATATCTTCAATAAAAACAACTGTTGTGAGTAATGAATGCTGCCATTTTTAAATGCATGGGAATGTTTTTTTTTTTGGGATGTAGTTCTTACTCAGGAACAACAAGTGGTCCCTCATTTATTTTGAATGATAGATTGTCTGGTATTTTCAGTCGACAGTTAAACTAATTTTAGCTCAAGGTCAGCTCATATTTATTTGTCTCCGAAGAAAGTTTTCAAATCATGTCGTAAATTAATCATTGATCCATTGTGTGTTGTCATAGACTCAACGCTCATTACAAAGTCCTTCCCGCAAATAAGGAAAAATTTTCCATAGTGATGAGGCAAGAAATAATCATGTAAAAATTATTGAGAAATTGACCAACCACTTCACCTGAGTGTCCTAAAGGAAATACAAAACATAGAGGCTCCCATTTGCTTCAAACGACGAACGGCCCAAGAAATTCTCGAAAATTCAGTTCAAATAATTTGAAAAACTTCCGAAGCAAAACTTTCAGTTCTTTCAAACGACCAAAAGGCCAAGAAATTCCTCAAAAACTCCCTTCAAATGTTTTGAAAATATCCAGAAGCGAAATTGGAACTTTGCGTAGCTTGGCAACTGGTTCGGAGGAAGCGCCGCATTTGGTGACAATCGCAGCAATTTCGCAAGAAATCATAGTCTCAAACACAGCCATTGCCATGTCATAGGAGTACGGAAATAAAATCGGAATATTAAACGATCCGAGTCATGCTGAACAAGTTCGAAAAGAAATGTCAGCATAACAGCTAATTTGTGAATACTATCTGTAATTCAACTCATCAGCTGCAGAGAAATAGGTGTCTTCATCAAAAACGACTGTTTCAAAAAATGATTTATCTCCTAGAGCAGGGGTCTCCAAACTCACCAGTCTTAGGGCCATACTGATTACTCCAGTAAGTCCCAAGGGCCAAAAACATTTTAATTTTACAGCAATTATCCATAATTTCTAGAATAGTCGCTGAGTACGCGGTCGGATTTAACTGTCGCGGGCCGGATTGATCACACTGGCGGGCTTGATTTGGCCCGCGAGCCGTAGTTCGGAGACCCCTGCTCTAGAGGAAGCCTCAATTGCATCTCCAAAAAATTTTCGATGAAAACTAAGATTCTCAAAATACGAGGCTCTTTTCTCAGGCAGCAGCTAATATGGGCCACATCGACGCAGTAATCTCATTTTCATCAAAATTTTCCTGGCTTGGGATTAGTTTCTAAGATTCACACTTTCTGTTATCATTCAGAGTGAATCTAACAAAGGTTAAACAAATTAAAAACTGTTATACCAATGGCTCGGAGTATTGTAAGGTCGATATGAAAACCTTTATGGCAGGGGATGTAAGTACGGGAAATTATTGGGTAACGATAAAAAATTATACAACTTGAATTAAAGGTTCTGCACAGAAGCTGAGTTTTCAAGCGTATAAAATGCACCACTTTTTTAAACAGAAGTGTCTCGCAATAGTATCGCTGCTTTAATTTATCCTGTAGCTTCCATCTGTACCGTATTTTCAAAATCAAAAATAAAATTCTGAAAAACGTGAATTTTCTCCACCGAAGCTACTAATCTCTCAAAATTACAGCCTTGTAATACAAATAAAAAGTTAGCTCAGCTAATACATGACTTGAAAAGCTTGTTTGATCATGTAGCAGACTTATTGTCGGATTCACGTCATTATGTCATCTAATTACAATTTTTTGGCCACGCGATGACATTAATAAGGCTCGTAAACGCTCATCAAGGAGAGCTCTTCAGCGAGTACTGAAACACTTCAGCCACTCACGGTTGGATCATTCATGTTTGGGCTGATTAAGTTGTTGACGCACAGAATATTTTTTGCTGCAATTGAAGATATTTGTGAGCTGTTGGAAGCATTAGCCTCTTGAGCGCCTGTTAATAACTTTGTGTAGTTCGTACCGTGGAATGATAAGCATTAATAAATTTGCGGATATTTTTTAGGGTTAAATTAGGATTTTTGTGAGCGGTTGGAAATACTAGCCTCATGAGCGAGTGTTAATAATTTTATTTAGTTAGTTCCGTGAAATAATAACCTGTAATTCATCGCCGCAACGCATCACAATTAGTTTTCTCACGCATCAGTGGATGTAGGTGATGGAATTAAAAGAAAAGCAATGAAAACGTCAAATTCCTAAAATGAACACGAACCGCTGGACAACGAGTACATCGCATGGCTGATGTCGTCATATTAGTTATTACCGATACATTGCTGTTCTCACTAATTTTTACGGTGAAATTCTCTAATTTTACTGAAACATGTAGAGAAAGTAATACTTAAATATTGCTCCGTAATGCATTGAATTGCTTAGGACATCCGTCATAAAAGTTTTCCCACTCGAAACATTACAAACGAATACGAAGCATAAGAATCTGCTGCAATTCCTATTTTTTTGGGATGCAGTAATGTCAATTGTTCTCCTGAAATTGTGACACGGTCAAAAAGTCTAATGCGCGCTCATTTGTAGTTGTTGTTCGAAATCTAAAGAAAGTGTTGATCCGTAACAGTTTTAATGTTCTATGCACTCAACGCCTGCAATTTGTCATAAAATGTTTATGTTATTCATGTTGTTTTATTAAATTTGATATATTCATGTTGTTGTATTAAATTTAGGTTATTCATGTTGTTCTATTAAATTTGTGGAGTTTTATGGAACGAAAGTTCTCGATACTGTATTCAAGCAAGGTTTTCTTTTATTGGTGCTCTTTGGCACTTTGATTACAACTATTTTTAAGCTTTACGATCAGCTGCTATGATTTGTTTCCCTATCAAAATCAGGTCAACAAAAGGAACGTCCGCACACACTCTGTAGTTTTCAACATCTGCTGTCTCATCAAAATGGACGAACTGCTGGACATCATATTATGCTCGCCCAACTATTGAGAGCAGCGATCGATCCATATTCCGAGTATTTATGAATTTCAATAAGAAAAATCCTTTAATCGTTTCTTATTTCATGACGCACAAAAACTTATTCTAGTAGAAACGAAAAAAATGTATTTTAACGTAATTTATTGATTACCGATGTGAAATTTTATAAGCCATTTTAATGAATGGATGAATTCTCAATACAAGAACTGAACAGTATCGTCTTGCTAATGTTTTCCTAATTTCGCAAAGAACGCATCATAGTACTGATAATATAAAAAGCAAAATTTTCTAGATGCAGGATAGAAGTAATTTTCTTATTTTGTAGTTCCCAATCCGCGAGTAAAATCACTTGAATTTCTCATCAAGAATATTTCACGAGATTTCGCTTAAGCTGCGTAATTAACTCCCATAGTACTGTAACTCTAACTTTTCCTACTAAACATCAATAGAGAATGAAGTTCACTTACTGAATTAATGTGTAGATGCGAGTAACAAGTTTTCAGCATATTTACATCGTAAGTAAGACGTATGACGCTAGTCTTCTTACCGATAATTAAATTTGATTATTAGTAATTAAAGACATCATCGTTAAGAATGTGCTTATTTTTCTCGAGTTTATATTTTCAACAGTAATTTTTAGCCTCTTACTGAGTTGATGTGGTTCCGTTGGATCTCACAAAAAATCAAATAAATTTCGTCTTGATTCAGCTGAATAAAACTTATATGCAAAATATTTTGCGCCAAAATACTGAATTTTTCTGCTGTTTTGCTATATATATATATATGCATATGTACATTTTAAACTATTACTATTAGTATATACGTCCCTGGAAGTAAAAGTTATGTGCACTGCTATTTAGTTTTACAGAAGTCTGTCAGTCTAGGTAAAATGATTCTCAAGTCTGTCTTCAGTGAGAAGCGAATTGTGATGAGCGTATGTTAAGTGAAAGTTATTTCAGCGGAACAAAACTTATTTCTCTCATTTTTTTTTTGTCAACAGGCTTGTCATTTTTATTGTTCAATATTTTAAGATTTTGCACATATTGATGATCGTGAGTAAATGCCAACATTTTCAATCGGCTATGGAGCAAAACCTTTAATGAATATAAGTTCGATCAATATAACATGAAGTTCATTCCTGACTTTAGAGATTCCTAAATAGTATGTCATAATCACTTGTGATACTAACGATAGTTCATTTGTGCAAGCAAGACTGCTTAAGATTTTTGTGAGAAACAGTAAACTTATCGTGAAGTCTGTGATGCAACCTGCATCTCAGCTCTGCTAATGGACTTCAACTCTTATTCTGGCTACTTTAATTCAATTCTGTTTAAAAAAAGTTGAATCCAGGGGCTCACTCTGAATTCAGTGACTCCATAAATTCTGGGACCGAAAAAGAAAAACTTGTTGAAGTGTGATCTCAATTTTGAACTCCTCATTTCACGGCGCTCAGGGATATTTGTTAAAATATTTGTTATATATATTTTTTTGGGGTAAGGGGCAATTTCTCATAAATAATTTTCCTGTAAAGTATATTTTCCTGAGCGTCTCAAGACAAATAACCAAGAAATATTTTTAAACGTGTAACGTATTTTCTATAGGATATTGAAGCCATTAATTTAATTGCAAACATAATCATCCAAAGGCCGTCCATCCGAGCACTGGTGGTGTTCCAGTTGCTAAACATCCCGCGTTACACTGCCATAAACTGGAGCGAAACTGCAGTACATGCGATTTGAAGCCGGCTTACATCCATTTCATTTTGAGGCCCAAGGAATTAAAAGCGCAGGATGCCGTGTATTGTGTCAAGTGCATCGTAAATTTGAAAGGTCAGGCAGCACCTCGGCTCCTATTCATCACGTACACTACATCAGATCATCAGACCGTCTTTGCAGGGTGAGATACAGTAGACCTCTCTACGCTAGTGGTTGCCCAACTTTTTTAGCCTGTTACCTAATTTAACATGCCAGTTTAATGGCCTGGTACCCCTTTCACAAAATGTGGTCGACATTGACAAAACTGGCCAAATTAAAATATAGAGATATGTTGTTTTATTTATTTTACATGGACATTGTGCATCCCTGAGGGTGTTTGCTAAAAAGATGTCAACACTGTCAGTGGTATGGATGGAGTTGTATGCTTGAAGATAGCTGAGGAAATCCTTTTCTTGTCCTCCCTCCGTTACCTCTGGAAAATAGTTAAATTAATCCCTGGAGATAATTTACATCCAGTTTGGAAACGTTTTAGGTTGATATTGCCTTGCCGGTCTGTGCATGCAATGATGCTCGTGCGCTCCTTTTCAATGTATTTTTTTCATATTAACGAAAATTTTCATTTAGCTCATGCGCTACGGTAAGTACTGTTTTGCAGCAAAAATATACGTGTATCATATTCACAGGTATTTCTCGGAATAAGATATTATTGAAGCCGCGTGTAATTTAACCTACTGTTGTGGAATTTCCTGAAACGAAATAAAGTTGATGGTAAAATTGAGATGAAAGGCGTGCGCTTTTCTATTTCGTATAATTCTGAATGCGACTGCAAATAATTTTCGTATGATTTTCTGTAGCAGGAAGTGTGTGTAAGGTGCGCTAAAAATACGCATTTTTAAAATCGATTACGTCAGACGAGTGCGTCACACGCTCACAATTTAAATTGATATTTAACATTCGTTATCCATGCTCAAGATATTCTCAATCTTTTAGAAAATATTTCTAGAATATTTCATCTCTTGGATCGCGATTTGCTCGTACATTTCGTACATAGTTAGTTCGAACTTTGTTGAGAATGTCTTAAGTTTTCCAGAATTTTAATTTTTATCAGTAATTCACGGCGTTTTGTTGAAAAATTGAACGATTTAATAGGGTCAAGAAAAGAACAATTTAAAATGGTAACGGTTTATTATAACATAAAAACTAGGTACAGTTCGTTGACTCGATCGCACAGTTGTACGTTGGAGCGAGTTTCGCATCACTCGCTCCCGGTAGCTATGAGCAATAAAAGAAGAAGTAGCTAAGTACGCTGAGGAGATTCAGCAGTACTTTCGCCAGGAATAACAAAACATCATTAACCTTTTGCTGAACAAACGTCGGTCTGGCGACGTTGGAAGTTTTAGATTTGTTCTGCAAAAATGAATCTGCGATAACCAAGTTAACAACACTTGGATCGTGACATGTTTCTAAAAACGAAAATTTCAACATTTATATCCTGATGACGATTTTTTAAGGCCTTCAAACACTGCGAGTAAAAAACAGTATGCGGGGCGTTTGTTCAGCACAAGGTTGATAACAAAGTGAAGCGACCATTGAAGATAGAAATTGAGTTTCCTTTAGGCATCGCGTTGAACTCATCAGCCGTTTTGAGCAGGATTTACCAGCCGATGTCTCCACCGAAGCCTCCGATGCTTCCTCCAAACCCGTGGTCCAAGTGAACGTCGTGGCTCTTGATGTGCACGGGCACCTTAACGGGCACGGGCACGACTACCTTCTTGACAATGTGCACTGGGACATGCTGCACGACTGGGAAGGGAGCAGGGACGTGCTTCACCACAGGGTACGGGGCTGGGACAGGGACAGGGTGAGGGACGGGATGGGGGACAGGGAATGGAGCAGGTATAGGTGCTGGCAGGAGAATTCCGATTCCTCCGAAACCTCCGAAGCCGCCACCATACCCTCCGCGGTAACCGCCACCCTTGCCCTTGCCGCCGCCGTACCCGCCGCCGCCGCCTGCTGCAGCCAACGCCACCACGACCGACAGGAGCACCAAAATCTGCGCCACAATTGGTTATGGTTATGATATTTTTAGGCAGAACTTATGGATTTGTAAATGTAATAGTAAGTCAGGAACAGCAAAATCCGCGCCAGAATTGGTTATGGTTGATACCTTTTTCAAGAGAACTGAGGGATTTGTAAATGGAATAATGAGTCAGAACAAAATCCGTGCCAGAATTGGTCGTCATTGTGGCATTTTGATGCAGAACTGAAGGGTTTACGAATGCTAGTATAGCAGTAAGTAAAACAAAACTCAATGTGGTAATTGGTAATTATTATGACACTTGAAGGACAACAGCGGAATTTGCATGCAAAAATAACAGTTATTTCTTCGGGAGTAACATGAGGAAACTTGAGTGCTTGAAATACTGTGATACGATATACTGCGCGTGAGAGTCGAGACAAAGGTAAGCGAGCTAAGGTGAAAAAATGAGATGAACGTTGGCTGGAAATATTCTAGAAGCGTGTTTGTACTTCAATTTTAAACAATTGTCTCAGAGAAGCAATATGCTATGCAAAATTAATGAAAATGAACTATTTTCACTGAAATATATTTTTATCCACCAGCTAATCAGTTTCATAATGTTAACACAAATATTACACAATGACAAAAATCCAATATTCAATGTTTAAAACTAAAAGGCAACCTGCAACAGTCTCAATCGAAATTTTATCTCCGCTTGGACCAGTGGCTTGCAGTTGAGATTCGTTCACGGACAGGGCATCAAAAAGTGTTCCTCATGCATAATTTTCTGGAGGAATTAAAACTGAAGCGATGTGAAAACATTTATGAAATCCTTCCGTTTCCAGTGTTTTCATAAACCTATGCGATATCATGTCCCTAATTTGGCTTGAGAACGTATAGTAATTAATATTAATTGAAAGTAACATTTTGTTGGTATTGATAGTGGAAATGAGAGTTTTTGATATTGGAAATCCCATCTCAATAATTTAAAATACTTGCATTGAATTCCGGGAGGTGCTTGACATATCATTTTTTCAGGTTTTGTAACCTTCTACATTAGGTTATATTAAACCACCGTTCGAGAGTGTCACATTTTGGGAAGTTGTGTATCAGTTGACGATGCGCGTCCTAACTTTTTTACACATTATAGTTTATGCTATTTTTAAGGGCACGCAAGTGAGTAAAAATCAGAGGGTATTTTCCGTGTAACCGACAATGCGGTAACATTTATTGCGTTCTTATACCCACCAGCGTAACACAAAACGTAGAAAATTTTAATTGAATACACACAGACTCAGTTATTGAAGCTGGGTCCTGGTATACGTCTCACCTGCGAGATTAAAAGCTCATAACGAGCAATAAATGTTTCCTTCACATTGTAAACACAGCAATTCCTCTTTAAAATATAGCTCAGAATGAACGATTCTACCAAAAAATTGTTGATAATAATTGCCAATATTTTAGATGTACTCTTCCCCAGTAAGTACGGTACGTAATGTCCCTTGAAATGGTTTTTCGACACTGCGGTTTCGAGTAATAAATGATTAATGAAACACTTTCTGATTAAAATTTTCGCTAAGGATCAACTATCCTCGAATGTGATTCGGTATTAAGTCTAGAAGAAAATAAGCCTCAATCTTTTAATGAGATGAGCAATCCCGGCTGAAAAATAGTCTCTCATCTATTTTATACACTCGGAAAGGACGTTAAAGTGTACCATATGTTTGGATAGTCATGCTTTCGTACAGATGAAGCATAGTTGCTAAGTGCTAAGTTGTTCTTAACTGTATTGTGAATGAATGAAAACTTGAAGTCACTCACTGTAGATTTCATTGTAGAGGATGGAGAAGACGAGCTGTGGCTACCAACGTTTTCGTTCTGACTACCATTTGCAAGATTCAGACTTATATACAAAAGACTCTACCGCAAAAACATATTGGCCTTGCGAGCTTGGTTCGTTCGCAACCTGTTCAGTAACCTCGGTTAGGTTACCCCTCAGACGCGGCCAAAACCTCGAGACCTACATGGGTCACTTCGTAGCGGAGATTCATGGTCACAGTGGCTATAGGAATGCGAGGGCGAGCCCGAATGTATTGCCCTTTGCGTAAGTTGGTCAGTGAAGGTGTACCCAGCGTTTTAAGTTTTGGCCTTGATTTTCTCACTTAGATGCATTGAACTGTAGACTTGCTTAAGATTTCATAAGCGGCCAGACTAGTGCAAAGATTTTTCAAGGTTGATGCAGCTATGTGAATCAGAAGCTAAACATCGACTCGAGTTGAATAAATTATTTTACTTATGAGATTCGATTGATTTATCAAATTCTCATAACTACTCTGGTTTGAGCATAGCTTATTAGGTCTATAAAAAAAATATTTCGTCTGTTTTGATTCATACTTAGTGAATCATGAATCAAACCAGTCGTTGAAATGTTTTCCGGAGATACAGAAAAGCTTCTCTGTCATCTTCGAACCTAGTTGACCCCTTTTGCAATATAAAGAAAACGCATTTCGCACGAAGTAATGCTGAAAGTAAATCAAGAAGTTACTGATGCTTATGATATCTCTCGGTTTTTTTTTTTAAATATGAGCAACTTCGATTATCTGCATATGATACCTTAATCTTTATTTCTTCATTACAACTCTAATAGGTTTACAATTGGCAGGAGAATTTATGTTCAATTAAATGGAAAACACAAACGCTATCTCATTTGATGATTTTAGTTGAATTATAAATTCCATCTTTAAGTTCCAGTTCCATCAATACTTGAGTTTGAGTTATTAAGTTCCTTCAATACTTGAATATTTCGATAAGATCTTAAAAAAAATATTCAAGGTGCTTGTTTGATCACGGAGAAACCATGCATAATGTATATGACCGAATAACCATCAACGTTACTTCATTTCGAACCTTCCTCTGACCCAGTCAGGTCAAAATGGGTTTCCCAAGTGTCATAATAATAAATTTATGTTTTTTAATTGTATTTTTATTGCAAACTAAACTCAATTAGCAAGACTCGTGGAATTTCAACGGTCCATCTCATTGGTAACCTATTTGAACTCTTGAAATAATTCTAACATAATTTATCTCAACCCAACATAAACAATCCTAACCCAGCATAACCTATTCTAACTCAATATAACCTATTCTAACCTAACCCATGACAGCCTAACATACCATAACCTATCTCAGCATCACCTAATCAACCCAAACTAATCCTATCTTAACCTATTTGAACATAATGCTTAATATCCTAGCCTAACTTAGATATCCACGACTATCGTTACATATCCTAACCCAATTTATCACATCACAACCTAGCCTAACGTATCCTAGCATGATCCAGGAAAATAATTCTACGGTCAATATCATCGTAAAACTAAATGGAACCATGAAAAAATACGAACATAACCTATTCTAACCTAACCCAACATAATATATCCTCTTCGAATAATTTTGCTAGCAGGACCTGCGAATTATTTGTTGTTGTTTTCATACATTTTTAATTTTAGTTTAATGGGGTTCATGTGTTATTAACTTTTTGGGGTTTATTCACCGAATTATTTAACAATTATTGAACTTTCATTTCATTCTATAAAACAACATGAAACAACTGTAATGTAACACAACACCTGTTTGTACGTACGGTATCTCTATGTATGTTTAACACCCATATAACTTTAACGGTCTCTTGATGCTTCTGTCTGCTCTCTTTTCTGATTCATTTTTTTAGATGGGCAAATCGGTTCAACTTTTTTTAATCGGATATGAAAAGGCCAATTAAATTTCCAAAACTAGTAAGGGATGTAATCTTTAGGAGTGGAAGTTCATGAGCAAGCTGTACATAAATACTCCCAATGATTTTTGTATCAAGGTGTGAAAAGTGTGACACATATAGGTACATAGTTACAAGCATATCGTTTATAGTAAGTATGAAATAACTATGAAGTGATTTTGCTCAATCATATTAAGGTACGGATGATTCTATAAAAATAGTTTTGTTTTATGTAAGCGCGCACGTCATCGAAACAAAGTAAAGTAACTTTACGTGCACAAGCGACTCAACTGGAATTTTGGTTGACTTCTGAGTCAACTCAATTTTCTTACATGCAACATCTCTTGCAGGAGCAAACTATTGATAAGAAATGATGTAAAAAATTACTGGCAAAATTTCTCAGATTCTGGCTATATTATGTCACTGAGCGTCTTGCATTGAACGCAATTCTTTCTTACTTAGTTACGTAAATTCTTCATCTTAACAACTATGTGGTTTCAATCAGGTCTTGTTACTATTCTTGCTCAAATCAAATCTTTTTGCTTTTACTTGCGTCAGGTCAAGAGGTTCTTGTTGCGTCAGGTTATTATTGTAACAGTAGGTTCTTGTTGCGATTGAATATTTTTGCTTTTCCTCGTGTCACGTCAGGAGTACATCACTACAATCGGTTATTGTTGTTACATCTGTGTTTGTTGCAATCAAATCTTTTTGCTTTCACACGTGTCACTGATGAACGCCATAGGTCAAAACTGCCATTATGTCGTTTTTAGAATTCTTGTGACCTTCCGGGAACCATGGCCGGATACACGTAACTGAAAATGAAAGGTCAGATTGTTACCTAACTTGACCCAGACGGGTTAAAACTGGTTTCCCAAGTCTATGAAGAATAATTTTCCAGTTTTTATTGATTGTGATCTAATTGCATTGCGTAATATTATTAATCGACGATAAAAATCCTCGTATGCAGAATGATATCGAAGAGCTTGCAATAATCGACCTAGAGTAGTTCTTTTGCCTAGTTAAAGGGTACCGTATCAATTGACGCGGATTCACACTATCCGACCTTAGTATCTAGTTGGGTCTGTTGGGTTGCATACAGTACAAATAACATGGTATAACACAGATAAACATCTTTTTCCCCTCTGTTTAGATAAGAAATCAAGTTAAAATGAACTCGTGATTCATTTTAGGGGAAAATTCTCTCTAGTTCTACTTTTTTCGAAGAGCTATTCCCAATTACTCAGTAGTTGTTTATAAACTGTAAATTATGATCCCCTGATAAATATTTCACACGACAGTGTGCTATGTAAACGCCGATATCAATAAATATCAACAAACAACATAAAAAAATAATCAGCTGGACATATCAATAAACAATAAGTTTGACGAATTAATTTTTTCCTGTTAGATATAATTGCCAAGCTTTAGCACATATTCTACGTAAAAAACCCAGCGTGCGAAACTTTACGGAAATCGCATCAAGTTTCAGAACACCATTTCTCCTAATATGAAACCCATGATAAGAACTCCAAATAAACCAAGTCCCATCACTTCTCGCAGTTTTGCTACTGTTTAAATGCTACTTTTATTCAGTACCGTATTCCTATTGAATGATAACAGAGTATTGCACGGAAAAAGAATAAACATTGATACCAACAAAAAGCATTCACTCTCCTGAGGAATTTCTGTACCGATTAGGAGACGTGAAATTTAATGTATATGTTCGTGGGAAACTATGTTGTCCGACATTATGTCTTGGATGGGGGAAGTTCCGGGTGAAAATCTCATTATTGAATTCAACATAAAAACACTAAAATAGAGTAAATTAGAATTTTGTTCAAATTTTGAAACGAATCCTAACAAAATATGGTTGGAAATTGTTGTCAATCAATAATAATTTAGTGTTTTTAATTCAATTGAAATTCGAAACTAGGTTGTGCAAAATATACGACGTTCATGAATCGGGTCGCTAGGTCTATGAGCTTATTGGAATGAAATTTCCCAAACAATCATTTTTGAAATAGAAATGTTAAGCCTACTGGCTGTAATTCATTTAATATCTCATGCTAACATACTTTGAACATTCGTAAAAAAACAAATACTATTTTATAATCTACAGGCAAAACTATACTTCAGGTTTTTCGGCATTCTGTTGAATGATTACTTTTCGAGATTTTTGGCATTGTGGTCAGTTTATATTAGAGGTATGAAAGTGGCGAGGAATATATAATTGCAGTTATTTCAATCTGCCTGCTTAGCAGAAGCCGTGATTCTCTTCCATTCTTCTGACGAGTTCACCAGCGAGATTGAAATATTGTCCTTTAATATTTCCCGTACGTCTAGTCAAATTAACGTTCACATTTCGAAATCTTTGTACATTTTGAAATTTAAACTGTTTTGAACGACATAGCATCAGTATTCCCTCTGCAGCTAGTATAATGTTAATACTAAGTATTTTTTGTTACTCTGCATTTATTATGTTTTCTTTTTCTACTTTCCTTTTCATGTGAATGTACTTCGATTTATTTATGTCGTCTGACTAGTTTTCTCACATTGTTTCTAAGTTGATAGTGACCCGGGAGGTCGAAAAGTTTAAGAACTTTATCTTCACTTATTGACTTCCTCCAATAAGACAATGATTTAACAGGATACGTGTCTCTTTACATTTCTATTTTTGATTCGGATCTGAAATAAGCAAATCATTTTCATCAATCCATATCCTTAGTATTTTGATATCATAATATCAATTTTAACTGTATACTTAGGCAAAGGAAAATTTCTCATGATTTTTCTACAGACACTAAGCTTTCAACAGAATTTTACGCAATGAAATTCAGATTTTGCCTGAAAAATGCTATTTTAATTCTCCTGGTAAGATGCCATGAAATCCTCATGGCTTATTTGGCCCACATTGCCAATTTTGTTGATTCTTAGGTACCAAGTTTATCCTTATATCTTTTTTGTGACGTCTGATTCACATACTTGAGGTCAATAAATCATTTGTCTTTTTAAAATTTTCCATTTAAGGGATTTCATTTACTGACGATCTTAAGTTATTACAAGATAAAGTAAATTCCCTTTCCTACACTCTGCAGTCCGCTCTTTTGAATTGAAAGAGAACCTTGAGCACGTGATATGCCTCCTCATGTCTCAAGGTTTGATTAAAATTGCAGCTAGATACTGAAAATTTTTGAAGTTTTATTTTTGAATTGAAGTGCAGTTACTGCAGAAACGTCAAATGTTGTGCACTAGTTTCCCTTGAATTTAATTACATGGGTATAAAAGTGATACAATGAGTAATTGACCAGTTTTAAATCTCATATCTATTAAATAATGTGGTTATCATACCCAGCGACTTGGGAAGAAAGTTCATCCTGTACTGAAACATCTCCTACTTTTTTATTGTTCATCTTCAAACTTTTAGTGTTTCAGTAACACTTTCCTTTGCAGTACCAAGACATGGCATATACAAGTACAATATTCTGGTAAAAATCATGAAATATTTATAAACCAACAAGCTCAAATTGATCAATAATTATTACAAACTAGTTGAACCATTTTCGGATAAATAATAATAATTTTAATTATCACTAGAACTAACTAATTATTACTAGAACTAACGATTGTCAGTTCTAGTAATACAATCGCATTAAAACTAACTCTAGAGATTCATATGGTTCTTTTTCGTTCGCGCCCTTGATCCGAGGCATCCACGAGTTGAAGTTGGGGGAGAAAAAATTTTTGGGCAGGTCGACGGTTTTTTGCAACGTTGCTGAGGTTACACCCGTTGCATCAGCATGCAATTATTTTAGTGGTGTTGCATCAGCATGCAATTATTTTAGTGGTGCACCAACCGCCCGTTGAGAAACTGTCTCTCAGTTATTCCAGATGCGTCAGTTTCGTTCATTCTATGACGCAAAGCGACGTAACATCAGAACGAAGTCATCTGTGCCATTTCACTTCTGTTCATTTCACGACGCAAATAAGGAGGGAGATGCAATTGCATCATCAAGTCCATTGCGCTGATGCAAGGCTACTCGAGGGAAATCGAGTGTTCGTAAACAGCTTATTCATAAAAAATAATCAAGAATATACACTTTTGGGCAATTGGGATCACCCACGCATGAAAAGAACATGAAAATACTAAATAGAGAGATATTCGTGATCAGCTTTTTTTTCAAAAAAGTAATAACCAATTTGCATTTTTACGTTTTCGGAATCAAATACGCAAAAATAGAACGCGAAAGAACCTAGTTGTTCAGTCGCAAATTGCTAGAAACCTCTTTCCGAAGCACAGTTTGCTTTCTAGCTTAATAAAATCGAAACATAAGGCAATCATCATTAGATTGAAGTGCCGGTACAATTTATTTTTAGTCAACTGTTTCTATGTGCAGAAGTTATCTTTTTAAGTTACTGATTCACCTTTATTGCCGACTTCAAACCTGCTTATCGATCGGTACTCATCTGAATTCATGTTTATCCTTAACAACTCATGAAATAATCAGTTTTTGATGCAGCCACCTTATCTTGTGAAAACAATTTCAAAACCTTTCATGAGAAGATTCTCATATACAACCTTAATATTAATGGGATGTTGGTGTTTAATTACAGTTTTAACGAAATAGATAAAAGAGGCTTGGTGAATGGCATTCTTTGCATAAATGCATCGAAAGATTGCAGCATCATTCGCACGTTGGCGCCTGGAGAAGAGTACAGGGATCTAAATACTTTTTATTTCGTGTGTGAAAATTTATAAAATGCAATTATAGTTTTATCTCGACACGTGTGAAGAAATATGGTCAATAAGCCCTAAACAATGAAAAATAATCTGCTTATTTGCGCTTACAGATGCCGCATGGACGTCCGCACATGTTGTTCAAGAAAATAAATTTGATGCCAAATTAAAAAAAAGTTTACCACACACTTTGGCATTGTGCTAAGTTTAATCCCATGATTGGAGACCGTGTTAGAATCCGTCACAACAACGCAGACTCTGTCAAACTTGAATTTCACGGATATGAAGGGATTTTATCAAAGGAGACTCCACCAGATAGAAGAGATCATGAAATTCGAAAGCATTGTATCTAGGAGACTTCATGCATTACTCTCGAACTTAGAACCATGACGAATGATCCTATTTATCATCTTGCCTCAAGTTTCCAACATTTGATTACATTGGTCTCTTTATTGATAGCCCTCACCTAATTTTGAGCTTGATTGTGAATAGAATCGAATGCTCTTTTCATTAAATTAAAGTCAAAAATCTTTGAAAGCTTTGTTTGAAATGACAGTATCGAAGCTAAATCTGAATTTTTTTCCTGGCTTTAAAGATCATAAACTGCAGAAAAGCGAAATCATTATTAACAAAGACAAATTTCAATTCATTTTTTGACTATAGTCACGCCTGTGCTCGAAAACTTTTAATCTTTAGAGCACCAGAAAATGTTAGGACAAAAGTTTATCTATATCGCAGGTGTAGATCTCCAATAATATACGTCATTCGATTGCACTGTTATAATCAGAATTGAATAATTATATTCACAGAAAAGCCATCATGATACTACTAGTATTTTATTTCGTACACAAGTGGTTTATGAATTGGTACAGATACATAGTTGTTATTTAATTTTCTGTACAATTGAGTGACTTACGGGAGCTCAATTTGTGTGCTATTGTTGAAGAAAATATTTCCAAATCCTTCTTCGATAACTTCTATGTACTCATAATGACACTTGAGAATATGTTTTGAAAAAATATAAAAATACATTCTCTCATGGTTGTTCTGGCGCAGTACAAAACATTGAAGTATGGATCACAATGACAAATTTTATTGGCTGACTGTCACTCATTAGGCCTTGGACCTCCAGATTATAATGGCTTAAGTCGTGAGCTTTCGCACAGGTAAAATATTCAAACATCGAACTCAATACTAACTTTTGTTTGATAAATTTTGCCTCCTATAAACACATGACATTTGAATTGAATAAACACACACATGAATAAATAAACACAATAAACACATTGAATAAACACATGACATTGAACATTTAGCGCTCAATACATTCGCGAAGTGCTGGTCATTTTTAGAAAAATTTTCTTCTGTACACGACGCTGTCATTTTTGTTACGGAGGGAGCCGTTGTAAAAGCTGATTTTTATATAACTTATCGGAAAGCTAATGCGTTATTAAAATGCAGGAGAATGGAAATTACAGAAGCACCCTAATGGTGCTTGACGTTTTATTGTGCTTAAATTATTATGCTTGGTGCAAAATTATCAGTATTTCATTTTCCTCATAGAAATCTGTTCACTTGATATAAAGCAGCAATTATTTTGAGCCGCATTAAAAATTTTCTTGACCGTTAATTGGTATTTCTGTTCTCGTGTATGTGTATATCAGCCCACTCAATTACTTGGAACGCCATATGAGCGTAACACAAACAAATGCAATTATATTTTTTCATGGATCCTATCTCTTATGATGTTCATTGTTTTACGAGTGTATGGGTATTAATTGATGTGACAGACATTATTGTGGACATATTTTAGAAACATGTGTATCAAACTTTATACAGCTTACATTGTCCATGTTTCAAATACTTGAAACGCTATATTCTCAACCCAGCGTCTTCTATCAAAATGATATTGTCGGTTCTCCAATTGTCTCGTCTCGTTCGACTGAAAGGTTATACCTCAGGAGAAAAATGGCAACTTCGTTGAAATTTTAGGTGTGATGCTCAGAGCATTGGATTGTATAAACTGTATAACTCAGAATCTCATTCTCATCTGCATAGTCATTTTTTATCTATGAAGTCAGAGAGCTTGCAAAGGTGCTAAGCAATGAGTTTTCGTTCTCTCCCCTTTGTAAGAGAATAACAAGAGAGAAAATTGTTTTATTTACAGTAATCATCCGTTGTTTGAAAGTATTATTTGATAATAAATGCAATAGCAGACGATGAAGAAACAACACATAAGTCAGGACTTGACAGAAATTTAGCATCACTTATCTGCTTAGTTAATGTAGTTCATATAATTAATTGATGGTAATTTAACCCTTTAACGTCCGAATTTTTGTACTCATATTACCGTTAACACAACCACCGTCACTAAACTAGCGCTGGCATCAGGCAGTCACCAATATCAGGATGGGATAGGGACTGCCACCCGGCAGAGAACTTCAAAGAACACATTAGGGAACTAATTGAACAAGAAATACAATATATTGAGGGTATTTTTGAAAGAGGACACTGGTGTCCTCTGGGGCGTTAAAGGGTTAAATCACTAATGAATCCATATTTAATTGAATTATTGTATTTACTTCAATTCATTACTATATTCAATCGAATTTTTTATTATATTTAATTGAATTCATTATTATTTTTAATTGAATTCATTATTATATATAATTAATTTTTTATATCATGAAACAATTAATTATATCAAAAAATTTAGTATCACTAATTGGTCAATATCTAGGGAATTTCCAACTTGGTGCAATTCGGATTTGACTTATAAGGAAACTGTTGAGTACACATAATTCATTTTCATTTAAAACCATTACTGACTCTATTTCAACAAATGTAATGAAATTTCCACGTTTTCTGCATCGATATCACGATACAAAATGCAGTTTCATTTAATCATCAGATTAACACCGCCAAAAGAAAGTGTCTATTTGACGTGTATTTATGTTTGTGAAAATGTTGTGCATCTCATTTATACGTAGATTAGCATTTACATTACTAAGGAACAAATGATGTTTACCCGTATTTGAAGTTGGTTCGAATCCTTGTTTTTATTACCCTTCCAATCAAAAATTTAATTTCATCATTAGAAACCTAACAGCAATTTGTAAATATTTTTTCGCATGAAATAATAATAAACGTGCTCGAATTTCTCTGATAACAGGCATGACCACACTTCTGATACATGTGCTTGTACAATTTTTCATCGATATAAATAATAATACATTCATGTCGTGAGAAAATTTACTTCATAATGCTAACCCTGATTCCATACCCTTCTTGCTGAAAATTGTTAGGCGTAAATACTTCGGTCATAAGAAAGAGTCTAGACACAAAACGTCTACTTCGTGAAGGCCAAAAGATGATTTTTGCACTGCGAAACCAAAGGGGATAATTTCGGGATTACATAAAAGTGCGTCATTGAACTGGTTTTTTGACTACGCCTGAGCTCGGTCAACTAGCCCCCTCCCCACTTTGCGTTAACACGTAACTGTTTCGACACAAGCCCTGGCTTCGTCGAGCGTGTCTCCCGCGCAGATGACCGACCCAGCCGCTCCTGCATGCCTCCTCTATAGTTTCGTTTGAACTTAGCTCTTTTGAGGCAATCCTTCAGCGTTGGCAGTAGGTCCTCGTAAATGAACGCGTATCCAAATCTTGAACTTGTCATCGAGATACCTGTGTTCTTCGTCATTGTACTATGCGACCTAAAATTGATTTATGTATCGATAAAACACAGATTAAGCCGAATTGGAGAAACCAAGTTCCATGGTTTATGAAATTGGAATAATTTTGTTTCTTCCATTTTTTCTATGTTTTCAACGATCGAACAAATTGTCTTCAACTCAAATTCCCATTTATACTCAAAATTATTGCTTGCGAGGAATATTCACATGCGTATATTTTTAATGCTCTATACTCGATGACATAGGCAAGCAGTGCTGCTTCAAAAATCCCAATTTTAATAATTGAGTACCATTTGAATAAAAAATTATCTTTAAATATCTGGGAGTGGCTTTGTTTTCAAAAATATGCAACTGGAAGTACCAATTTTTCCCTTCATTGACTTTAAGTTTAAAGATCAAAACTTCAACAGGCGTACAAACTAAAAAAAAATAACTGACTACGAAGCATGAAATTCACAGCACGATTCAACTATCAAAGCCCTTTGTAAAAATGGGATCATGCTGTCTGAAGAAAATGATTGTTCTCACATTGCATTTGAATATTATTTCATTTTCAACTACTCTAAAAAGTTATCTCTAAAATCTCTAGTTATCTAATAGTTATCTCTAAAAGAGGTAACTATTGTATTATATAGTTGAACATAAAAATAGGCAAATGTTGTGTGAGTAAAAGCATTTTCTTCAGACTGCACGATCCCATTTTTTCAAGGGGTATTGATTGTTGGATCGTACTGTAGATACCTAGTTTTGTAGTCATAATTTTTTTTTAGTTTGAACACCTGTTAAAGTTTTGATCGTTTAACTTAAAATAGATAAAGGTAAAAATTTGCACTCCAGTTGCGCATTTTTAAAATCAAAGCTACCCTCAGATATTTGCATATAATTTTTTGTTCAAAGTGTACTCTTGTATTAATTTCGTGATTTTTGAAGCAGCACTGTTTGCATATGTTAGCGAGTTGTGCACATGAATATTGAGACATTTACTTGAAGTTAAACCTCTATGTATACTTGTATAGGATAGAATAGAGGATATTTCAAAGTAATCATCTGTCTATCCTACATAATGATTCAATATTTATGCAAATTTAGGAAAAAATTAGGGGAATTGATTGAGAGGATGAGACCCGGTATTTCCCGTAAAACTCTGGTTTGTGATCCAACTGATTTATTAATAGTGTGTACCACGCATGACCTAAATTATTCGGCAAGTTTGTCGAATTAAATTACTTTAAATGAAGACTTCCAAGTTTCATTCTAAATCGCATCCGCATTTTTCTTGTAAAAATTGAGATACGTGTGCCAAGAAGCGTTTGTCATGTTCCTTTTTTAAATTTACTTGATATTAGAAACATTTGCAGTCATCCAATGGGTTCACCTCCACCACCCCTAAATTACCATCATCATCGGAGAAGTGCAATTTCACCATCATCTTCGCCATCACGATTCATTTCGTCATCATTCCCGTTATTATTATGACTCTCCTTTGAATGTTACATCATTTGCATATAAGCTGCCTAGTCATCACAATCACTAAATAATTATTGTTACCGGACTTGTATGTAATCCAAGAAGTTTAATTTCATTGACTATACGTAACGTCAACTTAGTGGTAAAGTTATTGTGATGTCTGAGCTCCTGAACGGAGCATGCAGGCTTCAAGCAGGGTAGCCAGATTGACGTTTTTGTGATAACATTCCTCAAGTTTGACATTTTCCAGCAAAGTTTGTCGAAGAACATCACCCAGCACCTGACAACTCGACAGGTCGCCAGATGCTAAGTGGCTCCTCTGATCGAATTTGTTCCGAAAAACGGCCCAACTTTGAGATTTTTGCTTGAAAAAATCTCATCTGGCAACCCTGAGCTAGACTCCAGACTTGGCCCGTCTTACGACCTTGTACGAGAGAAGTTTCAAGTTTCAAAAGGTACTATGAATCCAGTTTTTGTCAAAATTCACTTTCTAACCGCGTAAGGCCAGTGAACTGAAAAAACAGGGCCGTGCCTTGAAGAACCTTGCTCGGTTCAGACTCTTGCTGGAGATGGAGCAGAGAACAACCTTATGCATGAACTGCTGTCGAGGTTCCTCATAAGTATGGTATCAGTTTTGTACTAGTCATTATATCGAAAAGTTGTATGATTGTCAACTTTAATCGTACCTTCATAATGGTGCTATCCTCTTTTGTGTATTTTATGAAATTGACGTTTTTAGGAGAAGTAAAATCTGTTCCTCCCAATTTTTTGATCAACTGAAATAATTGTCCCTTTACAACAGTTCGCTTCGTATATGCAAGCTGTCTTTCTCCCCTTACATCGAAAAAATAATTCAATATTAGTGAACCTGACAACGATTCTAATCAGACCACGTGCGTCTAACATCAGTATATCTCATGAGAATGACGGTACCAAATCCTTTGATATTCGATAAACTTCCTCTAACCATGTCTCCGCTCTTGTTAAACTTGTTTTCAGTGTGAACGTGATTTAGTTTTCTCCTAAGTCTGAGAGGAGTTGTGTCAAAAAAGGACTTGTACTGGAACGGTAAAAATTAACTTTTGCTACGAAAAAATTTGCGTACAACATATCAAGTCATGTGAGAATCTTATTGAAACGAGGAGTTTCTCTGTATTAGGAAAAATTTATAACGAATAAGGTCATTCACCGAGTGTATCTGCAATAAATATTGAGGTACATCGTGCACATGTGGTATTGAAAAAAAACAAGAGACTAAAATATATTTGCTAAGTAATACGAATTTTGATACGATAAGGAATCAAACTTCAAATTACCAGGTGTGTTCATAGCTGAAAAACGTTTATTTCACCAACTTTGCTCTATTATCTTGAGGGACTTGAACAGTGAGAAAACATTGTCTTTAAAAGAGGGATAAGAGGGATATGTTATTTCAAAGCAAAATAAACTAGTACATTTCAATCAATGGTACGTTGTACTGATATTTATTTTCTCCCGGTTTGCTCCTTTCAAATTTATGTCCGATTTATCATCATTTTCACGCGCTACAAGTTTCAAATAGATTAAGAGAACGGCACTGCACCATTGCCGCACCTTTCAGACGTACGTCGATGGCGTGAAAGTCTTGCGACTGTTACTGCTTATGTTTAATTTATAGTTATAACGGACTTATATAATGTACTACACAATAATACACAGTCGTTGCTTGCATGATTTGGACTTCTTTTTATCAGGCACGCAAGATTTACAAACATAGGGATAATGTCCGTATCTGAGATATAAATTTCAATAGAGCACGAATCGAATCCCGTCATTTTTGACGGGCCGTGTTCGCTGATTTACTATAATTACTGGCAGCCCCACCCAGCCTGTGTTGCCTGATCCCAACAATACGAGATACCAGCAGTAAATTTCACACAGGTGCACTCGTTGCCGTTGTTGCTTCAGTGTTTCTTATGAAACGCGAGAGACGGTGTCGGCAGCGTGGTTGGAGCCGTGGCTTTGTCGGCGATGCAGCTTTCAATAAGACTACACCGCCTCTTTCAATATGGGAGTGCACTAACTAGAGTTTTTGTAACAATGCATCACATGCACAATGTTTTCTTGAGCACTTGTAATAAAATAAATTGTAAAAATCAAACCAACGCAAAGAGGGGAATGCATTTTCTACGGGCTCTTCTCCCAACCATTTTTTTCAAAAATTAACCGGAATATGTATTACGGTTCCCGTGTGTGGACATCAAGTCATGGTTTAAATTTCAAGATATTTGAAATAATTTTTCGCTCATATTGAAATATTTGAACATGCGATGTAATTCATTGACAATTTTTACTTTCCTAGGGTCGTGTGTGCATTAAGACGAAATCACTTTCGGTGGCTAATTTTTCGTATTGTCCCAGCTATGCTGCAAATACTATGGACTCATGATCCAATATACGCTCACCCTAACAAGAGTGTTTTCAAGTATGTGTCACAGGGATTTTGTTTCCTTAGTTACTTACATTTGTTTTTCATTTTGAAAACCAAATTAATTACCGCAGAGAAACAAAGGATGTTAATGTGAGGGTTTTTCAGAGTCTTTTTCTATTTTTCCATTCTTATTAAAATATTTTGAAAAGACCACGAATTCGAGGAATGTCATAACTTTAAAGAACATCATTTTTTATTCTTTTTATTCTGGTCCCAAATTGCTCTTGTTAGCTATGTGTGGTAAACTCTTCTTACCTTCTTACTCTCGTAAATACATTATAAACCTTTTTTGGATAGTTAACTTATTGTACGGTTCCACCTCTGTTGAAAATGTAATGTTAAGGCCAGCAATGTACTACAATACTTTTCATGTCTTTGACTCCGATGAACTCTTTGCGCCAGCACTATTAGCGTAAGTAAGAAATATCATACCAATTTTCTGTTTTGTTACAGTGAATATTATATACTTTCCGAGCTCACCACGTGGTATACTGTATGATGCGTCAGTGTGAAAAATTATCCCAAATCCCGATTGTCGACCCCATAGTTCTATACGCAAAATAAATTAAATCGGTTCATTTTACTTCTAACATCAATCCCTCACGCTCGTATCACTGGCTCCTATGTTCTTTGGCTCATATTTCAATACGAGTGCGCACTAACAAGAGGGTTTTCGGCAATGCGTCTCATGAATTATGTTTTCTTAGTCACTTGTATTTAAATGCATTACCAAAATCCGACTACCGCGACGAAGAGGAACGCATTTTTTTCATGCTTTTTCCAAATCCTGTTTCAAAAATTATCATGGGTATTACGATAACCATGTATGAATAGCAATTAAGGATCTAAACCATTTGTTTCAATACTTAACATGGATATTACGATAACCATGTATGAATAGCAATTAAGGATCTAAACCATTTGTTTCAATACTTAACATGGATATTACGATAACCATGTATGAATAGCAATTAAGGATCTCTATACTAAGGTATTTGAATGCGTTTTTCGCTTTTATTTCAATACATGTGCGCACTAATGAAAGTCTTTTTCAAATGAGCGTCGCGAGGATTGTGTTCTCTGAGTTACTTTTATTCGAATGCACTGTCAAAATCAGATTAGGCAAAGAAGGGAACTCATTTTTGTGGTGCTTTTCTGTCAATCATATTTTGTTTCAACATTTTACACGGGTATTGCGATCCCAATGTGTTATTATCAGTTAAGGATATCAATGTTAAGATGTTTTAAAAACCAATGTAACAACATTTAATATTTATACTGTATTGGAAATAAACTGTTTTTCTTTTTTTCTTTCTTTCTTTTGAACTATGCTAATATTGTTCGTAATTTAATCTCCGAATTATAAATGGTCGCTCTGATTCCTTAAAAATTAACATCGTTGTTGGTAATTTAACGTTGCGGCCTCATTCGTTGGTATGCTAGACGAGTGCAGTTGCATCTCTTGAAGTGAAATTTATTTGGCAGGTACAAATTCTATTTTATTACGAAATAACATGTAAGATCAAAACAACTGAAAGAAAATGCGAAAAAAGTGTAAGTTTTTCTTACGAAGTGGAGTAGCCCATGTAGCGTCACGTAGAGGTGAACGATAATAAAACGATGTATTCGGCAACTAGATTTATTTCTTTTTTACTCTTACTTTTTCCGTGAATCGTCATTCGCAAGCTCTAACATACACAAAACTAACTATATGATATTCGGTAATTGTTGATATTACCGAATATTCGGTAATTGATATTCAGTAATTGTTGATATTCGGTATTATTCTAAAGCTATTTCATCAGCAAACTCTGCATTCAAACCGGCTGAACAGGCAGAATCCACTTTTAACGACAATTTTCGAACATATTTTAATTTTTTAACTAATTTGCGTGGTAAAACCATACATCTCAATTATTGCTGTGACTGTTCACTTGTTGATTGTCATTGAACAAAACTGCTCTAGATAACTCAGTTCCCTTTCATTTTATCCGACGATTTACATAAAACTGTGTGAATACCTCATAGAAAAGAGTGCTAACAACTATAGTGAATTATTAAAGTCTAAATTATTTCTATGAAAAATGCACCTTTTCTGAAAGAATCACAAAATTTTAGGCTTTGTCGCTCGCTGTTTGTAGTTAGAAATCTTTCCTGTAAAATATATTCCTGTCACAATGCATAATATTCTTGCATGAACACTTTCCAAGTAAGCCAACTTTTCTTTGTGATTTTCTCTTCCACTTTACAAAACATAAGGCTGTTAAACAGGTTCATGGAACGAAAGTAGTGGATGCTTCTAAAGTTTATTATATTATTTCCTTTCAGTAGGGTCATTTTTATAGGGTAATCGCAGAAAAAAGTAACCGATTTAAAAATTTTGGGCATTATAAAATATCAGTGCTAGAAGGCTGAAGTAAGTGTCAATGAACAAAGCAGGATTTACAGTTTTATTTTATTTCAATAATTAGTTTTGTTTGGCGTGCCAAAAGGACAGAAACATGACTAACATGTTGAATACTTAATTCAACAATGATAGAACGAAATCAGTGAAAATTTATCCTCTGCGACACAGCTAGGTGAGGAAAACTACTGTTCATTTCATGAAAAAAATTATTTAAGCCGTATAAAATGCAATGTCATCAAATAACCTCACCGTAGGATTCATAGCCGAGGATATTTTTCCACAGAATAAAAAACGGGAGTAGTTCTAATCAAATATTAATGGATAACATAATTTATAATGATGATTTTCACATTGCTTTGACAGGTATGTCATATACATATATAAAATGATCAAAATAAAATAAAACTTTAAATCCTGCTTTTCAGGCAAACCTATTTCTGTCTTGAACTAATATTCTACAAAGTACAGCATTTTTAAGTCTGCTACTTTTTGGGGGACACTGTATGTTGGAATTCGGGTTAACGCGTTTCATGTGATGGGCTTAGCTGAAGTTTATCATTCAATTCAAATATAAAGTCAATTGTAGTAAGCAATTCAAAAAATAGCAGATATTAACTAGATCGTGATTTCATTAGCTTTAATTTAGAACTTATGAAAATTAAGTTAGTGACTGAAGGTAGGTCAGTCAGCAACATTATGAAAATCCCCTTAGGGACCACCGGTGGGTTCCTTCGCAGAAAACGTTTCAACTTACCTCAGAAAGGCGAATGCCCTTATTATGAGATCTCCCATTTAGAAAATGCCCCCCGTAGTTTTGCGAGACAATCTGATAAAAGAATTGTGGCATCACAAAAAATATGTACAAAAATGCAGACGTGTTTACCGCAGATGCTGAACAAATTTCTATCTAATATTTAGGGGCAGTACATCTGGCAGTAAAAATTAAAACAAAATGCTATTTAAGAAAACAACCGCCATACGTACAAACTAAATGACCAGCCTCGTAGTCACGTCACCCATACTCCAAAAATTTTCTAGCTGAGTTCATAGACTTACCAAAAATTTTAGGATATTCACTTGATCTTACTTCTCAGAGGCAAGTTCAGAATATGCATTATGTTTTGGAATCGGGCCCAGCCGAGCTGCTCACCTTAAAAAAACGCTAATGAATTTATAGTACGCAGGTCGACATCACGTATCGTAAATTTTCTTCCAAATACTCTCGAGCCTTTAGAAAATTATTGATCCTGGTAATCGTGATCAACATATATTATATTCTCACACAGCGACATGGAATCATATCTAACAGTCGGTACTCGACACGCAGAGTACGGACACAACACAACAGAACCTCAAATTAAATATAGGTGAACTAGCGTAACATAAACCTGGAAAAAATTGAACACTTGATGTCCAGACAGCTAAATGAAGCTAGCTGACTAAATGAAGAAAACTGAGGAGTGAAGAATAGGAAACTGACGATCAAAAAGTTAATCTTCATAAGTCGAGCTTTCAGTTCTAGATCTCCCATTACTTTTCTTGAAATCCTAATTAAATTTTAACGAGATGGAAAAAGATAAAATGCCTTAATAAATGAACAATCTCTTACGGATGTTTTCTCCCAAGTTTATTTTAGTCATAGCGAGAGATATTTTTGTTACAAGTGCATCAGAAAACGAATTACCCAATGGATAATTTCATAGGTCTGCTTGGTAGTAAATGTATAATTAAAAGGAGATGGTGAACCAAAGGTGGCTGATTCTAAGCTCGGTTCAACATCGTATGACATAGTTTGCAGACAAATTTGCTTTCTGACAATTGAAGATAATGGTTTGAATCTATCTTTAATTATTTATTTTCCTTCTATTGTTATCATAGACAAAAGTCCTATATTCATAAATATGATGGACTAATACGAACAAAAAAAAAATGCAGTCAAATTGGCCGTTCCTTCTACGCAAAGATGAAGAACAGCAACAAAAGGATGGGATTAAAGGATACTTTCTAAACAAATATGTGATAAAGTCAAAATACCCAACTGAAAACCACTCAAAACATTTCCGAAATCCTTTACAACACATATAGATTCATTGCAATTACAACATCGTTCGTGGTTTTTCGATACCTGAATCTTCGTAGTTCACAAAATGAAAATGTTCTACGAGTAGATATGAGCTCCTTAAGCTAGATTAGCATGAATTTGAGTAAAAAGTTTTAAGAGAAGTAATTAGAACAGATTCTTTTCCTTTATGTTGGAGCAAAGTTATCATGATGTGTTTTGTGTGTAAAAAGTTTGACGGTGTCTAATATTTCACAATTGACTTGCAATGCTTATTCAAAATTGCTTGAAGATGTAATAACAAAGTTTTAAAAATGATTGAATTTATCGTGGTACGCCAACCTCTAGAGCATTCGATAACTTCAAACCACACTACGGGATAGGCGCCAAAAACCGTAAATCTAAGCCATTAGAGAAGTTCAATTTCTTTTTCTGTCATCGAGGAGGGCCGTGAAGCCTAACCAAAGGGATATATGTCAGAGCCAGTGTTCATCGCATAGCTGTTTACATTGTTCACAAACGGTATGGAAGGTCAGTTTTTGGTGCTTACTTTGTTATGTTCCTCACGGTCCAACAGGTGGTGGCTGCCAGCAATAAATGAACGAAAGGTTCTGAGGCATTTGGGTGGTATTCAAGAATCTTGAGCAACGGATGGGCGCGAGGTCGAGGTTCAGCAAAAAGCGGTTGTTCGACCGTACGATCACTCGCCGAGCGAACAGGTTCCACTCTCGGTTTCGCCTCCCGATTGGAACTGTGTCAAGTGTTGCATTTTTTTGCTAATTTCAACCAGTAAAGGGTAAAATTCTTAAGTAACAGGCGAGCCGGACATCTATTTCTTCTACCCAGCGTTGTTGTATATAACCTACCTCTACTAGCGATGTGAACGTAAACACTAAGCAGCTTCTCACGAGACCAGGACACGACCATGAAGGCTGTGAGTAGCTCCCTAACTACCGTGTGATTTATCCCACTTGTGACACTGACCAATTTTCGTACTCAGACTATGGTCTGAGAGCGATCAGTCAAGATGATCCGTGCCCTTTTTGCATGAGGAGTAATTGGGACTGCGCTCCATGAATTGGCAACAATAATAGGGGAAAAAAAACCTACCTTCACCGTCGTGTGAAAAACTGGACCACTCATTACTTGCACCTTTTCTCGCGATTTAAACTTCGCCATGGGCATAAAAAAGATAAATACACTACGTGTTTACAGTAATTCCGTTCTTATTGATAACTCTCAATTATTTCTGTTTCCGACGATGCGGAAGTTGCGTGTATTTTTAACACGTTAACCGCGATGGGTTGAAAATATGAAGTTCAATATTCAACTGAAATGTATAGTCAAATGTATTTCGCAAATTTTGAAAACACAATAATTAACTGGCTCGATCGTGCCATCATTTGAGTTTGATTAAGTACTTATGAAAATTGAGTTTGTGACTACTGGTCGGTTAGCAGCATTATAAAATTCCCCTCCGCGACCACCGGCGGCTCACGTTGTGGTCAAAGCATTTAAGTGATCAATCTTAGTTCTTGTATCGGAAAATCGTCAGACACGTTTGAAGATGATATCGCAAGAACAATTTTTGCGACTCATTCACAAAATAGATAAACCATGAATGCTTATCACATTTCGATATTATTTTGAAGAGCCTCAAAAGAGGCATAGAAGATGTGAAGAAGTTTATTGAAAAAACTTTCGAAAACGATAGCGAAACAGCAAATTTAAATTGTTAACAGATAGTTTTGAAATTTAAAACGAACTAATGTTTTCAAAGGGATTTATCTGCTTAATTTGTCTTAATTTGTTAAAAGAACTCAGCCTAAAACTACTTTGGACCCACACCAAATCAGCTGCCTCGATCGCGAATAACTTGAGCGGAAAGATATCAAGTCCGAGTACGGACTTTAAATTTTGTTCAATTAGGCGAGCCGAAAAATGAATTACATAAAATTCTCTTTTCTAAGCAATGCTATGCAATCATTACTAAACACACGATTACGTTTCGGCGGACATGAAATTCCGTGCACGTCATACGAGGAAAATACGAGTATTTGTAGATATATTTTATCTATTGATTCAGACAATGAAATAAGGGTCACTATGTAGATTTTCATGCATTTTTTTGTTACAGTTGTTTCGAGCTTGAATATCGTCATGTCTTTAGCACTAATATGAGCGCTCTTTGTATAATTTGCTATCGGAATGACGCATGTTGAGTGATTTTCAGGGGATTTTTCTATGATATACGACCATAGTTTCACTATAATTATCTTATCTACATATGGTACAGCCGTAGGAAAAAATTTGAAACAATGCAGGATGCAGTCGATGGTTATAAAAAATTTATGTTATTATCCATATTATAATTTGTATTTAAAAAATTTACAAAGAAAAAATTTCTGTATTCTGTCGGGAATTCTTCTTCGGCTGCAAGAATAGATGTTTGGGATTCCTACGTTGAATCAGTAACTCCTTTTAACTCCAGAACACAAGCCAAGGTTTTAACGTAAGTCAAGTGCTCAATGTTAACCAAAGTGATGCTGTTCAATATTCTTAAGAGTTTGGTCAAAGTCACTCCTGCAGTATTTTGTCATAATGGAACTTTGTGTAAGGAGAAATGAAAGCCGCAATCATTTTTCGTGTGGTTTTGTAGTTTCAATGCATCTGGTCGGCAGCTGTGATTTTTTCTATTTTCTTAAAATGGGGCAATGTTTGCTAAGGTTTCTTCTGGTGTAACACCGGCCATGGAGCTTTTGTTCTAGGAATAAAGAACATTTAGTTCTGCATAAGCCACTGGTGTAGGATTAGTGTGCTGTGTGCACTAAATATATTCTGAAATGACCGCTGAACTAGACTAATGTTTTTCGATGTCATGCTTAGTTAATTCAGCTGCGTACTGCATAAAAAAATTATCTCTGTAGAAGCTCCATTTCCTCAGCTTCACCAGTATAATTTTGAGCTATTTAAAATTTTCTCTCTCAATTGAACACCTTGCTGATATACTGCTAAATTCTGAGTGATCGTTGTTTCGTGTTGAATAAAATCAGTGGGTAAAATTGAGAGGAGGTTTAACATGAAGTGACATGAATCTTCACGAAAAGATTCAATTGGTATTTCATACTTAAATCAACCTAGAGATTGATAACGGAGTTGGTAACGTATGCATCGCATTCTTATCAATCTTAATCCCGAAACTTATTTTCATATTAAGCACTGTTTTCATAAGAACGTTGTTTCATCTTGGGTGGGTAATGAACGACTGTTTGCCCATGGGAGGACAATAATCAGCTTATCATTTCTGATAAATTTGTTACTGCATCGTGATTGAGAGCTCGTCGATGATGATGAGATTCTCTTTCCATAATGAAATGCTAAACAATTAGGTGAGGAATTGTAACTTGGCTCGTTTTGATAGCTTTGAATTTAACTTGTACCTGTGTATGTAACTTGTATCTGTGTATTTAACTCATTTTTGTTTGCCTTACTCGTATCTGTGTATTTAACTCGTGTTTGTTTAGCTAACTTGTATCAGTGTATTTAATTGTATCTGTATATCTAACTTGTATTTGAGTATCTAACTTGCATGTTTGTTTCTATATTGTGTCAGTGTATCATACTTTTATCTGCATGTATAACTTGTATCTGTGCATCTGACTCCCATCTGTGTTCATTACGTGTGTCTGTGTATCCAACATTTATGAGCGTATCTAGCGTGTGTCTGTTTACCTAACTTGTATCTGTAAAGATAGCTGTATGAAGATTGTTCTGTGTTTTGTATTGCGGGGTCAAAGAACACTGTATTGTGGGTCATACACTTCTCGGTAGGAAACATAGTTACTACCGAAGATAATAACCAATTGCATAAGTAGCGAAAAGTGATGTGTGGCCCGCATCGTTTGATGTATAGCCTCCTGTTTTTCCGGGCATTGTAGACCGCATATTATTGAGAATGATCATTTTGCTTGGATATTCATAAAAATTATCCGACAAATATAGTTTAGAATAGCGTAATATCATGATTTTGCTTAGGAGTATTCGAATGTACGCTAATAATCAATTCATAAATTGATATGACATCATAAAATAGAACATTGATTCACCCAATATCTCCCATCAGATCGCGTGGACTCTTCTTTTTGCCATCGTGGCCCTGGTGAGCGCAGGTGGAGGGGGATACGGAGGCTTCGGAGGCGGAAAAGGATACGGAGGAGGAAAAGGATACGGCGGTGGAAAGGGCTATGGTGGCTACGGATACGGAGGCCACATAGTCCCTATCATAATACCCCAGGCAGTCCCAGTACACTTCCCAGTTCACGTACCAGTCTACAACCACATACCAGTACCGGCACCGTACCCCGTGTACCACGAAGTTCATGTACCTGTCAAGGTAGTGAAGCACGTGCCGGTAGAAGTGGTGAAAAAGGTCGAAGTTCCCGTGAAAGTGCCCGTGCCTGTTCACAGTAAAAGTAAAACACACTAATAGCGTGTCTGAATGAAAGTGCTCTCTAGAGCCCCAGAAGCCGCAGGTTGCAAAGCCCAGCATGCACGGGAGTCGGGATGCGGTCGCGATGCGCTCAGTTGGGCTGCCGGATTAACCAAGATTTCCGTCCGATGAAGAACATTGAACGAAAATTACGAAACGAAAACTCGCGAGAATTCTTGCGCTGATGTAGGGCTGGGTAGTCAGTCATTCTATTGTTCTCGTGCTAGTCACTACGCCTTTTTTATGTTCAAAATTTTCAAATGCGCCGTTGTTTCTTCTTGGAAAACTTTCTTGCTATTTCGTTTTTTAAAGTTTTGAAAAAATGATTGACTGAATGTAGTGTAGAAGGTAATTTTATGCACTTATTTTAGTTAGTATTTTATTTGAAAGTGTGAGTTATCAATGTTTTTTGCACTGTTTGCTCAACCAACTGTTTTACAAATTCAGCGATGTACGTGTAAGTTGGACTGAATAGCTGCTAATCTCTGACATCAATACTCGATTCGCTTCGTCCTCTTCTAGTGTGATAGTGGTTATTAGTTTGTACGTGTTTTTTGTATATTGTTGCTGTTTTCAATTGAATAAAAACTCAAAAGTTACGTTCCTTTTCATTTCCGTTCTAAGGTACAAAAAATATAAGAAACCACAACGTTTTGAGCAAATCAATTACCTACCTTGAACTAATACACTCGAAGGTTGCCTGATGCTATATGTGTTTTCCGCGCCTTCGAATGGCTTATTAAATTAGAATACATTTTAATAATATTTCTCACACCATTACAATAAAATGAGTTGCAAATTGACTAAAATATCATCTTTCAAAATTGCAACTGATGTACTTTTTTCTTTGGCGATATGAGAGCAAAGGGGTCTTGTTCAACTGCTATAGTATTTTCTAGAAAAATTGATCAAACCAGCACATGGAACTTGCATTGAACTGATATTTGTATTAAGTAGACGCATCTAAGAGATCAACACCGTTTTGTAAGGTTTTAGGATAAAGTTTAGGATAAAAATTGAATTTCAGGATAAAATTCGAAAAGCATGTCTCGAGTATTTTTTAACCAATGGAAGTCATTTATTACTCTTCGGTATTGATCGTGAAATGGTGTCAATACCTGCCATTTTTCTGTTGGCGCGATGCCTCGAGTGAGACGTGCATGTTTTATCGTGATGACAGACTACGCGAAACGCATACAAAAACAGTCACACTAGACCCAATGTGTATGTAAAGAACTTTTGTGAAAATTGCATATCACCAACTTCTCTGTACCTTTTTACTAGGGAAAGTGTTACACATTGCATAGCACTCATTGCTTAGTTATATCACTTTCCATTATTTTTTATCGCTATTCTTTGCAGCTTTTATTCTATTCATATTTATTTTCAGGTTTTGAAATAGATATGAATTGTCTAATAACGCCCACAATTTATGACTGGGTTTTAAATTGAGGATTGAAATGGTTCTTGGAACGACAGACATATTCTCAGGTAGCCATTTCTTCGGTGATCATGACGTTTTGAAAATTAGGCAGCACATTTCTATATTTTCATTACAACCTAACCCTGGTAAAATTTGCTTCACTATATATATGAGTAGTGTTCAATCACCACGTTGAAGATAGTGACTTAGTCAAGCGTAAACGGTTCTAAGCAGGCATGTAAAATGAGATGGTAGCATATTAGCTTTAAAACTTACAGCTCACCTGAATTGAATACATGTTTAAAACTTTTACGAAAACATATTCACCTTAATTCCAATATAAGCTTTCACATTTCTTGTTATTCATGCATAGTTCGTTGCCTCATTAAACCAGCAAGAAGAACTATTCCATGAATGAGATTTTCCATAATTTTCAGGGAACAAGGAAATTAATTGCATGTAAAGGAATGCGTTTTTCGTTCCTTCAGAAACTGATCTTACATATTTCGCACGAATTAAAATATCAACCTAAAATTAAATAGGACTTGTGGGCGTATTTATACGCCTATATACACTTTTATCGCTGGTAAAGGTGTTCTTCTTTTTGAACTTACCATCTCCCACTCACTTTTAAAAACACAGTGGTTCCATTTACTGAAATTCAACACGCAATTGAATGAAAACAGCGCTGCAAAGTTATTATGAATATGCATTGGTATGCAGCAGGATTGCGTAGGAAGTCTTTTTTCTGCTTGTTAATTAACATTACTCTTTGAAATGTGATATTGGTGAGCTACAACAGCATGTGCAGCATTCAAAAACTCTTTCACACGCTTCCAGAATTCATTCTGGTGCAATGTTTTTTCCAAATCGTTGTGTGGGAAGATTTACGAGTCAGTGTGGAAGTGAAATTCTAGTAATCATGGATAAATTTTAGCGTCACCTAATGAGTTAATCGAAGTCACAGTCAGGAACATTCTGTTTTATCACATTCTTGCATCCAATCAAATGTCATCAACGACTGAGATGAAACCGGCTCCAAATTTTAGAATGCCAGACATAGTGACTCAATTTTACGAGTAATATTAAAAAATGAGGCTTATGACAGCGTCTTCTATATAAATTTCGCACACTTACATGGTATGCGGCATGAATAACACGAAGTATCCCATAGCAATGAAATATCACTCCTTTACCATGGTGAACGACCTATTCGAAGTATTTGCCAAGTTTCAAACACGTCGTGTGTTTAATCTTATTCAGGTTACTAATAATAATAATATTAAACATATAATTCATTTTAGTCGTACTATATTGTTTTATTTCCAGTCCAAACACACTTTGATCGGGGTAAAAATCACTGTGAAAATCATCATTTCTCAACGGAAATGATTAAACTTCCCTAAATTGGGGAAGTGAGATTGACACAAAAAATCATGGACCAATTTTCATAAACATTTATGTATATATGTACAAATAAAAATTTGTGTATTCAGGGTGTTTCAGAACATGAGGTACAAAATTGCACTCCAAGTTGAAAATGGCCAAATAAACACTTTCTCATTTATGGAATTTAAAAAAAAAATCAAATTTTTTGTAGCTATTTTTGTTTTAAAGGATGAAATTGCACTTGTGTGATTTTGTACCTCTTGTTCAGAAACACCCTGTATATTCTGTTATATATTACATAGAATACTAATTTTCATCGAAGCCAACGTACGCGATGAAGAGAAAGATTTCACTGTGACATGCCAATCAAGCTTTTTCGCCTAAGCTTGCATGTTTTTCGCCGTTTAAGCGATTTAGTTACTTGGGTGGCGAAAAATATGCATGCAGGCAGCGAAAAGTCAGACTGGGATGCTTGGCTGTAATAAATAGGATAAATGTGAAGTGACCAAAAGCACTCACTTGAAGCAAGGAAGTTTCTGACAGTCCGTAAGTCCAGTTTTGTGACTGATTTAGAAATAAATAAAAAAACAGAAATCTTGTTTATCTGTTGCTGAGGAAGTACAAATATCAGATAAGAAAAAAATAGACAATTCAAGGATTTCATCTATTTTTTCAATATTATAGGCATTCATTTCATTAGATGATAAATGACATTTGGTAGTATTCATCACCAGTAAAATTACTAAAACCGTGTTGAAGCTTGGAGCCAAAAGCGGGTTGAAGCTGGTTTGGAAATTTGTTTGAAAGTTTTTGCCACACACGGTGAATTTAATCTATTATGTGTGAAAATGAATAGTTTTCGTAGAAAGAAGGCGCAAAAATAGAATTACTGTGTATTGTTTAGAATGCTTTTACGCTTCCTACCTACCGTCAGGGTCAAATTACCTGGTTTTCTTTGACTTAAAGAAAATTGCTTGTCATTGTTTACCTAAAAACATTTATTATTGAGCGTAAAAAACTAGAGCATATTTTTAGACTTACAAACGCTCTATCATTGTCATAAAAATGCACTTAAAATGTTTATAAATTTTGTGAAAAACTAGGCCAGTTAAGTGAACTAGTGTAATTTTGTATGTTGAAGGGATTTTGGATGTTCGCAGTAAAATTATGTAGCTTTGCTCTCCTAGTTGTTCAGAATATTGTCTCTAAGAAAACAAAATGACCGCAAAAGTCAAATTACGCGTATCAAACTGATCCATTTTACGAAAAATATGAAGGCACCGCTCGCGACAGAACAGAGTATGGTGCCTAGTTTACGTTATACTAATTTTTTTTCATTGTGTCAAAGATATTCAAATTATATTATTTAGAAAATTTTTCGCCTTTGATTATTAAGATTATAATTTTAAACTAATACTCTGCGTTGAATGATGTTCTTTGAAAAAATTGTTACGTCTTCAATCTGAACCAGTTTTATAAAGCATACTAGCAACTAAAGTCGGTGGTTTTTGCTACAAAAATGTTTACCATTAAAAAAAATAACGAATCTCGAGGCAAATACTTTAGGATTATTTTTTACGCATCTTTTTGTATAATACGTTACGATTCTGGTTTACTGTATAAAAAATGTTGAGTTGAGTATTTTGAAAACCCTCATGAATCTGAAGGCGAATACTTTACGATTTTGTGCCCAGGCATAAACTTTCTGTTGAAGGTATCTGACGCTAACTAGACATACTCGAAAATTTGTTTTGTAAGCTAACCTAAATCTCGAGAAACGTAAACTGATGTGTTCCGATTAACCATGGGAGACAGTAAAGATAACTAAGATATTAAACACTGAGACCTCTTTATAGTTTCATAAAGCTTCCCTGAGGCTGAGATCCACATGAGTTCTGATTAACACTGGGAGACAGTAAAATGACATAGAGTTTCATAAAGCTTCCCAGAGGCTGAAGTTCTCATGAGTTCCGATTAACACTGGGCGACTCTAAAACGATGTCATACGTGGAGTTTCATAAAGCTTCCCAGGGACTGAGATTCACAGGTGTGGCAAGGACGAGCGAGCTGCTGAGAACACCGAATTGCCCCTCAAAAGACTGGGCGTTGGACAATTTTTTGCGATGTCTACTTGATCTGCCGCAGCGTGGGACGCCACCTCTCTCTCTCGAGGGATGAGGTGAGCGGCGTAGTATATGTGGCGGTTGGTTGAAAGTTACTCAAATTGCCTGGGGGAGAGCCTTAATTCAACTCGCCCAAGTTTTTTTGGCGCACAGCTTGTTTGAGAAATATTTTTACATTCAGAGCTCGAGGGGAATGCTCTATGGACGTGTTCCTTAATTCCACGCCTGGGATTTATTTCACAGGAGTCTCTCTATTTGGCGTGCACGTAGAAAGGTCCGTGTGCTGGTCAGTGTGCGCGGTTCGAAAAGATCCATCTGAATGGATATAAAAAAGTACAATTTTTGGCAGCATGTATTTATGTACGAGGAAACAAGAAACGAGAAATTGGTTTCCGTTGTCAATAAATTCAGTTCAAAGAACTTTCAAATTCCTGTCGAAGAGTTTTCAGCGTTTTGACTTTATTTTCAGTTAGTTAAAATGTTTCTCGTGATTCCACATTTTTTTCACATTAGTCGAAATATTAATCTTGTTTCATTTATTTCCCTCCCAAATGAAAACTTTTATACCGCATTGGTTCACAAAAGTTTTCATGGAAGATCTTTTCATTTCTTATAATGAAAATGACATGGGGTGATGTAGTTCTTAAGTGGAACATAAAAATTCATGCGTTTTCATAGCTCTGAAAATTTAAAGTGTTGATATTCACCCGATACAAATTCCTTCTATAATTTATTATGAGTAAATGGAACATAACGTCAGACATTGTGTTTTTTCTTCACTTAAACTCGTAACAACAAGTACGTAAAATTCAATAAGTTTTACCTAGGTTGAGTGCACTTTGAAGTACATTTACCTTGATCATATTGAATGACAATGCAGTCAACAGTTTGATATTATTATTCTTAATGAAAAACTTTCTATAACTATCGTGGATATTAGTAACTCTATCAAGGCCCTATCAAGAATAGTCATAGAGAAAAAAATGTAAGTAAGATTATACTGTCTACGGGTAGGCAGCGTAAGATTTCAACAAATGGAGTCATAAGGATTATATCAATCTACAAATTCAGGCGAAGGCATGTTTCAAGGTTGTTTTGATGTTATTCAATGTCAATCTACCACAAAAGTTCCAACTTTAGCATCCCCAAATAAGCTTTCACGATACAACACAGTTGACCTAAAAACAGAATTTTGATATCCACTTAAGAATTCGTATTTTTTTATGTAGAACACGTACGGGAAAATTGGTTGGTTTTATTAACTACAGTACTAGCATTTCCTTTTTTTATGTAAGTCGCTGGAATAAACGTAATTTCAAACAACAAACTTTATTATTATGTGGGCTAAAGAAACAACTAGGCTTCTGTGACAACCACTCTGAAGGGGATGCCATTTTCCAATCTATTTTTATTTAACAAAATTTTATAAGTAAAGAGCTGTATCATTTAGAATCCTTCTCGTGAATTTATAGATGAAAAGTGAATATTGCTCGTGAATTTAGTAGTTTTAAGATCACACAAATCTCGACAAAATGTTTAAATACATAATAAACATCGTACGTAAATTTAGCAATGTTTACATCACACACATCTCGTTAAAATTTCTGAACACATATTGAATAATGCACTCGAATTTAGCAGTGATAATATCACATACATCTCTTTAGAGTCCCTAAATACAGAACGACTATTGTTAATCAATTGATCAATCGGGGAAGGCGTTGAGCATTGAGGCCTCTACTCTCAATCAAGCGAACCATATTGCCAGATAACGAGACAGTCGATGTGCTCAGAAGTTAGGCCTCATTATCTCCCTGCAGCTGCGACAATGTAATTAACATAAATATCAATTGTTCTCTATCTATTATCTGTTTTATCAAAGCCATCGACGCTACCTCATATGCTGAAATTAGATGGATAAAATATTCTCAACGATGAAAACAGAATTCATGGAAGAATTTACTTTCCTGCTGACTTTGTCTGTTTTTTAGAAAATTTGTTTACCTCGTGATGAAAGATTTCATGATGAAGCTTTATCAACTTCCGGGAACATTTGACGTAGAAACTTCGACTTTATTCTTCATATCTATCACACAGTACACCACTCATGTAAATATCAGAGTGCAAGTCTAAGGAAAAGCTTTCGCACGTTTCGTAATTACATGTAATTCTTATATCATGCACATTGTTCATATCCTCTAATATATAGATAACAGACCACTCATCCATCATTTTCTAGCACCTCTATAATTAATCACGTACAGGCTACCAAACACACAATACAAATACCTTAATTGAAATCCATACACATCGTTCATGAAGAATTCCACACATATATCTTCACTATAACAAAAACTCGCTCTTCAACAAAACCAACACACTTCTACTTCTTGCCATTCCATGTCAATATGTACTCAGCGTGCACAGAAACGTATACATTATGTGTACTGGCGGATCTCACTTCCACACAATATTCTCATGTGCTAACCAATATGAACAACTCTGTATGTTACTTCGATGCAGGTTGCCAGCATGACGCCACTCAACAGCAAACTACGCAACAATAACGAAGCTTCTGAGACAGACGCTCGCAGACAGGTCGTTCATCTCAGGGCGAATTGCTGTGCAAAGAACACTACTACGCTAAAGAGCCAGCCAGAACTTACAGTGTTAAAGGTAAGTTAAATTCTATGTAGACCTCTGAATATTCCACTATAATGTTGCTACCAAAACTGCTTTTAATTTTTACTTCAAAAAATTATTAATATTTTTACAGTTAAATCATCCATGCAATGAACTGAAAACGTACTGGTTGCAATAAAAATGGAGAGGATAAAAATGTAATTCTTGAAGAAAAACTTTGTATAACTATCGTGAATATCAGTGCCTCTATCAAAACTCCATCAAGAATAGTCATAGAGAAAAATTGTCTCAACAGTTGTGTTAGACTTACTTCATGGATTAGCATATGTGCACTCATAATTACTCATAGAATTACACATGGGTACTCTAACTCTTACTATTGAGTCTGGAGCCCAGTACATTTTTTTGTGTTTTGATGACTGATTGAAACAGGAGTGATGCTGCTTGGAATGCAAAAATTCTGCATCAATCACCGCAGCGAAAAAGAATTTTAAATTTCCATTCGAACTTTTTTATTCCAGGCTCAAGAATCACTATTAAATTTATCATTTTATATTGTAGTTTCATTACAATTAGTTTAAGACTCCTTACCAACAACATTATTAATGGATCATTTACTTTATGGACGGTAGAAAACGCGTAATCTACGCTCAGTTGGGGTAAATTTCCTCACAGAATATCCTGTGTTATGAATCAGCAAGTTAGGAAGAAAGGAAGAAAAATTAAACATGAAACAGAGATGATGAAGAAGGAATGAGAGTTAAATGATACAAACTGGTTACAAGAGATAATAGTTACTAAGGCCCATCTATAGTTGAGGTACCTATCAGAATCTAGATTGAGGCACTGGCTCTCATAGCATGAAATAGTTTATTCTAACCTACCTAAACCTGTTGGCTATTGTATGCACCGGAGGGGAGTCGCATGAATTTTTCAATGCATATAAATTTAGTGTTAATTTTGATTTATAATTGTCCCCTGTTAGGCTTGTACGTGGAAGTCAGAGCAAAACTTATGAACTAAAGCATTGCATGCTTTACTTCGTATAGGATTAACTTGTTCTAAGGATAATTTTTTGGAAGGCGATTATCGGTAATGAGAAGACGATCTTCGGCAAACTGTACAGTGGTACATATTTTTCCTGACAGGCGATAAAGTAATTACGTTACCGTTAAGAATAACGTAATTAATTAACTTTACGTTACGTATTTTACATGATTGCGTTACTTAAACAATTTAAACAATTTAAACAATTTATTTACCACAGGAGATACAGAGGTAGAATGTTTCTTAAGTCTAGTACAATGGACAAGTTTGAATATAGCTACCTGTGGGCCCGAATAAGTTCAGCGACTTCTAGGGCATCCTACCATCACGCTATTCTAGGGTGTACAAAAGTTTAACCTAGTTCACTTAACCTAGTTTCGCATTAGACTGATCATTGAGATAATTACCTCGATATTTTACAAGTCGGCTATATTTAACAGTATGTTCGATAAAACGATTCAAGAGCAGAGAGAAGATTGGTTATGGTACACAAGGCAAGTTACATTATGACATTATCATTAGTTACATGTAGGAGGCAAGATTTCGACACGGTGATCTTACACTACTAGTAATCTGATAGGAAGTGAGACTCAAGATGTCTTTTGAATACTTTGTACGAATTACATTCACGGATCTCTGCAGGTATAGAGTTCCAAGTTTTGGTTCCAACGAAGAGAATACTGTGTTACGACCTGGCCTTTGAATAATAAGGAAGCATGAATTTACTTCTATTTCGGGTTAAATGGTCGTGATGACCAGTTTGCGCAGTCAATAATTGTCTTAGGCTATTGTCGCCATCATTTCTTAATGTATTGTAAATGAAATTACAGATGGAGATTTTGTAGAGATCCGAAAGTTTAAGTATTTGTAAATTTTTGAAAGAATCATTTGTGTGAGCATTATATTCTAGGTTCTTTACCGCTCTGACAGCCCTTTTCTGCAGAGTAAAAATTTTGTTGGTTTTATTTTTATCAGTTCCGTGCCATGCTTCTATTCCGTATTGCAAGTATGGAGAAATGAGCGTTCGGTAGAGCATTTGTAAAGCTGTTTCAGGCAGAAAATTTTTAACTTTATTTAGGATTCCGATGGATTTTGATAATTTAGAACTAATATGAGTGATGTGCTCTTTGAAGGTCAGATGTTTATCTATTATGATGCCCAGAAACTTACATGAGTTGGTTTCTTCGATTTCACCTTCGCCAATTTTAATGCATGGGAGAGATACATCTTTCTTGTATGAGAAAGTAATATAATTTGTTTTATCGATATTTAGGCTTATTTTATTAGCTTTGAGCCACGATGAAACCTTGTGAAGTTCAGTATTTATACTCTCCACAATCATAGCAGGATTTTGGTTCGGAAGGACCGCAGAAAGCGTACTGTCATCGGCAAAAAGTATGAATTTGAAGAATGATGTAGATTTTACAATATCATTGATAAAAATCAGAAACAAGAGAGGCCCGAGAACAGATCCTTGTGGAACTCCATGGCTAATTGTCTGTGGGTCTGATTTTGCGTCGTCAATGACAACGTATTGCTTCCGATTTGTTAGGTATGATCTGAACCAATCATGGGCAATCCCTCGAATGCCATAACAGTGTAGTTTCGATAATAGTATTTTATGGTCCACACAATCAAATGCTTTTCGGAAGTCAAGAAATACAGAGAAGACAGGCTTTCCTTCATCTATATTAGAATAGAGGAATTGTAAATGATTTAATATAGCCTGTGTTGTTGATTTTTTAGAGCGAAAACCGTATTGTTTATCGTAAAGAAATGATTTTTGTTCAAAATAAGAGTACACTTTTTTATACACAATCTTTTCGAATACTTTGCTAATAATTGGTAGAATGGAGATAGGTCGATAATTGTTTACACAGGTTTTTTCACCACTTTTAAAGATAGGGGTTACTCTAGCAACTTTGAGGGAGTTCGGGAAAGTGCCTAGTAAGAGAGACTGGTTAATAATATTTGATATCAGTGGGGCTACAATGTCAGCAATAACTTTAAGTACTTTAGTCGGAAACGTTTGTAACCCACTCGATTTATTTTTCATGTTGTTTATGCACGTAATTACATCGGAGGAGTTTGTAGGCGTAAAGAAAAAGGAGTTGGGTTCTCGAATATGATCCATAAATTCCAGGTGATCAGTAGGTTCACTTGGAATACCATCAGCTATTGTTTTCCCTACGTTTACGAAGAAGTTGTTAAAGAGATTAGCAATTTCTTTCTTCTCATGATATTTTACATTATCTTGAACAACATATTCAATTTTCTTTTTATCGGCATTATTCGGTTTACAGCAGGAGTTAAGGAGATGCCAAATCTTTTCAGTTTTGAATTGAGTAAACTTGAGCGTAAAGTAGTTCTTTTTTGATGTTCTTTTCTGGTTTGTTACATAGTTTCTAAATCGGTTATATGTTTCTCTAGATATTCGTCCTTCGCAAAGGAGGGCTAGGTACGCTTGACGTTTCTTTATATTTATCACGATGTCTCTGGTAATCCAGGGCTTATGTTTATTTTTCGGGGTAACTGTACGAGTTACAATTGGGCAACACTGATTGTATGCGGTCATTATAGTTTCAGTCAACTTTACTACTGCTTCATCAATGCTCGTAGTATTATTGTTTTGTTGAGAGATGTGCAATGTAGGCATTGATTCTTCTAGAACGGTGCGCATTTCTTCAAGATTTGATTCGTTTATTTTACGATATGAGTAAGTTTCAGCCCGTGCCTTGGTGCAAGCAATATAGACAGACATTTTTCTTAATAAGAAAAACTGGGAAGTGATCTGATAAGTCAGAAGTAATTATTCCAGCAAGAAAATCACTAGGGTCTGTCATAAAGATATTGTCAAGCAGTGTAGCACACTCTGAGGTTATTCGTGTAGGCTTTGTAATGATCGGAAGGAAGGATTGAGACTGAAAGGTAGTTAGGAAATTAGAGATTGGTTCATGGCTTTCATGTTTCAGTAGATCATAATTGAAGTCACCGCATATTATTATGTCATTGTATAAGGGCCTGTTGAACTGAGAAATAATACGATTCAATTCATTCAGGAAGGATATAGGACAGGCTGTAGGAGGCCTATACACCGTTCCAAGCACAATGCGTTTACCATCTCTAAAAAGTTCTACGAAGAGTGATTCTATATGATCCTGATTCATGGTTGCACTTGCTATGGTTCTCGAGTCTATGTGGTTAGATATATATGTGCTGATGCCTCCGCCCCGCTGGTTTTTTCTTAGCGAATGGTAACTATGATAATTTTCAAATCGAATCATGTCTTTAGTCGAGTCATCTAGCCAGCTTTCGGTGAAGCTAATCACGTCTAGGTTATATTTCAGTTCAGTAATAGTACATTGTATCTCTTCCAATTTTGGATAGAGTGACCTACAGTTCCAACACAGGAGTGAGAAATCTCGGTCAGTTATTCGTATAGTTTCGTTGAATTCTGATATATTAGTATACCTACGCTCTTGAGAGTCGTTTAGGTTTGGATATATTCTGTTCAAATGATTGAAATCTGGATCGATTTCCTCAAATATTACAGGGTGATCAGTCATTTAAAATAAGTAAAAGTAAGAATTAGGTACTATAGAGCTTAAGACGAAAAACAGAGTCAAGCTTAAAGGGATATTTCAGTCTAAAAAGTAGCTTATTAAGTAAGAGAGAATAGAGTAAAAAAGAAAAATCTAGCGCGATTTCGTGAGTACACACAAACTCAGTCCATGAGCGAGTGATAATGGAGTTCAATATCACAACATTGGTGCAAACAGATTGCTAAGGGCGTTTTCGCAAGTTCACATACAACAGGTAATAAATTTCTAAAGATTATGACGACAATGATACAATCAGCTAATATGGTTTACGCGTAATAATAACTGTAGTGGTAAATAAGGAAGAATTCACAGTAATATTGGTAAGTGAAAAATTGCTGATGGAATGATATAATCAGCTAATATGGTTGTACGATGGCAGTGGAGGGCAGAAGCGATTATCAGATTATAAGAAGATTACAACGACAATGATATAATCAGCAAATATGGTTTACGCGTAATAATACTTAAGTGGTTAAGAAGAGAAAAAATTCACAGTAACATTGGGAGGTAAAAAATTGCTGATTGCGTTGTTTCAAAAGTTCACACACAGCTGTCATAAATGTTTACAAGCACATCTGTTATACACTTGTATAGATTCAGGTTGAACGAGCATCAAGTTGAGGTTTACTGACATGATACCTAATTGAGGTTAAATTAATACGAAATTGACATATTTAGGGGATGAAAATGAAATTGACTAATTTAGGGGATCACCTAGTCTAGGGAATTTAGGGGATCACCTAATGACAATGATATAATCAGCTAATATGGTTTACGCGTAACAAAAAAAAAAAAAAAAAAAAAAAAAAAAAAAAAAAAAAAAACTTTAGTGGTAAAAAATGAAAAAAATCACAGTAATATTGGGAGGTAAAAATTGCTGATTGCGTTGTTGCAAAAGTTCACATACTACACCTATCATAAATGTTTACAAACACATCTGTTAAACATTTGTATAGATTCAGGTTAAGCTAACATCAAGTTGAGGATAAGCTGATATGATATCTAATTGAGGTTAAACTAGCACGAAAACTGACAATCAAATTGAGGAGATCACCTAGTCTAGTCACCCATGACTTGTTTTGATGTCATATTGAGTTGTTGCATCAGGTATTGCTCGAGGTCATCTGGCGTGTTGATCTCGCTGCGTCTTGAATCTGGGTTTCCGGGGTTAAATATGAAAATGTTTCCATCCTGTGTTTTTGGGGTTCCAACTTCATCCGGGAATTTCCTTTTGGCCATCCTCAGAATGTACATGGCGTTAGCTCGTGAAGGTATGAGGTATTCATTTATGAAGAAGAACTTTGGTTTCTTTTCTCGGCAGGCGTTGAGAATTTCACGTTTTTTGTTGTAATCTTTTAGTTCAAATGCAATGTTTCTTTGATCTACGTTCCCAGTTACTGGTTTTTTCCCCATTCTTGTAGCTGACGTCATATCAGTGTCGGAGAGGTCAATGTTGATCTTGTCCTTCAGGAGTTTGCAAACTGTATCCTTACAGATTTCGTTTGCGTGAGATTGCGGTATTTCCCTTCCAGAAATGACGAGAGTACATTTTTTGTCTTCAATTTCTTAACGATAACGATCTTAACTTCCGACAAACAGTAACGTAATAATTTTATCGTTAAGAATAACGTAATTAATGTTACGTTACGTAACTTATGTGATTGTGTTACTTCAGAAAAAAGATAACGTAATTAATGGTACGTTACGTAATTATGCAATTGTATTAATGCAGGCAAACGAGAACGTAATGAATAATGCCTCTCAGCCAGTGAAGCAATTTTAACTCTTGATTTGCGTATATGAGATAGACGGTGATCACAAAAAATACTAGCTCGAGCTAACGAAAATCGTGACACACCGCCTTAGAGCGCTTTCCGCATGTTACTTTCTTCCCTAAGCTCTATGGCCAAATTTGACAGCTTACATGAGTAAATTCAATAGATTTTATAAAATTCTTCACTCCCGAAAGGAATTTTTAAGCTATTTGTTCCACATGAATGAGAAATCTCCCGGAAATTTTACGCCATTAAAATCGGCACAGCATTTTTGCGGCAAATTTTCTGTTGCAAGTCAAGCCATTTGTGATAATACGTAGAATAGTTTATCGAGCTTTACGGGTGATAATGCAAAGAGATGTTTTAGATATTTTGTAATTAATAGCTTCGTCATATGAGAACCTGTTAACATGAATACATGAGAGTCCCGTGACGCCTACCAGTCTGATGATATACGCAGAGTGATGCTCGTAAAAAGCGATTGTCGTGCACTCATCTTAACTACGATGTTAATTATCTTGTAGTACAGTTGAGTACGCAGTCTTGAAACTCCTTGTAATTATTTCCACGAACATACAAGTTAGCCGACTATTCTGTTTTAAAGATCCTGATCGCGTTTCGTATCTTTTTGGGATTAGAATTCCACGATACAAAGAAAGAAGATTCATTGCCCGCGACATTCTTCCTCTCACGAAAAAATTGAGTTCCAAGGTTCAAATCTCTCGTGAAAATAAATGCTTTGAGATCCGCTTATATAAGCTGGTTTATAAATTTAGTATTTAATGTTTATTATTTCCGTTATTATGGAGCAAGTGAAATTCATCAATGTGTTCATACTTAGTAGCAGGTAATCCATGGGTGTAACCCCTTCTGCTATAGATTTTGCATTGATTTTTTATTTTTTATTTTGTTCGTTTAAATTCATTCTATTAAAAATTTTTGTTTCAGAGGACATGATTAACACAAGACGAATGTAAGTATGCATTATCAAAACATTTTTTCTGGCAGTTAAAATTAGGAACTCAACGAATTGGAAGATTCGTATGCTATCAAATAAAAACATGGTGTCCATGTGATCAAAATACCTCGTGAAGACTTCAACAGGAACAATTTCTTCGCGTCAAGATTCGAAGTTAATTTATTAGTAAGAGTAAGAGGGTTGATGTGAATATTCAGAAAATAACTCCCTAGTGATAGTTGAATAATTTTATTGCCCAATGTGATAGATTTACACCAATGTTCTACAGGATAGGAAGCAATCTACTTAGGAGTGAAAACAAGAATCTCCGAGCATATCAATTCAAAATTTAGGTCCAGTGAACAGCGTCAGAAACTCTAAGCACCAGCTGGTACAACGTTAATTCATTGTTTACTCCCTGAGTTTATCAATTAAAATTTTCATGGATTAGTGAACTGCGTCGGAAACTATAAGCACTAACTTGTACAAAGTAAATCCATTGATAAGTCCATGAGTATATCAATTCAAACTTTGGGTCTATTAACATCGTCGGAAACTCTAAGCAACAGCTCATACAATGCTAACCCATTTAAGTAGAGACGTCCCGCCACACAATTCACAGAAGTCTACATTCCACGAAGCTCAGATCCTTTACAGAACGCGCAAAATCGAAAGGAGGTCATCATATGAATGTAGATTTTTTGTCTGCCTGCCTCTAATACCCTCCGCAGAATGGAGCCCACGATCCGCTCCTAGTAAACTGCGCGTTTTTTAGGTGGATTGTGCAAACAGGTTAGCTCTTACTTTTTAGCGTTCTACTTGTAAAAGCGCACGCTACACAGCAGCATTACTCTTTATTAGCAGATGTTAAGACGTGCACAACTGCGCTCTAATTTTGACTCGCAGATGTGCTCAATTCGTGTTTAAATATCTGACTGACAAATACCGAGTTTTCAACTTTTAATCATTATGGTTTGTCAATTTTTTCTTTCAAAATAGCCAGATGTGCTTATCTTTTGACAGACAAATAGGCAGGTACGTCCAACCGATTTAAACTATGTACTCGTAAATAGACAGTGTGCTTAGCAGAGTTCAACCAATGGCTTTTAAATTGACAGATTTGTCTGCCTGTGCCCAAATTCTGATTTTGCTATCGGCAGATGGTCTCGGCTGAGATCAACGTTTGCATTGGAAAGAGACAAACGTGTCCATCAGTACTTAACTTTTGACTTGTAAATAAGAGTATATTTTCATCTGCCTTCAGCGTTTGCTAAGAAAATTGGCCCCTGTGTTCAAATGTGATACAGTTTTCACTACCATATCTTTAGGTTTAGTTGTTTATTCAGTTTAGCGGCTCTAGCATTTGCTGAGCACTGTCCAATTTTTATTGTTAAGTGCATTTTAGGTATTAGCTTTGAAAAACATATATAAAAATAATTATTCAACTTTATCCGTCACTGTTCAGCTGTGTTAAAATCTTAAGATGGGAAATGTTCAGATTCATTTAACAATGTTTGACCTTTGATTATCAATTTTTTACCGGTTCAATCGTACTCTACCATTAGTTGGCACATACAATAAAATGTAGTACTTTATTTGTTGCTGTGTTTAGAATTTGAAAAAAATACGTTATCGGTCAGAGTTTTATTGGTTCACATTTATTTTTTATCATAAATTTCATCTGCTGTACAAGAAACCCATGCACACAAGAACTTCTGATGAGAGCCAGTTTCTGACATAATTTAAATGCAGATTTTTCCATCAATTATCTGCGCTCTTTACTTACAGTCATCGTTTTGAAGCTTGTGTTCAACAACGTAGTTTGCGTTGAGTTGCTCAGTGGAAATCACCGTTATGATCGGGGCAGGCTGCCTGCAGTGAATCAGAGCATTTTTCATTTAGCTTGCAGCGCCGGCGCTGCGCAGCGGCCGGGCAAATGTGCCCAATAATCATTTGAAGAACGGGTAAAAACCACCAATGTGAAGCGGCGCAGTTTTGCGCCGCTGAGCGACTGCCTCGGCCGCCATTCAAGATGCTGCGGCGATCTGCTATAACGTGGACATTGCTGGGCTAAACTGTTCTACTCTGGCCTCACTGAGCTATCCTGCTGAGATGCTGGGTAAATTCTTAACTGGATAAAATAGACCAATATTATTCTTCTTACATTTCCAGTCGTGCTCATAAAATGAAAACATATCGCAATGACGTCACACTGGCGGCAGTTTTGAATAGGATACAATAAGGAGGGGGATGTGTTATGGAGTAAGAGGTAACTGAGGATGAAGCATTGGGTTCTTTGTATTGACTAATGATCTACAAAAAAAACAATGCAGTTAATTAATAGTATGATAAAACAAATGTGTTCTAGTAGCACGACCATAAAACTTAATCTATTGATTGACTGCCAGTGATTGAATAATGAGGGCAATATGAACCTAGCATTAAATTTTTTTGCATCATTTCCCTTTGAAATTCTTTAATATCGTGTAGAAGTGAACGAGAACAGTGTACTATGAGGGTTTGCATCCCAGGAATCCGGATGATTTGGGGCTGAAATTTCCTGGTCCGGGAACTTCTTGTTTTCCTTGGAATTTCCGGTAATCAAAATAGTATATATGTTTCAAAATAGGATTGGCAACATAACTCAAAATCATCCTTTCTATTATGAATTATTAATAGAGAGCTCAATATATGATTTAAGTGTGTTTACTATTATTACAACTTACATTACTACACAGTGTAGTGTACACTATATATATCGCATGATATTGTTCAACTATTGCATCAGAATATATTTTGTGGTTTGGTTTTGCAGGTGATCAAGTATAGACTGAAATAGATACGATGGCAACGGCCGAAAATGTAGAAACTAAAGCCTTTGCGTGGCGATACTTTGCTAAAGTTGCAACTGGAGAAAGTGCGAAGTGTATAAAGTGCTGCAACAGTTTACTTGGCAAAGGCTGGTCAACCAGTGGATTGTTACGTCATCTAAAGAGTAATCTCGACATATATATATAGTGAAGCCTGAAACTGTAAACACAGTTTATAGTTTCAACTAGTAGTTCAGAAGACAGAATCGTATTGGGACAAAGCGCCTCATGGAAGGGAGACCAGTAGTGAAAGTACTAAACCTAAACAAACAAAAATAATAAGTTTAGTACTCCGGAAAATCAATTAACCAAGTTTGTAGCATTTGATGGCGTGTCAGTAAATACAGTTAAAAAGAGTGAATTTATTAGAGAATCCTTCACAGGTATAGATTTTTCGCTCGCTTAATCGCCAAATATTGGAATGGACATAAGCAACAAATTACAATAGCATACATGTAAAAATATAAAGAAAACCCGGAATTGTTTTCCGAAAATCCGGAAAATCCATGATTTTCATTTTGTTTCGTGATTGCCAACCCTTGTGTGGTTGGTTTAGAAGGGTATGTAGATCATTAATTTATGTTTGTTGTGCTTCTATATGGCATATTTTCGTATTCATTAAAGAGTAAGTGAGGGAATCGCAGCTGCAATGTGAAACGTTGCCGCATTCGGAGGAATTAGGTCACAGGTAATACAGACTTCAAAATCATTTTCTGTACATTTAGGCGCTTTTCGTTGGAAAGTTGAACTCGAACAGATTTCTGTTGTAACTGTTTATTCATGTCGATCTCGTGAAATGTTGGACTTAAGTAATTAGGCAAAAACAAGTCAAAAAGCATTATCTTATGTGACTTTTACCCTTCCAATTATAAAATATAGACCATAATTCCGCAGATATTGCAAGGAAAGAGGTCAGTGCTGTATTTCCTATGTGTTGTCTATTCTAATGTTGTTGAAGACGGGTGCAAACAATCTTAACGACTTTTTTACTTACTTTTGCGTCAAAAAATACAGGGAAACTGAATTTGTTATGCATTTATTTGACATAAAAATTATCTCTGCATGTTTTACATTATTTTCTGAAGCCTACTCAGTTCCATTTCATGGGAAATCGATGCTATATTGGAGGTAACATAATTTCACACCTGCAATTCATCACAAATGGAACGAAATGTCTGACCCTTCATCCGACGTCACGATGTCCAATTAAGAGCAGGATAGGACCACCCTCTTCGGGTAGAGTAGCATGACATGCCTCTCTTCGGGTTGTTGAGTTATTAACACGTCAACTGCGGTGGGTTAAACTGAAGTTCAATATTCAACCCATACCTAAAGTCGAAAGCTGTTGGCAATTTTATAGAGACCAAACATTAGCTGAGTTCACTAAATACTATTAATTTTAAAAAATTGCTAAAATTTCGTAGCAGATTGTCGTTTCGTAGCAGGAAGAACTTAAAGAACGACCCATCGATGGGTCGTATGGCACGATAGGCGTTCAAGTTAAACTCCCTTAGCGCAATCGCGTATTAATAATCTTTCTGACGGTAACAAGCGCATAAAAGTTTATATAAACATAACATTAACAATGTCAATAACTCATTCAAGTGTATATTTTTCCATAAAATGTACAGAAAGAAATTAATAGGCAATTTGAACTTCAAGCGGTATCATAGTAACGAATTACTGTTATGAGGTAACTGTCGTCATTCCCGCAACTGACATTAGGTGAGTAGAAAATGAGGACACGTTAGCAAAAGTTGGATTTGCCCTAAATAATTTAAGATATGTTAGGTGAGGAAAAATTGGAAATAAGGTAGGTTTTGTTACAGAGGAGATGGTCAGATTCCGATAAAATAGGTAGGTGGAGTTTGGATCAGCTAGAACCAAATCAGTTACCTACGTTAAAAGATGGAATAATATCATCAACCAGTTAGTTATGTCATGAAAGGCCCCTCATTTTTTGTGCTTTTCTTCGGCCTCTATTGAAGTAATCAAAAAGCAGTGTTGAGTTCATGCACCGATTTTTATCTTCAGTACTGTACTTGAAGTTGCATTCACACTAAAATTAAGAAAATTTTTAACGTATACAGGTTTCTTTCAGAATCTTGCCTAGGGCCGACTTTATGTATGATAAGGTGGTAAAATCTAGCAGGAATAGAGATTTCGTTGTGAGGCTATACAGCATGCCTCGGCAAGGAAAGGGTTTGGGAGGTTTTGTCTGGAGGATTATTACATTAGGCTAATACTTAGCCACTGTTGTAGGCCCTCTTCTTTTATTTCAAGTGTATACAAGGATTATTTCATTAAGCTAATACTTAGCCCCGATAGGGGCCCCTTCTACTTTCCTCCAAGTGTACACGAGGATTATTTTCATTATGCTAATACTTGGGTAGACTTGGAAGAAATTAAGAGGGTGTACTACAGTGGCTTGACGTCATCTAATCAGCAGTATATTAAATTGTTCAAACGCGATCAACACTTTCAGCTGCTAAAGCACTTAATTTTTGACCGCATTTATTGCTTTGTATTAGCGATTTGTATCGTATTCTACAGCGATCAATAAATCTATACTATAATAAGAGCCGCATCCGTCCGTCAGTCGGTCGGTCTGTCCGAAGCCAGCCTGCAGTGTGTGATGAGCGTATCTGTGATACAAGCTCCATCCCTATATATTTTGACGGGCCGTGTTCACGCGGCCTCATCAACTCTCGAGAGTTTCAAATTTTTTAATTTCTTACGGCCTTTCTCTCATTTTGCCCTCTTTTTTATTTCAAGTGAAGGGGTGTGGACTAGTTTACATTAATTTGTTCACATAAATTTAGGTTTCGAAATTTTACAGCCATTTGAGTGGGTAAATCAGTCCACCAAAGGAAAGTTTGTTTAGAAATGCAAATTGAAACCCAAAGCTCAATTTCCGTAGATTTAGCTGCTATTAGCCTATGATCTTTGCATAAAAAGTGGTTTTTAACTTTCTCTTTCTCTTTTTAAACCATATTTTGCCATGAAGGACTTGAACAGCTTCAGATATTCGTAAATTTTTGTTTGAGCTTAAGAGTCGTGGCGAGTAATGAATCAGTTTTCACGTGAGAAGTATTTGGAATAAATTATTTGATTTGCATGAGGAAATAGGGCGGTGAAGCAACCTCAATCAACGGATTTAACTCTACAGTAATGAGTTTCATCTTTTAAGACATCTAATAAATTATCAAGATATATATTTACTTTTTACCTTAAAGCAAACGAGCATGAAAGCTCGTTCACTTGCTTAGAATCATGATATTGTCCTTGTTTGAAGAACAGACATGATGTTGAAAAAAAAGCACTACGCAAAGCGTGAAAAAGATTTTCCACAACATCTCTACATAGGTGAAGAACAAAACAGAAAGTGAAATAAGTTATTTTATTGAGGTACCAGTGTGACTGTATTTAAATTTTTCAACGAAAAAGTTTTCATTTATTTGTACGAAAAAACATAAGAAACAAAAAGAGAATTCAAAAATTGTGGTCATGGGAGCTTCTTAGCGGCCCTTGCCGAATCCTTTTCCACCACCGAATCCACCTCCGCCGAATCCACCGCCGCCGAATCCAGGCCCGATGATAGGAACAATAGGACCGATTCCGTGTCCAAATCCACCACCAAATCCGGGACCGAATCCGCCACCGAATCCAGGCCCAAATCCGCCACCGAATCCACCACCGAATCCAGGTCCAAATCCGCCACCGAATCCATGTCCAAATCCGCCTCCGAATCCAGGTCCAATGAGAGGAAGGGGATGGATAGGCAGTGGGTGGATAGGGATGATGGGCGCAGCGTGGATAAGCAAGGGACGGCCGCCACCGAATCCACCGCGTCTTCCTCCTCCCTTTCCACCGGGAACTGCGGTGGTCGACACCAGGACCACGGCGAAGATTGTGGCAAATACGAACTGTGAAAACGAGTTTAATATACATAAGTACTATTTATGAATGAGATTAATTAAATTGAAAATGAATCCTGCTGCTCGACATCAGGACGACGGCGAAGATTATAGCAAATACGAACTGTACGGTTTGTCAGAGTGCAGAATTCTTATTGCCTGCCACGTTTGGTGAAGGGAGAACGTTTTTTCTTTTGAGCGATATTTTTAAGCCCATGATTTTTTTGTTAAAATTTGACAGTAAGAGACATTCATAACCAGGTAACTTTTCCTTTCTGCGCATTTTTCTTACTTCTTTTCATCTCTAAAATATGGACGACCAGAATGACGCGGGGTTTTTAGAAGAATATCTGAACAGCTAAATAGCGCTGGTTTCTAATATTTATTTAAATTATGTATGCTATGAGTTTATGAGCTGTCAATGTTCAACCCGATGCAATGGGATGCGTGGTATTAATTCCTTCGACAAACTAGCACACAGCCAATAGAATTAATTTGCTTAGACGTACCTTGAGAGATCTGGAAATCAGAACAGGAAATTATCCGAGCATAGATCCTCTCAGAAATCTCGAGACGTCAGTGTCGCTCTCACTACATTTTCAAGCAAAGGAAGGGCGAGGATTGTGTTGAAACTTCCTTTGCTTTATGGACTGCCTTGGAAACAAGAACAGTTGCAAGCTCAGTGAGACTGCTACCTTTAACCAGAAAAATGAAAAATGAGTTGCGACTGCTGCAAATCTTACCCGTTGTGAAGTGAATTGAGTGAAACGTAGCGACGCTTTAGTAATTGAATTCGAAAATAATTTAAGCAAAATGACATAGATTGGGAGACACACGTTAGGTACTATGAATTTAAAAGGCACAGATTTTCAAGCAATGGTGATAAACTGCTCTAAAATCTACTGCTCATAAGGCTGGGTTTAACAAATAAAAACTTTCTGACTTCTTCTGTAACTTCATTTATGTATTTGCATTTTATTTCATCATTTCCTTATTAGAATGTGAAAAGTGATGAGTGATATGCAAAGTGTTGTTGCATTTCATTAACGAATTCCGCGCTTCTAGACTTTTGCTCTTAACAGCTCAACTGTGTCAAATTTTGTACACAAGTGCGAGGAAATAGGCCAATATTACATTAAATTGTTTTCATTGGAACTACAGCATTCTCTTTTTTGACACTGCTTCGCTTGTCTATGACAGGAAATGTTCCAGAAGAAACATTTTCCAAGTTAAACTCTGTTTTCGGCTATACCCATTTCCAACGTCGTATACGAATGCCGATATTGAGGAGAGCATAGACAGGATATTTCCAATAGGCTTTAGGGACATTTTGAGTCAATAAAATTTTCTGTTACATTGACTACAGTGTGATATACACGTAAGCATTACAACACTTGAGCACTGACTCTTCGTAACTGGGCACAAAATTAATCTTTGTTACTTGGTTGGTGGGCATGAATGATGACATTAATTTTAGCCAGCAAGGTGCTGAAGAACTCCTAAATTTTCTTATACTAAGCGCAAACGTACGCGATATTACAACGCATCAAATTAGATTATAGTCCGCAATTTTGGAAAATGACGCTTGAAAACTCGATTTTGCATGATTTTCCAATGACGCAACACTTGATTTGGTAAAAATCATGTTATTTCACGAACGATGTTCACAATTGAAGTTCACATTTCAGAGCGGCTCTTGACACTCACCAGCTTCATGATGAGAGAGGGCTTGATCTGTGATGCTGGTAGAAATATTTAGGTCTCTTTTATATTATTTTCAAGGTGGAATCTTTTCAGGAAGTGAAAACTTGTAAAAGAACGAGTGAAGCCCGGCCGGAAACGAGTGCACCTCAGTAACATGGGCGTTTTGGAAGCACTTCGATCCACAAAAAATCACTTCTGATATTACAGGATACTTAGACTAGCCATTTTCTGCGATCATGGGATGACGTTGCTCAAATTTGTCCACGGAAAAAACGATTGAAGGGAGCATTGCGACATTGAAGAATAGCAGTGAAGGTTACTTTCATCTGGTAGTATTTCTCAATAAATGGTCATTTTGGGGATGGAAATCAAATTACATTTGTTGCTTCTACACGGCGATTGCAGAAATGATACCCACCCTGTAATGAATGATGGAATATCGAATACACTGATGAAACGCCACCGTAGCGTCTCCGGTGGTGAAACGTCGTATGTAGTAATAATAATAATAGTAACTGGTTTCTTCAACATGGTACTACAAAATACTGTGAATACTTTGCTTTTAAATTGCGCTGTAATTGAGAAATTTGAAATCAGCTCAGTGTTTAGGGGGCATAAAAAATTATACACACTCTGAGCAATCTAAGTTTTTCCTTATCATTGACCATCAATCTTGAAAATACTTGGAAGACAAGGGATTTTTAGGATTCTAATCTCCAATTTACTTTTGAAACCATCCAGTATTTCGAAAACACGTTCATTAGGAGTAATAAAATATTGGAAATGTGTATGTAGGGAGTTAAATAAACAGACCTATAAGTTAAAGAATAACAGAACATCAAATAAGCAGACCTTAAATGAACAGACCATTATAGGTCGGTTACACGGTTTTTTATGTTAAATTCTATGTTCGTCATCTGTGTGAACGGTGTTGGAATATGTAGTACAAAGTATCTTGAATACGGATGTAGCAATGCTTTCGATGTGCTATTTGTATCGAGAAATTTGTTCCCAAAAAAGATACAAATTGTAGGTAACATTCAAGTTTTGCCAAAAAAGTTCCGGGTGTAGTACCTGTAGAATTACTCAGACATTAATAAAATAAAACTACGTGTTTTTTCGGATTTTATTACGTATTCATACAGAATAAGAAATTCTCACCTAGAAATTACTCAGTTATTTAGGGAGCTGAGCACGGGGATATCAACAAGCTTTCCAATTATTTACTACTCTCATGATACGTTTGAAAAAGTGCCAGAACATTTTAAATGACTTTTACACTTACCGTACCATGCAAGCAGACATAAAAGGCAATAATCAGTCAACCCCTCACAGCCCTTCTAGATAACTGGTCCAGTAGTTCACTTCCCGCAACCTCAACCATGCAAGCCGCTCTCTTTCTTTCCAATACGACGATAGTTCAGCGGAGAGCGTTCAAAAGAACACAAAAATTGAGCCGTGCAGCACCTCAACCATTGCATCCTCCTTCATTTCAGATTTCGTCTTAGCTTCAGTAGGCTGCTACTTAGCTGCTAGTAACGTGAGAATTAACTAACGGCGAGTAACATTACTTACACGGAACGTGGTTACTGGTAAGAAACGTGGTCTCATGACGAGACAAAAAAAGAGAATATCATCTGCGTTTAATCAAAGAATAATTTCAAGTATTCGTAGAATTCTGCTCGTATCAATTTGAATTATTCGTCACATGATTTTTTTTTGGATTCCATCGCGCTAGATGGCCTACTATACAGAAAACTGAACTTTTAATTTCATCTTCTTTACTAGAGCTATTGACCGGTGATTGTTAGCTAGATTTGAATGATAATGTAGATACGTGTCTTACAAAATGAGCCACCGTGGAGACAGCTTGTAAGCATTTGCTTTGGGTTTCTTCTATAAATTGATACACAGCTTCCTACATGTCGATGAGCTTGCAAAACAACTGTACTTAAATTAGGTTTGGTCAAAAACCTGTAAACCAAAACCAGTCATCCTCGCTTTGCTTCCCTTACGCAGAAAAAAAATAATTTCTCGCTTACAATTCAATAACTTCATGAATAATGATGGCGGTGCAAAGTGTAATAAATTATTTTTTGCTGAACGTGAATGCTTGGCCGCTGAAGTTTTTAAACATTGACGAATCTATGAGTTTGAGCAAAGCATGACGCGCAAAATCACAACAATAAATTACAGGGTGCGTAAGGTATCTGAGGACACTTTTATTTTTGTTGTTTAAGAGCTCATTTTTGCCAAATAAAAATTCCATCATTTGTCGATGGATTGCTCTGAAATTTCTACTTTCTGTGTAAATGATACAATTTTTGAACTTGAGTTTTTTCAGTAATTTTATTCAAAAAATTATTTGAAAAAACTGAAAAATGAGTATTACGGAAAATAGATTTCCTTCTACATTTTTGAAGTTGCAGAAACGGTGCTACAGTATGTTTTATTGGTAGCTATATATATTACCTAGAGAAATACGCAATTGGATTTTCGATGACTTGATTTGTTGAATTTTTGAAACTATTTCCGAAAATTAATACATTGTTTCTTTTTTTTCGTTCTTGTGCCTCGCATAATTTTCAACCGACATCAAATTCTAACAATCGCTTTCACGTATTTCTCTACCCCCTAATAAAGCCATTGAATGATATATTTGTTATTCCTGTACCTCTAAAGCTGTGGTACGAGATAAATTACAAGCGTAAACAAGTTCAGGTTATGACGAGAGCTTAACCAAATCAGTACGTTGAGGGATCTGCTGCTCAACCGAACTCAGAATTTGTTCACTGTGTGAGTCAGTATGTTTTGTTTTCGTTCCAAAACAATCAAACGTGAGATGTATGGCTAACTCTCGCCTACGGAATGCTGGAATCTGCTTCGTCGTTATTAAGGGAGGGGTTTGAAGAAAATTGGCTTGACGACCTAGGGGGACCAATAAGTAAAATCCGTTATTTTCCCTAGAATTTTTCAGAAATTTTCACCCGTGTATATTCTCTTAATTTTAATCGAGAAGTGGTTGTTTCGAAAAACTTAAAATTAATATTTCCGAAATTGTATCTTCTTCGACAGTTTAGAAGTTACAGAGCCGGCAGTGTTATTTTAGATAGCTAACTTTTTTATCAAAAGAAACATGGAAGTAAACTTTCGATAATTTAATTTGTTGAATTTTGAATTTTTTTTCCAAAAAAGGGATTTTTCTATTTTAGCATCTTATTCCTGTAATAAAATTCACACTAAGCGTTTACAAAATGCCCCACTTTTTAGCTCTGCTAAGTCCTATCGATTGATATATTTGCCATTCATGTAGCTGCAAAACTGTGGGAGCAGTATTTCAAGCGTCGACAAGTTCAAATTTTCAGGAGAGCCTGACAAACTCGTCACCTCGCTGTATAATGACGTGAGAGATCAGCCTTTTGCAGCTGTAGCACACGAACGAACACACTTACAAAAGTAGTAAAGCTTATCGCTGGACTCAGACAAAAATTCTCAATAACATGAGTTAAAAGAGTTAAAAAACAGAAAGTCGATATCATTTCGGATTTTGACCTCGGCTTTACCTTAACCTAACCCAATATTAATTAATGTGTTTTTCATTTCAGAACATCCCATAACCGGAACTATTATTACTAATGAAAGGAAAAGACACACAGCAATAGTGTCTATGAAATCGAAACACAACAATTTAAAAATTGCAAGATTGCTAAAAATCTGTAGATCATCCGTTTGCAAAATTAGAAAGGAGCTTTATGAGAGCCATCGAGATGAATTGACCACGAGCGAAAGAAAACAGCATTGTTAACTCTCTGACTCACTCAGAACACCTGAGTTTGTCAGATAAGTGAATGGTTTTCGGTGTTGTTAGCAGTAAATGGCATATCATGCCTCCTCATTTTTTCCCATAGAGCCTTAGAGTCAATGCAGATGCCTATGTTGAGACTCTTCAAACCATTGTTATGCCTTGGATACACAACTTAGCCAATGGAAGGGCCTATGTCTTCCCACAAGATTCAGCTCCAACCCATAAAGCTCTCAAAACACAGGATTGGATGGCCGAGAATTTTCATGATCATGTCACACCAAACTTGTTGCCTCTTAACTCACCAGACCTTAAATCCTTTGGATTATTACGTGTGGGTCGCTGTTGAAATGGAAGTTAATAAGTATCCTTACAACACCAAATCCTCTCTGATGGAAGCAATAGCCCGAGCAATGGAGAACAAAAATAAAGACCAACTCATCAAAGCTTGCAGTCGCTTAGGGACTCGAATTGAGTCGGTGGTAGATGCCGAGGGAGGATGTACAGAATAAAACGAAGGTTAATATTATGTTTATTCGTTTTGTTACAAGAAATTGTGAGTTTCAACGATTACCAGTTTCATTTTCTGTTTTCTAAAAGGGCGAAAGGTGTCCTCATATACCAGAAGCATCATGTACATATTTGGTCATATTGGTTAAAAAGTCAATAGGTCAAAAAGTCAACTAGTCAAAAAGTCAGGATTAACTTCTATATTAGCTCTCCAAGAATGCCCTTGCATTAAGGCCACTGTTTATTCTTCCAATACATGTTTAGAATCATGCTTCTTATTGATAGACTATAATAATGGTTGTTCTTGCCTCATCAAATCAGTACGAGTATACATTCATCGAAAACTATTTTTGGGTTAAATATTTTTGCGCAGATGTCAAAGTGCAAGAAAAAGAGTCAAGTGAAAACTTTTAATTTCATTGCATTTCTGTTCATAAGTTCAACTGCCGAAAAATGCATAACTTCAAATTTCCAAGTTATTGAAGTTTTTGCCCGAACGTCAACAAAATTAATATTAAGTTAATCTCTACTTTCATTCAGGCAGTTCAATAAAAAACACGGATCTGAGAAACATTTCGAGCCCTCGATCGGAAATACGGAAATAAACTGGGTAATAAAGATATGTCAAGTCATTTCTGGACGCTCAATCTCTTAAGGCTTGCCCTTCATGGTAAATTTCAGGGCAAGTAAGATGACGTCCTTGCACGTGAGTTGAAAGTTTTGAAGTGTCCGTACGAAGTTGCCATCATCAAATTTACTGGAAATCCGAAGGCTCAACTGGATGTATTTTAGCCATAATGATGAATTACAACGCAGTGATTCGAACTCAACCTTCAACTCAGCACTGACCGTGAAGAGACTCCTGCTTTTTGCATAGTCTTTGAAAAGTTTGACGTATTCTCTTTGTAGAGCTTTCTACGAACCTATTTAACGAAATTCCTCAGAGCGCCAATACAGACCTATAAATAGACAACTCTTTGAACTTTTTCAGTGAAATTACCAGAATTTATTTCTCAACTCTTTCGATCCCAATAATCTGATCTATTTATGTATTTCTGCGTAATCCTACTCAATACCAGTTATATCTGTTTTTGTAAGCAATGGATGACTTTTGGAAACGCCTATAAAACATAATAGGGAGTGAAATGATTTCTTGTCTGATTTTTAATTCGGGAAGCAAATTTCTTATTGAATCAGTTTCCTCTAGCAATATACTCACAAACACGTATATATACTAACGTGAAGAATATGCAAATATCAGGAATTATAACTCATCGTCATAAGCCCTTCAGCAATTCTAGGGTCTTGATATAAACTTCGTTCTTCAAGGCCCAAATCTAAGTTGCAGTTTGCACAAGTAAAGACATCCCGAAGAATTTCCCAAAACCGTCGCTGGTAAATGACCATGTATAAAGAAGACCTAAAAAATTACGGCTGAAGTAGCTGAAGAATTTCTCAGACATTAATAAATATAGGATCCTGCATACACAGGGGATCGTGCTCGCTGACTCTGATGTCTTTAAAAACATGAATAACACAAATGCTATTATTATTCCGAACACATACTCTTTCCACTGCTCTTCCACGATCTTAAATCGAAAATTTCAAGGTCTCAAGCTACGGACGTTCAACAAACCATCACATATGACATGTCAATTAGGAATGAAATAACAAATCGCTCAGTCTCTTGAAACGTTCCAGACATATATTAATCACCCCCGACGGCGTAGGAGCTTGAATATTCTATAGGAAACATCCGCAATATCAAGCGATCCAATAAGAACAACTTCAAACACTCGCCCGAAGCTGCAAAATCGAAAGCGCGCCAGTTTCGACCCAACTCCTCAGGACAGAAGTAAAAAGAAACTATAAACAACAAAAGAATCAGCTAGACGCTTGCCTTCAATACAGCAGCAAATAGAAGGTCAGTTGTTCAAATGACACATAATTTAAAGCTCGAAAACGACTACTGATGCCTAAAACAGTTTTATTTTCCAAGTGAAGTAGACTTAGATTTCACTTCGACTTTTGTTCAAACTGATCCTCTTCTATACGTGCTCGCCATAGCGCAAGTGGCTAGGGGTTCTGCCGCCGTGCGGGAGACCTGGGATTGATTCTCGGCACTGGCGGTGGCGATTTTCTCTGTTGGGTATAGGAGAAAAATTCCAAGCACAATACCCCACTCCACCCAGGTGTCTGAAATGGGTACCGGTCTTGACCGGGGTAAAGCGTCATGGCGTCCTGGCGTTAGTTATAAGGCATTTGAAAATCCAATGTACAAGGTGATATGTATCAGGCTTGATTGGAAATAAAGCATCCGTAGATGCCTTCATTATTTATTTATTATACGAATACCGTAGACCTTATAAACATAAACTTGAAAATATACAATACATGTCGATGACATTCTCCCCTAAAGGCAGGAAGCTGGAATGGAACGCATATAGAGCGATAACATTTGGCATGTGACACTCTACACCATAAAACAAGTAAAAATTCCCCAAAAAATAGAAAAAGACACATGCAACTTTGAAAATCCCTTCATATACTTCGTTTATTCTTCGTTTTCTTCGTTTATTAGCAAAACAGTTATTTTGAACTCGGAATACAGAAGACTCAACAATTTCGAGAATTATTGTACATAAAACTCGGCCAAAGTCTGTTCAGCTCACAAGAATGATACATTCAAACAGGCGTCAACTAAAGGCTGACATTTGCAAAAATCGTTAGAATGATGTTCTACCCCGAATCTTTACGCCATGAATAACGTGAAGACAAAAATCGATATCGATATCACAATAACAGTGTTTTCACGTAGGACGAAGATGAAATAAAATTTGTCTGAAGAAATGCAGAACTCTTTGTTTCCATAAAGCGCACAAAAAAGAAGATTCATGCTATTATACGTACGTATGCAGCTCGTTGTCCATGCCTTACTACGATTCATCAACAATATGAAGACAATCAATTCAAAGAAACGAATCAGATTACAGAACTTCAAAATAAGGTTCTCATGACGTTTTCAAAAACGAATACGATTACAAAACTTCAAAAATAAGGTTCTCATGACGTTTTCAATTTGAATTCATCTCTCAGGAGAGAAGCCCGTGAGAGCCTCAAATTCCAATTAACAGAAACCTTGATGGTGCTAAGAATTTCGCTCAGAATATCACTCATACACGGAAAATAATGACTACGTATATTGAGTACAACAGGCGTGAGTTAATAAACAATTTACTTCGAGATGCCCCATGTTCCAAATTTTTTTCAGCGTTTAAATTGTCAGAATATTATAGTGAATCAGCTAGTTGAATAGATAGTCTGGTTTATGTATCATCTCGTACATGATACATAATCGTCTTGGTTAATGTTGGAGAGTATATTTAGAAGCCATCTGTACTGAGTACTGGTGGTTTGATCTAAATGTCATAGGAAAAGAAAATAAATTGAAACATCAATGCGTAATTTTTTAGAGTTATGTTACAATTTTGCACGTGCATTTAAATTTAACTATGTAGCTTTTTGCCGTTAAATGTTCATAGGTACGACAAAATATTATTTGTGAAGTAGTATTAAAATCTTTGCAGATTATTTCAGTGCTTGGTTAGTGTAAGAGACATCATTTTTCTACGTCTCACTGTCTCTCCAGCGAAAGTATGAGGTGGATTTTAAGGACGGGCTTAAATTGTTTTTTAACTCCTATAATATTGAATAGATTTAAAAAGTATTTAAAGAATCCTGAAAAAATTACCTCCATTATAAATGTCTGTAACTATGATACACCCTGTTGGTAGTATAAAAGCCACATACAAATGAAGAATGCGTACGATTTTACGAAAAATGCGTGAGCTAGAAAAAAGACAAGCTAGACAAGAAGCACTCATCTTTCCTTTGGGATATCATCTTCCCTCTGACCTATAACCCTTGAATTTTTTCATTTGGTGATACTTTTAAAGCTGTGGTTCTTAACCTTTTTTCTCCAATTCCCCACTTTTTAGTGAGCCAACTCTTCAGTCCCCACCACAGCATCCGTGGGAAATGGTGCATTCTCCCCCCATGGCGCACCTTCCTTTTACTTATCTGTGATATTCCTAACCCAGCAGTGTTGCCACTTTCCCCCAAACATGACATACGATTATCATTAGGGTTATTTTTGTGATTAAAACAGTCTGTAAATAGTTGTGTTTTGTAAAGTAAGTCAACACTTGGATGTAAAGTATTAGATTTTGAAATACTATCGATTTTTGTGGGTGGAAACCAATACACAAGACCCCTCACCTGGCAACTCCGCCATTATCCACCAGTGTGAATTTCCCACAGGTTAAGAACTGCTGCTTCAAAGGAACAGTTGACCATGGAAAACCAACCAATTTACATCAGCTCAATGTATCCATCGAGGAAGAAATCAAACGAATTGAATCGGGTCTCACCAGCCTCGTAATGAGCAGCCTGCGTAATCGTGCTGATTTTTGTTTGCACTCAGAGGGCCGGCACATTAAGAATATTACGCTAAAAAAGTAATCAGAATAAAACTAATATATTTCAGGATTTCATGAATATTTTGTTTTTTAAATCTGTTCATTAATATAGAACTTATTAAATATTCTTATTGACCCCATATCTCAAAATCACCCTGTACATGAGATGCAATAAGTAATAGTAATCAGCATACACAAGTGATTATATCCTGTTTCCTACATGTATATGTGTTTCAAATCTTTCCAAATCAAATTAATACTCCTACACATCCGCTAATTTACCTATCATGAAAGCACCAACTTTAGCACAGTTAAACTTATAACTGTATTTGACTACAAAAAACAGTATCAGATTGCACTCGTACTCGTATCTACACTTGTTCCTTCTAGGTAGGTAACAACTAGCCTTCGTACAAACACTCAACAAATCTTGCTACGGATAACCTAGTTCAAAAGTTTTTATTGTATTATCGTCGATGGTCAAATACGGGAGGTCATTGACACTACGGACGTGAAATATTTAGCAAAAATCCAAATGCCGCTCAAAACTTGCGAAATCGAACTGCGCGTCTCGACGTATAAGTGAAGTAAAAACTGAATATGCAAATTTTCACCCACCATATCTCAACTTCACAGATTGCATCTCATCACCCCATCAGTTCTCAGTCATTTATTTTCCAGTCTTCTTTCCTACTCATTTGTCAAATTAAAATATGGCATGCGGTTTCTTGCTACGCCCTAAAAATTCAATTTAATTCACCGAATGAGCTTGAAAAAATGAGAACTTGCTTCCTCGTTAGACTGAGCTAGCGCGAACGTTGGGAGCGTTTGGGTACCTGGGCAAATATGTATCACCGGAACAATCCATGTGGAATTAATCCATTTACTGTTATTAATATTTCAAGAACATTGAAAAACGTCAGAGTTACCTGCATTTCTATTATAGGTATGGCTATTTGAGTTTTAAAAAGAGCTACTTCACAACCGAAATGAATGAATTGGCATCACCTCTGTAAAGAATCAGAAGCGAGCCCCTATTTTTTATGCTAACAAATTTAAAGCAGTACACTAGACCGAGTTAAATTGAATGTTTAAATTTACGCTTGAGAAACCTTTCTTATTTTGCTAAACATAAAAAATGTTACCTTATGTTTCGATTGCAGCATCAAACTGATACTTCAGAGAACTTTTCTCTAATAACCTTGATCCGTGTGATCTCAGCGATTTTATACCATTTTTTGCATCACGGTTATATAAGTGCATCAACTTATATTCTCAAGTTCCCTGCTCTCCAAATGAACGACTTGTATGTTTAAAACTTGAATAATTTTCATCCCGCTAAGTACGTACTTCTGCAAAGAGACAATGGACTGTCGTGTTACTCAGAATTAGAAATATGTTAACATGAACAAAGTACGATTTACCTAGCTCGGAGGAGTTACCGGCAAAGTGATGATGTTAACATCAACTAATCCGGAAACTCTTACGTCCGAAGGATTCGATACGACGAGTGGTTTTTGCTTGTCTGAGCACTGCAACTGGCAGTTATTCTGTTGTGGAAACAAAAAGCTGTTCTACTTCGTTTAGTTAGTCAAATGTCTACGAAGAAAATCTGCCTGAACTTTCAGCAATCTTCTATGGCAGCTAGACGGTCTTTGGTAGTGTGCTACGTGCGGTCCATGATATGTGACAAATTGTCTGCTGAGGAATTTCATTACCAGTGTTCAAAAGTATAAAATGAAACGTACATTGCACACACATCTCTGTCAGTATTAACATTCCCAAATCCATTGAGATTTGAATTTAGGTTTATTCCCAAAAGATTTGGCTTTTGAACTACAAATTTGGGTATTTTAATTGCGTTGCATCCAATTACAGAAGATTATACTTGTTTGTCCGGTAACTTTCATTTTCCTTATGCCACAAATAAGGTCTCACGCGCTGCCGTCGTGTAAACAAGAATATGCGTTTACTGCTTTTTGACACGTGATTGTCACCGTTTTTTATCGTCAAACTAGTGAAATCTTTTCTTAAAATAAATTTCAAATAAATGTAGTAGTCATCAGCTTACATTGAGCCAAACACATATTTCCTTAGCATATTCGTGCATGCTTTAAAAATGTGAAAATATGAAGGAACTTTGACTCTCTACCGGCTTCCAAAATATCACAGTCATATTTTGGCAATAAACAGAAGTAGCACAGGATAAACTCTTGTCCGGATTGTAAAAATTTTCATAAATCAATAGAAAGAAGGGATTGATTTCGTACATCATGTAGAATTGTAAATTTCTCTATGAGAGACAGATCCCACGTTTATGAATGAAGCTGTTACAAATCATTTTTTTTTTGCTTCAGAAAGCTACAGATCCAACGTTTCTTCATTGTTAAACTGATACCTTTTTGAATATAGTTCATACCATTTTTCATACAAGGTCATCACAGTTAAGCTTTTCGTGCCATCCAGTTATGTCGAACTCATACATCCTTGAAGATATAGACATGTTTTTTTTTAGATGATGAAGACACTAAATTAATTTCTAAATGCATTCAACTATGCTTGTAGCACGAAAACACAAATAAAAGCTCATCAAAATCCATCTACTTGATCTGGAAATCTTGGATTATTTTTATGCAGTCCATCCTAGGAACGTCCATTGAAACATAAAACAAAGGGAGGATTGAAGCTCACGATACAGTTCACCATTCAAGCTGATTGTTACTTTACATTATTATTACATCGGGAACGAAAAATTTGCTCACCGATTTTGATTCTATTTATATGAAGCCGATGTTCCCTCATTAGTATCCACGGAAATATTTATGAACATGAAAATTTTGAACAGTGAAAGTATAAATGCTTCTAGAAGTTCAGCATTTTACAAATCGAAAACAGAGTTTCAATTGTACCCATTTTCACTAAATCGTCTACAGTACCCTCATTTGCATATATTTTCTGCTTACGGTCTTGTCATGCCGCCAGACGCATTATCGTTATTACCCAAAAATTAAATTCGGGTGAATTAGACCATATGAAAGGAGTTAACGTAGCTCCTATTTTTAATTCATTTCTCTAACCTTTGAGCCTCACGGTTTATTGAATATAGTTTAATTAAAAATCATAACATTTTTGATTATTATAAAAATTTTAATTGGAAAAAACATTGGAAAAGTTTTGAAGTTTGTTCCACAAAAAATGGTCTTAGCATATAACAAATAAAATGGACAAAAAACCATTAAGAACAGGATTACTAAGGCTAAAACCATGAAGGTACAAAGCACACTGAGCCTTCACTTATAAATAATAATAAAATATCTATCTCAGGAACATCCAATGCATCAATTACATTTAACTAAATGTCTCAAAAATAAAAAAAGATTTAGAGAAAACCTCTGAATTTCTGCGAAACACCCAGGTCTCCGCCTTCCACTCTCTAAGAATTGAAACGAAGTAAACAAGTGAAAGTTGCGCTCTATTCGAAACAACTAGACGACCAAAAGCCTTAAAATTTGTGCCCAGCGCCTTGCCCTCAAATGGGCGAGATTGTGAGGACGCAATCTCTGCGGAAGTGTTGGACGAGACGCGTCCCAGCTGCGGAGGGCGGCAAAAAATAGAAGAATTTCATTCAGGAACAGAGACTGCGAAACGTACTTGCTTCGCCCGGCCTCACTTTTCAGCTCTGGCGAACTTTTTGCTCCACTGCATGCTGGGCGGTAAAAAGGTGTCTAGCTGCGATGTCTGCATGAATGCCTGAGCGAGTACTCGTTTAAAATATTCTTATTTACATAGAAGTATTGGGGTTTGAGTGGGAGGTCTTCTAGCGTTTGTAGATGGGAATTGTTTAATTGATCGGATTGATATACTTATCATTGATTTGTGTGATATGATTTGTATGAAGTGAGTGCTTCGAAAGAGCAAAATTTGATCGAAAACTCACATATATGGGATTGCTGCATACGTATAATCCTAATACCCAGGATTATGCAGCAATGTAAAAAGTCCACAAGCCCCGTTCACACTCAATTGACTAATTTGTGCGCTTCGCAGTATCTCCATGATACTTTATACAAATCCAATCAGTCGATAAGAAAAATTTTGATAAGTCAAGTACAACTTGGGTTCCTAGGTTCATTAATGTCGGGTTCGATCTCATTTTCGTTTCAGTGCATGTTCATTTTGATCTAGTTGAAAGGACTTCTGGAAATTAATAATTATAATTCCGAGACTTCTTGGAAATTCCGAGTCAAATATATCTAGCTCCTATTGCTGAAGCGTATGCAAGAGGTTAAAATTTCCGTTTTTCATTGATTGCGATAGTGTGGAAGTTGTTCGATTAGAAAAACCGGAAGGTTCGAAGTCCAATTATTGACTGCCTCCAGTATTCACAGAAGTAGTACTGCTCTTGCATTGCTATTCGAACAAGTCAATAAGTACTGGAAATGTTTGTTTGAGTGAATGTGTAATTGAAATAAATTGACCAGCATGGTTTCCTTACATGCTCTGTAATTAAACGTCTACTTTTACTCCAGGTTTCACTCCTGATCACCTCAATGAAATCTATGCCACAACGAGCTATCGTTCAATCCTATTCTTCGATACAAAAATCAAGAATGACCGATAGACGATCATCTAAACCAAATACTTTCAAGAGTTACGTTTTGAGTGAATTATTTATTAATGTCGACAAGCTAGTCGATAAGTTTACCACTCGATGTCAGGTGAACCTAGAGATCAAAAAGTCGAAGAAAACTTCAATTCATATATACTGCCGCTTGAGTAAAGCAGTTTTCTTGATCACTTAATTAATAAGTTTCCTCGGTCATATATGATTTCTAAGCAGACCGCAACGTCCCTATCCGTTGCATGAGTTCTCACACGCTAATAAAAACGTGCAGAAAATGTCATCGTAAATCTGTACAGCAGCTTCCGGCTTTTAGTCTCGGCCCTGAACGGGACTAATCTCAGAAGGACATTCAAATTTTGCTCTGACTTCCTCGTAGAAGTGTTAAGGTCAGTGAGAAATATAGCCTGAAATAATAGGCTGAAGCTCTGGATTCAATAAAATTCGACACTCCCACCATTGCCACTCATTCTGGCACGAAAACGAAGCAATTTTTCTCTGCGTACTAGATTATTACTATTATGGCACTCACAAATATATTATAAATAAATAAAAATATAACTTAACCAAACTTTTAATCAATTTTAAAAAGGGAAAAGAGATAAAAAGAGACACAAAATACTTTGCTATTAAATGATTTGGTCATTATTTTCCCCAGTATTGGTTTTCTGTAGACATGCACATACATATATGTTTGATATAATACAAATCATCACCCGAACGTCACATTAATACGAACGATTGAAAAGGGGAAAAAATAACAAGATGAAGAATATTTACACACGACAACGAAAAGCTATATCCATAGACACCAAGACTGCATGTCATTGGGGTTGGACTTCGATTTGAAAATGGATAGGGATTTAAGTGTTTTTATTCAGAGATTGAATTTGCTAAGCCCAGGCGAGCTAAATTCTGCAGCGAGAAAGGAACTGTGCAATTTTCTGAAAGAAAGCTCGTGACTGAATAGGACTGTTTACTTAAAACATGGCGAGTTCTAAAACTCCTACCAATATACTTCACAACTCTTCTCCTATATATGCACGCGTGGTGGAACCGACGTACTCAGACTGTTCAATACAACCTTATTAACTGAAAAGGAGAGCATAGAACTAGGTAGCTTAACTTTAAGAGGAAAAAATTATTTATATGAAAACTGTCGACAAAAATCATTTGAAGGACGATGTCCTCGAAATTTTTCGTGGTGATAAATGTTAACCCTTTCGCTAGCTCTCCTTGGACGCCAAACAGGAGTAAAGAAGCGAAGGACAGCTACAACGGAATGATGCATTTGCATAAGGCGTTTATTATGATGATCGAAGTAATTGTTTTTTCAGAGAAAATTGCACGAGAAATTCAAGTGCACTGTATAATGGCGTAAAATAAGAGCAATTTTTCTTTGGTTGTAAATAAAAGTGTTTTAAAAACCCAAACTTGTAATTTCTAGGGAACCCTAGCTAAAATAATTCGAAGCTAAAATAGTAAGTACTGTTATTGTATTTTCTTACAAATTAGCACTGTAACAATTCAGAAAATGGGTTTGAAGCTAAAAACTTGAACCTATTTTAGAAAATAAATTTTTCTATAAACTGACGAGCAGAATGAGTAATTTGTAAGCCGCTAGTGAAAACTCAGAAAAGGGTAACTAATTATTTTTTTCTCTTCTCGTAGTGAACTTGGCTGTTTCATTCCAATGAAGTTATACAAAAAAATTAACTTGACATAAGTGACTAGTTAAAACTTATGTATCATGGACAAATCTGAGAAGAAATACTCGCTAATAAAACTCAGGATAATCTGTCATTTCATATCATTTCTAACATTGTCAATGAAAATAACTGTCAGAATGCAAAAATTTAAAGTTTTTGTTCATTTTGTGTTAAAAGTTATCCGCGTTAAATATACTTTGCAAACAGATATCAATGGCTTCAATCGAGGGAATATAAGCAAAGAGACTTTTAACATCAAATGAAACCACTGTTGTTGGAATACTCGTGATCTCTTTACCGAATAAAAACAAATTCAAAATATATTATTCTTACTAGTTGTCAGGGTGGTTGAAGAGGGGAACTTAAAATTTTGATTTTGGTACGGATATTTTTCAGTTCACTGCTGCATTTTTTCAGCATCTGCTACTATGTTCTTCAGTTTTTATCGTGTTTCAAATGTTTTTAGTCTTGCTGTTTCTATACACTGAAAGTGGGGCACACTTTCTGCATAGATTCCCCGATCTCTATGCAGACCTCTTGCATAGATTCAAACTAATTAGTTTCTTCTTCCATCATACCTTAAAACACCCTCATTCTTGTTAAGAAAACTCAAACAAACTTATATTATAATCTATTTTACCAATGTTTCGTTCCGCACTCTGAATAAAACGGTTTAAATTTGTATCAAACTGTTCAAATTTGTATTTGTATCGCCCATGATTGACCGAACCACTCTAAACGAGCCCCTGACTGACCATGCCAACCTAAATGCTCCCTTGACTGATCATACTACCCTAAATGCACCTATGGCTGACCAAGCCATCCTATAAGCGCACCTAACTGACCATGCCGCTCTAAATGCCCCCATGACTGACTATGCTGCTCTGAATCCTGTAATGACTGACCAAACCACCATATATGCGCCATGACTTATCATACCACTCTAAATGCATCCATAACTGACCAAACCACCCAATATGTTCCATGGTTGATCACGTCACTCTAAATGCATCTATGACTGACCAAACCACCCTAAATGCCCCCATGACGGACCATGCTGCCCTGAATGCTATAATTACTGACCAAACCACACAATATGCGCCTTGACTGATCATACCGCTCTAAATGCATCTATGACTGACCATGCCACCCTAAATGTTCCCATGACTGACCATGCTTCCCCGAATGCTATAATGACTGACCAAACCACCCAAAATGCACCTTGACTGATCATGCCTCTCAAAATGCATCCATGACCAACCATACCACTCTCGAAAGATTGCTGATCAAACCATCATTTTTCATTGAATTTTGATCTTGGACTGCTTTCGAAAAATTAAACTGAAAATTATCATATTTAAACTTCACTCTGGTTTATGTTATCAAGAAAGGCTTTTGACCCGATTTCATGCGAAGTACATCACACAATAATAAAAATACAGCAAGAAAGATCATAAACAGCAGTCGAATTTCGGCAAATCTTTCGCTCATTTTCTTCATCAAATAATCTATATGAAGGACCTTCTGTTTGAACGAGAGTTTTTTTCGAATTTTCAAACGAGCTTCTTTTAAGAAATAAATGCAGTTTAGAACAAAGACTTTTAAAGTGTGCATCGTGCACCGTACTTTGAGAGACTGTTTTAGTTGATGCTCGCTGGGAAGATGAAGAACAATTTGAGAAATATATCTAGTTCATAGTATCAAACTCTATCTAGACATACCCGTTCTGACATCAAAATAACCGCACTGAGAGAAATTTTGACACGCCTAGGTGTGTCAAACGGTTATTCAGAAATATTTTGATAAACATTGAATTATTTCTTTTGACCACATATTAAAGCGGTAGAGAGACTTGAAACACTTATTCACGTTTCAAATGACTCAATATTTTTTGTAGAAAACCGAACTGTGTTTAAATTTTGTAATTGGAGTACAATTCAACCCCAAAAAATTTTACATCTTCGCTAATTTTTCTTCTAATTCATGGACATTGCCTGTACATCAGTGTAATTAGTTGCTGGTCTAAGAAAGTGAAATATTTATGAGAAATAAAATCGACTTTCGTTAAGTGTGTCATGTTTGGCACACTTAAGTGTGTCGTAAAAGCCCATGACTCACAAAAGTGCGTCAATTTTCATAGGCTAATCAAGTATTTTGTTGACACACTTTTGTGTGCCGGTTTTGCGACAACTTGACACACAAAAGTGTGCCGCTTTTGCGACAAAATTTTTCTCAGTGCGACGGGCTTGAACCTCACCGGGAGTGGAAGCAACGAGCCTTCATTACTTAATTAGAAACTCTGAAAATTCCCGGCCGCTGCTCGAAATGTTTCGCTCGTCATGAGAAAAACCTTTTCCGAACGCAACGTAGTGACTGACTGAATTTTGAATTTTGTATCGCATGCAAATCACAAAAAATTTATCGCAAAACAGTTTCCAAAAAACAGTTCGAATCATATATGGAATAAGGTAAGAGTTGCAACTGATTACTCTTTTCTAAAATTCGACGCCCGATTTAATATGCCTAACTTAATTTTTAGATGAAGAACGATCTCTTCACGGCTAAAATAGGCATTATTTTTCCTCTTTATGAAAGTTATTTTGCTTTTGCTGAGTCTACTAGGGGTTGCTAACATTTATTTTCAATGGCTATGGGCGCAGTATTACTATAGTCCACAATCCGTTGTAATAGTTAAATAATGATTTTCATAACACACAAAATTGTTGCAAGAAATGCTGTGTGACTTTATTTCCTACATCTGGAATACTCGGCTGAATAATTATAAAAAGTGTGTTTGTGAAATTTTCGAGCAGTAAGTTGGCTCAAAATTCTGAAAGTGATTCGTTATCTTCTTTAATTTCATCAATAAATATGATCTTCAAACAGTTTGATGTCGTTCGAGCGTTACTACATTCTATTTTTAGTTTCCTAAGAACCCTATTACATGCAATTCAAGCCCTTTTGGCTAAAAATAATTGCAATGAAAGACAAATTTCAAGTGTCTTACTGTCGTCATGATCATTCAGATTCTCGAGAGCTCATGTTAACCTTCCTAAGAAACGTGGAGAAAATTTGTAAATATTTTAAACACGCTACATGTTCGAGGACAACTCGTTCGGAAGATAATTTTTAAACCTGGCTGGTTTTTTGAGACGTGATGTAAACGTAAAAATGGTAACGTAAACAAAATTGTATTGAGTGTGTTGAAAAGTATAAAATATTTTACACGGTTATGTTACTCGGAATTAGAAATTGACGTTGTTTCAAAATCTGACGCAAATTGCAAATCACACGCTCGCTTTTTGTGCGGTAAGAAAATATGCTCGTATCAAAACTTTTTATAATAATTTTTTTATAATTGTATAATTTATAATAATTTTTTTTATAATAAAAATATTTCGCACGGTTATGTTGATGTGAATTAAAAATTTAAGTTGCTTAAAAATTTAATGAAAACTAGAACTTTGATTTCCTAGCTTAAAACTGAGTTTTGACTCTTAACTTAGCACGCATGTTTTATGAAGAACTTCGCGTAAGTTTAAGTTGAAAATTAGAAAATTCCTGTGGACGGCTTCCCTCGGTATCAGTCGCTCCTTCGAAGCTCTCATAACCTTCTTACGAATTATTATTTTCATTATCATTCGCGGGTATGTTCGAGTTTCAACCTGTCACACTTGGCACTTAGACAATCCAAATTGCCTATAAGCGGAATCCTTATTTTAATTAAGAAGCACTGACAACTGTTAACAACCAGTGAATGGTCCAGCTTATAAGGGCAGAAAAATATAATTTCATAAATGATTGAAAAATCAACTTTTAACTAAAATATTGGTCGAAATGATTCGCCTCTCGAAAATGTTTCTGACATTTCTAACTAATTTCTTAGTACACCAAGTTTTGAAATTTGTAAAAATTTATTTTCGATTCCTACCATGCAAAATATAAGATATCTTCGGCAACCGAAATGAATCAACATATAGAGCACAATAAGAAAATTTAAAACAGAAGAATTCTTTTCATGTTTTTTTCTCTCAATAAAATGCAAAAAACAGTTCCAACTGGTATAAATATTAACCAAATATGAAAATGAAATAAAATAAAAAATTATTCAAGGAACGACACTTCACTTAAACTGTTCGAATCTCCAACCTTTCTTCCGGAAAAATTCCCAATAATTACTAGATAGCACTCACAGTATGTATTGTTTTCCGTGATCTAGAATTGATAGAATCTACGAGGAGATGAGACATAAATAAAATTTGAAATGGTTTGATACGAGCACCTTGCAGAGATAAATATCAGCTACGTGCACATTGGAAGTGTTATTTGACTGCAGTAACTATATAATGTTTAACTTTGCATGGAATAATCCATGTAATTGCAACGCTAATCATATTCTAAACGATATTATACCACGTATCGGATCATAATTTTAGCTACTAATTTAAAGAATGAGAAGATAATTTGGGTCCTCAAGTCCTGCGAAATAATTTTTTTGAAATTCTCATCTTTTATTGGTGAAACTTAGTCATATTAAATCTAAGTTATTAAAAACATGATTGACGTTTTATTATTATCACAATATTATTACAATATGAATTCACGTCTCACGGTAACCAAATTACTGGGTCAAATTACCATACAAATTGAGCAGCGCATAAGGTGATATAAAGCTCGAGGGTCGACGGTATACCCAAAGAGATTTTAGTGGCAACTGAATGTTAGTGGAATTATTTAAGTAAGATATTATCAGATTGTCTTTCAAGCTTTTAATTTCACTTCATTCAGAAACTCAAAATGAATAGCTATATTTTCGATTTGGCCTTGGCAAGAACTGCGTGAACTATATTTGTAGGTTTTCGGATACTCAGAAACATCAGAATTGCTAGCGCATGGCGACAGTGTTTATTTCAAACGATGGAGTCAAGTTCAAGAGGCACTGTCAGAGTGAAAAATTAACCTTCGATGTTAGACGACCAATAAAAAACCTTGAACACACTTTTGCGTCAAAAACATTTTTAATCAAAACTGAAAGAGAGTAGAATTAAATTTTCTTGTTGGAATTGAGTTCAGTTTTTCAAAATGAAATAAAATCTGCTATCTTTCATTCTCAAAACAAACTCGGCTCTTATATTTCAAGGTCGGTTATCTGCGAAGAATGCATTTAACGGATATAAGGCTCTAGCACTGGTTGAGGCAAATCATAGACAGAAAATGATTTTCATTTTTTAGTAGTTGAGATGGAATAAGAAAAAATTACGTTCTGAAACCTGATTTTACTTGAACTTTATTTATTTTCTTGTGGTTGTGTAAAGTGTTAAAAATGATTATTATATTACCATTAAATTGTTGCGTATGAAGCATTATCTCAAACGTCTTTTCAATCATCATATTTATTTCTTATTTTTTCCATAATTGCGGTAAAATTCATCCTGATATCTTCTATTTTTCCCAGCCACGACCATTCGTGCTATTTTCCATTGTGTTTGAGCAGAAAGCATTCCTGTTTACTTTATATGAACAAATTAACCTCAGCAGCATGAATTTCAACTCGAATAAAGGGAACCACATAAGCTAACAACCATTTAAATTATCGTTTGTTTTTCATAACCTCTAACATGTAAATTCATGTAAGAATATGAGTTCGACATTATTCAGGAACGGGAAGGATCTCTATTGAGGCACTTCCTGGGTCATCGACAGAGTTTTTTCTTGAATCACTGGACCATCGACCTAAGCTGAGTAACGTTGCTGGTGTGGTCTTCCTTGACGGGGTCCCGTTTCCTAATAAGCTTCGTGGTATAAAAGACTGGATGGCAGGGCGGACGACACATTCCGGCGTTGTGTTTACTCAAGAAAACACTCCAACTACAGCCAACAAAATGAAGCTGGTTAGCTACGCAGTTTTGTTGCTTTAGTTTTGAATATTTCATGACAGTGCTAATTCCGTTGAGACATTGGGTAGTTTTACACAGAAGCGAGCTTGTTTCTCTCTGTTTACACGCATGCACTACGATAGAGATATTATTTGATTGATAGCTGCTGTTGATGCCAGTTCTATATCGTTTTCTGTAAACGCTTGTTTTTAACTTCCAAGTACTGAAGTAATGGTGATATTTTCACAACTAAACGATTTTCAAAGATAGTCAAAAAGTAGATTTAAAACACAATCTAAGAGAGAATAGTTCCACGACTTAGAAAATGGCATGCAAGAAGTGTTCAAAATATATTTTTCCTTCCAATATCACACGATGTTTGCGGTAGGTTAAATAGAAGTTCCATAACGTTCTGAAAACGAAATCAATCTTGGTATTCAATATTGAAAATGGCAAATACAAAATAGCTTGGACCTTCATTTCATTTTGATTAAGTATTCACGAAAATTAAGTTTGTGACTACTGGTGAATCCGCGGCAGAGTCAAAATGTCATTGGTGACCTACGTGATTACAAAGCAGTACCTGCTTTTTCAAAATAAAGTAGAATTAGGCAAAATAAACACATAATAGGAGTGAACATGATATGTTATGATTGTAAGGAGCACGACAACCTGCCGGCGGGTCAAATTTCACTGGTTTTCTCTCCCCCAGTCCGCTGTGCTCGTCCTGCTGGTGGTCGGTCTGGCCGTCGCCGAGCCCGGTGGCGGCAAAGGCCGGAGATTCCCTCCACGTTTCGGCGGCCCCCTCATTGTGCACCCAATCCCCATCGTCCACCCAGCTCCCATCTTCCACCCACTCCCCATCCTCCCCCCTCCCGTTTTCCACCCAATTCCCATCCATCCCGCCCCGATCTTCCCCATCGCCCCAGCACCCATTCTGGTCGGAGGCTTCGGAGGTGGCTTCGGAGGCGGTTTTGGCAAAGGAAAGGGGCGCTAGACGGAGCCAGCTCTCTCTCCTCAGAAGCTTCACAATTTGTTTGCATATGTTGTTTGATTAAAACTTGACGTTACTAATTTTTGGCGCATGTGAGCATCATGCCAACATTAGTCAAAACAATATCTGACGAACAAATAAATATTTAAATATATTATTTTATATACCATCCATAACTTTTCATATCCTTGGTTCGGATTTCAATGATTTGCAAATTAAATTCTGCGAATTCATACGTTATGCGTGATGAAAGATGAAGTACGGCTTTTCAGAGACATAACAAATAAAACGAAGAGAGATTATGGAAAAAAGTTTTTGAATTATCAAAATTGGGTCGAACCCCAATGCCATTTATAATAATACACTTTGGCTGTATGCCGCAGAAATAAACTCTAATTTTTCACTTCCTGGTTTTTAAAGGATATATAAGGAAAAATGTTATAGCACTTTTTTCCATACAATACATTTTCAGTTGCTACAAGCTAAAACACATCTGGATAATTTATTCTTCCGTGACAGTATCCTTAACTCCGCCGTACAGATAGCGCACACAATCGTTATACATGGTGAAAATTCTATTCTAGGACTGTACTTCTTTTTCACTCTATCGTTCCTGACCTGTTAATTTATTTCCATGAAATCGCTACTCAAGTATTATATATATTTGCTTTTAGATGCACATTTCCACAAACAGTATATCATTTAAAAAGCTCAAGTACTTATAAAGGATAGACTGAGAAAATTCGTACATTTAAAAACCTGCAAATACTCTGCACTAAATCAGGACATTTGAATTCTATTCCTCGCATCACCAAACTGTCTTCGATCACCATATAACGAGATATCGATTTACGGTACTTTATATATCGATGAATCAAGTTATGGAACAACCTTAAAACCTCCAAAAGGCACGGAAAATATTATCTACGAGGAATAATCTTTCTGCAAGAATGAAATGTTTCTGTTATTCGATTTATTATACCGTAGATAAATGCAAGCTGTGGTTTTTGAACAAACGCAAATAAATTAGTAGGAGTACAAGATATCATTCATGAAAATATATACGTAAAGTTGGCGAACATTTATCGCTCCGTAAGATTTGTGAATTTTAATATTCTCCTAAAACTTAATAGATCATTCCGTTAACCCAATGTAATTTAGGAGATATTTTTATATGATATCAAATGTATATGATTGATTGTTGTAACATGGGAACTAGAATGGACACTTGTGTGGCTTATGCAACTCACTACGTTAATTTTTTAAAAATTTTCACCGGGAAATATACAGTAAACTATGTACCTCTCGAATCATGGTTAAATATTTTTAAACCTAGAAAACACGTTCAAGTGAGAAGATCTTGCAAATGATAAAGGACTTCTTCCTTACGACATGTTTGACTATTGACTCAATGTTACTCTCAAAGTAACATTGAGAGTTTTGTCTTCATGCGCTTGGAACGTAAAGTTTCCAGTTCTTCCATAATGGAGGTTAAATTTAAATGTTCACCTAGAAGACTTTAAAAGGGAAAGAACGAGAAAAATTTGAGGTGTACGCCATGTGTCACTTAGTCCCATATATGATGATGATGCTTGGTATCTAATATTTAGAAGGAAATTCGTATAAGTAAAGGAACAATAAAAATCTTCGCGGTTCGTTAGACAATAATATTATTATCACTTCAGATTTATTTCAGTTTTGGTGCATGATTGTTAGCATTTCGTACGGAGGGCCTGGGGTTTTGCAAACGTTATTATAACGGCTTCCGAATATGCATTTATTAAACACGGGTTATTTGCATCGTCATAGTTTGCATCGTACAGGGACGGCAAGCATAAAAACAATTTTTGTATGTTTACACCACTATATTGTTGTTTAATTGTTTACGATCACTTATGCTGCCGTCTTGTCCTTTCTTAGTGTAAGATGTTAAAAAATCTTTACAAAAAATTATTAAATTCCTCAAGTGGATAATTAACCTTGGAATAAAGCGATTTTGTATAAAATAGATTTCGAGGAAAATATAACTGTTGAGGGAGTTAAAGTCAGTTCAATTAATATTTTGTATATGTGTTTCTGCAAAGTGTAGAAGTAAGGCTGGAATATGTTGAAAAAGGAAATCGATGAAAAATAAGAACTGAACTCCTCGTTCAAGGTGGAATATAAACAAATTTAGTAACTAACCGATGTACTCCCTAAGCAGTGTGATTTCCAAAGTTATTTTAGTATCATTATGCCCATCAGAGTTTCTTTTGTAACATGCAACTATGAGTGTGTACTGTTTCATGTTTTAATTTATTAATCATTATTTGTGTTTTTCATGAGCTCAATATCATGATACAATCTTACAACAATAAACTGCAATCGCATGTTATGTAAGTACTATAAGTCGTACTTACATTCTCAGCATCCTATGAATTTATCTATGAACTCTCGGCTTCCTAAGTTCACTGTTTAAGTAATCTAAAGATTTTCACCGTGTATCTAAGTATTCTCACTGTGTATCACATTTGTAATATATTTTTTAGTACCATTCGCAGCTTATCTTAATTTTTATCTATTAAAATCTTTCAAGTACGATTACTTCATTTGGATGTTCAACTAGAGTTTACGAGTAATCATAGGAAATTTCGCAAGATTGTCCTCGGTTAAACTTTCAAACCTCAATAGCAAGAGATTGGAAAAATATAACGTTCAATATTGAAAGGAGCTCAATTCGATGCGTGATGCAGATCTAATATAAATGCAGACAATTTTTCCACTCGCAGTATTATGTTTTTCGAATTACATTTAGTACAATTGCATGGATTGTTCTCTTAACCAACCCATTAACACGCTGCCCGCCATGCGTTAAACTGAAGTTCAAAGTTCAATATAAATTCGTGTCAGTTTTATTATTCAATCCGAAACATGACAAACTTTAAATGGGTGATTTAATTCATTTAACTTTTATTAAGCATACAAGGAAATTGAGTTGGAAGCAACAGATGTGTCAAGCCCAATATGAAGATCCCTTCAGTGACCACCGGTGGGTCACGCCACTTTCAACGTGGTAAGAAGTCAACTAGGTTCAGTTATTAAGTCAGAGCTCCACCAATCAATTTAACAGAACTTAATCTTTTTTCAGTGTACTGAAGTGAAGTTAAGCTGGAAATTAAGTATTTGCTCTAAAATTGTGACGATACGTACATCCCTTTGACATCTCAATAAATGAGTACGTGATGTAATAATTAAACTTTTACTGCAAAAAACTCAGAATTTCGAAATAATATTTCCATTCATGACTGTACATGTGGGTCTATTTTAATGCAAGTCAGGAGAACGACAGGATAGTAAAAGCAGGAGGTTTGAATAAAAAATAAATATTTTATTTACCTGCTACCGAAATCACTCTCTGTGATATTCTGCTGAATCGCAGACTATCCACGCAAAGAATGAAAAACAGAAATATTTTTATGAATAAGAAGGCAACTGTAAAGCTTCAGAGGAGAGAGAGCTGGCTCCATCTAGCGCCCCTTTCCTTTGCCAAAACCGCCTCCGAAGCCACCTCCGAAGCCCCCGACCAGAATGGGTGCTGGGGCAATGGGGAAGATCGGGGCGGGATGGATGGGAATTGGGTGGAAAACAGGAGGGGGGAGGATGGGGAGTGGGTGGAAGATGGGAGCTGGGTGGACGATGGGGATTGGGTGCACAATGAGGGGGCCGCCGAAACGTGGAGGGAATCTCCGGCCTTTGCCGCCACCTGGCGCGGCGACGGCCAGACCGACCACCAGCAGGACGAGCACAGCGGACTGGGGGAGAAAAAACCGGTGAAGTTTGGCACGTCGGCAGTTTGATGTGCTTCTTACATGCATGATTTTTTACGCTAAAACCTCCCATGAATTTGTTGTGCTAGACACTAATTTTTTGTTAATTAAGGTTAGTATTATGACTTATAAATAATACAGTAAAAGTGGATACCAGAAATTGGTGAAATAAATGCAGTATAAGTTAAACTAACGATTATCGTTGCTTTGAATAGTCATTTTCGACTCAAAGGTACTGATATGAAGCGTGTCGTATGTGTAAAAATAGGAAATAAATGTTTAATTTTTCAAATTAGAAAAAGGAAACTCCTCTGCTAAAATATTTATTTCGACGAACGACTGTTTCACCGTTTTTCCAATCCGTCGATCAGCATCCCTAAAATAACGTGCCACCGAATGCATTAAGTTATTAAAAGTTATCATAAAAGTCTTCTGAAAAATACATTTCGCTAATTATCAGTCATATGAAATAATCTCATCCCTGTACTTGTGTAGAATTTTAGGATTTTCCCTCTGCGTGCAGGTATGGTAATTTTTCTGGTAAATTAAAGGTACAGATTTGTATGTGTGAAATTAAGGTATTATTTTTAAGGTATGCATTCATTAGGCATATTAATTAAGGTATATTCTTCAGGAAATATTTTTGGAAATGTAATTAGCTGAGAGAAAATTATTAAAAATAGTAGTTTTTGGAAAACTGAAGACGTTCGTTAATCAAAAGTTTGTGGTGACTATTCACGTACACATTTCTGAGGAGCGAAGCATCCAAAAAATAACCTTGTTTGCAAATTTAAGCCAAACATTAGCAAGTATTCGAATCAACTTTACCTGTAAATTCTCGTGATATTAAAATGTTTATATCACTCTAACGTTGTCAACTACAGGGTAGTAGAATTTGTATTAGAATTCCCCAACGAAATAGAATTCTCACAAAATCTAACACTCACCAATTTCATTTCGAGTGGCTACGAGAGACGTGTTCCTCACAGTTGCAAGATGTGATGTGCAGACGACACGAACAGTGGCTCTTTTATAGAAGTTTGGGCATCAGGAAAACGATAGTCAACCAAGGAAGTCTCCAGATCTAACGTTGCTCCGGTAATCGAGGACCTGTGCAAGAAAAAACTGTTACGGAAGCTGCTAACTTCTTGTGTGCGATGGCGCGTGCATGTCTCTCAAAGGACACGCTTGATTTTAAATGTTTGTTAGTGAGCACCTATGAGCAGCAGCTATCGTTCTGGTATCATCGTCACTTTTAATCTGCGCTGATATTTTCATTACAGGGCCATTTAACGGAAATAAATCTTATAAGAATCATAGGTCACAATGAAATAGGTGATTAGAGTAAATTAGAGGGCAGCATCATGGTGATATTTTCGTTTTAAGTAGTACGTAGAAATATAAAAAGAGATTCGTAAATCCTGAATTAACATATAAAATTGTTTTAATGCGCACACAGTGTGAAAATCACTCACACTCATATAAAGTAAATGTTAAAGATCTTATTTGTTTCTTTATCAAAGTTATTCTCGACATGTCTTCTCTGGTAAAAATCGTCGCACTACTGCGGCAGTTCGACGTAGTTACATGTAGAAGCGTAGCGATTTAAACGCCTTGTCCGCTTTTACTGCAGCCTTCATGGGCTACGGCTGCACATGTTAGTGCAGTTATTCTGCCAGTTAATTCCAATGAGCGGCACCGAACAACAGTTGGCTGCAACACCATAGGGAACACTAATAATAAATCGTGTCTCCTCTCAGTAAGTATTGAAGTAGTTCGCGTGGTATTTTTGTTTTTGTGGCTGTAAATTTCCAGTGAAATATTCATTAGAACTATTGACGTAATATATACAGCCATACAGCAATCCTTAAGTGACTTGCTACGCGTAACTGCAAAAAACAATAGAAGGCTGCACCGATTTTTAACGCAATCAAGAGATAAAAATCAAAATTTTCTTCCTGAACAGCCTCCAATCAATTCTTAGGAACTACGTCTGATTAAAGGGAAGAATTAATTTCGGCACGTAAGTATCACAAGCAATGAACCCCATTTGTTATCGTTCGCTGACGCCCACGCCGTGTTCTCATTCGGAGGTCAAAATTCTCACACGCAATATTTTGTCGAGTTTTCTGTCTTACTCTTGCTGCAGTAAAGCAACGGCGTTGCTAATCAATTCCATGAAATATTCATAGAAAAGGAACCGCTCGAACGCAGAATATTCTATCGATATTTTTTTACTGACCTACCCAGTCTAACATTTTTCTAACCTGCATGCATGTCTTTCAGCGCCCAGGTAATTAAATCGCATAGGCGGCGAAAAACATGTATGCTTCGACGAAAAAGTTAGACTGGGCACCTATGCAGCGACATAGTAGCTCCTAAATTCCGTGGTATCTTCAAGGAAATGGTACAGTTCGCATGTAGTCTTGTTCTGAGTTGCGGGCAAGAATCCCGTTACAGTTCACTATCTCTTTTCCACGCGGTCCCTTGAATACATCAATCAGTTTTTTCCCTATTTTTTTCTTCAAACGATGCTGGAACCGGAAGTGCTAAAAATGTTGTTATATTGAAAACAATGCTGACATCCACGTCCCGAATAATCTATGAAAATATTTTCCTGTAACTTCTAAGTTCAACATTGCACAAAATTCCGTCAGGTAATTCATTCCTGTTGAATCACTTTAACTTTAGCATTCCGCTCTAGCGAACGGGTGTCTCTAAATTATTTTCGGATTTCACGTATAGTTGTATTATTCCATCTAGTGGGTTTTTAAATCATTTAATTTCTTGAATATTTTTTCTGCTATCTGTATACAGTGAAGGAGTGTAAATTTGAGTGTTTTTTTTTCAATTGCTCCGCTGGTTTTGACTGCAATGTATAGTTTCGCAATGTTTGAATATACAGTTTCAGCATTGCGTAGGAATCCAGTTCCTTTCCTTAGACTGTTTTGAACAGGGATGTCTTTTTTTACTGCTGCTCTTCTTTTTTCTTACTGATGTTTTCATTTTTTTCTCTCTGATGCCTTCCATTTTTTCCCTGGCACCCCTTTTTTCTCACTAATACCCTCCTTTTCTTCATACTGATACCCTCTTTTTCTCCGTGATACCCTTCTTTTTTTCTCCCTGAGACCCTCCATTTTCACCATTTTCACTGATATCCTCTTTTCTTCTCGCTGATACCTTACTTTTCACAGTTAAATCTCGCTAACAGCAATTAACTTGAAAGGCGAACCAAGTGCACCGAAATTAATCAAGAGTACATCCCTAATTTTCATCGTTCACACGCAGCAACTCAATGAAACAACTACAAAATCACGTCACGAAGCCCTGTTTGGTAAGCCCTTAATTGTGTGTAGTTTTTGGTGAGTGTTCGCAACTTTTCTGTTAGGTAGACATATTGCGAGAGCGAAATTTCGATCCAAACTAGAGTGAAAAATAACATTCATCGTGGCCTATTCAAGTAATTCACGGAAATCTTCAATTGCATGGCATTAATTCAATAATTATTTTTGAAATGCGAAATAACAAGATCATCCTTCACATTTTGATTAAGTGTGATGAATTTTTCTGGCATCAATGACAGTGAAAGATGAGTACTCCTGAATTTTTAAAATTAAGAATGCATTTTCCCGTGCGTTGCATGCATTTCTCGTTAGCTTCAGTAATCCGAGGAAAGAAACAGACTTCAGAATTCGACTGAAAAATTGCTAGAGTTTCTCTTATGCGAGGAAGAGCAAATCATATTACTCCAGAAAAGTTCAATATCTTGTGTTCAAAACTGTTCAAACAATGAACGGAACTCGTATTTGTTTTATAATTGTGGGTTTTGATCTTTTACTGAAGCTTACGAATGCTATAATTTCTCATTTCCAAACTTTATCAACAAAATGCTCTGTTTTTTTTAAGCGTAATTGGAAGACACAAGAAAAACGCAGTTAATTGACATTTAAAACGTTCATGCAAATTTTTTGATTGCTGTAATTCTGAATGCTTAGAAGTTTCATGACAGTGATACTTTTTAATTAGGGAAATTTTGTTGCTTTGAGTGGAGTAATCATATTAGAAAATCAAGCGGATATCTTTGAAGAACTTGAGTTGAGTTTCATTATCCCTGCGCGTGATTCGTACCTTTGGATCGTATATCAATCTATGTGGTTAAAATTGAACGAGAAAAGTGCGATTTTACAAACTGGTGTTTATAATATATTTTATATGTATTAGACCACAGAAATGTGCTGAAGTTCCTCATGGGAAAAGTCAAATGTAAGTATAAACAGATGTTTATTATAGAACTTATACTTACTTGGACACATATATTGTAATAGAGTTCTTCTTGGAAAATTCAAATATTAATTTTTTGAAAATGAGGAGTGATTTTATCCACAACGTAGTAACCTAGTACACTATATGATACACAAAACAACCTTCCAACATCCCATCAAGGCACAGCTAAGCGGAATTCAAGATAATGGCTGATAAAGAAGACGTACACCGCACTTCAGTCTTGCCATTGTAATTTGAACTCCTTTGCTTCCCTCAAATCAGAATCAGCTAAATGGCACGCCAAATTCTGGCACGTAATGCAGACATCAATGCAAGACAGTTTTCTCTGCACGCTTGCAAGAAGATTTATAGTCTCTTTGAAACGAACAAATTCCGCAGTCTTTCGCTCAGTTCCGCAATCAGACACGCTATGTAAGTTGTTCCAACTAAAACCATTTGAAAGAATTATAACTGATTTTAGTCGAGAAATATGGGAATATCAGAGAACGCTTCGAAGTTCTGATAAAATGTCGTTCATCAATTTCGAATGAAAGTTTGCTCACGAGATTTTTTTTAGCTCAGTTATGAGTATGGTTCGTAAAAATGTAAACCAGATGATGAAAATTATATGGCAATGAATTAAACCGTAGTGATTGCATTCTGTGTCGTATTCTGCAGCTGAACATAAGATCTGATCGTTCTTTTGAGATCACCTTCGCTAATCAAATGATTCAGAAAATTTAAATGAATTTTATTCCTTTTACACTTTTTAAGGTCATTTTGTTGCTTCAGCAGTTCAAGTGTGAGTGTTGTGTGCGAATAAAATTATAAAGTTCCCGTGATTCAAAGACATCGGTGGTACAATCTTCACTAGTACTTACACTCTTCCCGAGCCATCTTTCTGGATACAAGTTGAATATGATCTAGCGCATTCGAGTCATTTTCAGGAAACGTTAGCATAGTTAAATATTTTTTTCAATGAAATAGCATAAGTTTATAACTCGTTCATATTAGTAATATTTTGTTCATGGTCAGAGTTTTAATTGAATAGATCTGTCATCCTCGTGTATCATTATCAAAGGTATCATCAAGTTTGTTCACAGTTTTCAGGGCAGGCCCGGGTGTAGGAAGACAACTGGTCCTCAAGTCACCTAAATTTCACAGAAATTTCACAGTCACCTAAATATCACAACGTTTGATGCTTTTTCTTACATATTTTGCTTTATTTTTCTCATTGTTCCCAGTGACTCACAGTTTAGCCGATGGAACATTGCATTATGTCTAGAAATTTCTGTTCTCGAATTGCATTTCATTTTATAGTAAATACAACTCTCGATTAAATTTGCAAACACAAGAATTGAAGCAACGAAAGAAGACAGAACGCGCATAAAAATAGCCCTTTTAAAAACCGTTTATCCTAATGAAATAAAGATCTCACTAGAAAAACAAACATAATTTCTCACTCTGAGACTACACCGCTATATTTTTTATGCTATTGACATTGAAGGTCAGACCTCAACTGACTCTTTCATTTGATACCCCCTTAACAAATTATTCACAGGCTATTCAGGAATAAAGTGCACGACCGCATTTAGGGTGTGAACAGCAATCACGTCATTAGGGCTCACACTTCGACTGCGATGTGAGCCGCCGGTGTACACGGAGGCAATTTTCATGACGCTGCTGACCGACCAGTAGTCAGAAATTTAATATTCATAAATACTTCATCAAAGCCAAATGAGGGTACGACCCAGTTAATGTTTCTTAGTTTTTAAATTAATTTCTTCTATTGACCTTAATTTCGAATTGAATGTTGGACTTCAGTTTAACTCGTTGCGGCCGGCGTGTTAAAGAGCTGATATAGCAACAAATTCAGCTTATTTGTGACGTTTAGGAGTGAATGGCAGAGTGCCACCTAACATCCGCGTAGAACTTTCATAAAATTTGCCCTATTTTTCATTTAATTAAGAGGGACTTCTCTGATATGAATGACCCTCTTTGCTACCGAAATTCACTCAGGCAGCCCTCGAAAAAAATGCTATTTAGAACTTGAGTCGATGAATAGATCATATGTCCGTTATAATTCACCGGCCATAATAACCGACTATCTGAAGAGACCAATAAAACCTTTTGCCTATATTTTGACGAGGATTCCGTCATCATCTAATCACAATGAAGAGCACAGACATAAATTCTCTTTGAGGCTGCTCACGCTGATGATTTTCTCGTTGTTCCGTCGCATTGACGATCCTCTTTAAGGCTAGAATGTCCTCTGATTTGCGCAGACGGACAATCAGGTCTAGTTTACCGCAAAACCACTGGCAATTGGGCCTACATCAGAACTTTGAGCAGGCCCTCAAGATTCATGGAGACGGATATCCAAAATTATGTTACTCTCAAACCAGTTAGTGAGGGAGTATCCGCCGGGCATTTCAGCGAGGAGTTCCTGATCAGTCCTTATCGCAGCTCTCCTAGCTGAGCTACATTTTTTTAATTTTTATATCGTGTATAGGGAATTTAACTCTACGAGAAGGATAAGTTAATGACGAAGAAATTTATTAGCAAGCAAGTTGAAATGCTTGTGTTTCGATTTATGCTAACGTTCAGGACAAAGTTTTTTGCAGACTGATAATTTTTACTTGATTTTGAAATTTTATTCTGGCAGCAAATTCTGTTATGTACTCAGCGACGACTTGTATGAGCTCGAAGTTTGATCTCTCGTGCTCGCTAAAGATTAGAAAATGGCATGAACACACACACTTCCGATCGTGAAAAAAACGTCAGAAGCTAGAAAGAGTGAGAAACACTATTTCATCGACAATTTACTTCTGCGTTTACAAATCACATGGGAAAAAACTGCAGCATTTAATTTGCATGGTTAGTCGCAAGCCATGAACTTTTATTTAAAAATTTACATTCATTTTTTGAAGGTATATGTGCGTACGTTACACCTGCATGCCTAAACATGTGACACATAGTCACATACAAGATCGTGTTCGAAGAAATCATTACTCTGAATAATTCAAGTCTTAACGTTGTTAAGGTCCATCGCTAATCTATACTATAATAAGAGCCGCATCCGTCCGTCAGTCGGTCGGTCTGTCTGTCCGAAGCCAGCCTGCAGTGTGTGATGAGCGTATCTGTGATACAAGCTCCAGCCCTATATATTTTGACGGGCCGTGTTCTCGCGGCCTCATCAACTCTCGGGAGATTGTATTTTTTAATTTCTTACAGCCTTTCTCTCATTTCGCCCTCTTTTTATTTCAAATGACGGGGGTGGACTTATTTTAAATAATGCGTACAGTAGAAGATGCTTTTATTGTCAAGGACTGGCTCTTAGAAACCACAAGCAAGACATAAGTAGATTGTTTGACTCACTGGCAAGCATGATTGCAGTTTAAACAAACGATAATGTCTGTCTTTACATTTTGGCTTTTGGCTAAGAATGTAAACGTACGCATGTGCACATGATTTAGAGTAGCCATGATAAACTGAAATGACACATCAATGGAATTCATAGTTTACGAATTAAAATAAGGCAAATTACTACGCGTCTGCTAAAATTTTTCGTAACATATTTAATTTGTAAAATTGTAAAACCGATGAAGGTGTTAAGTTCATTTCTATGATATCTATATTCAATGTTGTTACAGAAGTTGATATCGCTGACATTTGCGCTGTAAAATTTCATACATATCCGTTCTTAGACACATGCGTTCGCTTAGAAGTACTGCACTAACCAGAACGGCTTGAAACTTAGTCTTAGATTGCTGGATTTTGAATTATTTAGTTAATGTACAAGTTTTAGACTGATGAATTTTGAATAATCTAGTTAAAGTACATGGAGGCTGCTGAAAATGTATACCTTTTAAAATTCCAATACCTTTATAAGTATTTGAAATAGGAGACTATAGCATATGTAAAACATCCAGAAGGATAAACTTCAGTTTTTTCTTATGTATCTGGTATATCGTTCAAATAAGCATAAACATCCAGGGTGCACGAGAGAAGATTATTGTAATCAGCAAACATGGCACAACTGACTCTTCAAAAAAGAAAGTTCTTCATCGAAGAAATGACAAAAATTGGACCCATCGTCGGCACTAGAGGAAATTCTTTTGGAATAGCGATTCACACCTAACAAAATAACGATTCAGAGGAACTTCCAAAATTGAAAAATTCGTTTTATTGTGAGGAACATTAATGAAGGAATATCTGGAAGAAAAATTTATGAACGCACATCAAAAAATGTTGAAAGACTGAGAACTCTAATCCAAAATTACTTGAACCGTTGGTCCAGCAAAGTAAAATATAAATGAAAAATCAACAATTCTTTTATACAATAATACGAGTTTTATTACCCTACCCTGCATGGGAAAAAGGTTAAAGCACTTTGTAAAGGTATACATTTTTATACCCTGCGCTAGTATTAGATGGGTGAATATTCAATTATTTAGTTGATAGACTTGATTTAGATTGGTAAATAGTGAATCATTTACTGTAGTTCAAGTACTAGTTTTAGATTGATGAGTGTTGAATTATTTAAAGTACTTGTCTTAGTGCGCTGAATTTTGATTTCCTTCGTTAATGTATCACATTTCATGTTTGATTTATTAATGAACACACTTTATTTTTGGCTCACTAACGACCGTCGACATTTATTAAAATCTCGACAGACTGAACTATATCTACAGTTATTATTATCATGTTGATTTGAGGTTCGTTTCCAATAATTCTGTGATGAAACATCTATTATTCCTCTATATTGCTCTTGACAGAGAATGATGCTATTGTAATAAGATGGCTTGTTTGTCGGAATTTGAGTTAGATTGGTTCTTGTGTCTCACGATCTTTTGTTAATTAAGAATTGAATCATAATTTCTCACGAAAACAAGCTGATCCTGTTTTTATTCCCACGGCACGTACCTCGAACTTCATTAGCTGTGGCTTAAAATAAAACTCTTTCGAATGAAAAATAGTATATTTCGAAGTTTAATAAAGATCGTTTCCGTTGAAAATAACTATCGCCTCCGATCGACGTTGATTCATTTTGCTTACATTGCGTGAATTCGCGTACAAAAATGAAGCAAATCATTCACAAATCACTATAACCAAATACTGTATTGATATCAAAGCTATGATAGACAGAGAAATCCGAACACGTGCTCAAGGTACTTGATTTGCTATAAACTTTTTAAAGTTGTTCTGAAAGCATTGAGATAATTTGAGTTTTCTCACCATCATTAATAAATCGGATGTATTACGATAGATTATTCAATATTTATTTGAAACACAATAATTGTTTTTCAATTACCCATCCCAATAATGTGGAGTCTGGCAACACAAAGTTTTTCTTGACCGAAGTTTAATGCTTCGCATTCAGGTTACAGAGCAGACGATAGCAAATTAAAAACTTGTAGCAGCCTAGGATCATGATCGACTGATGAAATTATGAGGAATTTTATCTGTTGTAGGAATAGTACTTATATTTTACTGACAACCAAGGGCTAAACTTGACTTGGGGTTGCATAGTACATCCCTAACATCCATCATGAAGTTAGTAATGTGTCTGCTTTAATGTACCTAATGTGTCTGCTTAATGTGTCTGATGTGGACCTAAAACTATTCTGATTTCCTCAACTCATAAAATTTAAGCTCAGCCCATGCACACAATTCTTGGCATCCATCGTTGCATTTTTTAATTAGGATACAAGAAAAGATCGAACGTCAGTGTTGACCTAATCTCATTAATAATTGTCCGTAGACGAATGTGAGCTGTCAAGAGCGAGGTATTTTTGCAAACAAGAAGTGACAAGTTTGATGATCGAATTAGTTATTATTCAGACAGTTCATTCAAAGAACCCAGTTGTTTGGCTTCACATTTCGTGGCCAGCTTTGACTGGTTTCGTGAACTGATATTGTTTCTCTCGCGAAAATTCAAATCTGGCAACCTACAGGGTGCGTAAGACATATGAGGCCACCTTACGCACTTTTAGAAAAACAGAAAATGAAACTGTTAATAGTTGAAACTTACAATTTCTTGTTACAAAACGAATAAACGTAGTATTAGGTATTAACCTATGTTTTACTCCATGAATCCACCTTAGGCTTCTATCACTGACTCAATTAGAGTTCGAAAGCGACTGCATGCTTTGATCTTTATCCTCAGTCTTTATTCATATCCTCAATTCCTCAGGCTATTGCTTCTATCGGATATGATTTAATATGATTAACATGACTATGTAATATAATATGAAGTAATTTGATTTTCATTTTTTTGTTCAAATGGAAACTGGTGTTTGGGTTTCATAAATACGCTATGTTCTTGTAGAAAAGTAGTCTTACAGAATTCTTGACTATTTATTACTTTTCGCCGTTTTGGAGAGAATTAAAATTTCCCTATTCAAGTTTATTCACGTCGCTTATCACAACTGGAAACTAATTTGAATTGCACTACTTCACACATTATAAAATTAGGGTTTTACTCGTGGAATTTTTTCTTCGTGTCATTACTATATGTGCACTTTCTTTTAATTTAACTTGCTCCTCGACCTTGCATACCTCATAGTACTTTTGTCACTGCCTGGTGTTGATAAAAAATTGTCATCTTTACTAACAACTCAGATTTTATCAGTTCGAAAAAAAAGCATGACGAACATGCTCGAAAAAATGAGTTCGCCATTGATGCCTTTGTTTAACTTGTTCACAGAGTTTCCGTGGTTGTTGACGGTTGGTTCGATAAGGTTGTAAGAGGCAGAATTGAGAAATCGACTTAATGCTCGTATGCATTTTTTCCTTCCTAAGAAACATCAAGAATGTAATTGCGAAACATTGAACTTCGTATGATAACAGTTAGCTTTATAAATGTGGCGAAACAGATGAAATGTCACTCATTTATATCGGTACATGAATGAGCAATTTACCTTGTGCTACACATATGTCCCAACACACGGGTGACGTGTTAAAAGCCTAGCGTAAAGTCTACTTGTGGCGGCTGGTACCATTCTTCTCAGGTCGCGCTTAGCAGCAAGGAAGTGAATACTAAATTTGCCAAAAGAGGTAGATTGGAACTAAGGAAGTGATGGCAGCATCTGCGTCAGTTTTGGTCCTTCATGTAGTGAAAAACACCGTTAGCCTTTAGCCCGAATAGGGACAGCTGAAATCACAATTTTACTCTGCATTGCTGTTTAAAATTCTTTTACCATTGACTGCTTTGAATTTCAAGTTTTGGGATACTAGTATTAAAAAAAAATTGTGTCAAAAAATAAATATTTATAAATGACAGGAATTGTGGTAACTCAAAATATCTTGAAAATGGTTGCGGACGGGAAGTGAAAATGGGAAACAAAAACATGGTCAACTTTCCTGATATTTGACTGATATGATTTGCAAGATTTTGGGGTACTAACTCAAAGAAAATTTCTACCCTCAAGACTGAGTTTTTTAAATGATGGAAAGACGATGGCTTGAAGTATACACCTTAAACAAACCGAAGACTTGATATGGAAGTGAAGAGAGAATGCTTCAACTTCCTTAACTATAAACATTATTCCTTCATACGAAAGAAAGACACATGTTATGGTTCAGGCGACGAACGGACTCTTTTATGCAGCATACAAAAGCAGGTTTTGGCTCGAAGGGCCCATGGGAGAATTATGTAAACTTAGTTATTCAGAACACGTCCAAGTAAGAGCACCCAGAATTTTTTGCTCCAACTTTCACGTGGATCTCGGGCCCCACACACTCAAGCTGGTCTGCGACGCCCAGCACAAAAAAAAAAGCATTCCAGGACAAAGTGCGGCTGAGAAGTTCTATGCTGGAGACAAGTAAAATGAAGTCTGTTGCCGCAATTTGATGTTAAGTTGTTGGTACATCCACGTAACTCAGAAAATTGCAAGCTTGTGTGATTCACGTGCAAGGCACTCCTGCCTGTAACTGGTGATGTGGCTGAATTCACGCGTCTAAGTATTCACGCGCAATCCACTATTTAATATACTCAAATATCGCTTGCTTGGTTTATTGGTTGGTCTGTCTTTCTGTAACGCTCTCAAGGATTTACGTGGAGGAAATATAACTACTAGGAAGAATGTGTTTACTGACCGTATCTGTGATACGACCTGATTCCATCATTTATGCCTTCAATTATTGAACTTGAATCCCGTCATTTATGACGTGCAGTTTATGTACAATTTTCAATTTTGTGCTTTGTTACAAACTCGTTCTTTACCTCAACAATTGATGTGGATGCTCAGTAGGAAAAATCGTGGCAAATGACTGAGCTAATACGCATTAGGAAGGTTATCCTTCTTTCAAGTTATATCAAGTATGAAATAATTCCAAAGAAAAATTATTTAGAGTATAAGATGACCTGAATGGTGAACGGGCGACATTAAGGGGGTCCTCCGGGGCCCCTTTTCTCTCCGACGGTCATTTTTTATTTTATTGTTGGAAAAGAACCCTTAGGTGGTGGACTATTCGGTCCTAAAATTTTATGGCACTACGGACAATAGATCCCTCCCCATGGGGGGGGAAGGGGACCAAAATCTTAAATTTTCGAGCCAATTTCGACCCAATATAAAAAGAAAACAAAAGAAGATATAGAAAATTTGCGAATGTACTTTTGTTAGATGTGTTTCAAGGATTCTAAAACTGTCTTTGTTTTTGTTCTAGCCTGAAAACTCAATGAGTTCTATTCATTTGAAATATCAACACCAGTGGACTAAAAACCAATATGTCAAATTTTTTCAAAAACTAAGGCCTGAATCAAAAAAATGTATAGAGGAAATTGTGTTTCTTTTCAAAAGTACCATATTATAGTCAAATTTCATAAGAATCAAACTGAAAACAAAAAATTTCATAATTTTATGATATAAGTAAAAAATTTTTAAATTTTTTTCTTTTTTGGAAATTACAATTCACAGTGTGAATATGATGTTATGCATGGAGATAATCGAAATAAAAATGAAAACAGCATTCAATTACATAAATTTTCCATTATATCACACTAAAACAAAAAATTTAGTTTTTGGCCTATACTGTAAAGTTACTTACTTTCAAAATTCAAAAGAATAGAAGTCATTGAGTTTTTATGCTAGAACAAATTCAAAGACAGTTTTGGAATCCTTGGAACATTTCTAACAAAGTTATATTCCCCTTTTTTCCATTTTTACATTTCATTTTTCTTTATAATGGCTCAAATCCAAAAATTTCGTTTTTTTTCATTTATTGGTAAATTTTCGCATATAAAAAAAAATAAAAAAAAATGCAAAATCCCCGAATATATCTTTGTTAGAAATGTTTCAAGGATTTTAAAACTGTCTTTGAATTTGTTCTAGCATAAAAACTCAATGACTTCTATTCTTTTGAAATATGCATAAAAATGACCCAAAAAACCTATTTTTCAAATTTTTCGGAAAAACTAAGGCCTAAATCAAAAAATTTCAAGTTCAAATATGTTTGCCTTGCAAAACTACATATACTCACAAAGTTTCAGACCAATCGGATCAAAAAAATTTTCATTCCGGAGGACCCCCTTAACGAAACGTGTACTTAGTTCAGTTGGCTGCTCACCCTCTTATGTTGTTGCCAGGTGTGGTGAACAGTTGGTCACAAGTTGACAGCTTAAGTGAATGTTAGTGATTAATATTTTTATTTTTCAAGACATATATCTTTGAAGTCTTTCATGAACCATGATCTTCAACTCACCATAAAACATTCAATGTTCATTTCCTTTTCTGTGACGCGAAGGCACTGCATCAAATTTTGGGGACGAAAAACTTCAGTTTGAGTCCATTCTTCGCAACTAAATACATACACAATTCACTTCAACTCTGGCGATTAAAGAAAACAGGGAAAAAACAGGTTAGAGAAATTTTAGGAGAAATACTCTCACCCATACAATGTGATGCCGTTCCTAAAGATGGAGACTTGGAAGAAAGCAATATATGTACATAGTGCGACCGTCAATCCTGCGTTTCCGTAAAAGTTGTGGGAGCCTAAAATGTAGTATTGACCATCGCACCGTGTACTTACAGATCTGATTGATTAGATTAAGCAAGATTGTATTTGATAAGATAAGATTATTAGCTACTTTCAGCCTCCCAAACTACAATAAGAGTGATCCAAAAAGAAGAAGGAAGAAGGCACCATTTAGTGTGGAGTTAAGGGAACGCGGAATCTTTGTGTAAAGTGTGTTTCCGCTCGGCATTCTTTATGTGTTGAAATTGTGAGTTGAGAAGAAACGTTATGAAACAAAATAGAAGTTGAAGAAGAGAGTAATTAAGAGGCGCTGAAAATCAGGGCAGCAGTGAATCATAAAAAAAGTTAGTCAATGACAAAATGAAAAATATGTATTTTAGTTGTATAAAATATATATTTTATTGAAAAAAATGAATGTCTACCTAACTTTTAGTGCCTGACCTCGAATTTAGTGGATGCGGTGTTTTAACGCCAAGTGTAAAATACATTTAACGGTAATTTGATTTATAACAATTCAATTGAATTAATGAAGCATCACGTTCAGGTATATAGAATAAGGTGGGGGATGAATGCGTGCAAGTTTTACCAGAATAGAGCGCTGTTTTACCATTATTAACAACAAATGCGAGCGATTTGAAGGTCTCTACAAAAATGTTCTCAAATTCGATCAAATCTTTTAAATATGAAAGTCACTTATGAGCTGTCAGAAGCTTCCGAAGTTATTCAGTGGTTGAAAAAAACGGAGAACCACCTCTTTAGCTCTTTATCGGCCTAAGTCTTTTTTGAAGGACATTAGAAAATCCCTCACATCACTCTCACACTTTATTTGCTTTGATGGAAAGTTCACACAGTACTGTATTTCATGAATGATAATTCAAGATAATTACAACAATATTTTTTCTAAATAACTCGATGAAAAGTGAATACCTTACTGGATTTCATGAATGATAATTTAAGAGAAATTACCGTAATACTTGATTCTAAAGCAAAACAATAAATCGAGAAGTACACCACACTCAGCAGTGAGGAGTCCAAAACTCAATTACTCATTGATTGATTAGGTCAATAGCCATGATATTTTCAGTGAAATATGAAATGTTGTGAGGAACGAGTTGTTGTGAGGTGTGCGTTGTTGTGAGGTGTGAGTTGATGTTAGGTGTGAGTTGTTGTGAGGTGTGTGTTGTTGTGAGGTGTGAGTTGTTGTAAGGTGTGAGTTTTTGTGAGGTGTGTGTTGTTGTGAGGTGTGAGTTGTTGTGAGGTGTGAGTTGATGTGAGGTGTGAGTTGTTGAGAGGTGTGAGTTGATGTGAGGTGTGAGTTGTTGAGAGCTGTGAGTTGTTGTGAGGAGTGAGGCTGTGAGTTGTGAGTTGATGTGAGTTGTGAGTTGATGTGAGGTGTGAGTTGATGTGAGGTGTGAGTTGATGTGAAGTGTGAATTGATGTGAGGTGTGCGTTGATGTGAGATGTGAGTTGATGTGAGGAGTGAGGTTGTGAGTTGTGAGTTGATGTGAGGTGTGAGTTGATGTGAGGTGTGAGTTGATGTGAAGTGTGAGTTGATGTGAGGTGTGAGTTGATGTGAAGTGTGAGTTGTTGAGAGCTGTGAGTTGTTGTGAGGAGTGGGGCTGTGAGTTGTGAGTTGATGTGAGTTGTGAGTTGATGTGAGGTGTGAGTTGATGTGAGGAGTGAGTTGATGTGAGGTGTGAGTTGATGTGAGGTGTGAGTTGATGTGAAGTGTGAGTTGATGTGAGGTGTGCGTTGATGTGAGTTGTGAGTTGATGTGAGGTGTGCGTTGATGTGAAGTGTGAGTTCATGTGAAGTGTTAGTTAATGTGAGGTGTGAGTTGATGTGAGGAGTGAGTTGATGTGAGGTGTGCGTTGATGTGAAGTGTGAGTTGATGTGAGGTGTGAGTTGATGTGAGGTGTGAGTTGATGTGAGGTGTGAGTTGATGTGAGGTGTGCGTTGATGTGAAGTGTGAGTTGATGTGAGGTGTGAGTTGATGTGAAGTGTGAGTTGATGTGAGGTGTGCGTTGATGTGAGTTGTGAGTTGATGTGAGGTGTGCGTTGATGTGAAGTGTGAGTTGATGTGAGGTGTGAGTTGATGTGAGGTGAGAGTTGATGTGAGTTGTGAGTTGATGTGAGGTGTGCGTTGATGTGAAGTGTGAGTTGATGTGAGGTGTGAGTTGATGTGAAGTGTGAGTTGATGTGAGGTGTGAGTTGATGTGAAGTGTGAGTTGATGTGAGGTGTGCGTTGATGTGAGGTGTGAGGTTGTGAGTTGTGAGTTGATATGAGGTGTGAGTTGATGTGAGGTGTGAGTTGATGTGAGTTGTGAGTTGATGTGAGGTGTGAGTTGATGTGAGGTGTGAGTTGATGTGAGTTGTGAGTTGATGTAAGGTGTGAGTTGATGAGAGGTGTGAGTTGATGTGAGTTGTGAGTTGATGTGAGGTGTGAGTTGATGTGAAGTGTGAGTTGATGTGAGGTGTGCGTTGATGTGAGGTGTGAGTTGATGTGAGGAGTGAGGTTGTGAGTTGTGAGTTGATGTGAGGTGTGAGTTGATGTGAGGTGAGAGTTGATGTGAGTTGTGAGTTGATGCGAGGTGTGAGTTGATGTGAGGTGTGAGTTGATGTGAGGAGTGAGGTTGTGAGTTGTGAGTTGATGAGAGGTGTGAGTTGATGTGAGTTGTGAGTTGATGTGAGGTGTGAGTTGATGTGAGGTGTGAGTTGATGTGAGTTGTGAGTTGATGTGAGTGGTGAGTTGATGTGAGGTGTGAGTTGATGTGAGGTGTGAGTTGATGTGAGGCGTGAGTTGATGTGAGTTGTGAGTTGATGTGAGGTGTGAGTTGATGTGAGGTGTGAGTTGATGTGCGGAATGAGGTTGTGAGTTGTGAGTTGATGTGAGTTGTGAGTTGATGTGAGGTGTGAGTTGATGTGAGGAGTGAGGTGTGAGTTGATGTGAGGTGTGAGTTGATGTGAGGTGTGAGTCGATGTGAGTTGTGAGTTGATGTGAGGTGTGAGTTGATGTGAGGTGTGAGTTGTTGTGAGGTGTGAGTTGATGTGAGGTGTGAGTTGAAATGAGTTGTGAGTTGATGTGAGGTTGTGAGTTGATGTGAGGTGTGAGTTGATGTGAGGTGTGAGTTGATGTGAGAATGTGAGTTGATGTGAGGTGTGAGTTGATGTGAGGTGTGAGTTGATGTGAGTTGTGAGTTGATGTGAGGTGTGAGTTGATGTGAGGTGTGAGTTGTTGTGAGGTGTGAGTTGATGTGAGGTGTGAGTTGAAATGAGTTGTGAGTTGATGTGAGGTTGTGAGTTGATGTGAGGTGTGAGTTGATGTGAGGTGTGAGTTGATGTGAGAATGTGAGTTGATGTGAGGTGTGAGTTGATGTGAGGTGTGAGTTGATGTGAGGTGTGAGTTGATGTGAGGTGTGAGTTGATGTGAGGTGTGAGTTGATGTGAGGTTGTGAGTTGATGTGAGGTGTGAGTTGTTGTGAGGTGTGAGTTGATGTGAGGTGTGAGTTGAAATGAGTTGTGAGTTGATGTGAGGTTGTGAGTTGATGTGAGGTGTGAGTTGTTGTGAGGTGTGAGTTGTTGAGGGCTGTGAGTTGTTGTGAGGAGTGAGGCTGTGAGTTGTGAGTTGATGTGATCCATTGATTAGTAACTATACAATACAAGTTCCAATTTTGTGCTCATCCACGCACATTGATACTCGTTCAAGTTTTGAATATTTTTAGAAAAATCGTATACCCGAAAATAAATCCATTTGGGATGTTTTTTGATTTCAATATTTTGGAAGTAAAAATTAGTTACGGTCATGTTTGAGTGCACTAGAAATCTACGAAAAGTAGCTGAGAACGAACCTTTCCTGACACAGCGTTTTGAGTGTCATGCCCCAGCAAATGCGAACTTCTTCAAAAAGGTGTTGCTCTTTTTTAAACGAGAATTTACCTGTGGAAATTCGCGTCATAAGTCCAACCAAATAGCAATTACTTATGATATCAATTTTTATTCACTGACTGTTTAGCAGTGCCTGAATTGCAGTGAAGTAAATCCAATTTATCATTGGGTACATGAGAGAACACAGACACATTAAACACATTAAAATTTGCAATGGAGCAAAAACTTCTAGGCGACACAAATTAGAGTTCGAAAATTCAAAATTTGAGAATTTCTAGAAATTTATTTACCCAAAGAATGCACTTTGTCACACGCAATACAATAAAATATTCGCCATATCTAACCGGTAACTCTTTAGCTGTGTGGGCCGAATAATCTAAGAGACTTGTATGGAAACCTGTCAAGAAATGAAGAAATTTTATGAAAACCCGTAATAGCTTACTGCAGGTACTTTTGTTTCTAACATAAAACTGGTTAAGCATGCAGGCAAATATGCTAATTTCGAGCTCTAAGAAAGTACAGTTTGATATTCTGGTCAATGTTTTTCATCGTTAGACGTTTCTTTCTTTCAATGGTTGCTGTAGAATGTAGGAATTTTTTAAGGTCATTATTCATGGTGAAAGGTGAAGTTTAGGAACGATACATTTTTAAGTTATCCCTGTTATTTGTTCGATATTTTTTTGCTTCAACAAATATTATTAAAACATATATGTTTCATATTTATTTTTGAAGCCCTAGTAAGTGTGAGCATCACAAATATTAAGATGAATTGAGTTTCAAGATTTGGTACCACTGAATATGAAGTTATTTTGAGATCTGGCTTTTGAGTAATAATGAATAATGAAGGCATCTACGGATGCTTTATTTCCAATATCAAGCCTGACAATAACACCATGTACATTGGATTTTCAGGTGCCTTATAAGTAACGCCAGGACGCCATGACGCTTTCCCCCGGTCAAGACCGGTACCCATTTCCGACACCTGGGTAGAGTGGGGTATTGTGCTTGGAATTTTTCCCCTATACCCAACAGAGAAAATCGCCACCAGCGCCGGGACGCGAACCCGGTTCTGCCTTCACTGAGGCAAGTGCGATAGTCGGACGGCTACGACGAGCACTGATGTAAAATGAGACTTTAAACTTCCACGAAAAAATCGATAGTAGTCAGTCAGTTTCAGAATTTTTCTGGTTTTCGAATGAGTCATGCACGAGGAAGTTGTATTCTAAGTAGGAGATAACATTAATTAGATATTTTTGTTCCGTGTTATTCTGTGAGTATTTTCCTTGTCAGTGCCATGTCAGGCTTAGAAGTCTAATTAAATATACGGATGAATAATTAGTGCGTTCACTTACACTGCGTAGGAAGATAAGGAGAAGTAGAAGCCAAAGAACCAAGCTTGATGGACACAACGGAGCTCACGGCTTGAAAGAAAGGATTTGAACCATTTGTAAAGAAGACATCTTATGTCATCATGGAGGCTTAGGAAGGCCTAGTCAGAAGCTTGTTCCGACCTACATAACCAAAACCACTTTCAAAATCGAAGAAAATGAATAGAATAGGTTTTTGTCTTCAATATTTGAATAGGTATACCGTAGATAATTCAGAATGGTCTGAGTTGTTGGGTTTCGGATGGAAAGCGGAAGTGTTCATCATAGGTAAAGGATTCACGCTTTAAATAGTAGTTTACTTCATGATACACTATGTTTCGAAACTTCTCCTGTTGATCGGTAGTGTAGAAACTTACTCTTTAATTTTGATGCAAGTTTTAACATCGAATTTATTAACCAAACGAAGATTGAGCTTTGAATTTTCCCGAAGCTGAATGATCAGCTGATTCAGCCCACGGTGTAACTACTCACCGACTCACTTCGACAGCGATAGAACTGTGAATAATTATAATCTGTGTTAGTTAGTGACTCGTTGACTACACATTATTACCTATGTGTCCTACCAGGTAAATTGTTCTTTCACATACTGATAAAAATGAATACAATTTCAGTTATTTCATTGCCTTACGATGAAATTACAATGCCACGTCATAAATCTGAAGACGAAATACTAGGGAGAATAGAACAAAATACGCACAGACATTTGCAAATCTTCAATCTAAAAATGTGGGATTGATTGGTTGCTGTTAAAGTTAAAGAAAGACCTTTCTACAAAGTACTAAATGAAGATAATACGTCATTTACTGTCTCTGTACTGTATAGCTGTCCGTAGGAAAACATTTATCTCCTATCAAAATGAATAAATTACGTTAATTTCTGTGAAATAAACTTTTATTTAATTTTATTTGCATGGACTAAAAATTAACATTAGTGTACTTTACAATATACATAATTTTGTTTAATTAATACTCTTAAAGGAATGAAAATTCTTTAGACTACGAATATTTCTTTCGTCCACTGCATGTTTTCGTTGCATAGAGCATCAAACCAACGGATTCCACATCGCGATTTCACAGGAAAACTCAGAAAAAATGGGAATGTCTCTGCAAAATGACTGGGTGAAAATTATAAAACGGCGTGAATAGCGTGATATCTTTTCATGTATTCCTGTAGCATCCGAACCGCGACCTGAATATTCGGTGGCTTTTTTAGCTGGAATTCCTTTGTTGGCCCTCAATATTCTCTTTTATCCGGATTTTCCCAGTAATTAGGCCGGGAAGAAGAAAAGGATGTCAGTATTGCGTCTCTCGAAATGTTATCCTTCAAAGGCTCACGATTCAACCTCGGAGTAAAAACATTACTTTTTTTTCACTGCAGTTATTAAGATTCCAATGCAATCCAAATTAGGAGTTACAGCAAAGTGAAAGAATAATATTCTCGGAATGCGAAATAGAAAACAATTGTTTTATCGCACGCAAAATCGTTTTCTCTACCAGCCGTGATATACCGTACATTTTTGACCAGCCAGACTGCGATTCCATTGTTATTAAAAATATTATTTCTCGTTCACTGTGTCACGGACGCGAAAGTTTTCAATTTTTAAGCGGTTTATGTGTAACAAAATGAATTTAGCTTTAGGACCGAGTGGCATTCTTTCATATGATGTGGGGCAGTCGTAGAAAAATGTGTGGATTGTGCTTTGTTGAACTAGAACAACGCAAGCAATCAATCTGATGTTGAAAGACTGCAATGGAGTTGCAATTTTTTAGATGTTTCTTATGTTGAAATGCAACAAATATCATTTCTGTTGCGATGGTGTCTCAAAATGTTATCTTTTCCTGCGTTTTATTAACAGGTCCTGACCCCTTAAAGTGCGCAATTTCCCACCAGACGACGGAAAAATACATGGATGGCATCGCTATAAATATTTGAGTGGGACTGAAATCATTGCTTTATTTTCTACTAGTGAAAATTTAAATATTTTGATGTCGGTATTTATGAGTGGCTCTTGCTGTATGAATTTGATATTAGAAGGGCTAGGGTAATGCCTACTGACTAGGCATTACTAGTAAAATGTACCTAGTAAAATTACCTAGTAACCTAGTGAAATGATAACTTATTTCTCTTTTTTCGAAATATTTTCTAGAATTAATTCACGGTAATTGCTTGTTATGTCACCATCTACCACAAAAAAAAACTTTAATCTGACGTCTCATTGCACTTTAAACAAAATTTTATTTTATAAATTTGAACTCTTAAAACACGGTTAAAAAAATGTGTTTCCGCATGCAATACATATGTTAAGGAAGCATAAACTAACATCTAGTGTAATCTAACCTGCAATTCATAAGTAAATCCACCACATAGTTCTATCACTACGGACAGGTCGATTTTCTACTCGTTAGCCAAAATGATTTCGGTGATTTTGCGGTATGAAATTAATTACTGATTGTTTGGGATCTTCTCAACCTACAAGGTGTTTTACTCGGATATATATGTTGACTTTTTAACGCACTCTGGATCTTAAAATTCAACTCATAACTAATCGTCAAATTCATTTCATTCTTGATGGAATTTCAAGGATGAGAGATGTGGTATTTTATGCAAGTGATGAACATTGAATTTCAGTGAAGCGTAGGGAGAAATTGTGAGTTTGTGGAAAATTAATCTGAATTACTTTTATACCTATAAAATGATACCCATCACTCAAACGAGTTTTCTTTAACACGTATAGAATTCTTATTTACCCAAGAGTTGTATCAATCTTAATATTCATTCATAATGCCAAGTTATTTAATACTTTTTCCGATTGGTATAAGCATTTTACCAACATTTCCTGAATACAATTATTGTGTTTCATTTATTGATTTGCTGTGTTCCACCTTTTAAGTTTTGCTTAAGTCTATATGCATTTGCGTCTTACAGAACTATACAAAATGATTTCCAAATTTGATCTTTTATCAAAGACTTTATAACATTCAGAAAATGGGTACACTCTGTTGATGGATTCTGTGGAAGTTTACCCGATGGGTTTTCTTTAAAGCAATTTAAAAGAAAACGAGTTGCTGCCAAAAAATACCTTACATTGGCAGGTAAACTTATCTATTAGAATCCTGTGCAAATCTTCAAGTTAGAAATAGGGTACTGCAGAAACTACTAAGCCTTGGCCTGATTGGCCGTGCATTCTAGAGGTAAATATGATTACTGACTCATTATAGCTCGCTTGGCCTCTATTTATTATGAATTCACTTTATGAACGCCCTTAAGTCATAACAAACTTATATACACAATTTTGCAAATTTAATCACCCTTTTTTGGAGGTTAAGATAATTCCAAGCAAAAATGTGTAAAAGCAATGTGCAATAGATGATCTTGACCACCATATTTTACTCTGACATAATTACATATGTCACTTTTGCCATGTCTAATGTATCTCATTCCATTGTTCGTCATCATTAAGTTCAATCATCACTTTTGTCCAGCTCTGTTGGTCATTTTCTTAGTCAACGATCATAATTTAATTTAACTCATGCTGATTAGTTGTATCAGGATTCTTCGGAGGTGTTTTTATACCAAACTAATTGTCTGTCATCGTGAAGCACACCATCGTATTGTTCGTGATAGGAGAGAATAAAATTATCACGGCAGAACTAAAAATGCATAAAAACTAAAAATGCCTCACCTGATATTTTAATGAAATAAGTTTCATTCTAGACTCAAAAAAGCTTAATTTAATGCAAAATATAACTTTCTATTACATTGGGGGAGAGTTAGGAGTGTACGAATGCGTAAATGTGAATAAATGCAGTGGACTGGCATAGTTGGCAGGAAACCGAAAATGTCATGGAACAAATTTTCAAACGCAGTCCTTGATTTCAAATGAAGTGAAAAATCCAAAAGTTTCAATTCTGTTTCATGAATGTTGGGCTTACTAGAGCGCCGTAGACAGTAATGTTTACTTATTTCTATAATATTTTCGAAAAGATTCTTACACTTCCTTTTCATTAATTCTCTTTCTTAAATAATGAGAGTTAAAAGATATTTTTAATTGCTAAGTGACCTTCAACATTTCAGACTGAAATTTTGCCACCGAAAGTCAGTATCTCCCAACAAATCATTTATGTTGACGATTTCATCCACCGGTTATTTGAAATCCGCATTACGATTTAAGGGAAATCACATTTTGTTAAGATACGCTTTTAATAATGCGCTTTATTAAACGCTTTTACTGCTTCATTGTGAAAGACACCCAATAGGTGTGATTCAGACTAGAAATAAACATTGAAGAGCTAATATGAGTTGAGAAATATTTAATTGAATGAATTTGTAGTGTCGGTTCATAAATACAAGCTTTGCGTTCACAAATTCGTTGAAAAGTTATTTAACAAGCTTGTGTCATTGGTAATTTTTCACATTTTAAACTTCATAGTGCATAAATTTTTATTTGCTCAAGTGTTTCATGAAAATTTCTGATTAGTTAAGGAACTCTAGAAGAGTGTGTATAATTAAACATCATTTCATGACATCCACTTAAGGTGATACAACGTTTCTGTACTAAAATGAAAACTTTACTCGAATTTGTAACAATTTATTACGGAATGATCCCTCTCGATGAATTTTAACTTGATAATATTTAATAAGAGGATTTGAACAACCTTTGTTAGTCATGTCCTCGTACTGGTCAGTGGAAAGAAAGGATAAAGGTAGCAAAACTGTTTATTTCCATGAAAGTTGATTCATGCAGTTTACAACATGTTGGGCTTCAAAATTTAAAAAGTCTTCAATTGATTATAAACCCTATAATAGCTGTTTGCAGGGATTAATTTGTTATCGAAAGGATCAAGTCGACTATTTATCTTGGGTATTTTATCCAAAGCCAAATAATTGCAAGCTTGTCAAAACTTTAAATACAATTGGAGACTGCCTTTAAGGTGTTTCCTACAAGTTAAAACTGAAGAAGAACAGACATGAAACACTCTTCTGAAGCAAATTGATATATAATCCTAAATAGTTTCTAGGGAACGAGAAAAACTTAACGAAAAGAGATTAATAAAAAAACATAGCAACACGCACATCTAAAACAATATAATAAACATACACGCAAAAATGGATTTCAAAGTTTTTCATCCCCCAATGAACTAGTTGATTTGTTTAAGAATCCTACACCCATTTCCATTTATCTATTTTGGCATACAGAAACGCATGACGCTCACTGGGGTAGAATGAATATTTTTTGAAACAGTGAGCCAGTGTACGAATTATACGTGTTGAAATTACGTGTTATTTCAGATTAAAAGTTCAGTACCAGTTGGTCATAGAGCGTTAAGCAATTTGTGATCGTCATGACTTTCATATATTTTTTGGCAAAAATAAAGCACTTACGTCTGTTTAGTCAAAACTGACTACACTATTACTCAGTGTAGTCGAAAGAGATCATCAAGAAAAAAACAGTGGAAAAATAAAAAAATTAAATGAAAATAACTCAAAAATATCGCTGTTTTCAAATTTTCAGAGAGAAATTTCAGAAAAATGAAGCTACAGTGCAAGAAACAACAAAAAAGGCTTAGGTTTCTCGCTTTTTAGTATTCTCTATAATAACATACAAACACGGAAACATGCGACGTAGTAGAGATGCTGTGATAGAGTGGTGCCACTCGCGTAACAAAACGCTACAAAATTTCTACACATAGACTGTAAATGCACCAAAGCGTGTTTTTTTCAGAGACTGCGCTTCACAGTCACTATGAGTGAAGTCTTCGCAGTAGGCACAACAAGAAATGTACTAGATTTGCGAGAACAAGTACCAGCATATCAACTTCACTTAGTTTGAAATGCTGACCTAACAGAGACAGTGGGCAGATTTACGGCGAACTCTTGATCGTTTTTTTTTAATTTTCATTGAAATGTCTCTGTTCATTCTCTGCAACAGAGATGCGAAATGGTCTGACAGGTTCGTCTTGAATTCTTTGACAGGTTGAGAATCCATTGAATTTTTTTCTGTCAAAAAACTCAAGCAGTTTCTCTAAAGAGATACTAAATAATTTCTAAGTATAGATGAGAAAAGGACAACGTAAAACTGTTTACCATTTATCACTAACCGTATTTAAGTGAATATTTTTTACCTTTATTCCAGCAATTTTTATGGTCATTGTTTTAGAGTAATGTAAATAAACTAGTGTAGAAACCATAAAGAAAATTCTACTACTCTGCATAAACGGTTACAAATTTTATTCTCAATTTCTGATTACATATTTATCCCTTCCGCGTTTTTAAACAACAATTTCATCACTTCATTTTATCCCAAACTGCCGTTTCTCGGCGCCCCAGTTTAGCCTCCATGCTTCACTGCGTCTCGCGAACCAAGGACGGAAGTTTGATGGAATTCAGGGGACAAAATGCTAATTTTGGAAGGACCGAAGGAAGTTCATTGTTTACTTGACGCAACCATAAAATGTATGAAGTTCAACCATTATATATTGGAAATATTCAGGGCCGCCTAAATGAGGAAAGCCTTGGTTTATTTTATGAGAAAATAAATTTAAATTTGAAGCGATGGCCTACAAACAGGATGCATATACATAACGATGGCGTATTATCCTGCATTAAATGGCCAAACTTCCTACAGCTCAAGGAATTTTGTTCATGCTGCGGTTAGCATTTCGGCCAGACCAAAACATTACCGCTGATGTAAACATTAATCACCATTAAAATATGTTGAGAATATTCGATTCATCTCTCAACAACCATCATGAAAATATTTTTTTTAACAAAGAATAAATTTTGAAAGTAGAAATGTCGAAAAGTCGAATGATAATTATAATCTTCGTTACAAAGCTCAAAGTTTATGAAGTCTATGTATTTCGTAAGCTCGGTTTTGAAAATGTAAAAAAAGTATAATTTCGGACGAATGATACATTCTAGTAACTTTTTTCCCTTGGTATTTAAAATTTGTTCGTACTGAGTTTGAAATATTTATGAGATGATATTTTGTTCAATGAGTGTCCAAGTTTACTCTGTTCATTATTTGTGGTCTTTTATAGGGAAGCGCATTAATGGAACATTGACCTCATTTGTTTATGGAACATGGATCATTTTTGTTGATGGAACATTGACCACATTTGTTGATAAAACATTGGTCGAATATGTTGATGGAATATTGATCACATTTGTTGATAAAACATTGATTTGTGGATGGAACATTGGTCACATCTAAAATTAGTCGTGTTTTGATGCAAACGGGCAAATAGAGTGCATATCAAATGAAAATATTCACACTCCATTAATTTTATGCGAGCAATTTTAGCAAATCTTATCATACCCATCCAATGACCAATACAACTTTGGTCTTAATTGTACTTAGCTTTAGTCTAGGGAATTTGGAGATGAAACGCACTATTTTAAACCAGGTGGTCATCAGAAATTTCATTCATAGGAACTGGCTCTTTCTCCTCGGTGTTTCCAGGTTAAATATTAATTTTTTCCGCAGCCAGAAAGCTGAATTTTTTTTTGATTTGTTCAAATTAGGCCAAGAAAATTTCCCAGCGTCTCCATGGCAACCGTAAAAGTTAGTCAGATGCTGCAGTATTTGTGGGACATCTATCTTTTATGAGGAAGCCAAACTTGAGATTTTTAACCGCATAAAAACTTACAACTTTCTCCATCTCCCACATCGTGACATTGAGCAAGTGAGCTACATGCGCGAACAGACCGTGTCTGGCAACAGTAATTCTCCTTCTTCAAAATTTTGCTTCCGTTCGCTGCAAATTTATTGCAGGTGAATTGTTGAAGCGAGACTAAATTTTTCCTGCTCACAGATAAAAGTATTTATTCTACGAAAAATAACCGTTTCATTTAAAATATATATATATATATATAAATTACAGGCCATTTAAAAGTCATTCCTTGTGTTAATGGTGGTAAAATCTAAGACGTATGCAGGAAGTAATGTGGGACTAAACTGAAGCTGTTAATTCATTAATTGATTCAACATTATGAATAATTTTTGAACTTCCGTTTAACATACTTAGAACACATTCAATAAACTTTTTCAATGACCCTGACTGAGAATACTGAACTTGAACGATACTGAACTGATCTGGCACGCGTTCTCTAGTTCTCGAGAACCATAAGTCATTCATTAAACGCAAGATAATGTTAAGTTTAGGTACAATCACATTGAAGCGAAGAAATTTTCCTTAGATGAACAAGCTCAGCATTCATGTAAGGCATTGAATGCATCCTATCTAATCCTTAGTTATACGCCTGAAAGTAGTTACTCGGTCTTGCTTAGGATGATAAAGAACACTTGAGGTCAGACTTGCTTAGCGTTAGAAATTAAACCGCTTATCTCCATCACATTCATTAGTGCGAAAACGTTTTGAAAGGAAGTTACGGCTCCATGTATGCAAGCTACGAAATAATGTCGTGATTCATCTGACGAAAAGTAATTTCAATAATATGAACTTTTTTCTTAGTTTGATGTTTACATCACGCATTTTCGAGTGACTAAGCGTGCCATGATTACACGTCCATGTTATTGCAATGTTTTGGACATTTTTTTATGCTCTTAGAGCGGTTTGTGTCGTGCGAAATGCTAGTTCATGAACTAAAAATATACATTGGAATTAAGTGCAAACATTAGTGTTATTCGAGTCGGGTAAATATTATTATTAGATTGGCATATTAATATCAATATCAAAATAATAGTAATTATTGATCTATATTAAAATAATTAGTTGGGCATTAGTTGGACAAAACGTGGCGTCTCGATATAAAAATATTAAGATGGCTTGTTTTCTTCCAACTAGATAGACTCGTAATAATAAATTATTTCTCAAATTATATGCACTGCTGGAAAATCATCGTAAGACGTTCCCTTGTTTTTCGTGTTGGGTGTAAAATATAGTTTTCTAGACATGCTCAAACTCTTTTCTTCTCAGGAAGTAGGTTCTTGATTATATATTAATTGTTGTAAACATAAATGCATATAATGATTATTGTCATAACACGTCCCCTTGTTTATCGTGTGGTGGTGTACTGAATATTGTTTTCTACCAATATTCAAATTTATCTCTCTTTAGGTGCCAATAATCTGTGTACATGGCTAAAAACTTCAAATTTTTGGGCATGTGCTAAAAAAACGCACCAACGAAGGATTTTACCGATGAAATTTTGTTTACTTTCATCACTTCTAAACATTTTTTAATGATTACCTACAAAAGCACGGAAAATGTACTATCAGACGACATTAGCTTGGCATGTGACAAGTTATAGTTCTTAATACCTTTAATATTATTCGTTTTCATTTTCCTTCAACTAATCTAAATTGACGTATATCTTCGATCAGTTCCATATTAGTTTTAACGAATATTAATTCACGCTAAAAATCTTGATGTCATTTCCCGACAACCATCATCTCAAATCTAAAACCACTGTGATTGGACGCCATTATTTAAACTTCTTTTATGGGCTTAAGCGACATAAAAGTTTTTAGGAGCATCGGTCCATTTTCTTAATATAACAGAAATTATTATTATACAAAGCAATATAAATTAAAATCCTCTGAACATGAAGGTTCAAAGACTCTGACAAATGAGGGATATCAAAGCTCATATTCTGTCATTAAAATCTTCTTTAAATTATGATCATATTGCACTTGTAGCATTCGCTACAATCCACAGAAAAAGCTCAGAAATCATCATCAAATGAACGTAATTTGAAAATAATGACCATCAAAGCTTTCTTCAGAAAAAAAGGAGAACAACAACAGGCATGCTCTACATTGCCAGATGATCACCATAGTTGTCCTGAGAGGCCATTTATGGAGCTTCTTCCAGGACGGGTGTCTACGCCACTTATCAAAAATAGATCATCACGCTCTCACTCACACAGCTTTTGGGTCTTTTGCTCTGGTGCAAAGAAAGTCAACTCTCCAATATTTTTTCTCAGAAATTTCACTAAAAATGGCAAGGCAGCTAGTGCAGCTCAAACCATAAGACCTGCTTGCAGTAAGGTAAGCCTCTTAAGTTCAGTAATATTTTACATGCGATTGGTACTCAATATCGTCGATGCTTCGTACTCTTTACAGGAACATTTTTGCCAAGTTTTTATTTTTCGGAAAAGTTTTTGGTGTATAAGAAAGGTCTAACATTAAGTTCCATCATCCCAATCTCTTGAACGTTATTCGATAACAACGATCGTTCTCTGACTAAAAAACTCTTTTTTCCCAATTTCCAGAAAAATACATTTCCTTTGATTTGCTGACCTCGAACTTTCTTGTACTAGATCAGAGGCTCTAATCTATGCATGTATAACAGCTTTTCATCTTCGTGTTTATAGGAGGAGTGATATCGAAGTTACCTCAGAGAGCAGACAATCTTTGTATCAAATGCGTTGACAATGAGCGAGTGCACCAACAGCAAATGCGTTAGTACTAACAGCAGAAAATGCATTAACAACCTATTCACAAATGCATTATATAACAATCAATAAATGTATTAGCATTATCAAAGGAAAATGTATCAAAAACATGCACAGAAAATGCATTTAGCGAACAGCATTTACGTCAACAACAATTGCACTCTCATTGACAACATCTAATGCATCGACAATTTGTACACCAGACACATTTAACAATCAGTAAATGCATTAACAGCAAATAAAACAACTGCAAATGCATTAGGAGCAAATGCATTAACAGCAAATACAATAACGTCAAATGCATCAACAGCAGATACATTAACAGCAAAGGCATCAACAGCAAATACATTAACGTCAAATGCATTAACAGCAGAGGCATTAACAGCAAATGCATTAACTGCAAATGCATTAATACCAAACGCATAAACGACCAATGCATTAACATTAACAATAGTAAATGCATTAACAATATAATCAGCAAACTAATCAGTGTCAGTATCCAGCAAGAGTGATATCGAGGTGACCACAAAGCATAAACAATCTGCGCAGAAAATGCAATTAATTGTGGTTTATGGTAGAGCCAAGCATCACTCGTTGCTATAAGGCATGCCGGGCTCACGCTCTGGGTCAATGTCATCTTACCAAATCGACCCTTGCTGCCTCTAGTCAATGTAAATGATGGTGTGATAAACACTTTACATGACGTTAAAAATCGAGATAAAATATTTCCATAGCTAACTAAGATTATTTTTTTTATTACTTAATGTACTATTGCTTAAATCGTTAACTCATACTTGCTTCTGAAGAAACTGGGGATGGAACATTGCCATTAGCAATATTACGATTATAATAATAGTAGTTTAAAGTAGTAGTCTAATTTGAAATAACGAGTGGATTTTTTAACACGTTGATATACATAGATGTACCCTTCGTTTACGAAGAACGTACTTTGTAGGTTCTTCCTACAATAATTTGTTGTGATTGATGCACTGTTTTATAGCAGTAATTTGCTCCAAAGCATATGTGCAAAATATCTGCATTAAAGATTTTATACTTTACTAATTTTGGAGTGCAATTATAATCTACAGTAATTGAATAAGTAAACTTCTACTGCAATTAAACACTAAAGCTGGTATATTATTTTTAAGACGAACAAATTTTCTACCGTTATTACGGTACGATCGGAGACTCTATGCGTGAAAAAATTGGCAGCCTATAAGATATTAATGTGAACCAAAAGTACTCGATTTACTCGCCTGACATTCGCACGAGCACTCGAAGATTTCAGTGACAATCAAATTGAAGAATTCCAATTAACAATTAGGAAATTATTTCCAATATGATAATCGAATTAAGAAACCTTGACCTTGACACCAAATAGAACAACGTAAATTACTGGTTAAAGTTTGAGAAATCGGTAAAAGTTTTTTCAAACTCTCCCCCTTTTAGTCGCTTGTCTTAATTGTTTACTGAGTACATTTTGATTTGAGCGTGTTAGGTATCTGTAATATTTCGAATTCGGACGTTCCCAAGGTTGTTACAATACTCTCATTTACTAATTTATCCGGACAATAATTCATTGTAAGAATATACTTCACACAGAAAACTTTTAATTCCTTACGGTATAGTATAAATACAGGCACGAGTCACGCGCGATACAAATACTAACATCTGGATTTTTCCTCACGCTTCAAGAGGCTATTCTACTTCAGAACTACTTATAGAGTTTAGGCCTTAAGTGATACTGCTATTTTACATAATTTTTTTTTATGTCTGCACTGAACAAGACCAGTTATTTAATTTAAAATGTTCTTATAACATATAACGTTCAACGATGACTTTTATTTTTCAATTTCATCAAATTTAACGAAAAAATTGAATTTATCGTGATTTTAAGTATAAAATAATATTCAGAGTCACTGATGAACCATGAGCAGCTCTAATTTTTCTTTTTTCTAAATATCTCACACAGATTAAATTCATTCGACGTAATAATATTGTCAAAACAGAAGTTTCAGTCATATCATCGCGCACTAATAATACTTGCAGTACATGCATCCTGTTCGAGATGTGCAGCTGGCGCCTGTGTTATAATATGCATGAACATATCAACTAATAAAATAGGGCTAGACGATAGCGGATGAATGTTTAATGTAAAATACACAGAAATATATGCGTATGTAATATTATGTATTCATGTGGTGAGTATTATTAACTACGCCAGAACAAAGGTTAAGACTGAGGAGAAAAATACGAGAATATATTTTATTCAGATGTTAACATAAAGTTGTCCACATACACGAGAGAGCGTCGCAGTGTGAAAATGGTTCACATTGTTTTTGTTTTATTTGCGGAAGAACATGAGTTTGTCCGAATAGATCGATTCCAAATCATATATCTTTATCAAACATCTAAAAATACCGTCTTTGCTCAAAGGCCTGAGAGAAATTCTGAAAAAGTTGGAAAATTATCTAGTAATTAAAGCCTCAAGAATCATGTCAAAATATTAAATGCATCAAGCCTCACTATAGCCTTACAATTAAGAATTTTAAATAAATTTTAGTATCCTTTTTTCGGAAATTCTTGTTCACTTGTATGTTACACCTGAGATTACATTCGTCAAAAACTAGGTTCATCATTGCCTTTCAACACATCCACCATAGGTGAATAAAAATATCTACATGCTATGTGATCTCAACAGAAGTTCATGTTGATGCAAATTTTGTGGAAGATATCACTTCAAGTTCCATACAAACAAACGGCAGAATAATGTAAGAATTTCTATTGATAATTGATATTTATAGGTTTTTGGCTTCAAAGGAATAAATGATATACTTTTATTTCGTGGCGCAAATTTTGCAAACTGTTGGCTGAGTATACGTTACACACATATAAATGATTCTTAAACGTAAATTCACAGAATCTTATAACTATGCGTTGGATTTTAATGCAGAACTGGCAGGTGTGGTTCATGATATGCTACAAAATCAGCGATTCTGATCATATCATTTCCCATAACCGTATCCACCATACCCTTTACTGACGACCACCTTCTTAACTACGGGTACTGGAACATAGACCGGTCTCACAACCGGTCTGTAAACAGGTATCGGTTGGTAAACTGGTTGGTAGACGGGACGGTAGACAGGAAATCCACGGGACTTCTTGAACTTTTTCTTGAAAAAGGGATCCGGATCCGCAGAAACCAAGGCCAGCACCAGGCACAGCAAAACGAAGAAGACCGTCTGTAAAAATAACATAAAAAAATATCAAGATCATCTTTCAGTGAGGAGTGAACTGCATAAATGTTACGGAGGTACAAATAATTTTTCGTTCACCCTCAATCCCGTCAAATGATGACGATTTTTTAACTCCTGATATGTTAACAAAATCATTTAATGAGGGTCGTGAGTGAATAAAACTAAGAAACATTTTAGCAAAGGTCTGCTCACGAAGGAATCGATTTTTTGTTTTATTGAGATTTTAAAGACTCGTTACTAAAAAAGCCATAATTTAAAACGCTCTGAAATACCATAAATTTTGTATAAAAACGGATTAATTATTTCCAGATTAATTTTGATCACTTTTTTACTCTAGGGATTCACATAATTCAAAATTTTATTTTTTTCGGTTATAAATTTATCACGAACCAAATTTGTCTTTTAACGGAATTTCGCAGAAGCTCAAATCATTCATCAATGTTTTTGAGCTCAAAATCCATAAAATTTGATAATTTAACATTTTTCTTATCGTTCACACTTCACCAAAAATTGCGCACGTTTAACAAAATACTGAAAAAATGAATTAGTGGTGCTATTCCGCTGACGCGTGAACAACCCAACAGTGATAGTTATGACTGCAGGTGACTTTTTATTACCATTCATTTTTCCTATCTTGGTGAAACTATATAGGCATGAATTTTGTCCGGGAAACGGTAAAAGAAAGAATAGTATCTTTCGCTTTACGTAGCAATTCGCACTGCCATTTTCCTGTACCGTTCGTCAGAACACATTTTCATTCACAAACGTTCACATCGAAAACCATGCATGGGAGCAGAGCGTGGCTGAAATTTAAGCCCTTTCAAGTCATTCTGATTTCAGTTTGTCTTCAAATGAAAAAGAATCCAACAAAGGAGCCCCGCAGACCACAAATTTGGGAGTAGCATACCGATGAGTTAGCGCACATGGCTTCCGTGTTCACTTTTTGTCGCCGCAGTCACGTCGCTGAAATTATATTATTTTTTATCAGATGTTGTGTCTTTTTTTTTCACAGTGTTCTACTTTTTCTTAAAGTACACAAGTTCAGCCATGAGCTTGAACAGGATTTATAAAACTAAAACCTGTCCCCGCTGTCACCAAGAAGAAAAAAATCACTAGTTAGCAACATTAAAGGCATACCCTCCAGGAGACTAAATTCATCTCTCTACTTGTAGAACAGCTTCACGTGATTTATACTTACAAGCTTCATGTCGGCGAACGTGCTTATGTGTTCTCTTTAAGTTGAGAAGTGGCTTTACACCAGCACGGGCCACCTTATATACTGCAGCTCACCGAACAAATGTCCTTCCTTCCAGGGTTACCCGCATCTCTACTGGAAAGATGCACATTCGATTTTTTGCGTCAAATTTTAAGCTTCCAGCCTTCGACGACCGCCATTAAATTGAATTGTGGTCACCTACTGACTAATTAGAGGTCTTGGGCATTTCGGAGGGCGTCAGTAGTGTGTTTTTTGAATAAATTATCAAAACACGTTTGTCGTGATAGCTCGTTTAACCGTTGCCGTAAATTTTAATGATGTAATTGTGACCTAAGATTCGATGATAAAGAAGCGTAATGAACATATCAGGCCTTCAAAAATTAATGAACGCGGCGTCATGAATTTTACGCCAATTTGAGATAATTGATATGGGAGGTAATTTTCATTGAAGATCATATTTAACGCAGGCTTGAAACAAAGGGGTTTTAATAGAGCTCTTAAACTTATTAATTATTCGTATTAATTGTATAATATGGCTTCGGAACAGATTTGCTTCAATTATCCACGAATAGTTTATTTCGAATTTTCGGAATTCATTGCGATGAAAAACACGACTAAAATGTAGTAGAAAACAGTGAAACGCACTGCAAATTCAATAAAATGTTTATTCCTTCATGAATTTCTTTATTCAAGTCTTTTTATTGAGAGTATTGTGAAAACTTGACAATTGCTTTGAAAATTTCACTTTCTAAATTAAGCGATGGAATGTCTATGCCATTACTCAGTGTAATTGTAACCGATATTCTGAAAAGTCAGTATATATGTCTATATTTGAAATTTGTTGTGCAGATCACATATTTCGTGTTCTTGATCAATCGAGCCGATGGTACTGTTGTCGCTAAAGCATTTCTTCTCTTCAAATTGGGCTGACAATCCTGGAATCATAAAAAGACATTCAAGTCAGCGAAGTTTCTCTTTTTCAAATCGTAATGACAGTACTGCAGTCGATGAAAGATAATCAAGCCTCTTCTTCATTTCAAATTTAGTGTGCTGAAACACATTGAAACGTCTTACATCACGCTCAAAATATCCAAAAAATAGTATGATCCTTAAATCCTCTTGAACGGTTGTGAGACTAAATGACCAAAAAGCCATTCAAGTCAAAATATGTCCCATAATAACTTCAACTAAATGATGAGAAAATTGTCGGGCTTCGCTACTCAATTTATCCGGAAGCATGCGTTAAATCAAAATTCAGTTTTTAGTACGCATGTGATTGTAGTTGCTCAACTCTGTCACTAATTCACTGCTTGTAAACCGACCAAATTAAAAGATTTCCTTATTGTATTCGAATATGAGCCCAGCATGAGGGCAAAAAAACAGTCCGGAGAAATATGTGGAGAAAAAACTACCTTTAAATTGTATTCACGAAGGTGAGTGCATCTTTAGTGTAAAAAACAGCGCGTCGGAATAAGTGGAGGTGATAAACATGCGCAGAAAAGCCCTTGCCTTTAGGCTATGGTGGTAAAATAGATACGTACCTGCGAACAGACACGTTCCACGTACAAAAATTCGTGCAGGTTGAATTCACCAAGCGCGACAGCCTTGTCGATTGCGCAAACCTTCTTGTGAGGTGCACTGGAGTTCACAAATATGGATAACCTGGAACTGCAGCCCTTGGATTTTCCCGACTGGAGGCGTGGGTAAGATCCTTCGTTGTTACGAATGCCACGACCAGCACGTACGTAGAGGTAGGCTGGGCACTGGATTGCATGGTTTTGTAACGTGGAGCGTAAGGGTAAATCTGTTCGCACTGGTTAGAAGTAGTTGACAGGCGCATCTGAAGTAAAATGGAGGTGATAGGATTGAAAATAATTCTTTGAGTTGTAATTGAAGATTGTTATTGAGCACTCCAAGATCGTTTTAATAACCTAAATACTGAGTTTGTTATGGTTTAATCCCATTTATGACTTTAAGGTTATTATTAGCACCCTGAAATTGATATAATAACGTACTGGTTGAGTTGGTCCGGATTTAACCTCAATTTATGGTTTTAAATATTATTATTGAGAATTCTGAGATTCACATGGTAACCTTATTGCTGAGCTGGTGATAATTTAATATTATTTACGATTTTTTAAGATTAACATTGAGCTCACTGGAATTGATGAAAAAACATGACAGCCGAGTTAGTGAGCTGCTAGCCGGTTAGGTTTTCTCTAAAGCGCGTGCGAGGCAATATGAGTATTCTTTGGAAAAGAGTGATCTCTCCCTATCTCTAAATCGATATCCATGCATTCATGTACATTCCACCTTTGCAAAATCGATAGCTTTCGTAACTAAGTGCATACAACTTTGAAGGCAAATGAGTAAAGTTATAGAAGAAACGCTTTTATTTATGGAGCTTGCTCTGGACTCATATCCCTTCGGAAATGAAGCTAAATAAATATCAACTGAGCGATTGGAATCATAGATCGGTGTAGATACATCAAGTTGTCTCTTTGCAACCCTCACTCGATTACAATTCCGGAAATCAGCTCTCCAACGCGGAATATCTGAGAAAATGCAGACGTGATAACGTTGGACACTGATAAAAGAATTCATCTTACACAGCGACTGTAACATCTTTGTTGCAATTTAAAAATTTTGAAATGTTTTTTTCGTTTCGGTACTTGATGAGTCAAGATACCAGAATTTGCAGCTGTACAGTAAAGCTGTATCAGCTGTATTGCTGAACGAATCAAAGAGTAATTATTAATCCTAACATAGATTCAAGGTAAAAAGTACGAGAAATTCGTTAGTAAACTAACACCTCATATATTAAATAACACAGAAAGTGGCAGAGCTTCAGCTGAAGTTTTAGACGTCACGAGTGCGATTATAAAATAATTAAATTAAAATATCAGAACGTGGGACTAAGAAAGTTTGTAACTCAAAAGTATGCAATTTACGAATGTGGATGAATTTCTTGTCATTGAAAAGAAAGAAATATTTATCATACTGGAGGACTATCCTTCAAGCAGCCAATTTATCATAATATTTATGAAAGAAAAGCGTTTCGTATCTTTTTGATAAAAATTGAGTTTTCTTGAGAACGATCGAAGGAAGCTGGAATTAAAATAGTTTTTAATTGCTGGAGATACTGTTTTTTCTCATGGTGACATGAATTTTTCAGTCGTGGGAGCACTGGGGCCCTGTTTCCAAACTTAATATCGTCTTCCTCACGGTTTTTATTATGAAACTTTATTTACTGATTGCATTTCCCGTGTGAAACTAGAGCTAACAACACGCTTCCTAACTCTGTCTGAATGCCCCTACAGTGACTCGCTGGCTGTTGTTGTTAAATGCCCTCTTATCTCCAGTGCTGTCGTCTCTCATGAATGTCGTTGTTGACTAACACATGACCATAATGAATGATACGTTTGATTGATTTGACTAATGCATGACTATCATGAATGATACTTTTGAATGATTTGACTAATGCATGACTATCATGAATGATACATTTGAATGATTTGACTAATGCATGACTATCATGAATGATTCTTTTGAATGATTTGACTATTGCATGACTATCATGAATGATACATTTGAATGATTTGACTAATGCATGACTATCATGAATGATACTTTTCAACGATTTGACTATTGCATGACTATCATGAATGATACATTTGAATGATTTGACTAATGCATGACTATCATGAATGAAACATTTGAATGATTTAACTAACACGTGACTATCATGAATGATACTTTTGAATGAATTGACAAATGTATGACTATCATTAATGATACTTTTGAATGATTTGACTAATGCATGACTATCATGAATGAAACATTTGAATGATTTAACTAACACATGACTATCTTGAATGATACATTTGAATGGTTTGACAAATGTATGACTATCATGAATGATGCATTTAAATTATTTGACTAATACATGTTTATCATCAATGATACATTCGAATGATTTGAATGATTCGTGAATATCATTCATTTAAGGGTTTTGTTTATAAATTTAAAAAAACAATAAACATTATAGTTGGACGTCAAACTGATGGATGAGTGAGTTATTTATCATAATCTGAAGCATAACTTTCATAGGCTGAAAAAGGCTGCATACGTTTTCAGGTTTAAGGTTTTTTGTAATTTTTTCAACTTTCTTCATAGTTTAAAAGTGAGTATTTGTCCTCTACATGTGTTATATTGACGTGAAGTTTGCTTGGGATCGTGTATTCTATTTTGAAGCGTTTGATATTTCCAAGAGTTTGTTAGTTTCAAAAATAGGCGGTGATACTGTTTTATTCTCGATTATAATTTTATTTCACATGTATGAACATCTTCTTTATTGTATATTACTTATACACTTTTGGATGAACGCTAGGCTGTTTGAATTCTCGGTGCTTAGAGAGTAAAATGGAAAATGAAGGGGAAATTTTATGTTGATTAATTACCAGATTTATATATCAGATTTTAACTATGAGTCAGTTATTCTACATATAATACTAGCGAATAATTGGTACCCGGCAAAATTTGTGCGTAATGTAAATCGCTATAGCAATTTTGCGATCAAGTAAACTATTACTATTCAACTATATTCGTATACTTTTACTTTGTGTTATGATACTACTTCATTGGATGAAATAGCAGAGTGCAGTAGATCTCCTTCCCAAAAAAGTAGACCTTTTTGAGAAAGTGAAAGTTTTTAATGTTGAGCTTTTGAAATAGTTTCTCCCGATCAGGTTGTTTATCTCACAAAAATTTGCGCCCAACTCCGTTGAACGTTTTTATGAGTGCGAATAAATATCGAAGAAAAATCTCGAAATGTTTGTATTTTATCACATGAATAAATTATTTATGTTACGTATTGATCTTATGGTTCTTTAAACATTGACACAGGTTCCTACTATATTATAATCTTCTCGTAGTTCGATACAGAAGTATATATAAAATTATTGCATCGCGAAGCATAGAGCAAAAACGGTTCATTTAATGTACGCGGATATTCTGCGCAGTAATGCAAAGCAGCAGCATCAGAAGAGTGAGTACTGATTTTGTCAGAAAATGCAATGCAAGAATATGTGACTGAATAGAATTAATTTTTACTTATTTCCAGATACCAAGAACCACTCGCTTTTCCAATAGGATGCTTTCCTACTAATGTAGGAAAACAAGTCTAGCGACATATGTATCGCTTTCATGTCGTTGATTTTGAAATAAGGTATTTGAAAACATTTTTTGTAATGACGTGCCAGTAAACTTAATGCAAATGAGTTCGAAAGCAGCGATGGAATCATGAAAGCAGAAAGAATATTCACCAACTCGTCAGTACACAGAAAATTATTCAAATAAAGTCATGTATGTTTCAACTTTCGCTCAGAAATATTTTTTTATTGTCACGTTTTTTGATTTTTGTATGTGAGCTCTAGCTGGCAATGAACTAGTGCATGTGCGATAAAGAAACAGCAGAAAGAAATAATTTGCTAATATCGACCATAAGTATTTAATTTCCTTGAAGGTACCGTATAGTAAATCCATTAACACTTTAATTTTCCCGTATGTTATCTCAATCATATAGAGATTACATGAAAGACAGATAAAGATTGAGCAACGAATTCATATGAAACATTCCGTATATCACAATTTCATTTTTATTTAAAAGAAGAATTCATAAAACCCTTCAGTTCTTCGTATGTAAGTTAGTCTACAAAACAACTCGAATAAAATATTACAGTTCGTTTGCAGTGTCGTCTTCCAATGTACATTTCGTCAAGATCTATGCACAATAAAATTAATTTTAACACAGAATTACTCTGTAGGAAATCCTCCGCAGAGTTAAATAGGCAGTATCAACGTAATCACACAAACTGGCCCTCCCTGTCCAAACATGTGAGACAGCCAAGACTGGGGATTTCCTGGAATGCTGGAGCGGAAACAACGTATTATGGTTACGCTCACGTTCGTTGAGGACGAGCTCGATGAGTGAAAGTGCTTAATCTTGTCTCACAAGCTACTGGTCACCCAATGTGGGCTCAGAGAAGTCTCGCGGAATCCTACAGTATCGCTAAAATAAATGATTTTCTAACCGTAAGTTCCTCGTAAAAAAAGCTACTTCCGGTAGTAGCAAAACGAACAAGTGCACGTTTTCACCTAAAAAACCAGGCGGTAGAAGAATGACATTTTTACTCAATGAGCGGGTGGCTTAACTCGGAAGCTGAGATTTTACTGCTGCTATAACGCTTCCGCATACTTTTTATAAGATATTGATTCAGGAGAGATAAAACTATTAGACTCTAACTCTGAAGAAGTCCCTAGGCGGGAATGCTATCAGGTACATGACCCCCGACAAAGCTGCCCAAAACCAGTTTCATCTCCTTTAGATTCAAGCTGCCAGTGCATAATCCTGTCCTAGACGGAGTCACAAGTATAAAAAGTGAGCATAGAAACGGCATCGTGCATTTACGTGATCGATCTGTTTTTCTCGCATTTTTTCTGTTTGGAGACTCAATTTCGATATCACGTAATTACTCATACGAAGTAATAACAAAGTTTCTTCTATATACTCAAAAAGTTTTCCAACAGAATATAAAAACAGCAATTCTTTGGACGGTTGAGACGCTTCAATTTGATTTGAATGGCCAATTTTTCTCCAGGTGTCAAAAACATGGGGGTTCCCCAGGGATCAGCTCTTGACCCTGTAAATTTTTTCAAAGTTTTGTGATTCTGATCAATTTACTTTGTTGTAAATTGAAGATATGCTATAGGAGCTCTCAACGTGATCAAACGTAATACAAACTGAGTTAATATTTTTATATGTCAATGAGACTTTGACCTTCAGTTTAACAGCGCTAAGCCTTGGGACCATTTACCAGCCCAAACAAATGCAAACGTCTGGGATTAGGTTAGGGGCCTGGCAACTGATACCTCTGATAACCTTGGTTTGAGCAGCCAATTCTCGTAGAAGTGCGATCCTGGTGTTTATTGAGCTGGGGGAAGACATGTAGACCTCAGTGGTATTAGAGTTGGCGGTTGTTTTCGGTGACATGAGTATATACAGAACATTAGCTTGCAGTCCCAAATTTTTAGAAATTGAATATTAAATAATCATACATGAGTATTGGAAATGTTATGATGGAAATCAATCATGGTTACATGAAGGCATACAAGAGATATACTCTGTGTGATTCAACTGCGATGAATTTTCAGTCAGCAAAAATCAGAAAAATAAAAGTGGAAAATTACTTTGGTCGAATTTCTATTCCAGAAGAACCGCAAATACTTTATTATTTTGAAATATTGTTACTTTTTCTTCGTCGAATTCCTGATCAATAAGTAACATTAATTTTAAAATGTTGATTAGGAGCAGAATAGTGGGGCTCTATAGAGTAGAAACTGCCGGAATAGAACATAATCCCTTCATCAGATGTCATTTCGATTCGACCGATCTCGTTCATAGCATGATTTATCAAAAGCAGCGCAAAACATTTCTTGATGATGTTTGTTTGAACTATCATATTTTATTAATAGGTAGCTTCATTCGAACTGCTGAGGGAGAACAGCCAGTGAAGGTGAACAATTTGTGCAATTTCGTATAGGTGCTTACATATGAGTACCACTATAGGAAAACTATTCATTCACGTACCATTATCAATGAGAATCATTTTATTTTTCGCTCTATTCCTCTATTAAATAACACTATAAACAATTTAAACAATTTTAAACAATTTATTTACCACAGGTGATACAGAGGTAGAATGTTTCTTAAGTCTAATACGATGGTAAAATTTGAGTATAGCAGCCTGTATGACATACAAGTTAAAAGGTTTTTGTGATATTATATTATTCTCATTTCTTATAAGAAATAAAAAAATGAGCAAACAGTAAATACGCTTTTCACTTCTGTTACTTCCAATCTAACCAAACGCAGTTAACGTGTTAACCCATTATCGGCCAACGGTCTTTATGAAGGACATTTATGAATTATTCACACCATTTTAATAGTTTAATTCTTCAATGAAATGTTCACACCTTACTGGATGCAATTAATTATAATACAAAGAAAACTACTGTAAAATAAGAACTATAGCAAAGATAGCTGATTTAAAAATCATTTTAATGCCCTTATTTAAACTACTGTAATATTCCGTTGTGAAGGAAAATAACATGCTCCTTACTGGGTTGAGATCAATTATTGCTATCGTTCTCCGTTATTTGCTCCTTTGTCTGTAACCAGCCTTCGCGTCCATCTACTCAAGTTTTTTGTGAGACATTTGTCGTGGAGCGTCAGGTGTGCTGGTCTGACCTTGCAGTCTTTCCTAACATGTACCCTATTGGGCAGTTGAATGATGGGAGAGACAGCGGAGAAGAACATAAAAATGTGATCTTAGTAAGTTGTTTGTCCTTCAGTTCTAACGCTCGACGAACACGTAAGCAGTCACCTCTCCATTATGTATGAAACGCTTCAGTTTCAGATTTGATGTAGGGTTCAAATTTTCCAGCACAATCGTGAATTTTTCTATTCCCTAATAATCATTTGATGTTCTCTATCTATAAACTGAACTCTTCGTAGTTTTTTTGCGATGAATTTCTATTAGGAAAAAACAATCATTTTTATTGAATATTTACACTACATATTTGTTAGCAGAGGAAATGGAAAAAAAGTTTTTTTAGCACTTCGAATTCTGATAATATTTTTCGTTACCAATGGCTTATTTTTTTCTTCATCTCAACTTAAAATATTCACAATCGAATAATATGAATATATTCACAATCGAGTAATATGAATAAACGAAAAACAACTCATATTTCTTGGTCATTTTACTGTTCCTAAACTCTCAAATAGTGAATCACAGGTGCTGCTGCACAAGGTCGGAGAGTGACTCTCTCGATCACTAACAGGAAGTGCAAACAATTGCATTTTGGTTCTTCTGAACGGAAATTCCTTCTTCCTTGGCTTACGTACTTTTGAATAAAAATTAAGGTCATCCTTGCGTTTAAGATTCAATTCTTATATAATTACATGTGAACACGACTGATCTGTATTCTAGTAACATCTCTTGTAGCATTCACTTTAGCTGCATGCCGTTATATCGTATTATTCAGAGGTTTCTTTACGGGGTCTACTTCATAAATAATTACCAAGGTGCAATCCAGATAAACAATGGACTTTGAATCATGGAAATTAAAGTATCTCGATGTTGTTCCACAAACAGACTTTATGTTGTATATTTTGGTAGAACTGAATGTCCTTCGCCGATTAACATTGAAAACTAGAGCACCAGTAGTACCCGGGTTTGGCATAAAATTGATTTTAAAATCAGATCGAAATCGATATTAATAACGGCTAGATATCCTTCACTTAAGAGGAGTAACGAATGTCATGAAAGTTCGAACGATTGGGCTGGTGCACGTGGACAAACAAGGTCTCACCTTGAAACCGTTTGCATAAGCAAAACAATTGCGGAAATGGTAGGCACAGTTTTTATTTGATCCTGCGAGACTAACGCATCTAAATGTTAGCTAGTGAAAGTGTTGTGTGACTTGGTGAATGAACATTTAAGAAGCCGGATGCTCATATATTCACGAATAACATTTTCTTCGCATGCTGATTCTTTAGAAGATTATAAGGAGTTTCACATTTTCAAACAAATTAAGTGATGTTCAATAATTTAAAAAAAAATATTTTCCATCAATGCGTGTTTTTAAGTTGCATGAACATTTGTTAATTATTGTAAAAGCCAAGTTCCTATGATGAATACATTTCCTGCGTATGTTAAAAAGTGTTGTTAAATGCCTTTTTTTGCAGTGTTTGTGCAAGGGCTTCTACTTATTTCAATGGCTTCATGATATTACGTTTTGGTTTATCATTAAATTTGCCCTGACGAAGAATAATGGGCACAATTTTTTTTCACAACTGAATTTGATGAAATATAATTTTCAGTTCAAAAAGCAAAGCTGTGATCATTAAGCGCTACCTTTTTTTTATACTAACTGTTAACGCCATGCTAAAGCTAGTAGATTCATAACGCGTTGATTATATGTACTCTTTTTTGGGTTGTACATGCAATACGTATCATTCGTTTTACTGTATTATGCAATGGGAGCAATTGATTCGTGAAGAAAGTGGAAACTTTGAAGACTCGTCCCCACGCATTTTCATTTCAACCACATTATAAACCACTACTTGATACAGTTTTGAGAAATTCATCATGAACGAATGCAGTTTTCCATGGGTTTGAGATTGAATGAAAAAATTGCGGCTCTGCGTTTAAGATGTTTCGTTTTATAATAGATTGGTATTCGTTATGACATGAGTGAGAATTACGTTTCTAATTTCAATGAAAATGTTGTTTGGAATCATTAAACATGCTTTGAATTCGCGTAAGGTTACTGTGCCAATTATTCCGTTCTACAGGACTCCGTAAATTTAATTTTTTTCCGTGAGTTTAAATGACACTCTTCTTCAACTCGCCCAGCATCAATGTTTCTAATATCAATTGAGGTATGTTTATTACTAACGTATATGTATTGTTAAGGCATATTTATTAGGTTATATTAATTATGGTTTATATTTAAATTATCCGGGATAATTCAATCCCAAACTGAGTATTTAACGTAAAAATTGTTTACTACTCTTTCCCAGGTGTTCATTTTCATCATTGAATAATAATATTAAAAATAAATAGTACTATGTAATTGCTTTTTTGTCCCTGTAGCATAAATTTGGCTTTGGTTTCTCGGTTTCTGATCATTGCCTAGTAGCTCTAGAACCGCTTTTGTTCATTGCCTAGTAGCTCTAGAACCGCTTTTGTTCATTGCCTAGTAGCTCTAGAACCGCTTTTCAATGTAATGACCCTGGAGTGAAATTGAAATTGAGAAAATGGAAGAGATAAAAAATGAGGACGAGAAAAGAGGAAGAGAAAAAAATGAGAAGACTCACTTTTGGTGCGTGAAATACAGTCATGTAATTCGTAGCTGCCAACTGAAGGTCAATATTAATTTTTTCAGGCTTTAATACTGTCGCACCATTCCAACGTTTTAATGTACTGTTTAACACATGACAATAGAAAACGGGACTTTCAGAATGGTGAATTTAGTTTCAGATGAATGAGAGAATGTTTGATAAGTGAATTGGCAATATTCGCACATCTAGAAGACGTCGACCCTACACCACTATTCTCCTTAATAGCATTTCCTCTCATTTCTAAAACTTTCTCGGAACAATATACCTGTTTTTTATTATATTTGAAAAAGTTTGTGCTGCGATGTCAGTTTATTCTTCAATCAATATATGTTAAATATCATGAAGCTTTTTTTTTGGAGGCCGATAATGAACGCAATTAGTTAATTATCGTCATTGATATCCTATGGATTCAAGTCAGAAATCCTAGATGTCTTTGTTTCATTCTTATCTTCACTAACCTGCGTTTCTCGATCCTCGCGGTGAGAGATTTTGGATCATTTTTCTGCTGGAATTCAATCTGAGGTCCGACTTATCAATTTCCCGATGTTAACGTGAAGTTTCACTTTGATATCTTAGTGAGGACATCAGATTTATTTGCTGATTTGACTGGGATTAAATTCGGTGTTCCACTTAAGCAGAAAACGGTCAATATTAAGCGTGATGCAATCAAAGGAAATGGGAATTTTATTCCCAAGAATCACTAAAAGGACCCATGTAATTACGTTTTACATGAATGACATTCTGCCCTATGATGCGTTATTTTAGAATTATTCGGCTTTGAAGTTATAGGTGAAATCGCTTTCCCGCGCAAAATGTGCAACACAGAGTACGACCAGGTTGGGTCCGGAGAGGCAAAGTTCGGCTCATGAGGTGTTAAAGTTTTCGCCAGAACTTCGTAGAAATAAAAGGATGATAAAAATTGTTAATACAATAATAAAAAATATTGTTATCAGTTAATAACACAAAACAGTTAACGTACTATTTCTCGTACTTGGTGCTTTTGACGTTTTTCTTTTTAGTCGTCATTATTACGTAGTGACCTTTAAAGTCAGCTCATAGATGGCGCCACCCGGTACCGTCACCTTTACAGTCAGCTCATAGATGGCGCCACTCGGTACGGCCGCCGCCATCATGGAGCAGACGTAAACAGAATAATGAACGTGACCTTAATGGGTTGCTTCCAACCTTTATTTATAATTTTCACTAGATGAACTGTGGCTTCCCTTCACGACCCAGCCTCTTTACGTTTGTAATAGGGGGTTAGCTTCCGTTATTAATGAAATTCACCTTCCTTTGGCGCGCGGAAGCCAACTTCAAAGTCGATTAATTCTAAAATAACGGATCAGAGAGCAGAATGTCATAAATGTAAAAAGTTCTTAAATGGGTTCCTTTAGTAATTCTTGGGAATACAATTCCCATTTCCTTTGATTGCATCACGCTTCATATTGACCCAGAAAACTACCGCACAGCAGGTTTATAACACTGTGCTCTCTGAAAAAATTACTTAAGCGTCATAAGCACCAGCTGGCCATTTTTGAAAACCCATCTAAGATGCTTCCCGAGTTACCTTGCTCTCTGTCATCCCCCAGGGAGCGTATGAGAGTTTTATTACACACTCAGAGTTGGAGAATAAATCGATCTTTATAATGAGACTAATTTCAAGTTTTTAGGTGCAATACTTCAGAAATTATGACTCGTACAAAATGACCAGCTAGCCATTTTTGAGAATTCATCTAAGACCCTTCCCGAGTTACCTTGCTCTCTGTCATCCCCCAGGGAGCGTATGAGAGTTTTATTACACACTCAGAGTTGGAAAATAAATCGATCTTTATAATGAGACTAATTTTAAATTTTTAGGTGCAATACTTTAGAAATTATGACTCGTACAAAATGACCAGCTAGCCATTTTTGAGAATTCATCTAAGATCCTTCTCGAGTTACCTTGCTCTCTGTCATCCCTCAGGGAGCGTATGAGAGTTTTATTATACACTCAGAGTTTGAGAATAAATCGATCTTTATAATGAAACTAATTTCAAATTTTTAGGTGCAATACTTTAGAAATTATGACTCGTACAAAATGAGCCGTTTGGAAAATCGGTCGACCATTCAGAGGCTAGGAGAAACTTGCTTTTCATTTTCCTCCAGGGAGCGTATGACAGTTTTATTATACACTCAGAGTTGGAGAATAAATTGATCTATATAATGAGACTAATTTCAAGTTTTTAGGTGCAATACTTTAGAAATTATGACTCGTACAATATGAAGGGTCTCGGAGGGATCTTAGATGGGTTCTCAAAAATGGCTAGCTGGTATCTAAGATCCCTCCGAGATCCTTCATTTTGTACGAGTCATAATTTCTCGGAGGGATCTTAGATGGGTTCTCAAAAATGGCTAGCTGGTATCTAAGATCCCTCCGAGATCCTTCATTTTGTACGAGTCATAATTTCTAAAGTATTGCACCTAAATATTTGAAATTAGTTTCATTATAAAGATCGATTTATTCTCCAACTCTGAGTGTATAATAAAACTCTCATACGCTCCCTGGGGAATGACAGAGAGCAAGGTAACTCGGGAAGGGTCTTAGATGAATTCTCAAAAATCGCTAGCTGGTCATTTTGTACGAGTCATAATTTCTAAAGTATTGCAACTAAAAACTTGAAATTAGTCTCATTATAAAGATCGATTTATTCTCCAACTCTGAGTGTGTAATATAACTCTCATACGCTCCCTGGGGAATGACAGAGAGCAAGGTAACTCGGGAAGGATCTTAGATGGGTTCTCAAAAATGGCCAGCTGGTATCTTAGATGGGTTCTCAAAAATGGCTAGCTGGTCTCTTTGAACAACATAATACACAACAACGGAACAAAAAAAAGGTACTTGATAGAAATGGTATGAACTAGAGTTCGCTTATGACACCAGCTAGCCATTTTTGAGAACCCATCTAAGATCCCTCCGAGATCCTTCATTTTGTACGAGTCATAATTTCTCAAGTATTGCACCTAAAAACTTGAAATTAGTCTCATTATAAAGATCGATTTATTCTCCAACTCTGAGTGTATAATAAAACTGTCATACGCTCCCTGGAGGAAAATGAAGAGCAAGTTTCTCCTAGCCTCTGAATGGTCGACCGATTTTTCAAACGGCTCATTTTGTACGAGTCATAATTTCTAAAGTATTGCACCTAAAAAGTTGGAATTAGTTTCATTATGAAGATCGATTTATTCTCCAACTCTGAGTGTATAATAAAACTCTCATACGCTCCCTGGGGGATGACAGAGAGCAAGGTAACTCGAGAAGGATCTTCGATGAATTCTCAAAAATGGCTAGCTGGTCATTTTGTACGAGTCATAATTTCTAAAGTATTGCACCTAAAAATTTAAAATTAGTCTCATTATAAAGATCGATTTATTCTCCAACTCTGAGTGTGTAAAAAAACTCTCATACGCTCCCTGGGGGATGACAGAGAGCAAGGTAACTCGGGAAGGATCTTAGATGGGTTCTCAAAAATGGCCAGCTGGTGTTCAAAGAGTAACTTTTTGTGCATGAGAGGCTCGTCGAATTTAAAGCCTGATGAAAGTTGATATAACGTACGAAGATACGTTCGTTGAGCTTTGCGTCCGTCTGTGTCATTAGTTCTTAACCTGTTTTCTCTAATTTTCAACCACGACATCTTCTTTCCACTCATCTATGACATTCCTAACCCAGCAGTGTTGTCACTTTTACCCAAACATGACATGCAATAGCTCATTATGGTTTGTTTTGTTATTAAAACAGTCTGAAAATGGTTGTGATTTGTGAATTAGGTCAACATTTGGAGGTAATAAATTAGATTTTGAAACACTATCCATTTTTTGTGAGTGAAAACAAATGCACTAGATTCCCCACAGCTTAATTAAGAACCGCTGGTCTATGTCATTTCATTTCAAGCGAAATTGTACAATGCGTGTCTTTCACTGGTTCTATTCCTATCAACACGTCTTTCAATCACTCTTAAGTTTACTACTTCCTTGTATAGTTAGTGCTCAGTTTTTTAGAGACAATTTCGGATAGTGTTCTATTGCTTGGAAATAAGAGCACCAAACTCTGTTTAACCTCTTAATGACAATTTGTACGATAGGCAGTGATAGACAAGCATTTTGAAAAAATTTCGTCACTATTACCAGTTTATTCACAGGAAATAATATTCCACCCAAAAGCAACACTGAGCTTTTTGGTTTCTGTCATCCTGTCGTTTAAGTGACATGGACAAAAATGCGGCTGAAAAGATGAGAGTCGGAAAGTCTGCTGTAAATCTACAGACAAAATTGCGTCACTGGGGTAAAATACTCGTACATCTTCAAAATAATATCGGACGCTCTCTTTCTACTCGTGAAAATGCATCACTGCAATACGAGACTCGTATATCTTTAAAATAATATGGAATCCACGATTGCCGTTGTTAATGATGTGACCGCAGCGAGCCAATAATCCCGACGGAGGAAACAAATAACACGAATAATAACAAAAAATAACAAAGGAACAAATAACACGAATACTAGCCGTTATGCGGAATTTTAATTCTTTTCAATAATTAATAATTTTTATACCAACCTAATTTCATGATATAAATTTGGTTGTGACCACTTAGCGAAGATGCTAACGAATTAAAAATGATTCTATAAAATATTGATTGATCTCGAAGATTTTCACTGTGCGATAAATATCTGAATTGCGGATATTGTTAACAAGTACTCTTTAAAATATAAGTTAACAGCTTTTATATTCCTCCGGTCAGCTCCGGTTATTGCATTTGATGCAGAAACTGGGGATATTTGACAAGATTGGTAGAAAAATCTCTAACAGCGACGAGCAAAGCTTACTTTCATTTCTATACTATGAAACATTACCCAATTAACTTCTGAGAATGTCTTCTTGTTTTCGCAATAGATTCAGTATTACAAAGCAGCATTCTTGAATGAGTCTTTAAATTGCATTTGAATTTTAGGCACCTATGAACTGAACATGGTCTTCTAATATTCTCAAGTTTATCGACTCACCCACAAGTGTCTTGCTGAGTTTGGATCAAATTACAAATATCGTACAGTATTTAACTTCTTATTAGGTTTCGTTCTTATTATTCCTGGTGAGCTGGTACCTCTTAGCTGATTAGATGCACTTCGCAAGCGTAGTGCGGGACAGTCTCCCACTCCCATTATGCAAAGCCGGAAAGATTTGACGTCCTTATACAGCATGCTCAAACCTCAAGGGTAAGTTAGCTGAAGGCGCCGAAATGTCGTTAATGTACCCAGTTGAACAATGTTTGTTTTACTGAATAGAGCTAATTTAGACACACATAACACGCTTTGTGCAAAGTTGTTGAGCAGTATGATCTTCTGTATGCTTTTTCATTCTATTTTTAGGACATTTGTCCAGTTGAGATCACGTCGTGAGTCTCCTCTGCATACGTTGGAGGATTTGCTTCACACCAGCAACATGCTGCCGCGCGATTAAGCATCCCGTTTGTTCTAGAAGTCAGGAGAAACAGGATTGTGCTGCTAAAGGTGGTCTCAGCTCTGAGGTTATAATTAAATTTAAGCCTAGACACATTGAGAATCTGCGCACATTTACCCAGCTCGACCTAGATCACTTGAGAAGTGCATGCTGTCTCTGAGAACAGTTCTCGTATTTATAGCAATCTTTGAGGGTAAATTTAGTTGAATCACCTCAGCAGTTCTGCAAATTTCCAGCATTTGCAATTCTATGGGCTTTGATACTTTTTTGAATTTTTAAATTAAATCTTAAAATAATTCCTTCATCGTTCGTGCTATTTTCAAAATAATTTGCTAAGTGAAGAAGTCGGCCAAGTCTCATACTGGCGTAATGACTTTTTCTAACCATACTTCGTTCTCAAACTTTTCTGATCAACTATTATTCTGGGCGCGTCTTCTCACCTACTACCGTTGAGCTCATGAGTTACGTATCGTTCTCGCGACGTAAATCCATCAATTGCTGGAGACAGAATTACAGACGGTGTCTTCTGCTTATAGAATAAAGATGGGTAAAGCGACCATTTTTTTGTAGCCTTGATATTTGAAACTGCGGTTGACATTATTCCAAAAGAAGCCTGCTATGATTAGGGTAATTAGGATATGCAGGTTTAAAAGAAGAAATTTATGCAGCTTTCAGATGTATCTTCAATTGCAAGTAACAGTATCCAACAACATTTTAATTACTGTTTTACTGAATTTGCTTTTGTACTGTTTACTGGCTTACTGTTTTTGTAGCCCTGATATTTAGAAGTTGCTACCTGAAGCCACGCATCAGTCGCAGTCGTACCTACCTGGCGTATGGCGCAATACCAAACGAGTGCCTGGATGCTACGAGTTGTGTACACGAGTAAATGTTAGTGGATTATGGCTGGTTGAGCGCGTCATAAATGGCTCAAGGCTTCGAGGTGCCTGCCTTGAATCCCAAGGTTTTGAATGTCATGACGTTGGAATCTAATCGGAAAGTTTTAACTTCCTTTGACTTTCACTTCCTCTTTCCTATCAGTTCAATACATGTATTACAATAAAGTTATCGTAGTTTGGGGTAAAATAATGTTAAACTTACTTTTGATAGCCAGTGTATCACCGTCCTGTAATAATGTGTAGAGTTTTTCAGATCGGACGAAGCAACAATACTCTCAGTCAAACTGTTTGTGGTATTGTACACACATACACTCTGCCAACGCCCAAAGCTGAACAGGGTTGATGAAACTTCTGCATGCTTTTATTTTTACACGATCTTGTGTAATTCCATAAACAACACCGAATTCAAAACAGATGTCGGACTATCTTTGTAGAAAGTTCGCAATCAATGTATTCTTCACAAAAACTCAAAAAATCGAATTTGTAAATAATACATCGCAGTTACGTAATGAAAACATATAAATATGTCACATACTGTATTATTAATGTACTTTTAGTAGGTACTTGACGAATTTTTGATCACACAAAAATCGCCCGCACTTGAAAACATCCGATTTCGCCCTCGCAGTTATTCGAAACACTTCATATTGTTACCTAGTGAAATTACAAAATATCCACGTTGTCTATTTATCACAAAATGGTACCTCAGTTCCAAATCCATGTAAAATACAAAAAAAGCACATTGTGCAAGTCGTTTAGTTATACCTTCAAATCATCTTAAGAACAAATGACTACCAAAAACATTTCTTCCTCCGGACTTTGCACCCAGAGCAGAAAGAAATTTTTGAAAGCATTCGTTATTTTTGGAGCCTTATGAGTATATCATGAAAAAAACAAGCTCCTTCAAAAACTTTGTGAGAAGATTTTTAGTCACTGCTGTAGGAGAATTCGTTTAGTTAGCTTCCTCACGAGCGTTTAAATTCCCCGTTGATTTTATTTTTCGAAACAGCAATCTTTGACAAAGAAGATCTTCCCTACTCTTCTCAGTGTTGAAGAGTTTATAAGCAAAACTTTTTCTCTCATTCTAATTGATTTCCACGCAACTCCTATCATTAGAGGAAATAGCCGCACCGGTGTTATTCCTTCTGACGAACTCTATAATAGAAAATAGCGCATTTTCATGAATGTAATTCTCCGTTAAACAATTTAAATTGCCTTAATTGGAAGCAGAGCCGTATTATCTTACGGGTTCTTTATGAGTTTTGAAGTTTCGACAGATTTAAGCCATTACGCACTGAAACTGCAACTTTACGCAATGAACTGTACGTAATAAATCGTTTATAAATCGCAGTGCAACTATGGTAGTTGTTTCTGTAGTTATTCATTGCACGTATTTTAGTGATGTATTTGAAAATTCATTGCCCATATTGATTTTAGCGCCACCTCAAACTTAGCCTTAAGTTCCTTTTATTTCATGAAAAATCACTTTATTTATTTCTAAGTACAATTCTTCGTCGTCAGTACGTTAAAAAAACTTTTTCGTAAACGTTCACTGTTCCATACAATAGCATTGTGTAAGTTAAAAGAGAACAGCTCATCATAATATTTCTATGAAACATCTATGTAAACTATATTCGATAACTCGTGTGGTGAAAGGCAGTATATCAAAATGGTCACACGAATAAAATATATAAACATATATAAAATAAATAACTTTCGGTCATGTGAATAAAAGACAAGTATTCCTTGAGTAACTCAGAAATTGCAATCTAGTTTTAAAACGCTCTGTATCAAATGTTAAAAATAAATTGTTTTGACGTCAGGTAAAATTTTATAACGTTATACTGTTTGAGGTTACAAGTTTGCAGGTGGTTATGTGGTTATGCAATGAAGTTATAAGTTTGTAGTTACGTATTTATATACAACTTCGAGTGATTTATTGAGTGAACTGGCGAGCAATACTTCTAGAGAATGGGATTTGTTTATTTTTTATCTCTAGAATCAATACGTTGAGATCACCATTTGAAACCTGTGTAAAATCTGAACATTCATACTTCTACTTTTTATATCAATGTCGTGGCACTTTTTCTGCATTTTTTTTACTTTACTCTCCCATTGTTTAAGCAGCTCTTCCGACAATAATCTTCTTATCCTTGAAAAGATAACTAGGGAGAATTTTCGTATGTACATATTTACGTAAATTATGACTGAATATCAGAAATTGCGACGTGCAGGTAACTCACCGACGGCTGAAACGTAGGAGAATTGGGTATCGCAGCTACCATATCATTGGTTGGTCTGGTCTATTTCTGTGTTCTGAGAGAATTTGCACATAAATTACAAGGAAAGATCACAAATTACGACGTAATGTCATAAATAACAACGTTAACCCTTTAACTCCCAAGTGGACTGTACGGGCCTCTTTCAAAAAAAGTAATAATACATTGTGTTTCTTATTCAATTTGTTCACAAATGTGTCCTTTGAACTTCACTGCCGAGTGGCAGTTTCTTCCACATCTTGATAACAGTGGCTACCTAATGCCAGTGTTGGTTTAGCGATAGTGGTTGTCATAACGGTAATGTGAGTATAAAAATGTGGGCGTTAAAGGGTTAAGGCTACTCAGGGACGATGTAAGAGCAGTGCGTCTGCCTTTCAAGGCATGCAGGGTTGTCCCCCGGGCACAGGGCCTGCCTGTCGGCAGATGAGTGTCCTTGCGAGTAGAACTATGAGGAAACAGGATTTAATTACTCCACAGGCGGAATGGTCAGTATGCGTGAACTATTAACAACTTAAAATCAAGCGAAAAATTTGGAGCGGTGAGTCTTGGGTATCTATGGATTGTAGTAGAAGGTAAATTTGAATGAAATTCAAGTGATGGATGCAGCTGTTGATTAGAATTCGAATATAATCGTATCGGAAAGAAAATGCAGCTTATGAATTCAGTTGAATAAATACCGATGGCCTACATCTTTTAAAACTGAACAGAGAAATATTATCATTTTTCATCAGAACAATCCGAAATGAATTCAACGAAATAATCTATCTCGATCGTGTTATCAGTCATTAACTAACGTGAACTATTTGAATCACGTGAACAGCCTTGAAGCGTACTTTTAAAATAACTTCTACGTTAGAATATTCCTTTTTTTTAGACTGATGTACTCTTAAGTACTTATTCATATTTTGAATACTTGACGACGAATTGAGCTCTTATGAAATGAATATTGGTTAACGTTTGATATATGTTTCATTCATGCGTTTATTACTTTGGATAAAATGATAAAAAACGCATAAACGTTTTGTCAAGGTTTTAAAAAATAGTACAAAAGTAAGAGAAGCAAATAAGAACATTAGGATAAATGTGACTGTGAAACTTTTATCGTGTTTTCAATGAAAATGCACTCAAGATTCAATACAAAATATTTCCCAACGAAAATTCGGAGAAAGTTTTGCTAGAGTAAAAAAAGAGCGAGAATAAGTTCGCTCAACATTTATACATTCTACATGAAAAATTATTTCTGGCTCTGCCCAGGGATTTTACGAAAGCTTTAAAATCGAAGTGATAGTTCCTTGAAGCAATCTGAATTCATCCGACATAAATAATACATTACGAATAAACTGGTACTCTGCTCACGGATTGAAGAGAAGGATTAACTTGAAATTATAGTTTCTTGAGGCAATGTGTTGTAACGATAGTAGCAAGGGTCATGGTATACGGGTGGCAAAGAACGATCTGAAAGACTGAGATCGGCTTAAAATGCAGGTGTTCGTCATCCTGTTCTGACCAATGTTCAACATCGGCTACACGCATCTGTTGGGGCACGTTGCTGTCCCAGAATTTCTTTCGAACTTACTCGCTAAGCATAGTAGGATAGTTATAGAACGAGGTATTGTTCCATCCATAATTTTAAAAAAGAGCTGTCACATATTGATAAGCCAATGATGTAAATTTATTTGCGTCTATTGACTCAAAAAATATTCAATTTTCATAAATTTCTACTTTGTTGTTAAAATTGTTTACTTCACAATGATGTTAGATATGACCATGCAATATTCTCATTCTTACGAGGAATTAAAGCTTAATTTTTGCACATATGTGTCACTGTAATTTTTCTATCCGACTTCTGATTCAAGAATGGTAAAAAAGGTTTCATTGCAGTAGAGAGTACAGTGTGTGTAATGCTACTACAAAATAATTTCCCATGCTGAACTTCAATGCAAGTTGAAAAATGAGTACTGACAAGGTACACAAGTTCTTAAAATTATTAAGAGCTGATCCTAAAAATTTCCTTTAAACTGAAAGTTTCACAGGCCGTAGAGGTGGTCACAGAGTGAGTGATGCATCCATCAGTGCTGAGTGTGACTTGCTCCCCGCTGGGCTTGGCAATATGTTACATTGCCCGCATAATGGCCACCTAGCTCATCAGACATAATTTCTCCATTGCACGTGTAAACCATTATAAGTACGCGTAAACCATTCATACCTGCAAATCGAACTAAATTGAACTACTCGTGATTTTTCCCATATGTTTATGCAAGGATGACATTCACAGTACATCAGTATAAAATATTGATTCCTCAAATAGAAGGACTATAAGGGTGACTATAGAGATTTTGGAGAACACTTGGCTAGGGATCAAATTTAGCTTAGATGTACTCTGGGCAACGAATAGACGACGAGCAAAATTTTTCAAATTTATGAGTTATCTAAAAAACTTTTGCCATTATTGCTGTCATTGACGGAAATTTGACTCCTCTATTGCCCATAGTTTATTTGAAACGAAAGTTTGGAATTTAGGGAAGTCCTTATGTGTACTCTGTGCATTTGAAAAACATTGCTACATTTTGATAACTACGTTGTGATTTCATCAACGTTAGCAAATTTCACAGAACGAAAGAAGCCTTTTTAACAACAGAATCAACGGCTCAAGGTTGCAGTGTAAAATGAAGCAAGATGCATTTTGCATGGAATGAAATTTAGAAAGAAATTCAGAAAGCTTGGTAATCACACAAAGGTTAAAACAAATGCACTGAGATTTCAATTAAAATCAACTTGTGATTCCTAAGCTAAAGTGAGAAAATTTTTTCATGCCTTTTTATGGTTTCTTTAATTTGAACACATGCAAGATGAGCTTGGCATTCCCTTCCCACAACTGTTTCTGTAAACATATATAATTTGAACCAAGTTAATATGGAAAGGAATACTTCGAGCTCATTTGTCATAGTTTCGATTTAAATAATACTATCCCAGACATATTTTCATCACGCTTATTCAAAAAATTATAGAAACAATCAGCCCTTCACAATGCAATTATCTGAGGAGAACTCTCTCATACTAAGGATGGTGCAGATAAAAATTAAGCATTAAAATCAGCTCAGCAGCTTTCAATGAATGCAAACTTAAAATTTCTTGTTTCATTCCATACATTTCTCACACGTAAGTTTGCAGAAATTGGAGCGTGGGAATTTGCTGACCATGTGGCAAAATTTTGCGTTAATCAGTTATAAATATCTAGGAAATGAATTGTTCGAGCAGTTCATTTGTAAAAACAACTATGGAGTGACAGCAACCCATTATTAATTCACCTTAGCAGGCACTTTGCCAACGCAATGACACAACAGCAAGAATTCAATCCGCTCAATGACTACAGAGCAAGAAGCCGTTTATAAGATGAGACCACGGTAAGAATTCGACCAGCTCTGTGACACCATACACAGGGAAATGCAGCACACTCGATGACTCCAGAGCATGAAATCGATTAGCTCGATGAGACAGAAAAAAATACGAAAATGAAATCAGTAGAATAATAAGATTGTAAAAATTGGATCAGCTGTATGACAACATTGTAAGAATTCGACCAACTCAATGACTCCTGAGTCCAATCCGGTAAAAAGGGATTTCAACACACTCAATTACTCCCTAAGAATTCCTCCTGCTCAGTGACTCCTGTGACCCAGGTCACATAGTATCATATCTTAGGCCAACAACGCTCAGTGATTCGAACACACACACACATATGGATGCGCTCTGCGCGACGTTAAAGTGGTTGCTCAGCAGCATCGTATGATCTGCTATCACCAATATTGTGGCAAAAAACAATTCGTGGTGTCTTACCCGCACTAAATATACTTCACGTTTTTTTTCAAGTTCCCAGAGGAACGTACTTGCGAATGTTCTTGTACACTGTGATGGCGGTGAGTAATTTTAAATTACTAACGACCGTTACTAATGAGTTACTAGTTTACTAATGACCGAGGACCGTTGCTAATGAGTTACTAATTTACTAACGATAGTATCTTTAGTAATTTTAAAATTGTTAATGATAAGAAAGTGGTTTTTGTTCGTTGTCCGACATGATTTCACAAAATTGAACACTATACCGGAAAAAGAAATATATTCATAAGCTAAGTCGAATCCGTTATTGTCGTGGAGGGCACTTAGTATATTAACTTTCAATCAGAACCATTGCTGTTCAAGGCTTTGCGCCAAAAGTGATATATTAAGTCAAAGTATTAAAAACCTCTCACAAGTTCTTGAATTGATACATGTATTAAGCACTACTCGAATCCCATTATTTAAATTTAAAGCCCATTTTTACAAGAATCTCAACTCAAAAACTTTTCTAGCAGGCTGGTTAAATGAAAATTAATTAATAAGGTTTTGAATGAAACAAAATAAACTACATTTTATTCTCAAGAAGTTCACACGTTTACACATTTTCTCCCGTGGTGTTGTATTACTACTTGGATCTATATTTTTCCTATATGGAATTGCACATTAAGATCCACAAACTTCAATGAAGGTATTTTAAAAATCCGGATTACTAATTTCATTCTGCGGATCGCTTTTTGTTATAATTGCTCATTAAGATCATTGGGTATAGTGGATCCTTAACCCTTATAGTGTTCAGTGGAAGTTATGCTGATATAGTGAAAAACTTTTCTCCCTTCTGTTAATCGTAGCATAGAAAACATTTATCAGAACTGTCATCGCTCCCACACAAAGGCATGCTCGGTATCCAGTTTACCGCAGCCTAACATCTGCTGCTGAGTGAAGAACTTATTCCCGGTGTCCAAATGATGAATAGGCCGGGAATAAATTATCTAAAGGGTAGTCAAACAAATTTGTAATAATCTTATTTATTTTGCATGGCAAAACTAAAGTAGTAACAATAAATATGCTCCGCTCGAACAACGTATTGCTTTTACTTAAAAGAGTACAGACAGAGATCGATTTGCTTGGTTTGTACCGTAAATTTGTGAAAGTGTTGTTAGAAGTTAACGATGTTAATCCTGGAATTGGTATGACGAACAAAAACTATAATAACTTTTGAAGTTTTGTTCAAGATATGAGCCAGACTTGTTTGACTTAAATCTCACGTCCCTTTCCCGGCATTGTTCTGTAAGTTCTTAAAATGAGCAAAGCGTGTACGTTGAAATAGTAGAACAAACTAAACTCAGAAACTGTGCTCAACCGAACTTCTTTCCACCTCCACCATAACCACCACCGAAACCACCCTTCTTGCCACCCTTCTTTCCGCCACCACCTCCATAACCACCGCCCACAATCTGCACCAGCTGCACAGGTTGCTGGTACTGAGGTTGGTACTGCTGAACTTGAACTGGTTGGACGTACTGCACACGCACCGGGCGAACACGGACCGGCCTCACTCGGACGAGCTGAACCGGGATGGCTGGGATAGTTTGCTGGTATCCGCCGTATCCTCCTCCAAATCCGCCTCCTCCAAATCCAGGTCCTCCTCCAAATCCTTGTCCTCCAATTCCACCTCCTCCGAATCCGCCTCCTCCAATTCCCCCTTTTCCAAATCCTCCTCCTCCAATTCCTCCTTTTCCAAGTCCTCCTCCTCCAAATTCACCGCTGTCAAAACCGATACCAGGCCCTCCACCAAATCCAACTCCCCCAATTCCTCCATCTCCGAATCCACCTCCTCCGAATCCACCTCCTCCGAATCCACCTCCTCCGAATCCACCTCCTCCGAATCCACCTCCTCCTCCGTATCCACCTCCTGGGGCGATGGCCAAAATAGTACCACCACGGCCAAATCCTCCACGACCACCTTTTTTGCCTCCTCCTTTTCCTCCTGGAGTGGTCTCAACTGCGGCCAGGAGGCACAGCACCGCTGTCACCGTCACCGTCAAATTCTGCGTAACGTAAAAACAAAATCAAAATTGAAGAACAAACCGGATTTATCGCTAACTTAGACATTCATTCAAAGGTTGTCACTCACTAACCATGATTGTGTTGAATGTGGGTAAAATCTCAGTTTCAAATCTATAATAATACTGTATTCGGAAACGTTTGGCGTTTTTTTTAGTTAAAGAAACGAATATTGTGTTAGTTGGTGTAGTAAAAGTTACTAAATTTCTTGACCTTAGAGGAAACATATTTGGAGGCGCAATTTTTGGCTCTTTTTTGAGAGCAATTGAAACAAGAATGTATAGGAAATATTTTTATTGTTTTCACAATTATAGCAGCAAGAGAGGGAAACTCCAATACTTCTGAGCATAGACCAACCACCGTAGCTCTGCTACTGAGTTACTCTGCAAGAGCACGACGAGATGCATTTTATGCTTGATTTTTATTGAAAACAGCGCATTTGCACACCATTGTTAGACAAATGTTTTTATTTCGTACGTCATGCAGTAGGTTTTTCATTCGTTGTTGGTTACGTGCTTCAATCGTTAGATATTGAATGCTGAACAGAGAGTTGGCATTAAGTGGCATTATGAAGGAATAAGTTTGAAATACTTCGAAATGATTTTGCTGAAAACGGACATGATTAAATTGTCACAGAGTTATAAGAGTTTACCGCTAAATAGCTCTAACTCTACGACTACGAACGATGTTTTTATTTGTATTCTATTTAGAGCTGTAAAAAAGGTATCTGCGAATGTACTGACTATTTGTCATGTAACGTGAACATCTATATATTTTGGAACATGAAGTTACACTCAGTAACATCTGCTTGGGCCTGAGAGTTTCGTTTACACATAACCCAGATTAACTTTTTCGCCGCCTGCAAGCATGTTTTTCGCCGACTAAGCGATTTAAGTGATTAAATCGCTTAGGTGGCGAAATAACATGCCTGCAGGCAGCGAAAAAGTTAAAATTGGAACACGTGATTCTATCGCGTGTTAACAGTGTGCGTGCTCTTCTCCCTTAAAATGATCATTTTCTGAAGTCTCCTTGATATTCATGGCGGAAATTTTGACCAAAATCAATTTGCCTGAAATATTACTGATTGCATAGAAACTTGTATACCTAAGACCCCTGTTAAATGTCTCACGGAACAATCATGTGGGAATACTTTTAATGTAAAATTTTATCTGTTTCGTAAATATAGCGTGGTGGATTTTTGGTGGTCACTATTCCGTGAATTTTTCCATCAAAATTTACACTAAATGTTGAAAAAACGTATATAAACTTCCAGTTTCTGATTTCAGGGGCTGGGATTTTCGCGTATTCTTCGACAGCAAAAATGATTCACTTGTTGATAATCCTTTGTCGATAGTTCATAAGATAAAGGATTCACTTTGTTAATTTTTTAAGAGAACGCTAGGAAGATATGGGTGCATTTTTCGGTTGGTGAGAAGAATTACGTCGTGAGCTATTTCAAAATTCGATTTATCAATTAAAACGTTTGCGTTAAGAAATGCGTTATTCGCCAATTGTAACATTTCCTGAAACGATTTAGTAGAGTTCGTCGGATGAAGTTAATCATACTCTCATTGAGGGGATTTCTACTGAATACAGGATTGTTGCTTCTGTGGCAAGTTTTGTGAGAACAATTTTATGTAACTTGGTCAAACACAAAGTACATGGTGAATATTTGCTCATCATTTGCGATTCGAGTACTTCAAACAGAAATATATTCAAAAAAATGTAAGACAGTTTCAAATACGACTGCTCTATTTGTAACAACACAGCTTTAGAAAAAAATTAATTCGGTCAGAAGAAAGATGTATTATCGAGACGATTGAAAGGCAACGCATGCAATATTTCAATTTTTTAGGATTACACCCTATACAAGAAAACAACTGTAGGCATGAAACGATATTCAAGTCTTGGAAAATGCTTTCGAAACAAATGGCGTCAACTTGGAAAGAATTGGAAGTTTTGTGAGTCATCTTGTTTTTCGATTGAGAGACAGGAATGATTAAATAAAGATTTTGAAACATTCAGAGTAATAACTACAGGCTTAGAACGGGCAACCTTTGATACTTTTACCACCCATTCAAAATTTTTGCTCCGTTGGTGACATCAATGAATTTTAAACAGCTCTTTCTAGTCAAATTTTCATCACAACTAATGATTTAATATTTTGCCAATGAATTCGGCTGGGCTTTTGTTAAAAAGCGAGTATATATGTACATAGTGAAAATGCGTCCCATTTCATGCTGAAATCGATTGTCAAACATTCAGATTTTGGTTTATTCGTGTCAAAGCGACCAAAATAATAATTTTTTGGGTTCATTGGCTCATGGCTAAATCTTTCCTCTTAAACTTCAAAAACGTAGTTCAAGTGAAGTTGTACGACGCGAATATTTTGGCTTGACTTTCCGGAAAAGTTCACTTAAAAATCATCGAGTGAAAGAAAATGATAATCGATAATAAAATAGCCCAACAAATATAATTAAGGATGTTTAATAAAAACGGCAAATTCATATTTGAGCTCATTCATTATATATTTTATGAAAACATATATATATATATACGTCATAGTTCATGGACTGGAACTCGAAGTATATACAGTTATTTTCAAACTAGCAACCAATTTTGTGCAGGCCTCGACCTCACATATGTACGGTCACCATGGGTTTCTGAGCAACTTTTCCATTCATTTAGGGACTGACAAGGAAGATACACCAAATTCCAAGTATAAAGTAAATTCACTCAATTCCTTGTATAGAGTTCACAATTGCCGATTCAAACATTTCGTCAGGGATCTTCCAAACTTGAGGCAGTGTTATGTAGGCTTCTCTAAGTATTTTCAACACCAACATGAAAAATCTTTCACGAACACTCAAACCTGAGATTTGTATCATCCACATACGCTAAGATGTGATTTTCGGTTGTTAAAAATTCTTTCGTTTATTTGATAATTTTTCGGTTTGTCAAATATCAGTAAACAATACAAATATAAAAACACAAAGAGGGTACTTATTTGGTCCTGGTGTCCTTCTTCAAAAACCAATTTAGCGATGGCAATTTACTTTAGTTGCTAACAACCCGAATTTCAACATATTATTACCCTATTGCCTCAATTATTATGTAGTAAAATAATAACACAGGTCTAATTAAACGCAAATCTCATGTCAGTGATAACGAAAGATACACGTATACTAAAAAATCACTTAATTTTAACATCGAAAGATAGAGTTATCTGATGTAAATAAAATTTAAGTACGCTCATGACAGGATAAATGATTTTACATGATGATCAAACCATTATTGGTGCTTAAAGAGAAGATTTCACGGAACACTCACAAAATTCATTTTGGGCTTCTGCTGCCTCGCTGGACTAGTAAATGCTGCTGTTGTCTCAAGACCGTCTCTTTTATGCATGAGTTTTGTCAAGGAGACCGACCAACTAACGTAGAACTTGACCGCACCAGGTCACAGGTTGGGAGGAAATTTCTCCTTTTTTGTCACCCGACTTCTGCTGGCCGAAGCTCTTCTGCTTATGCAACCAGCGGTCTGACCTTCGCTGTTAACTCCAGAGTGCAATTGGTATTTTGGCCACGCTGCAACTGGAAATGCTTCGAATGTGCGAACTTCTCAACCTGTAATATATGAATACCGTTTAATGGCATAGCACTGAGTTTCATATTTCTAAGTATTCTCAGCATGCTTATCCTATTTTATTGCGGGATAAGACCATCAGTATTTTTTACCATCTACTGCTATTTAAATTGCCTGTAACTCATATAAAAACATTCAATAACGAAAACGTGTTCTGCGTTAAAGTCATTTTTTGAGCTTGTAAACTTAAAAAATGGTTACGTGTAATTAATTCCTTTCCAAAGGTGTTGGAGAATTAAACATCAAGTGAATGAACATAAAACTATATTCAGTGTGTTTGATCTAATATCTAAGACAGCTCTGGAAAGACGCTACGAGTGTTTGATGTTCAACAGCTCATACCATTTCTTTAGAATTTGATTCTCTAAAGTTGATTCCCTAGTGAAAGATGGCATCTTCGACCGCGATTGGATTAAATCAAAATCAAATCAAGATGTTCAGCAAGCCATGAGCAAATTTTCAGACTTCCTCCGAATTTTATTAGAGATTTTGAGTGTAGTCATTTCATTAAGAATAACAATCCCCTTATATTATGAGTAACTTCAATACAATGTTAGAAAAACATTTTTAAATTATCCATGAGCGCGATGAAAATTCCAAAACTCATGATGAATTGTTAAACGGTTTGGTATGTTATATTATTGTATTAACTCATTATCATTTCATAAAAATGAAGAGTAGGATGGCATCATTTCTAAAATAAAAGAAATTACTCCGTGCATTGAATGACCGCTTAAAACATTGATAGGATTGCATTTTTCGTGTAAGGGCTAAGAGCTTCTTAAGTCATAATTAATAGCCAAATGTAAGCTCCAAAAAAATATGTGTCAGCAACATCTCTTTTGAATGCAGGATAATGAAGTATCTAATGGAATATTGAGAAGTGTAAGCTGTTGTGAGAAGCCCGTCGCTCAAGTTGGTTGTGGAACACTTATGAGAAATCGAGGTGGCATCCAAATAGGTTTCCAGTTAGAAACGATCCTTCAAGACAAAATTAATCTATATGGTAATTTAGTTTAAACCTCCCACACCACAATAATGGTGTTCCGATGCGAGGAACGAGGGTGTCGCCATTGAGTACTGCATTGAAGAAAAGGTAAACAATACACGAGGTGTGTACCCATTCCCTGCGTATAGAAACAATAAAATTTATATGAATTTATGAAAAATGACAGAAGTAAAAAAAATCCGAAAGATGCAATATATGGTAAAACGATGAACCTAAAACAATGTTCCTTATCAAAATCAAAAACAAATTCTAATTGGACAAAAGGATGGAAGAGTCAATTGCCGCTGTTGACACTGCTGAATATCAAACATTAATTAAAGTATATTAAATAATGATAATTGATTTTCCACCTTCAGAATAAGTGGTTTTGAATTATTTTACCGTTATAGTGAACAACCCCAAAAGTGCGAATAAAATATGTTGGATATCGTAAGAAATAGGCATTAATTTCTGTCAGCATATCTTTTGATGATAGATTATACTTTGATGATAGACAATTTTGAAATGCAATGGGCTACAGATAGTATGATTGATTGCTTAGAACAATAGTAAGGAAGTAAGGGACGTAATTCCCGGGCAAAAAAAATCGAACATAAATAGCAAAATTTTGTATTTTGGCCTTTTTATTGAAGGAATTTACTGTGTAAAGTTTAAGAAAGTGCACTAGAAGAGCATAAACAAATGTGCGTTAAGCAACCCACTTTTGAGGGATAAAAACGGTTCCAATATTAGAAAAAATATATTTAGTTATAATTCATGATTCTATTCACTGTTTGCAAAATATTATAGTGAAATTGTCTAATTAATGAGTAAGAACTTGAAAAAAGTTTGTATTTGCTAAGCATAAAAGCGTAGACCAGTGCATCACATATGATTGCTCTCTAAGTAATTGACGATTTTTCAGTATCTGGGTTCATATTTCATTAAATGAGAGGAAGCTGCAGAATTATCCTCTAGGGAAGTTATTTTTGCGTAGAAGATGCAGGAACTTTGATGTTATTCAATATTATTCTATGATATCATTATTTGATATTATTCAATGGCATTATAATTATTTGATATTATTCTATGATATTATTATTTGATATTATTCTTTGATTTTATTTTATGACATTACAATTCATTGTTATTATTATTTGATATTATTTTATGACATTACAATTCATTGATATTATTCTATGATATCATTTTATGGCATTATCATTCATTGCTATTATGTTATGATTTTATCATTATTTGATATTATTCTCTCGAGCGAGGTTTTTCAGCGCCGTTGCAGGCGGTGTGGAGCTGTAATTACCATCATTATGTACGCCAGTACGCCAGTATGTATGTACGCCAGTATGTACGCATTTATTGGGTATTAAATACTTAGGGCACAAAATGGCCCTAATTACTGATTACGATGCTGGGATGCATGTAATCGTATTTTAATATCGCACGTATCAATGAAACTTAAACTGGCGCATATCATTATACACGATTATTACTTCGTGTAAAAAATTAAACGTAAACGTAAATATGAGAGTAAAAAGAAAGTTTCATCAAAAAAATCAATTCGTAATCCTATATTAGTAGCTTATAAAAATTTATTTAAAAATACAAAGCCGAGAAAAACTGATTTTAAATGCTTCAAACAAACCTAATAAAATTGCAATGGCCGTGTGCGTAAAGAGAATCCTTTTAGGTATCTTTTCTTAATGTGCATTGTTCAGTATCTATTAATAGTTTACAGGTGCCAAACACCAAAAACTAATGAGGCAACATACCGTGGTCGTTTCATATTTGCTTGACTATTATGTCAAAACCTTGGCATCTGGGCAACGTTGAAGGAACCAGACAATATTGCCGCTCATCGGCAGCAGAATAAATTTTTCAATGGAGAAAACGATGGTGATATCATTTTAGCGGTTCGTTTTTTGCTTTTTGTGGTTACAAATTCATAGAATATATGAAAAATGAATGAATTCATTGTAAATAAAAGATGAAGTAATCTAAAAATTCTACTTAATAAAAAATTTATGTAAACTTCACTACTAAGCCTCCTTCTCTTAAATGAAGTATGTTCTAGCTCTGAAATAATCATTTTGTTCCACGCACTCAACTAGTGACCGTATTTTGATTGTATCAACTAGAAATATAGCTACATTACCCATTGAAATTTTTTTCCTCGCGAAACATTTATGCAATCATCTTGCAAGCAGTAGTTCTGAGTGTCTTCAAATGGCGCTGTATTCATTCAAAAATACTCTCAAATTGAAATAAAGTCTAAAACGATAATGTCTTTATACTCGATAAAACTTCTTGAAGTAATACTTTTTTAAAATATGTTAAACTACTCCAATCAAAAATCCCTGACTTCAGTCAAACTCTGATTAATGCTTATATAAACATAATCACTTTACGAACCTAGCAGCATCTGAAAAAGTTAATAAACTGTAATCACATGTTATAGTGGTGAAGAAAACCACATTGCCATTCCCCAGTTATTATATTTGGTTGATTTCGTATTTGAAAAATGAATGTACGTCTGCGAATATTCACGATAGCGTCAACAAACCTGTTCACGAAGTCTTTGTTTACTATTCACTGATGAAATAAAGTCACGAACAATCCATCAGTAGAGAAAGGATGGTCAAATGACCCATCCGCCGATCATTTCATGAGAGCATTTCAAATGAATAAAGAGTGAGCTGCATTACGCACTAATTAACAAATTTAATATGACGTCGAGCCCCGTTCGTTCTAATATTCGTGGTCATCACTTGCAGTGATCTGGCATTATTTCAAGACTAACGAAACCTTAACTCGGACAGAGCCAAAAAAAACTCCTAAAAACATTCTGGAGCGTCTACAAACTGGCTGCTAGGTTTCTGCACAATCATGGGGTAAAATTTCGGTGAAGAAAGAGCCATGTTTAAAGTTTTTGCTCAAAAAACAGAGGTTGTTTCTTGTCATCATTTGAAGTTCCAGTTTTTTGCTCGCAATATGCCCTAGTGGCACAGGCAAGAGTTTTTCCCCAGGTGAACTTGGCAGTGTATGGCGCAATTTTTTGCATTTAAAATACTGTCATCTTAATAGTTAGTTTTCTGGACGAAATATATAATTACAGAGCGGTTTCCTTTCCATTATCATCTTCTAGCGAATGAATTTGATCTGTGATAATAAATAAAAGTTTCTTTCTTCGAAGTTAAAGCACAATTTTTTCTAGTTTTGCAAGTACACATCATTCGAGAATTATTTACAACATTCTCAAAATAACAACAATGACAAATATCACGGAAAATAAATTTCAGGAGAAAATTTTTTGATTATATAAAAATGGTCTATAATGATCATTTCGCTTAGAATCTACGACCAAAATTGATTAAACATTTTGTTGGCAATGGTCACCGGATTAAACGGTAAATTATTCCTTAAGTGAAAAAATAAGCCGCTATCCCTCGTGTATCCTCTTGAACAGGGGCTCCCAACCTGTGGTATATTTGCTTATCTGGGGCAATTCATTTAATAATAACATAAGGAATAAAAAAATAGGTTCAAATGTTTTTATTTCCAGGTATTTATGTCTATATATCACTGAATACATTTTTCAAAGACGGGGACACACCTATCAGCGAAATCGTGAAGGGGTACAAGGTCAGAGACAGGTTAGGAACCTCTGCTCTGCAATATTTAAATATTGTTGTGCCAAATGCGCATCACAGTACGAGGGCAGGACAGCACGAACCTTTAGAACTAGAGTTGTTGAGCATAGAGGCGTTGGTGACCGCATAAGGCGGGGCTAATCCAGCTGTTCAGAAACATACTCTCCTCGTATTTCACGATATGTTGGTTACCTGTGTGTGACAAATTTCAAAATCCAGCCCAGACCAATATTTATAGTTCAGAAAAATGAACCTAACACTGTTCAAACCTTTTTTTAATAAATCTATATATACACACAGCAAGATCAGTTTTAAAATCTGCATGATGGTTTATCGCGTTATTTCGTTCCTGTAATTTTTTCGATTCTATTATTTGTGAAAAGAGCTCTGAGTTTGGTGTCTAATATGTTCTAAATTTCCTCATACCCTAGTAAGCTTTTTTTTTGCCCGAAAGAGAGGCATAATCTCTAAAACTCTGAGTGTGATGATTTTCAGAGTACTTAGGATACAACACTCACATAACGCAACAAAATTCGCTCTCTCCAAAACCGATATCGAAGTACTTTCAAGTTCTTATAGAGTTGAGTAAAAAACGCAATCACCATGACGACGTTGCTGGCAAGCATTGATCAGAAACTGGTTTTTAGTTTCAGTTTTTGCGGTTCCTAGACCTTGAACTGCTGACACTCATCTTAGCTGCAACCTCAACCGATGACTGACGAAAGTAACTACGTGCGGACCTGTGGTCAGATTATCAGGAGAACTCGCTGTGTTGTTTCGGACTAAAAACCTGGATGAGACTTCGCAGCCGCATCTTAAAACTGGTCATTGGTATCGACGTGAGTTAGAATAATTTTATCTTTTTATATCGGACTCTGTCTTGGGTATCGGCATGAGTTGGATAAATTTTTTCTTATTGTATCGGTCCCTGTCCGTAGTATCGGCATGAGTTTGATGAATTTTACTTTACTGTATCGGAGTTTTCCAAGCCTAACTGTGCATAGCATGACATGACAATAAACTTAGCAAGCATTTTGATTGCCTGCAAATATTGGATGAGTTCATTTTGGAATAAAGGTTAATCGTTTTCTTTCGCCAACGTATTTTCAGAGCTTAACTATTATTAGTACGTAAATTACTTTAGGGAGGTTTACTTCTCAGCAGTTACAAAATCGTCCATCATTTTTCACAGACGTTTTCACAGTATGATGATATGATGATTTTTTCAATATGATTGAATGATGGGAAATTTCGTAAAGTTCAGATATATTTGAATGATAATTCTTTTAGCATGAAAGGTAATGTTAAATTATTCTGAAAATTGAATGTAATCATGAAACTACTCGTAATTAATTTCGACTGCAAATATTCGTATAGAAGAATCATCTAATCATTTACGAGCTGTTGTTTCACCTGCAAAGCGCCCCGTGTACTTCCGCAAGTACTTCACACAGCGACTACCGAGAGCGAAAGTAAAATTATAACTTTTTTCTTATCTAAGTCTATAAATCTTCGGTGCGTATTCACTGAAAACCCAAGCGAAATTCTATTCTGTGTTACTTGACATCAACACTTAGCGCAAAAACGCATGAACGACAGTTCACGGGTGTCTCTGTTATTTTTGTTTGCGCTCTGAGAGGCTGAAATTTCCTGACATCCAAACTTTGTTGCGGTCGTACACAAAACAGCCAAAAAATTAGTAGTAGCGTGCTTGTGTTCAAGTTTCAAAAGCGTAGCTCAGAGAGAAACGTAAATGTAACGTAAACGTAACTCAGAGACAGCACGCGTCGCACGCACTCGGAAATAAAATTAATTATACATATATCGTCACTCAAAATTTTACTGAACAAAATAAATTGTTCATGCAATAAAAAATAAAGTATAACAGCTCTTTTTAAAAGTTTTTTGATCTTCAATGGTTCATTAATATTCCATGAAAATATTAGAATCAAAAACCGTACGTCATACACAGAATTTAATTTGTTCAAACGTGTCTTTGCTTCAGTGTTTCTTTCATGTTCTGCGTTGATTCAAACGTTTGAATTGTGTTTGGTTCTAGTCGTTCATTTTCTATTTAAACGAAATGGAAAAATAGGAGATTAATCACGCGCATGTGTTGAGTGTAGTTGTGTGCAAAGAATGTTTTTTTGTTTCTTATTGGTCTGTTTCTTAGAAATTTCAGTTATATGAAATAAAGAAGAATGTTTCAATTGAAAACGTTTCGGAATACTCAGAATTTAATCTCCAACGCATTAAAACCTGGTAATGGGAACAGTGGGAATTTTCGCTACGTGTCTTTTGAATAATAATGCAAAACGTAGAAGACCTCGTTATAGTCTTGAATGACCGACTTTAAGAATAAATGCCTAATTCACACATCGGAGTTTTAGGATGATTATTGCACAGACAATCAAAATTAATCCTATGCGTGAACGTGTCTTTGATGTACTTCTTTTCAATATCTTGCATTATTAGTTGAGACCTTTGTTTCAAATACACCTGAGGCTAAAATAACGGAAGGTGTTTCTCCGTATATGATGGCTTCGATGCTTGCAAATGAAAGAGTCATGCCAGTGTATTCTCAGAATATCATTTCATTGCACGGAATTCAAATTGTGACGCAGGCTGCGAAAAAACATATCGTAAAATACTTTAGTTGAGTTTCTGAATTCTTAAAGCTCGTCGTATTGAATTAAAAAGCTCGCCATAAAGAATTTATTCATTACTATCGCATATGTTCCAAAAAAATATGTTCTCTGGTGTTTCATTCTGATGTACTTTCAACATGAATTAAAAATTCCTCGAGTGCTTCAGCAAAGCCATACGCCAAAGTTCAATTTATTTTAATATGAGTCAAGTCAGTGAGCAAACGTTCCTCGTTAAAATACCAAGGCGTAACTTAGTGGTTAAACGCTTTTTGACTTGTGTTATCAGTCAGAATTATTCCTTGCACGCACTCTATCTCTGAATGTTACACGCCGTTTTAATTCTGTTGAACATAAGTTCAATAACGCTTGAAATACTACGAACTTCGTTGAGCATCAAACGTTGGATGCTCCCGAAATCCTATGGTTGCGTCTTCTGCACATGCGCCATAAGTAGTAAGCACACCTAGCTTTTATTTTATTTGTTCAGAGTTGATTCATTTTAAGGATCTGGTTTACTGAGGGTTGCTCTCATATCGGTAAATGATGGGAAATCTATAAATCTTTCAGATGTCGTGAACAGAGAAGAAAAACCATAGAGAAAAATGTGCATTGATAGACACGGGCATTTACTTTCTAAAACGCCTTTTAATTGCTCGAAATGCCCACGACCATTTCCATGCAATTTGGAGTCTCCGTTATAGTGTTGAAAATTATTGGATAGTGCACACGTAATCTTTGTATTGAACTTTTATATCGTTGTGGTTTGTGAAGCAAAAATATACAGTCGTGGTCATGTTTGAAGTTGAAAAAGAGTCATTTTTTCTCGTGTATTCCTATGAACAGGTCGCTGAGACTGTTTTCAAAAAATATTTATTTATGAACGGTAAGAAAAGTACCAGCAATTGAAATTATTTTAATAATGAAGATTCACAAGACTGACTATAGTAATGATGTATGAAATGGGATGATTAATAGAAAATTGATTAAACAGATATGCTTATTACCTTCATAAACAAATATGTTACATCTTTTTAAACAGGGAGGGAAAAGGCTATCTAGGTCTTCCAATGTGTTTCGTGATCGAATTTTTTTTTTGCTGCTCGAGCAGAACCTTTATCTCAGGAATCGATATTTCAGGAATCGACTTCTTAGAAATCAACATCTCTAGAATCAATTTCTTAGATATGTTTTTGCCGGCAATTTTGTGCGGTTCAAAGAAGAATGACCACTCACCATCAAAATTTGTGCTCATATTACCGTTAATATGACAACAGTCATTAAACTGGCACGGCATCAGGTTGTCACCGTCTTCGGTCACCGTGAACAACTCGTGGCAGAGCTAAGGTTTGTTGATGAAAAACTCACAGAGGTCTCCTCGAAGATGTGTGCCGGTGGAGTTGATTCATGCATTCCCATTTGTTAGTTATCGTTATAATATAAAGAAATTTCGCACCTCTATTGGAAAGGCACGTTTGTTGACATGTTATGAATTTGATCAAATTTCAAAGCAATAGAGCCGTCTGAAGTCTGTTTCCAGGTCGTTTTTAAAGCTTGTTCGAATTCAATTTGCATATCTGGGCAGATCAACCCGCCTAGAACATGTTGCTGAGTTCGATGTATTCTTTCCGTTAGCCTTATAAAATATTGTCTTTCAGATCATTGGAAATTTATGCAGCACTCACTGCGCAAAAATTTATGTTTTGCAAATTTATTCTCTAAGTTCTGAATGTAAAATACTCTTCAACGTTTCTTCGATGTTGAGGGAAAATTTTTAAAATTTTTTTGTTTTGAAAATGGAAAATCTACGAGTTTCATAAAGGCAAAAACATAAAATTTAAAAGCGCATTCTTGAAATTAGTTTAACAACCAATACTGTCTTCATTCGTATACGTGCACACATACTAAAATTAACGTCCAAATTATCCAGAATAAAATGTTGATGTTATTGTTTATCAATAACCGCGCAGGTATGGAAAACTTCCAGCTTAACTGCATACATAGCAAGTTGGTTTGGCTTATAAAATAATATCTTTAACATTTTTCCCTTTCATTTCATTCAAAAGTTTGATCCCATATATTAGTTTGAGACATTTATTGGATGTATCACTTAATTATTAGACGTATCCAATTGTTTCCAGATGGTATTTATGGTTTGAAATTTACCTCTATTTGGCCAAGAGACTTGATAAATACTGTTCAGAAATAATAGTGGTTCATGTAGAAATGTGCAGCTTGCGACATATATGAAATTGCCGGAACAAAGGTATTAAATGCTTACTTTTTTAGAAATCTGATAATACTTGGTAAAGATTGCTATACCAGAAAAATGGTTTCTTGTCCCAATGAATAATGATGTAAAATTTAGGTTTTAGGTTAAGTAGTCATATTTAACATTGTTCAATTTGACTGTCAAAAGAATAAGCTGCTGACGAATGAAGTGATCAGAAAAAGCCTCATGGGCTAAGAAAATAAAAATTGAAAAACACGTTTCGCGTCCACCAGATCTGAACTTCGTGGTGATTAGTGCATCTTACTAGTTTGATTATTATAGTTATAATTGCTATGTTATGAGAATGATTGGAATTTTACATATTTTTTCTAATCCCTGTGACATCGCATAATGTAAAAGTTATGTTCGAATTCCAAAATTTATTAACAAGATGCCGTGAGCAGCAAAAGTGTGTAACAAACTGGAAATTCGTTTTCACTCAAGTTCATTCAGCCTTCACTGGGATTCCTTTAAACCGACTCGAACACTTTGAACTCTCAAAGCTTCAGTCAATAATAATATTTTCTATCCGCATCATTACGACTGAACTGATATAAAGTTTTAAAAATTGTAATGATAAATTGTTTTTAAATTTAATTTTTTTTCGGAAACTAATGTACATGACCCGTCAAAAATGACCTGATTCGATATTTTCTTTAGTCAAATCATTCAGATGTGGATGACAAGCAAATACAGGCTGGTAACTGAAATTGTATCCCTCCAGAATTCCATTAATTTTTCAAATATATAAAATAGGAGACTATGATATAGAATAAGGGCTCCTCAACCGGGGTACATGTACCCCTAGGGGTACATTTAACATACTTCAAATTTTGAAATGTGAAATATACTCGTAATTTGCATACAGCCGTATAAGTATATATAATTATGAACCATTCAGTGTATTTTTACAGTTTCCTAAACCTATTACTGTGCTGGGGATACGTGAAGATGCGTCATTACGGTAAGGGGGTACCGACGAGGGAAAGGTTGAGATGCCCTGATATAGAACATTTAAAAGGACAAAATTCATTGTTTTCTTACGCATTTGGTCTACCCTCCAAATAAGCATAAACATCAAGGGTGCAGGAGAGAAGATTATTGTAATCAGCCAACATGGCACAACTGACTCTTCAACGACGCAAGTTCATCGCCGAAGAAATGACGAAAATGGAATCCATCGTCGGGATTCGGAGGAAATTCTTCTTGGAATACCGATTCAAACCTAATAAGATAACGATTCAGGGGAACTTTCATAAGTGACAATCCCAGTTTATCGTGAGAAATATTAACAAAAAATGATCTGGAAGAAAAGTTTCTGAACGCAAAGTGGCAAATGTGGAAAGGCGGAGAACTCTAATCTAAAAGTATTTTAAATTGTTGGTGCAACAGAGTGAAATACAAACTTGAAAATTTACCTTTCATCTTTCCAATAACATCAGTTTCAATTCCTCATCCTGTTCGTGAAAAAGGTTATAACAATTTTTAAACGTATACATATTTAGCAACCTCCCTGCATATCCATCCTAGTAGTACCCGCGATTAAAATGTGTTTGTACTTGTGCACTATGTAGTAAAATACGTATCACAGATACGGTCATTACGCATCCATAAGAACGCCACAGACACACGCACAAACCAAGCAAGCAACAACTGTGTGTAAATATTTTATTGTTGTTTGCCATGAAGTGTTGGAAAAAATATGCTATATTTTTTTCATTGCGAAAGAGATTTAGCAAATTTTTCTCAAAATCTTACTGGCGAATAATAATTTACTACTAAGGATGACTGTCTTGTGTTATATATTTATATGTTTCGTGTAACACTCTTGATACAAATAAATAGGAAAAAATTAGCTCTGGTGGTCTTGGTTTCAGTTCACTGGTAAATTAATGCACTCATTTTCGCTGTACAAGTGCACCACAATAAGTCACTCACAAAAACATTAGAGAGATCCAGAGAATTATATACTCGAGTCCGTATCGTGGATTCCGAGTTCGGCGGGGTATTGCATGCTACAATATACATACACAAGCTCGCAGTTGCTTTCAGTAATGCTGAATTTCTATACCTAGGACATTAGACGAATGGCTATAAATACTTCAATGTGGCTCAAAAATACTGTATTTTAAGTGTGTGAACGAAAGTGACCGTATTTCTTTATGTAATTTTATTTAATAATTTTCCAACAGTATTTGCTGTCATTTTCCATCTCACGGGTACACTAAATATTTTGGATATATTTTGTTTTTTATCGACATCTGGAGATTTTTTTAAGAACGGCAATGAATCTCGTCATATTTGAAGGGGCATGCACACTAGTTAATTAATAACACAAAGTTATTCCTTGCTTGGTTTGCGCGTGTGTTTGTGACGTTCTTTAAAGGATAAGCTGAATTTTTTTTAACAATAGATTAAATTTTCACCAAATATTCTGACATATAAACATTAAGGAGATGCGAGGTTTTTTATATTATTTGAATGGTATCTATGACACCATCCAAGCAAACAGATCACCATTCTAAAAACATAGAATAAATTAAGCACAATTTTTTTAATCAATGGAGACACCTGGCGTTTCATTATACAGTATTGATGGTTAAACATTCAGTTTGTGAATATTTTTTAACTTAAATCCCACACCCGAAGCATTCTACGAAAAAACATAATTTATTTATGCTAAATCACTGTTGCTAAAGTCATATGAACCCATTTTACCAACCCAACTAAGCTCACCCAATTCTGCGAGCCATGCTTCACTCCAGACACACCACGCAGTCTCAGGAGCAGAGTTGACCGAAATGCTGCGAACTGAGCGGCCAGTTTTTGCAGGGGCGAATGTGAGCTCCTCAACGCAGCGGTTGTCCTTCCACCGCGTTCCAATGGGGGTCCACACACAGAAACTGGACGCTACCGACCCTGCGATCTTCTTTATTGATATTGAATCTCGTAGAGCGGAGGAATATTGGAGCAGAGGAGTGTGCGAATATGCGAATAGAGGTGCGTGTGAGCAGAGGTGTGTGTGAGAGCAGATGTGTGTGGGAGCAGAGGTGTGTGTGAGCAGAGATGTGTGTGAGCAGAGGTGTGTGTGAGCAGAGATGTGTGTGAGCAGAGGTGTGTGTGAGCAGAAGTGTGTGTGAGCAGATGTGTGTGTGAGCAGATGTGTGTGTGAGCAGAGGTGTGTGTGAGCAGAGATGTGTGTGAGCAGAGGTGTGTGTGAGCAGAGATGTGTGTGAGCAGAGGTGTGTGTGAGCAGAGGTATGTGTGAGCAGAAGTGTGTGTGAGCAGATGTGTGTGTGAGCAGAGGTGTGTGTGAGCAGAGGTGTGTGTGTGAGCAGAGGTGTGTGTGAGCAGCTGTGTGTGTGAGCAGAGGTGTGTGTGAGCAGAGGTGTGTGTGTGAGCAGAGGTGTGTGTGAGCAGAGGTGTGTGTGAACACAGGTATGTGGGAGCAGAGATTTGTGTGAACAGCGGTGTGTGTGAACAGAGGTGTGTGTGAGCAGAGGTGTGTGTGAGCAGAGGTGTGTGTGTGAGCAGAGGTGTGTGTGTGAGCAGAGGTGTGTGTGTGAGCAGAGGTGTGTGTGAGCAGAGGTGTGTGTGTGAGCAGAGGTGTGTGTGAGCAGCTGTGTGTGTGAGCAGAGGTGTGTGTGAGCAGAGGTGTGTGTGTGAGCAGAGGTGTGTGTGAGCAGAGGTGTGTGTGAACACAGGTATGTGGGAGCAGAGATTTGTGTGAACAGCGGTGTGTGTGAACAGAGGTGTGAGTGAGCAGAGGTGTGTGTGAACAGCGGTGTGTGTGAGCAGAGATGTGTGTGAACAGAGGTGTGTGCGAACAGATATATGTGTCAACATAGGTGTGTGTGAACCGAGGTGTGTGAACAGAGGTGTGTGTGAACAGAGATGTGTGTGAACAGATGCGTGTGTGAACAGATGTGTGCGTGAACAGATGTGTGTGTGAAAAGATATGTGTGTGAACAGAGGTGTGTGTGAAGTACTGTGACTGTGAGCAGAGGAGTGTGCGAACAGAGGTATGTGTCAACATAGGTGTGTGTGAACAGAGGTGTGTGTGAACAGCGGTGTGTGTGAGCAGAGATGTGTGTGAACAGAGGTGTGTGTGAACAGAGGTGTGTTTGAGCAGAGGTATGTGTGAGCAGAGATGTGCGTGAATAGATGTGTGCGTGAACAGATGTGTGTGTGAACAGATGTGTGTGTGAACAGAGGTGTGTGTGAACAGAGGTGTGTTTGAGCAGATGTATGTGTGAGCAGAGGTATGTGTGAGCAGAGGTGTGCGTAAACAGATGTGTGTGTGTATATATGTGTGTGTGAACAGAGGTGTGTGTGAATAGGGATGTGTGTGAACCGTGGTATGTGGGAAAAAGGTATGTGTGAACAGAGGTTTTTGTGAGTCAGGGTTCTCAGATTGCTTTTTTCTCGGGTCAAAATTCACGAATGTGTCATTGTTTCCTAGATAAAAATTAGTGAAAAGTTCACACAGCATCTGCCATGATTTTCATGATCTCTAAATATGCGTGACTTTTTCGGATAAAATTTGTTGGAAAGCGAATGAAATTGAGGATTACGGCTTGAAAATTATCATCTAGAAACCCTACCGTGAGAATTTGGACTTCAATGCCAGTCTTCTAAGAAAATAAAAAGACCATTGAACGTAAATCTACTTCTGTGCGTAAATCTTTCCAGAAAATTAAAAATTTTTGAAAATGATTGCATACACATTCAAGACACTTTACTTTAGAAAATATCATAGATGGGACCACACAAGGAAAAATCAGTATATGTGAAAACCTTCGACACCCTTCTTGCGTTGCCTCCCAAGCCACTTTTCTGTGGTTTATGAGCTCACTATGTCAATGAAGGAAATGTGTAGCAGTGTTTTGAAATTATTAAAGTATTGTGCAAACTTGCTAGTTAATTTAAGAAAACCTCTGTACATCGGGGAAAATAATCTAGGCAACTTAATGATATTAATTAAAGAATAAAGAATTAATGTTAAGTTTTTCAAAACATGAACGTTCAGTAGGAACCTCTTTGCCAGGAAGTACCTGGAAATGAATTTCAAAAGAACAAAAAATTTATTCTGATTTTCGAAACTGGAGTTCATTTCAAATTTTCATAATAAGTTTTTTGTTCATTGATTTTTTGACAGGAGATTGCCTTTTATAATTTCAACTTGAGTTCGTTTTTCGAAAATTAAATGAATGATGAAAAATGTAGAAGTTATATCTTAATTAAATTATTTCATTCTTCACAGAAAGAAATAGCTAGAAGCAATAATCTTCCGTGTATTTGTCGATGAAGTCTAAGCAAAATATACTTTTCTCTAATCTTGCATATATAGACATGAGAGAATTTCGAAATAAAGAATTTTTTTTTCATTATTCATTAAATAATGCATAAATGAACCAGGGAGGCAGCGTACTCTTATAACTAGAAAGTAAAAATCAGAGTCACACAGTTCATTCAAACTCATACTTCCACCTTTCTTCAAATGTATTTTAATGTTTCAGAAAATACTTCTAAACTTAGTCTAGTGCTGGTGAATCCCGTGTTTCACCAACATTTACGAACACAGAATAAATATGGAGTTCTCATTGTCAACACGGCCTGCTACTTTTTTACAGCATATAATATCCTTCACAGCCTAATGGGCCTGAACTCACCGTACCACCTGCGCACATGCTAGGGAACCCTGTCCTAATTTATTTTAATTTACGAAGGCTCTGAGAACTAAACCCGCAACTCTTCTAAGCATAAAAGAGCTTTAAACAATGCACGAGCATTTTTTACAGTGCAATCGTTTCGTTCGAAGGATATATGAAGAAGATTCGTATGTATTTTTTTTTCAATCGGCTCAAAGATATTTGTGGCCTTATAAAATTGTTTTATTGTTTTCAGTGTATAATGAACTATAGAACCTGATGAAAACATTCAGTTTGTCAATGTATTTCAGGCGAGCGAGCAATCGTCAAGCATGAAATGAGGACGAGATTGATTATGCCTCCAATAATATTTGAAGAAAACATTGGGGACATAAATCTAGTTCTACTGCTGTATTTTATATTGAGTAGTGTTATTATTGACTTTTTCTCAAAACGCTGATTTACATATCACAGGAATATCATAATATTAACCCAGAGATGCTCTCAAATTCACCAAATGTCGTGCATCAAACCAATTTCTACGCAACAATTTTCGTTCTAACCTAATTTTAGCTACTTTATCCTATTCAGGAAAGGTTTGTGTTACAAACCTCAAAGTCCCATGAAAATAGATAATGAATTAATATTCCTGAGCAAAATAGCATTACTCGAAACACAAGAGCCTAATTTTCTAACCTCTATACAATTTTCATTAATATGTAGAACCGAACGACGTAATTATATTCATTTCACAGCATCGTTAAAAATGCGCACATTCCTGTGAATTTGTCTTTCAAGCGCATTTAACAACTCCATGGTTTCATCCTATGTTCTGTGACATCAGATTTCAAGAAAAATTATTCGAATTCGCCTGAACGTCGCAAACTAAAGTCGTTATGGCGACTGTTTACATCTCTGGGAGCTCGTACATCGAGTGTGTGTCTGTCAGAACAAAATCATATCAACTAAAACATTATCAGCTAGTAAAATAAGATCAATATATCGAATAACTTTCAAGGACGTTATGTAAATTGATCAAAACTCAAAAAAATATATAATAATGGAGGCAACAAAGCGAAAAATTTCAGGAACCTCGATTTTTTCTATCGTAGCCAAAAGATACATTCATCGTTATTCATTCCCTAACTTGTTTACTAGGAGTGCCGTTTAAAATGGGTAGTATATAAGTCCTTCATTAGTATGCCGCGTTTCAAAGAGTAACAATTACCTTTAAAGAGGAGGAAACTGAAGCCAAGCCGAGGAGGGACCGTGCTGAGATCGTAGAGCTATAATCTGCTTCACTAATATCCTGGATCACACCCACTCACCTTGATGTATGGGCACCACTGTGCGCATCTCAGGGTCATGTGAAGAGGCGTATACACAGGCCAGCAGCTATGGTTTCAAATTATTACTAGTCCCCCCCTTTTATTAAAAAAAGAGGACGAAATAAGAGATAAGCCGTAAAAAATTTAAAAAATACAATCTCTCGAGAGTTGATGAGGCCGCGTGAACACGGCCCGTCAAAATATATAGGGCTGGAGCTTGTATCAGTGATACGCTCATCACACACTACAGCCTGGCTTCGGAAAGACAGACCGACTGACCGACTGACGCGGCTCTTATTATAGTATAAATTATTACTCCATTCGACGTTTCACCAGCGAAGATGGTACAGAGGCGTTTTACCGGTGTATTCGATATTCCCCAGCTTATCATTTCTATACCAACATTATTATACCCTTTGTTCTAATGCCAAGAGTGATTAAAAAATATAGCTCGTTGTTCTATAGTAAATGTTCAAAGGCGTAACGTAGTTATATATTTTTTTGGCGCGCGTATTCGAACGACTGTAAAATGAATGGGAAAAGTACGATATAAAAATGAGCCTAGAAATGCTTACATGACAAAAGATTCCTTCGTTTAACATATTCTTCTGAGTAAATGCGCGGAAGCCTCCCTCGAGAGAAAAATGTTTAATTATCGTAGCGTCAAAACCTACTGTATATATTTTTAAATTAATTTCCACTGGATTTTAAAAGTTCTACTGACAGTATTTGCACTCGAGCACTGAAAAAATAACACAACGTCGTCTTGCATCCAAAAGTGCTATGTTGTTGTGCCCATAGTCATGAAACATGATTTACACAAGTGTGATTAAAAAAAGAAATATGTATTTAAGGAACAAATTTTTCCCTTCCTGTAGTTCGCTTACCTATGTCTGCCACTTGCTGACAACATACAATGACTCACTTCACAGTCGATGCCCTTTCGATAAATATGGGTTGCGATCAATGGACAACGTCTGCGTAGTGTGTGTGATACTTTCAATATTTTCTTAGGGTATGTGGTCCTTTTTGGACCTTATTATCCCAAAACTACAGAGCATTAGGCTGCCTCCATCCATTTTTAGGTCTTAGTCATATTCAAATGTGTTTTTGTGATGATTGTTACGAGATTGAAAAGGTGTAATTAGACGGACTCGTTATTGACAAAATTTGACTGTTTTAGCTAGATACATGACAATCGGGTCACCATCCCCTAATACCTTTATAATATAGCTTGATGTATGCTTTATAGCTTTATGTTTGGAGAGAGGAAAATTTGAGTCAATATGAACTTACCTTTACCTTGTAATTAAACGAAAAGCGTTCAAGGTGAAATGAAACTATAGAAGGAACCTGATGTTAATCACCGATCTTTATATCATGACAAACAAAATAGAAAAGAGGGAGATATACGTTTACAGAACTATAAGAGGCCGGACTTCTAAAAAAATTACACTTTCTATACGGCACATCTAGCGTCTAAGGTTCTAAGCCGACGTTACAATCGTAGCCTAAGTTAGACAAGTATTCCGTTCAAAATAGAGGGTTCCATTCTCGGTATGTGTTCCAAAGACGGGGAAAGATAGGAGATTTGCAAAGGTTTGTGACGTCACTGTACCCTGTGTACATTGTGACGTCCCTAGACCCCGTGTACATTGTGTCGTCACTGTACCCCGTGTACATTGTGTCGTCACTGTACCATGTGTACATTGTGTCGTCACTGTACCCCGTGTATTGTGACGTCACTGTACCCCTTGTATATTGTGACGTCACTGTACCCCGTGTACATTGTGACGTCACTGTACCCCTTGTACATTGGGACGTGACTGTACCCCGTGTACATTGTGTCGTCACTGTACCCCGTGCACATTGTGTCGTCACTGTACCCCGTGTACGTTGTGACGTCACTGTACCCCCGTGTAAATTGTGTGTAAATTGTGACGTCCCTGTACCCCGTGTACATTGTGACGTCACTGTACCCCTCGTACATTGTGACGTCCCTGTACCCCGTGTACATTGTGACGTCACTGTACCCCGTGTACATTGTGTCGTCACTGTACCCCGTGTACGTTGTGACGTCACTGTACCTCCGTGTACATTGTGTGTACATTGTGACTTCCATGTACCCCGCGTGCATTGTGTACATTGTGACGTCCTTGTACCCGTGTACATTGTGTACATTGTGACTTTCCTGTGCCCCATGTGCATTGTGTACATTGTGACGTCCCTGTACCCCCGTGTACATTGTGACGTCCTTGTGCCCCGTGTACATTGTGACGACCCTGTACCCCGTGTACGTTGTGACGTCCCTGTACCCCGTGTACATTGTGACGTCACTGTACCCCGTGTACATTGTGTGTACTTTGTGACGTCACTGTACCCCGTGTACATTGTGTGTACTTTGTGACGTCACTGTACCCCGTGTACCTGCGTTCCACAATTCCAGCACGTATTGGAAATTTCAGACTCGGTAGTCAGGCGAGTTTTATCAGGAATAACATTAATTTTCCTAGTGTCTCGGTGAATCATTTGTCTTTTATAGCTGTAATTTTATCTTGGTCTTACGACCTCACCTTATTAATATATCTGGAAAAAGCTTCAAGTTTGCTATTTTTGAGTTTAAATTGGTTGCTGTTTTTTGTTTTGTAAGAAGAAATTTATTTTCTTTATTGAGTATTTCATGATCAAGTCAGCGATGTTTTCTCCTGAGTTGCAAGAAAATAACGCTGGTATCTAAAAATAGTCATTCTTCAGCAGGGAAATTCTGCGTAAATACATCATTATATGCCATAGAATAGGGCAAGCTTGGAAATAATTGACCTTTTATGTCTGGAAGACCTTTTTAATTAAAGGCCCTTATTTTCGTACTGCTCGCCCGACATGATAACATAAACTTGAGAAACATCAAGCGCTAATAAAGGAAAGCCTTTGTATGATCATTAGCGTTGAGCACTGAAATGTTTTGAAAAGTCCTAAGGGCGTTAATTAAAATTCTTTGTAGCAGCCGTCTCTGTATTGTAGAACTCAAAATGTCTACGAACTAAATTCTGAGAAGGCAATAAACAGCTCTTTTAAGGTCTTATTAACTAATAAATCGACGCCTCTCGTCGTAGGTGAAGTTGTCAAATTTGAAGGATCCACACTGAGCAAAAGGTGCCACCTATTTAAACAAATCCTGTAGTTAATCTTGAACTCATTCCTCAGGACCAGCAAATTGCACAAAATCGTACGTAGCTGCAACTATAGACTACACGAGATGTCTAAACAAACTTTTTTATATTTTTTATACCGAAAGTAAAACCTTATGGAAAATGCGAAGATTAGCAACGCTATTCAGTTTTGATGTTCACTCTTATGATTTGAAATCACATTTATCCCAAAATATTTTCTTGTTAATTTATTCAAGACAGTTTCTGAATTTCCCTCATGGTGCATAATAACCTCTTTAATTAAATATTTCTCATTATTTCAGTATTACCAAAAAAGTTAGCCCATTTGCACGCTTCAAGACAGAAACAGACATCGTGATACACGCCGAAGAAATATAATTCACGGTCGTTTGATTGGGGTACATGATAGAAAAACCATCAGCGGTCACTGTAAATGCGGTCAATGCACCGGTTTTTTAACACATATCCATGAACTCAAAGGTCTTCTTAAAATTTCGCGCTGACGTAAAAACTAGGTCCACAGCGACCAGTACGGTTTTTTACACGATTTTGTTCGTGCATTTTCTTGATCTCACATTGAGCAAGTCATGGTGAGTTTTTGGGCATCCGAGATAGGGTGAACCAGATGCCAGGTCACCGCTTACATGAAGCTCACTCCAGGTTGGCTAGACTGCGTTTTTTTACAGCCGAAATCCTCAAGTTCAAAATTTTAAAGAATACAATTCTCTCATGAAGAACGTTCAGCATCCAAGAGCTGTGCAGGAATACAAAATGCTGAGTTGTCTTTGTAGTCAAATGTTACTAGGGTAAAGTGAGCCTTTGAATTTTGGTCAGAAAAAGAGAAATGTAAAATATTAGACCGAGAAGCTCCTATTCCAGGTTGTGCCGATAGCCTCAAATATTTTTTCAGTGCTTCTGAAGGCATTTTAAGACCACGCAATGCTCACTGTTTGCTCTCATTTCCTTTATGAAGAAAGCCCAGGCTATTTTTTTGGTTTCAGTTCTCGTTTGCCGCAAAAGAAATTTCATAGTTTGAACAATTAAAGTCCCTTCATTGTGCTGTTTCAGTTTCTGATTTAAGTGTAAATATATTTGCCGACGAACATCGTCTGTAATTAAGGAGATCATTGTAATTGTAAATATTCAACGAACATGTGCAGCTACCAAATTGAAGTTTTGAAATGATAAATAAACTTCAAAGACGATACCATTTATTAGAATTTCAAAGTGGTTTCACCGTGACTGAGAGTAGGTAGATTTTGCTGTACGATTGAATTGGAATACATGCTAGATTTTATTCAAAAGTAGCATAAAAAATTTCGTGATAGCATATGCAGTTTGAAAATGACATCATTATTAATAATAAAAGTTGAAAGAAAGCTTTGATTTCACCTTCCTTTGACGTCAATAAAATTATAATCAATACCATCATAAGTAATTTGCGAAACATTTCCTACATGTTGGAATTTATTCTTTTTAAAATGAAACGTTATTATTGGTCGATTTATTCAGGGTACACAGAGTACAAAGCCAACACAATGTACACGGGGTACAGTGACCTCACAATGTACACGGGGTGCAGTGACGTCACAATGTACACGGGGTACAGTTACGTCACAATGTACACGGGGTACAGTGACCTCACAATGTACACGGGGTACAGTGACGTCACAATGTACACGGGGTACAGTGACCTCACAATGTACACGGGGTACAGTGACGTCACAATGTACACGGGGTACAGTGACGTCACAATGTACACGGGGTACAGTTACGTCACAATGTACACGGGGTACAGTGACCTCACAATGTACACGGGGTACAGTGACGTCACAATGTACACGGGGTACAGTTACGTCACAATGTACACAGGGTACAGTGACCTCACAATGTACACGGGGTATAGTGACGTCACAATGTACACGGGGTACAGTGACCTCACAATGTACACGGGGTACAGTGACGTCACAATGTACACGGGGTACAGTGACGTCACAATGTACACGGGGTACAGTTACGTCACAATGTACACGGGGTACAGTGACCTCACAATGTACACGGGGTACAGTGACGTCACAATGTACACGGGGTACAGTTACGTCACAATGTACACGGGGTACAGTGACGACACAATGTACACGGGGTACAGTGACGTCACAATGTACACGGGGTACAGTTACGTCACAATGTACACGGGGTACAGTGACGACACAATGTACACGGGGTACAGTGACGACACAATGTACACGGGGTACAGTGACGTCACAATGTACACGGGGTACAGTTACGTCACAATGTACACGGGGTACAGTGACCTCACAATGTACACGGGGTACAGTGACGTCACAATGTACACGGGGTACAGTTACGTCACAATGTACACGGGGTACAGTGACGACACAATGTACACGGGGTACAGTGACGTCACAATGTACACGGGGTACAGTGACGTCACAATGTACACGGGGTACAGTTACGTCACAATGTACACGGGGTACAGTGACCTCACAATGTACACGGGGTACAGTGACGTCACAATGTACACGGGGTACAGTTACGTCACAATGTACACGGGGTACAGTGACGACACAATGTACACGGGGTACAGTGACGTCACAATGTACACGGGGTACAGTTACGTCACAATGTACACGGGGTACAGTGACGACACAATGTACACGGGGTACAGTGACGACACAATGTACACGGGGTACAGTGACGTCACAATGTACACGGGTTACATGTACGCTGAAGTACTTGGGAACTGAATACTTTGTGGGAAATGATCACCTCAAAGGAATGTTTTACCTAGAAAAATATTTGATGTACCATTGTTTTTGTTTGTAGTGTACATTGGTAATATGAGCTATACCCGCATTTGAATTATTAAAATATTTTGGAACGATGTTTCTGAAGCTCCTAGAGTACACAAAGAGCAACTGATCTTTCTTTTTCTCTAGGTTTCCTCGCAGTAATTTGTTTGCAAATTATTTAGCCATCAGTATAGATTCATTTCCAATAATGAGCACTTTCGGTGTTTGCTACCGAGTCAGTGTTTGAAACTATGAAAACGGAGAAACTGATCGCTTCATAGACTTTATTTTCATCATCAATTTCCCAATGGATTAGTTCATTAACAAGGAAATTTGAAGAAGATTTGGGACTCTCAAACTGAATCAATGTCGGTGTCGTAAATAAAATTTTCAATTCATTTAACGGAAACCTAAAAATTAACGCATTCAAAGTAGCATAATCCGTACCGAACGGAAAATAATTAAATCAAAACCAAATTAATTATTCAGATTGCGCTCGTGGTTATTAATTATACCTATACAGTCAGTCATTTATAATGCAATTCAGCTTTTCATAATGTAAAATTCAGAATTTGCTGCACCACTGGTCAACATTTACATTCCATAAAACTACGATAACAAATCTTTTCTCTTCGTGTTCATAGCAGAAGCTTAAAATAATAATTTCAGCCGAATTTCATTCTCGATTTAGAATGCACTGATAAATTATTCTCTTTTAAGAATTGGAGGATGACTTTCAAAAATTCTGTTGATTAAAAAGCACGAGGAAAACTTTGCATTAACTCGTATGCAATGATAATGAGAAACATGAAAAATATGAAATAAACTTCCCATATATGAGAAAGTATGAATATGCAAGTAATTATGTCCCCAATTTTACAGGCAACGCCGTGCACCTTCACATATGCTACCTCATGTCTATGCGTGCGTGTGTCTGTATGTGTGTGTGTGTGTGCGTGCGCAATAGTATGTGTGTGGAGTAAAATAAAGAAATATAGAACGTAGACACTTGTTCAAAACGTGAGCATCCGGTGATAGAATCAGTTAGCTGAGTTTATAAATCATTTTGTTTACATCGAACGACGTATATCAAGTCACGGTCTGAAGGATAAATTTCTTTCTTCAGCTTAGTTGATTTAAACATGCTAGTACTTTGACGTGCGTGGGCATTGAACTGACGAGAAAATTTTTTCAATTAAAATGTGGAAATAAAAGGTAGAATTCCTGACAATGATAATCGCATCTTCAAAAATGGGCTGAGACGCCAGAAAGAAAAACTAATTTCATGCCATTACTATTCTAACATATCTCACTTGTGCAGTAAACACGTACTACGTCATAAATGCAATAACAATTCAGATATGCGACAGTCCTCAAAAAACACTGTTGACGTAATTTTTTTTAATAATGTAGATTACGATCGTAGCGGTTGAAAGTTTTGTTGCAGATAAGAATTGGTGTTTAATAGGTCATAATGTCTCTAGCTTGAGATACTGTAGGGAAGGTGGAGACATCAAATGCTAGACAGCACGATGTGAGACATTTGAATTTGATGCATAATGCTATACGGGTACTCGGATGAGGGAGAAGTCCACATGCATTTTATTTATTTGATTCTACAATGTTGATTTTCTAACATCACTGCTAAATTATAATCAGAAAATTAGCTCTGGATCATATTGTTGCCCTTGGCGGAATTTCTAAGTGGAACTACGATTTATGATAAATTTTTGCTCGAAATAGAAAATTAAATGGCGATCAGATATAAATCCTTCTTGATTGAGTGTAAGTGCAGATCCTAAATCAAAACAGCTCCAAAATTGGCTTTTTCTTTTATGGACAGAAAAACTTGGAGGAAATTGTATACCGGGGTGTGAATTTCACTTTTTTAGTGAGCTTTTGGGCGTGCAGTGCCCCTAACTTATCATGTCCATTGTCTAAATGATAAAGTTTCTGTGAATTCTAATATTTTAGTGCTCGGAGAAACACCCAGCGAAAAATTTGAATTCCTTCAACCTACTCTAACATACGGAAAATAGGAACATAAATGTAAGTTATTCAGGCTCATTCAAGTGTTAAAATTATATTTAATTCAAAGAAATCTGTTTATTCATTGAAACGACTGAATCACAAATAAACTTTTGTTTTCATGAAATTCTACTCCTGTATTTACGTGAGGCTCTACGCATCCCTTGCTTGAATCTTTCATAATCCAGTAGCCGAAGTGCCGCGAGTTTCATCCAACTTCTAGACTGCGTGGGAAAGTTTTGTATTCTTGTTTACATATTTCACCAGTCTCCTGCCTAAAGCGCAATATTTTCGGAGAAACTTAGAGGGAACTGCACAGATCTCGCCCCTTAACTTCCCTCTAGAGGGGAAGTTCTCAAAGTTTCAATGCGCCTTCGATTGGAATTTTCCAGGCCATGGGAGTGTCAATTTGCACTGAGAAATTTCGAATGCCTTTTTGAAGCACGCAAATGTAGCAGCCAACACTTAACAGTGGCTGAAGATCGAAGGCAGAGCCGAAGCATTTGTACACGTTCATTCAATGGACGTGTGATCAAGACTTGTTGTCAACGGCAAAAAAGTAAATGTTTTATCGCGTCACCAGCCATCATTTTAACGTTATTTTGCTTATAAAATGAGTTCATACTCGACTGTACTAGTCGTTAGATGTATGCTTTATGGATTGTTTTTTTATCGTAGAATTGTGGATAATTTTTTAAATTGGAATTACCTGTCAGCTCTGCCATTTTATTAGTAGTAGATATAGCTAACTTACGATTTGTAAATGTAAATTTGAGTGTACTAGGTTGATACTGGGAGGTTGTTGCACTCAAGACGACTTGTTTAGAACAAACAAACGTTTGAGTTTCTTTAACGTCTTCGCACATTGATTGAATAAAATCAAGAAGTGTCTATGGAAATTAATATGTGTCGAAATTTGGTAACTGAGGTAAGAAAAAATAAGGAAATAATTTTTTTCGCAGCATTAGAGTTACAATGAAATAATTATATTAGTGCTAGAGTTGGTAGGGGATACTGAAATTTCTAGTCGTGAAAAGCAATTTAGGGTTTAAAATTTAGAAGTTTTATTACGGTGCAGTAATTTGGAAACAATAATTTCAATTCATCTCAAGGGTGGAAATGAGGGTGGAATTTTTTCGAGCAATCGAAGTTTTTTTCAATCGTAGCAACGGAAAATGATCTGTTTCTTCGAGTACATCGTAGGTAGGTTCATTTTGTATCCGTGTCCGGTATCAAATTTTGCCAGAGCAAAATGACCAAATTGTGCTCTCAACTTTGTAATCAACTTCATTAATTTGTAAAATCCTGTTACTTGGTTGTGTGTTTGGTTTAGGTTAACTGATTTTAAATTCTTCGGATGGATTTTAGGAAAACTTTCGAATTATTTGTTGTCGGTGTACACAACATTTTCTTAAAAATATTTTTTCTAATATACCAGCCATTTTTGCACCCAATTAATTTGTATTGAACTTCTATTTAAAAAATTCAATTAAAACTCAATGTCGTTAGCATAGACTTTCAATTTTCTCGGTGCTTCCTGGAGATCGTCGATTGATATTATTCCTAAATTGCAATGCTTTTCAATCGCATAACTATTTTTTCAGCAGCATATAAAAAATGGGTTCAATCACGCCAATTTTTATTTTCAGTCGGACAATATTCGTTTGCTAAAGCAACTGTATCCATAACACAGATCGCCGCTGCATATCCAAAATACCCTTGAGCTTTGGTCACATTGTATTGATACAAAGACGATCGAGGGACTCCTTTCACAAAGCGCACTCCGTGAATACAGAGGTCGGAACTTCAAACGCTTGTAAGAGAAATTCATGCACCCATTGCATCGCTTCCTATCAGCCTGAATTGAGGACTCAATGGGACCTCTTATCAGTTCTGCATTCCCTGGAGCATTCACAGAAACAGAGAATACGTCCTAGCTTTTTCATAAATATTTTCAGTACACTTGTCATAAATGAAAATGAACAAATGTTTCAATCGGAAATAGGTTTTAGAGGGAATAATTAAAGTACTTACACTACTTATTTCCTGCGCTTATGTGCAAAAATGACTGCGCTCAAGTGAATAATATTTCAAACCAAAAACGGAAAATCACCTGTTTCTAAAAGTACTCTTCCCTCAAACGTCATCTTTCAAAAACAATATAGAAACTTTAGTCGCGACTTCGTCGTTAAGAAAATAAGCAGTCGGCAGATTGTTTTTATTCATAGGATGAGTTTTTATTGAAGTACTCGACGAACAGGTTTGGGGGTGGAATGCAGGTGGGTCCTGCGGTACTATGAAGCTCTGTTCACGTATGCTGCGCAACGCAGCCCACGCGTCTGCGCCGACTCCACCCACCCGCCTGCGCAACGTCCCTGCGCACACGCACCAAACAGGCGTGAGAACATCGGGGAACGTGCTGCTCTTTCTGTCATCGTGGGTGGTGTACTTGTGCTTAAGATTGCATGTCTTAATAACAAACGCTGTTGTCTTTATCTTTATACTTGATCTTTAGAATGCATCTGTCAGCAACGAACGCTGTTGTTTTTGTCCTTATACTTGTTTTTTAGATTACATCTGTCAACAACGAACGCTGTTGTTTTTGTCTTTGCGGATGGTACACTCGTGCTTAAGATTGAATAAATTAACAAGGAACGCTGTTGTCTATGTCCTTGTACTTGTTCTTTAGAATGTATGTGTCAACAACGAACGCTGTTGTTTATGTCCTTACGGATGGTGTACTTGTGCTTAATTGCATGGGTTAACAAGGAACGCTGTTGTTTTCGTCCTTGTACTTGCTCTGAAGATTGCGAGTGGTACTGGTATTTACGATTGCGTATGTTCCCCAGGAATGCGGGTGTCTTTGTTCGCGTGGATGATGTACTTGTACTTACGATTGAAGTGTTCATAGCGAACGCTATTGTTTTTGTCCATGCATTTGCTCTTCAGATTGCATGTGTCAACAAAAACGTTGTTGTTTTTGTCCGTGTGGAAGATTTACTTGTTCTTAAGAATGTATTTGTTAACAAGGACCGCAGCTGTTTTTCTCCTCGTGGATGATACACTTACTTTTATGTTTTCAAGCGTATCAAGGAAAGCTGATATTTTTGTCCTGATGGATGATGTAATTGTAGGTGAGTTTGAGTGCGTAAACAAGGAACAACTATTCACACGAGTGCTTTTATCTATACATTTACATTTGGGCTTTACTGAACCGCAGCGTGTGTGCGTACTTGGAAGAAATTACTACTTACACAGGTATTTGCTTATGTTTATTTTAGTGCAGTTTCCAGCAGCGTGTGCTTATATTTACGAGTAATTCCTATTTATGCGGGAGATTGCTTCAATTTTTTTTTTGCTGGTGCTTTCAAACACGACTCCCTTTCTTTCATTTTAGCTCGTACGTATGTATATTTCAATGTTAGTGACGAACTCTAGCAACATTCTACAATGTGTGCGATTACTGCAGATAAAGAGAGCGTCTATTCTCGTCACCACAGAGCACAGATGCGCATATGTTCACGTTGATAACGCACGATCTCATGCTCTCATTTGACAACTCCTCGAATATTTTACAGTATGTATATTCCTACATTTTTCCTGGTAGAAATACGAATGTCGTTGAGAGCATTATTTTCATCGTTTCATGAGACAAGTTTAGCAAATGAGCATGGGAGCGTTTTTTTTTTTGTCGTTGCTGAATGAGAATATGTTTTTGATCTTGTTTGAGAGAGTATTTTCTTCGTTGCTGCTGTGTGAGAGAGCATTTTTTGTCGTTGCTGTGTGAGAGAGCATTTTTTTGTCGTTGCTGTGTGAGAGAGCATTTTTTTGTCGTTGCTGTGTGGGAGAGTATTTTTTTGTTGTTTCTGTATGTGAAAGCATTTTTTCGTTGTTGCTGTATGTGAGAGTATTTTTTTGTTTATACTAAATTGAACGTTTGAATTGAAGTAAGTAAAATGATGATGGGTCGAGGCCTGAAACGTTCATCTTAAAATCGACCACACAATATTTAGAAATTTTTGGAGCGCTTTGGTTATGCCCTGAACTTTTCATTGAAATATCTTACTAAGCCAAATTTACCTTTTTATTCAAAGAATGCTTCAAATAAGGTTACTAATATAAAATTTAAACGTCGATCGTTTGAGTGTCACTGGCTCCACATCCCTTCTTTTTCACTCATTGTTTCGTTTCTATTCGTCAGAGCACTGCTATATTTAGAATGAATAAAATAGGCATTTCCCCGACTCATTTTTTAATTCACATTGGGCCAATTCGGATTATTAAAATGCGTTCTAAGCCCTCACTTTGCTTTTCAAATGGAAGCTACAACTTTTTTCGATGGATTCCCAACAACATACTGACCTAAACATTTGCGTGTGAATGTTTCATATCTGTTTGTTTTATTTATCGTCCAAGATGGAGATGTTCGTTTCAAATCACTTATGCAGAGTGTAGGCTTTTGGTTTCTGACTTGTACAGGGTGCGGCAGTCAATCCTGCATTTTAGACTTTCACAGCCTTCTCGAAAATGCAGGATTGGCTGCGGCATTCAGTATGTTGACTACCGTTATTTCAAGGCTATCCGAGTAGACTTTGGCTGATTTGGGCTACGCGTGATCACTGTTCTACTTGTGCGTACGGATCCAAGGCCAACGTCCAGCATGCATAATATCAGTAGAAACAGGTACAAGACAAGGTATCCTGCAGTCGAACTACAAACTTCAGGAATAATGTACTGTGGAGTACGCAGTTTGTTGTGCTGTGATGCATTCGTTTTGGAAGATGACGTAACCGAATTAGTTGAAATGATAGTATTTTACTCATCACTTCGAACAGCATTAGCTGAATGTGTCATGCAGTCAGCTGGCGTACTTCTCGAGTATGTTTGAGAGAAGCAATATACACAAAACTGAAAAAAAGAACCATGCTAATAATAATTAATAACCGTACAGACTGAACAAAAATTCAAAATACACAAATAATCTCCGAGTTTCCTTAAAACATTAAAAAATATTAAGACTGAAAGTTATAAATATCCAGTATAAAGTGAGTATCTAGTCTTCGTGTAACTTCAAATTGTACATGGCTCCGTATTGAAAAAATTTTAAAGAACGATAAACTTCACTTTTCACAACACTCAAACTCCAAGGTAAATTGTATATTACCATCGCTAGCTTTGAGTAGACCTTAATAATTTTCGAGCAATGTTGAAATATGGCCCTGTACTTTTAGCTCGCTAAATGGCCTAGATGGATAGCAGTCTCTAGAGCATTTAAAATGATAGTGTGAGTCGTAATCATGTGATGAGATCATGCCAGCGCACTCACCAGGTACACTTTTTAGGCTAAAGAATTAAACAGCGCTTGTCAGAAAAAATGATACACTTCTTTTATTTGAGGGTTTTTCCAGATACAGAAACGGAGTAAAACTCACGTCATTCCAGTACTCCCTGCCAGTGTGGTTCAGAGGGGTCGAACCTGCGGGGCTCTTATTTCCAGACCATAAATAAGTTCACGGAACATCTGTGTGTCACAGTCACGGGCTTAATTCTATTCATCTTATCTTCAGACTTACTATTTTACGATCCAAGAGTGCCTCAGTTTACATGGTTCACTCAACAATAGTGTGCGGAAATGTGTAGTTTTGTTCATTAAACCGCGTAGAGGTGACGATCATCTATAGGTAGGAAATATGTGAACCATAAGAGGAGATTTATTATATGATATATTAGCGTAGGCTAAGAGTGAATTTAAAAGGAAGATTCGCATTACGATTCGATTTGATGATCCAGTCAAGTTTTTAGCCCTGTAAATTTTTTAAACTCTTAGGAGTATTTTATTCATTGATTTTTTAAAATATCAAAGCTGTTAAGTTGCTAATGCAATAGTCAATGAGTATATTTTTAGGACTGTATTCCAAAAATTAGTTGAATAATTAGTATTTTAAAGAAGAATTTTTTGGATGCCAATGGGTCTAAAAAATGATTGAATTCACGTAATAGTTTCTTTTGTTATTACATAAGGACAAGATATTCTGTCACTTCCAAATCAAATGTGAATGCTTGATATTTTTACTGTACAATACATTTCAATCGCAGGCAACGCAACCGGTTGATTCCTTTCAATATTGAAGCTGCACTAAATAAAAAATACTGCGAAAATAACTGAATTAGAAAAATTCCCGACGAACTTCAGTGAAGAGATAGCAAAATGCATTCCAAATTGCACGTGTGAGGAAAGATGGCCAATTTTCATTAAAATGTGGTTTTAAAATGCGCAAAGATTGTTCTGCAAATAAAGCCATTATTCTTGCGAAGTTAAAACCAACGGTGTAAGTGAGCATTGCTGGCAACAAAATACATCCTCCAGATTTCATGAATAAATTAAGACATTTTTGAATAAACTAAACTACCTTGGGAAAGTTATGATTTTATTAAATCATGAACGACATATCATTCGAATATTATTGAAAAATTATTCTCTTTGTGCACGTGTCTTGCGTTTGCACGTGCATTTATCGAAACAAATGAATTCTCTATTTTCTGGGCAAGTTTGTAAGTTTCTACGAAATCCGCAATTACTTGACATATAAGTAGAAATTTTACGGAGGAGGCTCACCCACCGGAGATGTAGAGTACGATCTTCATGCATGAAAAGTCGTGCTAGTAAAATATTACTATGTACAGTTTGTAGACTTTCGAAATTTTTCAAATCACAAGCGTTGAAAGGCTTGAAAATGCTTGAGTGATTGATAGTCTGCCCTGTAATATCAGCGGGCGTGTCAAGAAGTTTTTAGTTGTAAGCTTATTGATATTACTTAATAAAGAACTTATAATCAATGAACCTTCATTACAAACTCACTAGCAGGGGTGTCAAGAAGTTTTTAGTTATAAAATTATTGATATTAATTAATAAAGAACATATAATCAATGAATCTTCATTACGAACTCACCAGCACGTCGCGATCTCATACAACTATAATAAAATAAGTGCTTGAACCGTATAACATTTTTGCTGTAAGCCAACGATTGTATACGCTGCAGTATTGTAATAATATCCAATCTTAGTCGCATCAAAGTTGATAAATAAGATTCTTGGCAAACTCATTGCTTACGACTGGACCATTTTTTTAATATTGAAAATAAAGATACGTATGTTAAAAATATCAACGCCTGTTTCCTTTGGGCCCATTTTTCCTTCCTCATAACGTTTTCATGGTCTCAAATGAAATATTCATAAAATCATAAATTGCCTCAGTTGAAATCGTCATAAAATGAAATCGTTCGTATTTTGAGGAGCTTCAGTTACTGAACTTCTCCATTAATTTTTCTTCTATTTCACATGAGTAGAATTTGATAAGCAGCCCATTTTGCATAACATGATTGACCTTATGGGCACAATAGCTATTAGAAAAACGGTCCTGCAGTCCAACGTTCATCAATGAAAAGTTTACCTGTTTTTAACGTTAGCTTTGCCTAGACTATCTCTATTTTAGGAAAATTTACCATTTCAACCCTATACTATAAGATGTTTATGGTGAAATTCTACTTTTAAAAACACCGTTATTGGGCTGTCACAGGCTAGAGGTTGTCACCGACATCTGAGTGCGGATGGAACTGCCACTCACCACTAAACTTCAAAGGACACTTCAGGCTACGTGAAAAATAAAATGTATCAGAGGTGTTCACTGAAGTGTTTTTTTTTTAAATTCAGTAGAATAGAAAAGCAATGAAGAATCTCTATAAAAAAATATTTTGTACAACGGTTTCCAATCGTTCATTCTAAAACATATTGAATGCAGAACAAAGGTTATATCACGAAGGTTTTTCACGCTTCTATTCACGCGATATCTTCGGAGTATTTCTATAAATGAGTAGCTTTCATGTCTAAATCTTTACTTAGTGAACGGTCACTTGAATAACACTAGCCATTTAAAGGTAAAGATGAGCTGGTGAAGCAAGGGGTATCTCTCAATGCCTTTGCATATAGCTGGATATTGTCAGTACGTGAGCTAAAAAGTGCGTGCTAAAGCTGTCTTCCTTATAGAATGGATCTAAATGTTGAATTGCTTTCGTGTGTAGATCTTTTTTTCAAATTTGTCAGCAAAAACTAAGCAGTTTATTTTTATGCAAAAGAATAGTAATATTAATAGGGAAAAAACTCTCCGTCCTTGTCAATTTGAACAAACACAAATGGTAATGATCAACATTAATAATGAGAAGGGTATTTCTCTGTTACTATATTCAAATGCGTTTAGAACATTTTAGCTTCAGTGTGCCATTCCTGAAGCAATATTTCCTTTTCATTACTCTCGATCGATTTAAGATTCAGTGATAAAATTCAGGTTGATAAAACATTTAAATTCCTGAAACGCTGCACAACCGAGTCTCAATTTCTAATAATTAAGCTAAAAAGTACGAAATTAACCATGAAAAAGCCAATATCAGATCTGGTTGAGAGCATTGTATTCACTTAACACTTGCTGAGAAAGATTTTGAACAATGTTGAGAGCATAGTTACGAGTGACTTTCGTTCCTCCAACGAATAAAATTTAGGTGATCATTCGCTTCAGTAGATACTTTAGACTCGAACGACGTTTATTATCCCAGTTCTGATTCCACCATCAAAATTTAAACAAACGTTCCAGTGCTCGCACACACAGACTCGTATTGGGTTAACCATAATACAAATATTGCAACATACGTCTCCCATCACATAGAATGTCTCTAAAATATTAGTTTTCATCTAACACTTCAATGTCACTGTATAAATTATTTCAATATTTTTTGAGTAATAACACATTTTTTTGATAAGCAGCTTGGCGAGAATAATAATTATTGTTTCATCTCCTTATGTGGCTTTGTGGTTTACATAAAAGCTTGACGTCTCCTTGGCAGTATTAAAACCTCGCTCAAAGATTCTTACGTGACCTGCTCAACAAATGAAATATTTCACAAAGTTTTTAAAATTGCAACTTGTTTGGTTACGGTATATTTTATACAAAACGTAGAAATCAGTGTTCAAAACAGTTTCGATGAGGTAGAGGTTATTTCATCACGACTAATGTGAAATAATATTTTCCTGGAATAAAAGGAACCACAAAAATATGTTTAAAGATTGGGCACTAAGCATCGAAAGACTCTAAATAAGCGTGGAAAGGGCTAGAACTTGTAATCTTCATCAATACGAATTTGCTGAGTAAACCCTAAGTACAGTTGTGTGAAAACCGTTTCCATAGAAATGTAACACATTTATTTATTCAACTCCTATCGATATAGATATGATTAGTTTTTCAAGTTGAGCAGTTAACTTCGATTTAATTGCAATAAAGCCTATAATAAAAATTCTCGAATCTTTGAGTAGCGAACGAGCTGCTTTGCTTTCCAGATGCAAAGGAAATCTCGACTCCATAAGAAAGTTCTATCAGTGAACGGACTAGATTGTGTTATGTAAAGGGATGGTGCATTGACACGAATCACTACATACATTGTTCGATACTTACCTTAGCAAGAAATTCTCATCGCAAACCTTCGACAGTCGGGGTATTTTTACACAGTAAAAAGTTTGGAGTCAGCCTATCTGAAATTTCAGGTTTCCATATATAGCTCCGAAAACCAATGAGCTTAGGATGTTTAAGCCATAAAATTTATCAGACGAAATTTAAGATTGAAGCCGAAGTGAACCCTCCACGTCACTTTCAGAATGAAGTAACAGAACAGTTTATATGAAAATATTGTTGAAGATTAATCCATCTATTGAATACATTTCTAACTGAATTATTTTCAACGAAAATATTCCCTGCCAATGTCCGGTTGTGACGTAAAAACGTTTCAATGAATAATTACTTCAACTGAATTTCGAAGTGCTGTAAAATTATCAGTACAGTTCAAATAAACAAGGCTTGTGTTCACCTCAAGTTCTCACTGTAATAACTGCTCGGTTTTGTCAACCCCAAAGTATGGAAGCACAGATGCCCTCATGCTAAGAATAAATACTGGCAGATATTGTGAAATTGATTGTATTTTTAGTCATTTTTCACGAGATTAGAACACATCCATTCTTCACCCCTTCCATTGTAATTCGCCAAGACCAAATCCCAGACCTATTTTCATAGGCTTCACATTCTACAAGGACCCACAATATGGTGATTTCACAAAGTTATCGCTCTAATTTACCCGCTAGAAACCAGACGCATTAAAGACATCTGATGCACCTGAAAAATGGCAAGCAATCAAGCTTTTCTTATAAATCTCGAATGATGCTCAAGAAGTATCAAACATTCGCCATAGAAAGATCGGCCTCACATGGGCGACTTAAAACCACTGCCTTTGATTTTCCTGCCGCTGATTGGGCGGTCATTTGATCGTCGTCGAACTGGCTCACCTGTACAATGAGGTCTCATAAATCCTGCTGGCAGACTACTCCAACTCCATGGCAGTATTGAGGAGAAAAGAGGCCCTTGGTCTGTCCATTGCTGAGAGAGAGGTGCTCTGAAGCCTCTTTAGTGAGACCACTTCAAAGGGGACGTACAATGATTGACCTGTGATTTTGTCAAAGTTGGGATCTCCTCAACATTTCCATCGTCATTTTGAAACCGATATCGTTGAGTTGACTACCTACTTCAAATTGTTTGGTTTCAATTTGTTACAAATGATCTGTAATAAACCGAGTTTGAGCAGCTTGGAATTGGTGTGATGACACTAATATTGATCAGTATTTTTTGAATAAAATCGTTATATTTATTTCATAGAAGTCAAATAAAAATTTCAGGAAATAAAACTGCTCGTTCAGAGAGCAAACTTGTTGAAAAACTGAATGTGTACACTTTCTATTGCTTTCCAAACGTCCTTTGCTGGAGAGCAAACTCAATTAGCAATAGAACCCAAATGCAATATCAAAAAATGCATGAGCAAGAAATCTGTTCATTGGGCGGAATAAGCTATGTGGGCCGATGTACTAGAAAAGCTTCCACCAGCTTTTCTAAATGATTCTACCAAAAATTATTCCCATGTAATACTAAGGCTCATTGTTTTCAAGGCAAAGTCAAGAGCAGCGAAATCAAACACAGTTATATAGTTTTAAATCATAAAGAGTTTTAGAATTATGCGAGCTTAAGATTATAAAGAGTTTTAAAATGATGCAAGAGTTTTACGTATATAATTTCGTGCCAAGGTATTCTCCAACTAAATTTCAGCTATTTTCGAAGTGAGTATGTCGCAATATAAACCCTGGTTTATAAATTTTGCCTGCATACATAATACGCAGGGAATTGTTCAGAGTAATACTGTTTGAATGCTCTCAAATGGTGCTCTAAAATTCTGAAATGAAAGTTTAATGATATCATTTTGGTTGTTTAATAACATGCCTCGGCAATGCCGTCTAATTCAAAAAACTTCTTAAATCCGCGTAAACTCTCGATGATGTTCAGAAATTTAAAATTGAAAAATTGGTTAAATTACGAGTAATTTTAATAACTATAAATCATATTTAAGTGCAACTATTCTAATTTAAACCGAACATATTGTTAAATACGATCACACTCTAAATGATGCTTAAAAGTTTTAACTGTCCTAACATATTGACATTTGGATAATAACGCTCGTTAGCAAAATATTTCATTTTGTTCGACGCTGGCAATGAGTTAAATGCTTATTCTAGAAATTTATTGATTTACTTCATCTTCACTCCGTTGGGATTACGTTTGTTTATCGTTAATCACACTTTTTCAGATTAGTAATTTCGTGCATCGCATTCACTTTCAGTTCTACAGTTGATATCGAAGCAGAGCTATTGCATGCATTCTTGAATTCCGATGAGGGATTTTATACACAGTAATGAAGCTAAAATAAATCCTATTTTTAGTGCACGCTTCACTAGGAAAACATTTTTCTTTTATTTCGTCTTGAAAAGTAACTTCAAAGCTTCGTAAATTTAGTAATAATGTTCATATGCTGAAGATCACTGAAACCAGGAATCGAGACGCTTTGTTTATCAAACACTGCACTTTTCAAATAAATTTAAAAATCTACAAAAGAATAAAAATTATAAAAGATCAAGAGCGTTACTCTGAATGAAATTTACATCTATTGTCTTACAGTAATTGTTCTACGACTGAGATCAAAAAACAAAATGTCAAAAGGACTTGAAATAAACTATTCCATTCACATCAATAATTTAGAATAAAATTTTGAAAAAGACTGTTGTTAGTTGCTTAATTTGAGTGCTCATTGGCTCTGAAATTATAAAATTAATAACTGTGTTTCATGTCTTTTAAAAACGAATAGTAATTCATAAAAAATTAGAATTTGTCCTGCGGTATTGTTTTCCTTCCTCTTTAGTGCTCAGCGTTGTATGCTTTTACAAGAAAAAAAATGATTCAGTCAATTCACTACGCTAGGGCATTGAATTTCTATTACAAAGGACACAGAACAGAATCTTACAATAATTATTAGTTTAAAACAAACTAAAATTCCGGGTTTCAATTCCGCATGAACTTTTCTAACGTTTTCTTATCCTGGCGATAAAATTATTTATACCGAAATTGTATTCCAAAGAATTGTTTCCACTTTTTAAAGATTATGAACAGTAATAATGAAAATGTTTTATATCAGAAAAGCCACCTCATCATTCTCATCGTTTCTATTTGAAGCGATTGCTCTTTGTGGACTTACCAGCAACATCCAATTGCGAATAGAATTACTCAAATCACATTTCGAACGAAACCTTATTATTCATGAAAGCAATAAAGTACCTTTACATGCTTGAAAAATTTAGCGTCTGCAATTCTAAAGTTATGTATATTTGTACGTATTTTTGATTGAATTTCATCCATCCCTCCAGGAATTGCAGACGAGATACTGCATGCTAGAGAGACGCCGTTGAAAAGGTATGACAAATCGGTTTTGTCACACTAGATTCGGGTAGTCAACTTTTCACCTGTCGGCTTTGAAATTGGGGAAACGATTTTCAATGTTCAGAGAATTTTATTTTTTAATGTATGCCCTCGACACCGCTACATACTTACATCTCTATTTTGAATAAAGTGAAAATACCTGTGTGTTTCACAGAAATTACTTAAATATGGCTTCATCTGCTACATCTTTTAATTTTCAAAAGGTATCAGAGCAAGGCAAAATGTTTAAAAAAGTCTATAATTCCTTCGATAGTGAATATTTGTGAAACTATTGCTCAGGTCTTCTAACTTCAGGCGTGGCGATTCGTTTTAAAACTCGTTTCTGTATTAATTCTCATTTGTCAATTTTGGCAAAATATCCTTCACGCCAGTACGCTCGAGCTATGTATATAATTGAAGCATCAATTCTCACATAATCGAGCTTCAGATCTCGATGTCGTTAAGAAAACCCTTGGGAAGACTGCAATGCAACAGAAGTCAAACCTGGCTATGTAACACCCGAAGTCAGGCGTCTGTCAGTTTTATACACTCAGAATTCACATTGGAAGTTCGAGAAAAAAATGTAAGACTTGCGTGCAAGTTTTTTCAATCATTAGATTATGAAAGATCCCATTTTTAATATTTTAGATACGACATCTTTCTTAATTGTCAGTCACTATCAATATCATTGAAATTGTCCATTGATCACATAATGCGTATTTGTGCGTAGTTATATGAAATTCATTTGAAGTCGCATGATCATAGAATCATCACAGGGTTCAATGTCTCGATCTTCAGCAAATATTTGCCGTAAATGAAGTAGAAAATCTGAAAAAAATCATCTCGGATTTACATCGCCTTTTTCTTAGAGCAGTCTGGGGATTACTAGGATTCAAGATTTGTGCAATAGAAATACAAGGGCTTAAGTATCTTTAGATGTAACAAATACAAATTTTAATATTATCATAAAATAGGAATACAAATAAACCAAGGTTGCAAATAGGATTAATATTTTTAACGTAACAGTTTATCCATGTTTACCAGTTTTCTAAGGTGAAGTAAAAAACGATTTCTCTTCTATATAGAAAACTAAACTGACAGCCTTACGGTGGACGTTTAAATTCAAAGAATTGAGCTTAGAGAACCAGAATGAGTATTAATTAGTAATATAAAAGTTCAGCTGATTCTCTATTTTAAGGCGAAAAGAGTATAGTGATATTGAAGGGAAATTACCTCTTCGTGCACGGCAAGCATGACGTGCTGAAGTAGAAGCTTTCATACAAGAAATTTAAAACAAGTTTTCAGGAACAAGATGATAACTACAAACAGTTCACTTTTACTTTAACCTCGCATCTCACAGATAACATTTTCATTGATAGCGACAAATGACCGTTTAAATTGAAGACTTTTTTGGGCCCTTCGACAAAATTATATTACCATAAATGTTTGTTCTTATTTATTATTAGACCCGATGGGAAAAATGCATTGTCATTTGTTATGTAAGTAAATCTGTATTGTAAGTAACCTAAATAGGTATTTAAAAAATCGTTGGCCCTGAAAAATACTGTTTTTTTTGCCGTAGCTTGCAGTTTTTGGCATTATGATGTCAATATTTGGTTCACATAAGTTGAAGATCTTTGTGGTAAAAATATCACTAAAATAGATTGAAATTCATTATACGTGAAATATCTATCCAGGTATTAACACAAATGTGGGACCTAGATTTTGAGGAATAATCGATCTGAAAACAACTATCTCTTTTACAACCAATTGTTTTTTCAAGTGTAAAATGTCTTTGTTCAGTAAAATATTGCGCATTTCTTTTTAAATTCATTTCAATTCTTCAAGATTTTAGTCTCCGAGTCAGGTACAGTCGATCAGGGCCGCACAATACTATCCATAGAATTCTTTTGAGTTCTTATGTTCATGTTTAGGTCAGTCGGACTCTCACCTTTCCGACAACATTAAATTTTGATCATTCGTTTCCATACTCAGATTGTAAAGAATGCCTGTGCGGTGAATAATTCTACTGAAAAATGACTTATACCACATCAGTTTTCAAGGTTCGTGGTAGCACTTAAATTTTAACGAAGATTATGTGGGCGTCAACACCTTGTCACAGTGCTATGTTAACTTTGAATATAATAGGGTAAAAACTGACCGCCAATTCACAGTTTTTAATGGCATTACTAAAGTATAACGTAGGAGCAACACGTCATAGTTTCGTACTCCAGATCCCCGCAGAATCGAACCTTGTGGTACCGCAAATATATCGTTGTTTCTAACCCGTAATCCAAACCTTAGAAAAAGCTGAGAAAGCTTAGAGAAAGCTTTCGAAGCATAATCTCCGTCACAATGGAGAATCAGCTTCAAATAAACACTCGGAACTAACTGTGTGAGCCATGGAAAAACTTCGCCGTTATATCATTTTAATAAGGAAATTAAATCAAAACAATGTGATTTTCTGTTAATGTTGATTCCCTGTTAATCGAATGTGCTTTACTTTTAGCAGCTTGATGCAATTTCGAATGGTAAAGTGCAATTGTGTCGAAAAAAAAATCACGAGAAGATTAAATTGTTCATAGAACTGAAGGTTTCCGAATCTTATTCGCTCACAGGTTATTTTTTACAAGTTTTATACATGAACTGTTTTCTCTGTATGTAGTTTCTTAGAAATGGACGGTCCAAACCACACCAGATCCCATAAGTTTTACGAGTGTGGTCTTTATATTTGTATTCTGAGTATCAATTTCAAAATCCGATTAATTATTCATGACTTCCCATGTATTGAGAGAGAGAAAATATGAGGGCAGAAGAGAAAAAACATCAAACGTAAATTCGTGAAGCCCTAACGGATGTAATTGGGTAAACGGTTAGTCTCTACACTCACTACGTCGTAAGAGATACAAGAATGAACACAGTAATTCGAATTTAGGAATTTTCTTAAGAAACTTTACCGATCTTTCTATCTTTGCACTCACGATGCAATTAAAACAGTTGTTTCGGTTTTTTACCTAAAGAGAAAAAACAAAGAGCCCGCTCATCGAGCTTAAAGATTTTTTCCCTGAACCTCTCTCATTCGTCTTCTCATTTTGTACACTCGCCAGAGGAGCGGCTTGCTTTGATAAAACTGAGCATCGAAATGGAAATGAACTCACGCCTCTGCTTTTCTTGCCCAGCATGTGATGCTCTAACCAATCGCCACCGGTAAAACAAGGATTCTACTTATAGAATCCATCAATTTTGTTTGCATTGGTTCTTATTTTGCAGTTTCTGGAGAATTTATGATTATTTAAGCTAGGACGCAGAAAGCCAAGGCCTTTTCGTGCTAATTTATGAATTGTCTTTGTTCGGAATAATTCTAAAATAACTTGGCTTAAGTTTGTTGATCAGAGAATATTGTAAATATTTTTAGTGTTAAACGACGTACAAACACTTGGCGTTTTCCTCTTCCTGCGCAGAAATCTAATTAAAACTGATTTATCATACATTTTATTCAACTTTAAAGGAAATGCCTAAATTAGCTGGGAAAATTATCTATATTTTACCCTGCCAGTCATAATCCGTGGTTTCTCTCGAGTTAAATTAAGTAGCAGCCTTGAATGACTCGTGTTGATAGTGGAACATTTCTCATAAAAATTAAATAATATCAATGAATATCATTTCAAGTTCTTTGACATTAGAAGTTTTTGAAAGTTATGTACCTTAGTTAAAATATTTTAACCAAGAACGTTTATGCCTTTTGTGTGTATAGGTAATTGTGATGAATGCGTGTAGAGAAAAATTTACGTGCCTGAACTACAGCCGTTTTACACGAAAAATAATTGCAGACTTTTTTCCTCTGAAAGTAACTTTTACAACCTTTTAAACCGTGAATTATGAAACTGTGGTAGCTCGTTTTATTTATGGGTGCAATAAATTTGGAGCTGGGCCAGACAATTGACGTATCATTAGCGGAAATTGTTCTCTTTATTGACGATCCGATGAAAATTGCAGCTCATTAAAGTGAAGTGCGACTTGCAGTTTTGACGTCCGTCCGCTAAGGCGCACAGCGCTCTATATGGTCGGTCACTAGTGGCATATCGACTGAAAGACTAATGACTTACAATGAATTATAATAAGTGGAAAAGTCTGAGTGAGAGACACTAGGGTACCTCTTTTGGAGAAAATTCATTCCGTATATTTAAAAGCCATTTGGCCACCGTTTTTGATGAAAATAACAGACACAATTACTTAGTAATAGTAAAACGTAGGCGTCTTTTTAACAGCTTCGATCTACAATTTTTAAAAGCACTTTTTACTGGGAGGAATAATTACCTCATACGTGTCGCCTACTTCAGGAATACTAACTAAGAACAATTTTGAAAAAAAATAATGGGTATCATGAGCAACTAAGACACACAAAAGAGTTTCATCGCTTTTCTTTCAGTAAATTTCAGATTTAATTTCCAAATTTAAATTTATTTATTTTGAGCTTAGTTGCATGGGCCATGAAATTACTCCACAGTTATATTTGATAGCCTTATTTCCCAAAGTTTTTTCAGCGTTGTAAAAACATAACTATTGCACGGCAAAAAAACAATCACATATATTAATTAGCTTTATCAATTATTACGATGTTTTTATGAACATATAAGAACGTTTTGTTAGCGATATACTGCTTCGAAAAAATATTTCGAAGTAATTCAAAATCTGAATCATATTACGCTTGAAATAAAACGACGAACCGTTTTGCAACAAGAAAATAATTTCCTGTGTGGCAATCCATATCAGGATATATTGTGACTCCAGTCTTCTCAGGCGTGCGAAATCTCAATCCAAGAAGAATATTGATAACTTATCGCGTTAAACCGGTATAAGTCCTTTTTTTGTAAGGCTGCTTCTTGATGCAATGGTTTTCTGCTTAAAGTGTTCAATTTTAATAGTGCAAAATTAATACGTTAGTTTCACGATATTTTAAAAGTATTTCGCTCTGGTTTCAATCCGGCTTTACGACTTCAGACTTACGTGAAAAGGAAAAGCACGAGTCGTGCGTGAATCCCTTCATTCCTTCTTCATTCCCAGGTTCCATCTTTTGAGCCGACTGGTCGACCTCTCTACGGAAGTCAGTTCGTAGAAACGAATACATAGGTGAATAAAAACTGCCTCACCAACTTAACTCAACATGTTCTCATGCTGTATTATTTATTTTGCGCGCAGAATTGTTCCTTGCTCTCCATAGAATTTCTTCCCCAGTAAACTATCACAATTCAAAATTTTTATTCCATCAACAGGAAAAGTTCTGTACATCAAAAATTGGTTTGGACACTCATTCCAGCCGACACACTCTGTGTTACTAGATGGTCTGCAAATATTCATTTTACGAAGCCAGCAACTTTATTTTGGGCGAACGTAGCTCGGCTTCGTGATGCTAGGATCCTAGAGCTCAGCTAGATCCCAAACTTTGCTGTTTTTCTTCTAGATTTTTGGGCCTTCGTCCTCGGTGAAATATCGCGTATTCGCTGATGATTCATTTAGTACTGCGGAAATACAGGCAGCCAGTATTCCCAGCAACCCCCTGGACTACGGAGCTTTTTTATGATAGATCTGACTGATGTACGAGGAAACGCAAATGTTATGAACTTCCTATTGCGTCGCTGTGAGTGGTTCCTTTGTGCACGATTTCGAAGGCAGAATACGTACTGACCACCTCTGAAAACTTGCCGGCCTTGCTGGGATCCATCTCGAGAATCTTAACTCGGAGAAAATATGTGGCGGAAATCATGGAAGTTATTTTACGCTACGGAAAACTCGGATAACGTTTGTCTTCCATTTATCAATGATTTTATGCTTGCAAATAGAATTAGTACACAAAATATGCAACGAACTTAACAGATACTAGCAATATTCTAGGAAGTACGTCTGCGAGAAAATCTTTTTCTGTCTTCAAAGCCAATCTTTTGAGACTCTTAGTATGAAGACTGAATAGTACTCCAACGCCCTGATAAATTCATGTCAGAAAAATTTGTAAAGAACGTGTTGGAAATCTAACCATTTGCAATTTTGACTCCCAAAATTCGAAGATTCTTCGCGTAGGATTGACCTTTCAAAATACGGTTGATTTTCACACATTCTGTGACCTGTCAACAAACTAGATGTAAATGTGATTGGTGGTTACAAAGATTTTTTCATCTAATTTTACAGAAGGTACCATTAACAGCGTGATGATAGGGTGCAGTGAAATGAAATATAAATAAATAAATATATTATTTAAAAATAGATAAACAAATACATTTAGTTTATTCAAAACGAAACAGAAATCAATAATTCAAATACAGGAAAAAAAATTCTCTGATGACCCTTCCACCAGAAAGAGGCAAAGTGTTGCAGTCTGAGTTAGAAAGTACATATATTAAAAGATTTATAAAATTTACTAACCACCAGCTTGCACATTGTTACTAGTAGAATGCATGGAAGAGTGTTTTACCTAACTATCACTAATGTTAGCACTATGAGGTAAATAAGCTACGAAGCTTCTGAAGTAACTTAGCAAGAAAGATTTTTCTTTAGATAAATTTCCTACATTGAAACCCTTCTAACATCCCATGCTTGCGCATCAACATCCTCCTCCCATTTGCTTGAATGATTTCAAAGCCATGTGAATGGAAATAAAGGATGATCACAATCTGGATTGATCATTAAAGATCCTTCATTTAACACATTAACTACGTTTGCAAAATTGCTAAGGTTGGTTAGATTAGGTTGTAAGTAGCAGAATTGAAAAATTGATTTTACTGCTTTAATGTTTTTCAATCCTTTTTAAGAAGCTTAAAAAATTGCGGTTTTATCTTAATGCTAATATATATTTCGAATTTTTTTTTTAAATAATTGAAATATTATAATATGCATTCACTCTGACTAGTGAATAAGCAATTTACCTAGTGGTGCACATACATCCTATAGCAGGAAACCTCCGTGCTGAACAGGGATCGGGTTTGGAAACGACTTGAATGAGACTACAAAAGAAGTAACCCGAGTCGTGGCTGCTCATTTGCTTTAAATTGAGAGCGTTGAACTTCGCTTACTTTTCCCAACTTTTCTGTGGAAATTTCACAATTGTTATCTGAGTCTCTAGCAACGAGTTTTTGGCTCTTGCGGAGCCAGGATATACTATTCCCATCATGAATATTTGATGCGTAAATTCGAATTTTTGGGGGGTTTATTGGTTCATGTTTGCTCGTAATTTACTTTTAAAGCATGTGATGAATTTTGTCTACATACACTGAATTCCCTTTGATTGCTTGATTTTTTTCATGCTCTAGAATTCTATTATTAGTGTTCAATTTTATCAAAGGTGTATTGAACTCGTACTGAACGCATTGAATTTAATAAGTCTGCGGCTAATTTCAAAATCTGATATTAGTATGCTTGATCCTCTGCTACTAAAGATGATTTGTGCATATTTGTTTTTCCCCACTACGATTTCTTTCTTCCCCATTTCCAAGCAAATTTATTACCAGCAGTTCATTCAATAATTGCTCAAACTCCAGCATCCGCTTAAATAACATTTTCACCCATTATAAAATAGACCGCTCATAATGAAAAATTTTGTAGAAATTCAACCGCTCAAATTCGAATGCAATATCTGAAAATAAATTCAGGCGAAATATCTCACTGCAAATTCCGTTTATTCATGCTGGTCTGCCAACATATGAGCCATAGAATATCGTGTTTCATATAAATGGACCCTCAATACAAACGTTTTTCGACATAATTATATTGAATTGGCATTGAATTTTTCCAGAAATGTATAAGTCTTCTTCAGAGAAATCAATCCTCCTAATCCCAAAGAGAGATACAGAACACATCACAATGAAAGAATTCATAAGCTTAAATTTCATGAAGGCATAACGAAGCATAGGAATTTGTAGGCTCTCATGTAAGCGAGAATCGCTCGTGAAACGCTAGAATAAATTATTTGTTTGATATTTAAGGCTGTACGTTCCACCCCAGATATTTCCCAAATTTTTTACAGAACATCGAGAGGACTTCGTATCGTGAGAGATCGGACACGATTGAACAAACCGTCTCACTCTCTCAAAGTGAAGTGGATTTTGAAATGAAAAGACTCTGTACTCGGAACAGGCCACCGAATGCTGGAGGGGAAAGCGGCATTTATTTTGATGGATTTTCCGTGCGCACTCTTTGTTACAATATTGAATAACTTTGCGTTGCGTGATCTCGAATAAATGTCGTTATGGTTTTCCCTTCACTGACGCTGAAGCAATACAGCAGACATCTTTCTGTCAAATTCACTGGAAAGTTATACAGGACAATACAAAGCGCATAGTAAGTTTAATTTTCTAAATGTTATTGATTGCTTTGTATTTCATATATTTGAAAATTGAAGTTAGTGACTTCGGGAAGTGAGTGCAGTTCCCGAAGATGATATAACTCTAGGTTTTCTTTTTGGTATTGATGATGAAGCTTCTGTGGTAGGCGTCCGTATTTGGTTATGTTATTTTATAGTTTTGGAGTTTGAACCCCGTTTTCCAGTTAATGTTTGGTTATGATTATTATGTAAGCAAACCAGCCAAAAAATATCAATCGTTCTCTCCAACACTTGGCTTCCTTAAATAAGAAAATGAAAATAAAAGTTTCTAAGGGGCAGGTTTTTGCCCTACAGGAGTTTTAATGAAATGTCATAGCACGCTACTTACGTGATTTAATCGATAATTAAGAACAATTTAGCAATGCTTTTTGGTTTAGCGCTTTATTATTCTATACCAGACTGAATATTCATCCTTCTCTATATTTACATTTAAAACGGAGCTTCAAATAAGTAATCCAATTTATAAATCATTGATGACATGAAAAAGTGTACGCTGAAATATTCATAAGTACACTCGACGTCACAAACTTCTTAATCTTACTACTCGTACATCATTCGTAAGAATGGCATTGTACTAATAACTACCTGATAGCTTAGTTACAAGAATGAAATTCCTCAAATTCCCTTACAGAATCAGTTCTGATTGATATTTATCGCCGGCTTCTTCAAGGTAATATCTAAAATTCATCGAGGACGTTGAGACCGTTACAAGTTTTACTTGGAGGGAGAAGGTTAGGAGATAAACCCTGTAATGGTAGCTTGAGGAACTTCTGAACGCGTTTAGGGTTTTCTCGAGGTCCAAGTCGAACGATCCTCCCAGACGGTGGTTTATCGTAGGCCGTTTCTAGGCCTTACGACCGGCCAGGCTGGTCACCAAATGCTAATCCAATTGCTCCAAATTCGCCTTAAGTGCGCCTCACTTGAATTTTTATCAAAGGAAATTTCCACAGAGACTTGATACCGACCAGGCGATCGTGGCGTGGGCTGCAGAAATTTCAGATCACACGACCTGCTGCATTTGAAATGGGTGCCAAAACTCTTATGGCAGTCCCACGCAACAAGAAAAAAGCGTTATTGTCGCATTGTTCAAGGACATCAATGTGTAGCACATGGTTTCTTCATGTTTTTAACACAGTTTTAGGACAACTTCATTTTTACGAGCCGTTCGCAAGCTTTCCATGTACAACATATAGAGAGACTGAAATCAGAAAATATATTTTTGACAAATCTCGAATACTCTTGAGCATAGCTTCTCGGGCACCTCGATGGTTGTAACTTCAAAAGTGAATCATAAGAGGTCTAAACTCACTTACAAATGAAAACAGGACGTGTTAATGAGTTACTTTTAATAGCTGTTAAACTTGAATTTACATAAAGATGCGTTATTTCCTGTGGTTGGTAACGACCTTCAGAAACTTTTCTGGAGGTTATTCCAGTTTCACGTAACGCTAGCTGGTCAGTTGCTACTCACCGAGTCCCACTGGCTTTCACTTATAAAGAAGAAAACATACGCATGAAAGAAATCAGATGTCATAATCGAAATGGTAGCATTCCTGTGAAAAAATTATATGTTACGTGAGAAATGAAAGAAATGTATGGTAAAACATTTTCGAAAAACTTCAAGCATCAGGAGCCGTTCACCATTTTTCAAGAAGCAAATTTCACAGAGAGACAGTAACCAGAAGAGATATTTTATATGGTTGTATTAAATAAATTTTTCAACATCGAAATGAGAATTAGATTGATTAAATATGCTAGTGATATATGCAATTTTTTACTGTCGCAGGGGTCTCAGGGTATACCTTGAAAAACATAATTTATGGACGTATGCCCTTTATTTGTTCATCATTTATACCCTTTATTATTTAATTCATTTATCATTAGGGCGAGTGACTGGAAGAGACTCGGCGGCAAAGAATGCCAGGCAGCGTTAGGTGCTGCTGCAGAAAATATACTTAAGTCTCGGGGGATTGTCTTCATAATATGAAGAATGGGAGAAGTTGACATCAGTCTGATGAATAGGTGCTAGCTTAACATACATAAGCTATATATGATGACTTTCCCTATGGCACATCATTCGATGTGCAGTCAAGGGTTCCTAGTCAATTGTTTTTAGAACTTCATTTGTTTTTAAATCTCGCAGGGATTTCTTCCCGCTTTTACTTAATACACGTGTTTTCTATCATTTTTCTAAGCATTTTATTTTAGACAATAGCCAGTTAATCGACCTGATGTTCTTGCGTGCGGTTTCATTTTTCTGATTCGATTTCAGAGGTTGCCGCCCGAGTCCAATTGAGTTCTTCCTGACGATCCAGTTACTGCTAGGACTTCAACTTCGTGTTTTCTGTTAGAGATTAGTGAGCTGATAATTTTCTATATTTTCCTCTATCTGAAGTAGCAGGTCGAATGGTGAATGCAACAAATTTTTTCTGCTGCCATTCTGACAGACTAGATTTATACGGCTGTGCAGTGCTCTTCAGCTTTCAGAACAGATTACAGACACTTAGAAAACAACGTCCAAACAAATGTTTCATTCTAGAACTTAATAATCCTGAAACTAAGCGACTAGCACCTTTTTCTCTTGGAAGTTTTATTTACAAAATATTGCATTTTAATTTTTCAAAAGGAAATCAATTTAAATCTAATGAACAACACCATACGAATTTAAAATTTTGAAATGGAGCAGATACTCGACCTGTCCACAGTGATTACGTGACGAAAAATCAAAATAAGCTCATATGGCCCCTCATTAATCATTTACTCATAAGCCAGATCTCACAATGCATTTGTTTTCACTGGTCTCAATTTCTGTTAGTCTATGCCTATTGATATTTGCAATGCTACCCCCCCCCCCCCCCCCTTCCCCTAGCATCTTCTCAGCTTTCAAGCAGGCTAGTCATTTGTATGATATAACATTACAACACAAGTTGTAACTAAATAAACAAGGAAAATTAGAAGCCAAAGTAAGTTGCAAAGTCAACCAAATATTATTTATGAGGTCTGTTCTTTTTCAGTCTAGCAGGCATGATAAACCTCTGTAGCGTGTTAAAAGTTCATTTATATAATTAGGTCGAACTAGGCTTGTATAAGCTAAATTTTGCAGTAATACCAATATTTAAATAAAAATAGGTTTATTTCAAAAGAGCTTATCAAAAGATACAATTTCCCATAAACATTTAACTTCAGACTGTTAAACACTACCTAGCTGCTATCAAGCAGGATCAGCAGCAGAGCTATAGGTGCCTGCCAAGGAAATACTAAATAAAATCACTTCAAACACGGCCAGATTGCACACTACAGGTCACAGGTTAGCATTGTACATCTCTAACGTAATATAGGGTCCTACAACAAACACTGAATTAACGGAGGTAAGCACGACCGAATAAGCAGGCAACTCACGGGTTGGAGCGAGAGAGCAGGCAACGCACGGATTGACGCTGGAGCGAGAGAGCAGGCAACGCACGGGTTGAGGCACTTTGAAAGAGCAAGCAACGCACGGGTCGACGCACGAGCGAGAGAGCAGGCAACGCATGGGTCGACGCTCGAGCGAGAGAGCAGGTAACGGACGTGTTGACGCACTTTGAAAGAGCAAGCAACGCACGGGTCGACGCTCGAGCGAGAGAGCAGGCAACGCACGGGTCGACGCACGAGCATAAGAGCCGGTGACGCACGGGTCGACGCTCGAGCGAGAGAGCAGGCGGAAAGATCGTCGATCAAGACCTCCATTACCGACACCACAGCACTGAGATCTGTCACGAGCCTCTGCTGTTGTATCGACCCCAAATCATCGCCTTCCTTACAACCTCTGCTTGAGAATAAAATTACTCAATTAAACAATATTATATAGACATTACCCTATAACTAAAAGTTTAATTAATTAATTCCCCCTTCAACAATGACTAGTGTTTGAATAGCTATGAGAAATGCTTACAAGTAAAAAAAATTAGACAGATGAGAAATGAATGATGTTAAAGTCTTGCAATAATTTTACTGTTCATATGCTCAGCCAGGATTTGCTACATATATCAATCTTTTTCTGGACCAACGAAAACATACGATCTTTCAGTCATGTTTATTGTCACGATACTGAAAGCCATGTTTTCTAAGGAAAACATTGAATCGTTTAACCTTTCTTCTTTTACAATGTGAAAGCAGGGCGCAAATAATCATACTGTATATGGTGTCACCAAAATTCACGAGTTGACAAGTATCATCCCTTCAACACGTGTAAACATGCAAGTAAGAAGGTATGAGACACAGAAGTCTACGTTTTATCTTGATTTTTTTCACTGCGCCGGCAGTTGGTTATTACATTGCTTACAATAACCATAGGAAAGCCTTAATATAAAACAGGTCACAATATCTTTGCCTCCGGAGACAGTTTTTTTGCTCGACAGAAGCCAAATTATTAACGTAACGACACCAGAAAAATTTCATCATTTGGGCATATCTGTCTTTTTTCGGAAAAGGTCGCTTGATATCGCGAGCGTATCCGCAGCTGCCGGAGGGCGCAATTTGGCGCACGAATCAAGAAGCTCGGTTGGCTTCATCCCCAATTTGCGTGGGTCGTAAATTTCGCTATAATTCCGCTCTTTTTAACATATACTTTAATGGAGGAAGATACACCGAAACATGAAGACCTTCATATTGCAAGCGAGACTTCGCTCAGGGGCAAAACTCTTCATAGATTTATAAGTGTGGAATTTTCAGGGGAGTTTTTGAAGGGTTTTTGGAAACCCGAAAAAATACACACCGCATGAAATGAATCGTGATGAAATGAACTGTCCATCAACAACATGTGTCAAAAGGAATTGAATCCAGCATTAATTTTCATTATGAGTAGCCTTCGCAAGGAATTTGTTTCTATTTAACTGTCAAATATTTTAGAATTGAACTCCACAAAATGATTAAACATGCTCGTTTGATTAAATTAGTACTTTTTGAGCTAGATAGATTACAAAAATAAAAGATCGTCTGTTCCCGTAAAATTTCGACCGTTTGCAGAATATCAGCAAACCTAGTCATTAGTGATATCTAAATAAATAATTCAAACTGGAATTTTAAAGCTTCATATAGCTGAAAATTGTAATCTAAATCACTCTGAGTCCTGATTTACTAAAAATTCAGAGGCATCTCAAGTTCAAAACTTTAAAGGTCAAAAATATACCTACATTGTGGTTCTAGAGCAGATCGACCTTTGTACGCTCATTCATTTTTTAGTTTACTAAAACAGATTGAAATCTAACGTCACAATTAGTCGTAAATAACATTACTTTTTAGAACGCATGGAGAAAGTAAACGCATCTAACTAGAGTCTGCATATATCTCTCCATCGAACATACATCGCAAGTGTGTCTAAGGTAATATTTCCAGGACACCAAAGCATTGTAATTAATGAAGAGTGTTTGAATAATTTAAGTAACTCGATTTAAAAATGCACCTATAGCGTATTTTATTGACAGATATGTGATTGTAGCTAAGGCATCCACTTATCTAATTCACTCTTGAACCTTGGCTTACATAACTGGTGTTCGCAGTCATGTTATCAAGCTTAGTTATCGAATTATTGGGTTCATTTCCTACTTGCGAACAGAAGGTTGGTCAAATGAGCAGGCTAGACACGGAATGACGAGTAAAAGTGTGCGGATAAACCAAATTATAAACCTTTGTCACATGTGCTCTTTTGAACCTGAAAACCAAGGCGCGGTTGCGATTCCTTTTCTGAGAAATTAACTTTTTAATTTGAAGAACGCAATGCCCTGTAATCGGCTCAACAAGTGCGTTCGTGAAGTTGAAGGAGCATTCAAATATATGTTCTGCACATTCTGTGTACGATTTTTTCATAGAATAGCAGAGAACAAGAAATCATTGTTCAAGACATGAAACATCTTAATTCTTATACTGCAGGGGATTATTCTTGCTCTACGATAAAAATAATCAATCTCTTTGAATACAAAGCGACTGCTGTGCTGGCACGCGGAGTCCCGCCCTCCAACAGGCTTGAGAGCTCGCAATAATTTAATTTCGATCGCAAGAAAAAAATCCACAGGGAGACACAAAAACGCCCAAGATTTTTACATTGCGTCTGCTTCCACTTAATTACCAATGACGGGTAAAATAAGTCAGTCATTAATTAGCGTTTTAATTGTGCATTTCTAAGACCTTGGTCATATAGTTAAATATTTCATAATAACAAATAGTCATTACCTCGGTCTTAAGTTAAGTATGAACGATGGATTACGTTATTTAGGCGTTGATGTTAATGGGATTGGATGGTTGTCTCAAATTACTTGGATTTAACGTGGAAAATAAAAGCTGTTTCAGTATTTGAGCACTGTAGATGCGACTAAACTCGCCATGGAGGAGTGGTGAAACGAGCCTTGAATTTCCTGATTTTTCCATCGGCATGAAGATGCTGAAAAGGTATTTGTGAACAACTGATAAAACTACAACTTGTAAAAACTGAGATCCGCCACTTTCAATGTGATTGGCTTTTGGATTTTGGAAACATATTTTTTTATATTATACGTGAGGAAAGCTTGGTGAAAATTTCGAGAGCTGTTGCTGGAAATGCATATATTTGTGAATCATTTTTTAATTTTTCTTAGTTTACCTGTCACCCACCATCCGTTTTATATGATTTCAACTATTCTATTTAAATGAAAATTCGACCAATCTTCAAGACAAACGGTTACCTGGTATTTTAAAAAATAACACAAATAATTTCTCTCACCAAAAACAGGCTTGATTTTTTTCATACTGCGTCAATTTTTTTAACATGCTCCCTGACTTGCGTGGTGAATTAAATGCCATTTCTTCCATTTTCGAGTGAAGTGAAAGTTTACTAGATTATTGAAGCAAAAAATTAATAAATTCTAAATGAAAATATGTGCTTGGTGTTTATTGAACGGACGTCTACTCAAGGAGCTCCAGAAAGTCAAGGTAAAATTTTGGGCCTAGAAATTTTAAATGAAAATATTCTTATTGCTACCCGAATTCTTGCCTTAGTTTTGATATTTCGCGAGTGCAGTCCAGCTGTAAACATTCATGAACGCAGTGGAGATCAATTCAAGGCATTGCATGTAGAGGAAACTGGAGTACACGGCCCGTCAAAAATGATGGTATTTGATGTTTTCCTTTATACATTTTCCAGATGTGGATGACGAACAAACACATTTGTCTATCCTACTATTATAGTACCTGCGTTTGAAATATTCTTGAACATGTGGCCTGGTGAAATTTGTGTCATTAAACTTCATATAACAGCGTGACAGACTCACGGACCATCCACGCAAGCAAGCAACAACTGTGTATTATTATTGGGAGGAAATGTTACATGCGAGCTTTTGCGGCGTGCCGAAGAAGTTACGGGGATGCCGCTAACTTCTGAACTCAAAGTTACCGACGAAATTTCCCCTAACAAAGTGCGTCTCGAAACACTGCGCTTCAATTTAGAATCATGACCGTGTGCATTATGCCTTTAGGGTTTTATGAAGCTCTCCAGAGTACAGGTCTCGCCTAAACATAAAACATGTGTAAAATTTTCAACCACATTTTGACATACTTTTACATCGGCAGCAGGCGAAGTAAAAACCCGTGCTCTTTTGAATCATGATTTTGATAGATTTGAGTTGAATAGAATAATAAAATTACATGTCGCTATTAATAATAAATTTTTATTTAAGGTCACTCAATAACGTTTGCTTCTAATGACAATCTCAATTCAAAGATTATGAAAATCTCGACTGCAAAATGAAATCTTCAACTCTGTAACGTCTCAATCAACTGCTTAAACATTGAAGCACATTCAGTCTCGTATCAAAATCCTTCAGATATGCTGTTTCCTTCACATGTGCGAACGAAGCATTCATCTTGCGCGTGCTGCATTATCCGGAAGGTCAAAGCTTCAGCGAAAGAATGACAATCTCAATGCTCTTACGCACAACGTATGATCGAAGAATACATTCCGAGCGCATCTTCCTGGGAAAAACCTCCATTGCTCCTCACTGCCCTGAAAGCCCAAGTTGGCATCGCTGTATGAGTGGTGCGTTGCCCAAAAGAATCCCAAATTCTCTCTTTATTCCAGGGCATAACCTTCACGATACCCACTGGCATTGGTGCTTATCTAAGGTCATAGAACTCTGCCATGTCGTGCATCCCATATCAGGTAGTTCTAAGCCAGAGCCGTTATTTGCTTGGGGTTCTCTATCCGAATTTGGTTCAGTGCCCCCGAGAAGTAGGGTTGCTGTGGTTCGTTATTGATGAATCATCCCTGGAGGCTTATTTTCGTAAGCCAAAGCACTGCGCAGATCATGGATCATGAAATTTTCAATTCATATTAGTTAATTTCATGATGTGATTTACAAGACCTGTGGGTCAGTAGATTGCAGATGAATCTCGGAAATAACGCGAACATCAAAGTTTTTTCTTTTTTTGTGAAATTATGTTTTACTTTGACGAATTAACAATTGTATCAAAAGCTAACCATACTTTGAAAACTGTGGATCACTTTCAGTCACGACTAGGCTGCTATGGTTCGATTATAATTCCTTCCGGTGCCGGCAATCTACATAATTATTTTAATAAGAACATTCAACCAATTGTATGGGACTACGCCACACAAATCAGCCCGTTTTGAAATTGTGATGACTTGAATGGCTTAAAAATTAATTAGAAAAATAATTTGATATGTTCGATGTTCAACCCTCGATGCTCTAATTACCTTTTCATATTCATTAATTGATAATAAATATTGGAATGGTTAAGAAAAACCTTGTCAAATGTTACAAAAAACTTTTCAACATAATGTGTTGTCCTAAACCTGGGTAATCACTACAAACTTCATAGACACAATTTTTTATTATGATTTCAGAAATTAAGTTATCACTTCCGTTCTTTATACCTCAAGTTTCACGAGCTTAAATGCAGCTTACACGTTGTATCCCTCTTGGGAAGGCAAATAATGCAATCAATTGACCCTTCTAACCATATTTGCCGCAAAACTTCAGAGTGGTTGTGACCTAAGTTAGAGAAGAGGGGACCATGACGTGGAGCCTGCATTGCATGGCACTGATACGAGGTCATTCTGGACCTTATGACATACTATATATTAGTCGTCACGTTTATTGAATCCTCATCCGTGCGAACTCCTGCTCTAAACTTTTGCTATTACGAACTTCATCGACCATAACTTGAGTCAATATCCGGGGACGGGGAAAAAGTAGGACATTTATAGGGTTACAGGGCCTTCCCTGAGGTGCTCGGGTGTGTGACCGGGTTTGTCTTGGGTGGCAGAGGCTTCTTTGTCTCCCACAGGCGAAATGATTGAAGTGCAGACTTATTAGGCGAATAAATGATCAGCAGAGACGTATTAATCTGCTGAGAACATTTTATGTCAGGAGAATAAATAATCAGTAAAGTCCTATTAATCTGCTGAGAATTTTTTATGCTTTGCGATAACGATGCAAATATTGTCGTCGTTTTTACCTTTCCAAAATAACCAATGACAACACACGAGAAGTTTGCTTACCTGCTTAAAAAGTTTATTTATGAGTTCGATGTTATTATCAGAGTAAGCTCAGCAACTTTGTTGGTTGATCAAGGTGACTGGGCAGAAAAGTTTCGATTAGTTGATTATATTCTAATTTGGAGCTGCTTGCTAATGATGATAGATCTCTGGCAAAATCATAGCTTAGTATTTGAGTTTCTTTTAAAATTACTGATTAACTGTTGTTCCTAATTTCTTTTGGAGGATATCAGTTTTGCCATCAACATAGCGGGTCGACGTGTTTCCTAGAAATTTCATTAGAACTCAGTCAGCTGTCCTAAACATTGTTTTGGTAAGTGAAGATACATTGCCTGTGTCTTTGCGTTTCTCTCCCATTAATTTGAACTTGAAATTGTTCCAATCAAACCGAAAAAAGGCTTTGCTGTGACTTCTCTGATAATAATGAATGAGCAAAAAAAAGTCACAGCCGTAATTCATAAGCTTGATCACTTCTTTGTGAACAGACTTCTTTGTCTCTGTCATGAACTAAGTGTGAAAGATTGGCATGCCTTTCAATCATACAGAAAGTATTGTCGAAAAAGTGCCCTTTTTATTTATTTGGCTATACGGGGGAAAAACTTTATTGGTTTTAATAACGAACACTTCAATAGTACAGTTGACAATTCTATATCTTACAACCGGCATAGTGACTCCCACTGTCGACATTTCTTCTTCGCCACTAAACTTTCCTCCTAGCTACTCATCAGATCCAATCTCAGATCTGTTGAGCCCAAAATCAGCAGATCATCTTCAGCCTTCACCGCTAGCGCATCAACTTCTGGACCTCACCATCTGGACCAGTTCCGCTAACTCACCATCCGGCACGGCTCCATCCGCCGTCCGGCCATTCAGTGTGCGCTGGTCTTGTTGCCGCACCACGGTCGGCATGGGAGGAGGCGGCTAAGCTCCCTGTGAGCGCGAGTGCGCACCCGTCATCATCACCTCACTCACCGCATGAAGACACTTCGGTTCGCCATTAGAGCAGTAAGTCGCAGTGCTGTCGTGTGTCGTGCGGAAGCATTAGATTGTTCGGCTGAATCTCATTGAAGTGTTCCGTTCCCTCTTGTTAAATAATAGCGCCTAGGGTAATCAGTCTATATATTAACTATTTAGGATCAGATCGGGGTGTGTTTATTTACGGGGTTAGGTGCAGATCAGATCGGGGTGTTTATTTACGGGTTTAGGTGTAGATCAGATCGGTGGGTGTTACGTAAGTTTAGGTGTAGATCAGATCGGTGGGTGTTACGAAAGTTTAGGTGTAGATCAGATCGGTGGGTGTTACGTAAGTTTAGGTGTAGATCAGATCGGTGGGTGTAAATTTAGTTTCGGTGTTTGTAGGTATAGCAGATCGGGGTTAGTTTGGGTGTGTTTAACCGATTTATTCACCAAGCCAGTCAGATCCACATACTTCGTATTTACTCCTTTTATTTAAATTTTGCTATTTTGTTTCACCTAGGTGCATTAACGGAAGGCGCGGGGTTGGCGCCTGGAGTCACGACAGCGGCTCCGACACTTCGGGCCGAGTCTCCGACGCAACCATCGAACGAAACCCATCGTTCTCCATCACCAAAATTAATTTTCATTGCACGATTATTTATTTATTTAACGGCATTGTCAAATATTCTGGTGGTAATATTAAACTTCAATTATACTGTCTGCATTTCATATTCACCCCGCTCGCTTTTTTCGTTAAGTATTGCATTATCTAATGCATCTTGACTCTTCGAGCTGGCCTATCCGATGGCGTTGTCTTGTGTATGGTGATGTGTTGCTTGATAAATATGTAAACGTCAGAGTAATTAATGAAAAGAAGTAGAGAAGTGAAGTGACGGTTGCCGCTTTTTACAACCTTTGTCACATTTAGTGATCGAAAAGTCACCGCTGACATGTTTTTACCATTGCAACCGGACCACATTTTGATCCAAGTCATTTACGTACAAAGTTTTCATCGAATGAACAGTCATGAAGAAGTCGTGGGATGTATTCGCTAGTGGCTCTAGAAAATGAATTACTGAGCGGTGTTTCAGTATCTGGAATCGTGAATTTCGTTATCCCAATTGATCACTGTTCACATTGGTAATTTTGCTCATATATATGAATAGATCAAAAGAGTTAAACTCAAAAGTGTCAGTGAAAGGTCAGAATAGGACTTACTTATCTATCAGAGGTCAATCACGCTACAAACAATTGGTGTCTGTGTAAAAATTTAATAAAGATATTTTATGAGACATTCGAAATAAAGTGCTCGCGAAAATTTCACACAGTCTGCAAAAGGAGTGCACATCTTACCCTTAATTAATGTACGACATTAATCAAATTATGTCCGAATGAACTTGAATATTTAGCAGAATAAGGCTCTTATAAGGTATTTGTTCGCTTCCTGCTTTTCCTAATTCATTTTTTATTGTTAAAAGTCAATTAACTTTCAACTTGCAGGGTAAAAATATTGTGTGATACAGTGGAGCACATTCCAGAAAATTTTCCATTTCACGTCGTTAAAAACGATAACCTTAGTTCTTTCCTCTTGAAATTAGATAAAAAATAATTTCAAAAATTGTCCAGCTTCTCGCACTCTGAAGCACGCTTTTATTCAATTACTTCATGTTTTTAAGTAAAGTACCAGTCAGAGGCGGACGCTGCATTTGCTGGAATCAAATTGCATGTTAATTAAATGAGAATGACGTGATTCATTACGAAGGAGTGCGCGACTTGCTAGAGGTAGATTTGAGTTGCGCGTCAGAGAAAAGCTGATATGAGTTTGCTAGTTGAAGGGCAGAAAATATATTTTGTGTTTGCTTAAAGACAAATAACGTACTGGAGGTTGAAATGCAGAAACGAATTCGTGAGTTATGATAGACAGGGACCAAAAATTTGTCTTGTATTCATATTTATGGGTAGATAACCTTCTGGAGGTTGATCGCAGGAAATATGCAGAAATGAGTTAGTCAATTTGTGATGGAGAGAGGTAGAAAATATATTCTATATACGCTTTGACAAAAAAGTATGCAAAATGTGACCGACATGCTTTGTTTGTGTTGCTGGTTGCTGAGATGTGAAGAAGGTTCTGCTTCGATATTTTTCGCTTGAAAGTCGTGGATAATAGAGCGATGAAGTAATATTAATCGAAACGAGAGTACGTCAGAGTAACATGATAGACACGATTTCTTGATGCAAAGCTTTAATTTGAGCTTAATTTTTCCGAAAGACAGCTTTTGCGTTCCGACTACAGCGATTTTTCTCTTCCTTTATGCGTTGACTGGCAGTCAAAATGCGCTTACAAATATTCAGATCGAATTGTGTCCCACTTTGATCTCTGAACTTAGATTTTGAATATTAGGGTTCTCGAAAACGAGGTCTTTCTTTATAGAAAACAATCTCATTTTTTCATAAATCAGCCGATGATAATATCATGTAGAAATATATTTGTATGATTTGTTACTGAACACTGAACGTACTTAGTTATTTGATGTTCTTACAAATTAATATTTTTATGTTGCAGTGATGGTGGGTGGTTTTAAAACGATTAATAATTTAATGTGATTTCCAATTAAATCTAAACAATTTTCTCCTTCAAACAGATGGTTGAAGATACTGAACCAACGGTTATAGACAGGGATTAAATGCACAAAAAAAAATTACGGATGATTTATCATAGAGAATAAATAAAAAGATTTTGTAATATTCGTAATTGATGAGAAGTGTTCTACGAACTGTTTTCTTCAATACCGTATAATGTTCTTAACCCAATACCACATAATAACCTTACCTAACAAAGAATATTTGTAAAATGAACTCAATACCATGTAATATTCTTAACAAACAAGAATTATTTGACTATTAAACTCAGTACCGTTCCCGTTGAATTTCGAAGCTACGGAGCGACCTGATTTAGAAGCCCCGAGTACTTTCGCGTCAGTGCAGGAATAAATTCGTTCCCCTTCTGGCATCCTTTGGCCTTCCCTCTCTCCCCTGACTGGACGTTACGCATCTGTGCTCCAGCGTAGCCTGCAGATGCCATTTCCGAATGATAGTATCCGAGGATATTAAAGCAGAATGCCCCTCTGATTTCCAATTGTTTTGACTGGGAACAATCGCTCGGACCAAGTTCAATCTAAGCCAATCGATCGGCGAGATTGGATTAAATTCTTCGCAGGAAAATATGAATACTCCGTTCCGCAGTGCGAGGATAGCTTTGAGTGAGCTTGTCTCCCTGCTAGATGCTGTAAGCTGGCCGGGGGTCCGGGAGTGGCCTAAGTAATGTCTTGTAAGATATATATTACCATTGATATTTGTCAGCAATATGTGGGGACTTAAAATATTCTGAATACGTATAAGTTCCATCATCTCCAGATAAAAATATCTATTGGGTTGGGTCAGGTTTCTAACTTTCAGTTCATTAGAGTAATATATTTCAAATTATTATGTCGGAAGACTCGATCATTTGCAACGAATATCATGCACTAAATAATGCAGCTTTTACTGAGCCCTGTCAACGTTTTACAATTGATCTTTATGATAATATAAGTGGCTTTGCAATTATGCTCCTTTTATCTTCCTTCCGTTTGTTCGCAGAATCGAAGATAATCATCTGCCATTAGCTGCTTCATTCTCCTATTATGTATTTTTTTCACTCTCGCTTGTTCGTAGAACTATTTTAAATGAAATATTTGGCTGCCCAGGACGAGGTTCATTTTATTATATAGCATCCTAAGTGGTTCAATTACCTGAGCTGACTTCAACGGAGCACCTTCTCCTTCCGAGAGATAAAAATTCAAGCTCCTCATTTCGAGAATTGACACCAAACTTTGATCCCTAATTAACTCATAATAAAGTCATAACGAGGGCTCTAAAATTTATTTCGAAGCTTTAATGAAATTTTCATGAACTCTGGTTTCCTGCAACACGTTGCCATGACTCGCACTTTGACGCTTCTCTTGAGTTATAGTCATTTCCTTTCATTTTTTAGAGCATTTTGCTGCCTTGCCCATAAACATTCTTCTCATCTCATTGCTGCTTTTAATTTTTTATTGCAGTCTCGAATTTTCAGGCTTCTTTTTTCTCCTTCGTAATAACATTCTCCCTTTGTGAGATTTTGTAAGGTATTGTTTCATTTGCAGTTGTGAGAAGCCGCATAAGTAAAATAGATAAGCTTGTTTAGCACATCTTATTTTATTAATGAGTTATTGACAAATATTTAATAAAGAAAACCAAATGCTCATTAATAGAAAGTGACGATGAAAATAAATCTTACACGCTTTCACAGAATATCAGTACGTGCAAGTGTTTTAAGATATTACAGAACGATTGATATAAGACTGATGTTCAAAAAAATCAGACAAATTTTTCTGAAATTTTTGCTTGAAATCTAACTCAGTATAAGAAGAATTAGAAACATTCATTTCAATACTACCAGGCTCCTAAATACGAAATCTCATAAATAGTTCTGACACCTGAATGACTTAGTGTCTAATAATTAACGTCCCAATACATACAATCTGATGATATAAGAGGACTTGCAGAGTGACAGAACCGATCTCTATGTTACCTCAAAACCTTGGGTAATAAGTTTATAGGCTTCTGCAATAAGATCATGGATGTATTGTTAAAAAATATAGAGAAATACAGGTATGATGACTCGTTGTGTTCTTGAATTTGTAACCCCTACTTTGGAACCCATTTTCGCATTCGAGTACCCTTTCAACGATAGACTGTACCAAGTAATTTTCAATATCCAGGTTATTTCTCCATAAAACAAACATTTTTTATCAACCAGGTTTTGATATCAACGCTTTATATAACGATACACGACTGGTAAAATCAATTGAGCCACAAATAAAATATGATCAAAATATGTTCGATACTGTTTTCTTACACCTAATTAGACAAAACATTTAAAACAAATGTAGCTGAAGATCAATAAAAGATGCGTTTTATGTTCAAAATTAATGAAATGCACATTTTCCTTCAGAATTTTGGGATTTTGTAACTCTTTTCTTGTAGTAAAGTTGAAAAGAATAATTTGTCTACAGTGAATAGTCGTTCCGAGATTTCTTTCTTTTTCACATAATAATTAACATACGAGTGTTTATTTTACAGTTAGTGTTAGAGGGTCAGAAACTAATGAGGTGATTAAAAGAATGATAGTTATAAAATGATATGAACATTAGTGGACGAAAATAACTCGTCCGTCAGGACAAAAAGTATAAATTCGAAAACTGGGATTCATTCAATGACGGAAAAAATTGTCTGATACGTTTTATAGAAGTTCGCATGCACTTCGTTCAATTGCCTGAGATTCACATGTTACGTAAACCTTTTCTAAGAGATATTTTCTTCCCATTATAGGAACAGTAGAGTTTTTCCCTGCTTGAAACGCCTCCTACCCTCGTTGGAAAAATATATCAATTTACCTTTGAGTTGTACCTTTGGAGACTGTGTTGAAGGTGTAGGGGCCTAGATGCAAAATTACAGTGTTGTTTTCAGTGCTCAAGATGAATACGTTGATAGCATTGAAAAATTTTTCTTAGTCATTCAAGAAGTAATATGAAAAGTTTAAATCAAAGGATCGAAACGAAATACATTAAGGAACGGTTCATTTTTAATTAAATTCAAACAGAGTTTTAACGGTGGGCTCAACGGGACATTTAATGTTCAAATTTAGTGGCAGTGAATTTCCAGTATCCGTTCGAAGCTCTCCTCCGAGTCGCGGCATGGAACACAATGTCCATTGGTTCGAAAACATCCAAAAATTTCTCTACCTACTCAAGTTTCGGCATCAGCACCCTCAGTATCTAAACCTTATTTTTTGAAAACGTGTTTTCATGTATTTTTAAGGGGAACTCCTACCTTTTTGCGCTCAAAACGGTCGTATTTCGGTTTTTACAGTTCTGCGTAGCAGATCATGTTAGCATGCTTTGTGAACGTGGTGGTGCAGCAGCATTCCTCAAAAAGTCTACGGAAACGTTTCGAGCCATTTCAAAACTTTAAATGGCCTTTTCTCAACATGTAACTTATTGACATTCAAATCCCTAAGGCTTCTACAGTTTTCAACGTACAAACGAGATATTAGTCTCATTCGACGCAGGAATATAATGGAAACAAGAAAATGCATTGGAAATTTTATTTAAATTGAAAAAAGAAAAATTTATGGGAAAAAGTGTACTTTTTTTTGAAGGTCAGCAAACATATTTTTCCAAAATATTTAATTTTTGTTCTAATTCAAAATTCGATAAACCCAAGGAATTTTCTGGTTTCCAAAGTCATTTTGCGTCGAACGAAATCAAAATACCGCTTCTAGGTTGAAAACTTCAAACGCTGTAGGGATTTGCAATTACTTTTTTTATATTGTGAAATTCAAAATTTTTTATCGACACAAATCTGCTCGGAATCTTTTTTTACATATCACTATGAATTTTCATTCATCTAGCTGCCATAGAAATCGAGATAGCTTGATTTGAATTTTGAAAAGCTCCTAAGGGTACGAATTCCCCTCAACTGGAGAATAAAGTCAATTGTTATCTACGTAAGTATTTGCTGTTTCACTTACTTTGTTCGTCATTGCTGCTCTCAAATACCAAATCAGTACAATTCAAAGGAAGGAAATTTCGGGGTAATGTATTTGAGCATTATTTGGATAGATTGCCTTTTGAAAAATTTTCAGCCTCTAACTTATCAGCTTTTGGTTAATGGCTTTTTTTATTTTTTATCTTTTGTGTTAGTAACGTGATACTGAGTACTGAAAATTAATGCAATAAATTTTGAAATTTGAGAACTTCAGCAATGTGGAAAAGAAAAACACTGAAAGCGGGATGAAAAATTTTTAAATTTTCCAATTGTATTCTTTAGCACATTTCCTGATTATTTTCCAGTGCACTCATCATGGGTTTAATTTATATGAATAGGTGCCAGACCCTTCCATTGCTTACCTCGCATTAAATGCTGATATTAAATGAAGCATTACATTTGCTCTACAGAGCATGCTGTTTCTTATCTAATTCGAGATGTTTTCAGGCAAGTTTACCGACCTTTTTCAAGCACAGCCCCCATAATTATCAGTTTTATCAATCACAGTTTCTCCCATATACCTATATTGTATACACTTAACACAAGATATTTGAATGCGCCCGTGCCCCAAGTGTGAGAATTGTGCTAACGTTGGAGGTAAAGGACACACCGTAGACGAGAGTGCGTCATCACTTATGGACGTGAATCATTAGTCTTGAGATATATTTTTGCATTTCAGGTTCACAGTGGAATGTATAACTCAGAAGCTCTTGTCTCGTCAACTTCGTCAGTTGCGTGGGTTGAATTAAGATTTTATTTTTACGATGAGTGAATTGCCATCTTCACTCAAATTGGAATTTTTTCTAGGTATATAGTGAATTGCGTACGTAATCTGTAAATGATATTTTCTGATGCCTAATACACCTACCTTTCCCCTTCTCTTAAATCGAGCGAATAAGATGCGTTTTTTTCAGAGAAGTTCATATCTGTTATGCCTAAATTTTTGCTGCCATTGAAATGTGGGGCCAAATCACAATGTAATACACTATCATCGAACATATCGGCGTGTACAAGGAAGTAAATGCTAGAGATGCTAGTTTACCCTTAGAGCGTTTTTCACAATAGCGAATGTGCGCGCTATTCTTTGTGAACAAGCAACAATTGAGAGACGGGATGTTGAAAATGTCATAATGGAATGTTGTAATAAATAAAATGTTGTTGTTTGCTGGCATGTTGGTTTATGTGAATGAAGAAATCTTCAAGATACAACAAAACATTGCAGAGTATTGAAAGTGTTGTTTCAAAAATGAATAAAAGTTCCCAGAAAAGGAGTAAACAGAGCAGAGCTGAAAAACACCACGCTGGATATGGTATCGATAAAAATTAGCTTAACTAAGCATTGCTCTTCGTAACAGCAGGAAGAGTGTCTTCTTTTTGTATCAGAAGGTGCCCGGTGAAGTATTTTTTTATGTCTTCTTTACGTCTGAGAGGAGTTCATTTTAAATAAAAAACTCCTCATGGAGTTGAAAATTTTTTAAATAGATGTCTCGTACTGGTAAACTTTCAATATTGGTTCATCTTTTGACCATTTCGTCTGCTAAGCATTCTTTAAATGTTCTCAAAATTCCTGCAAAAGTTCCGTCAACAACATTTCAACGCAAGTTTCATACTTCGGACTTTAAACTTTTGATTTTTCAGTATTTGCTGGTAAATAGGTTTTCTGCGACCGTGTTTAGACATCGCATTGAACCAGTTTCTTCGATAAATATCGAGACTTGAACAACTCGAAATATAAATTCGAAGCAAATTCCTAGACAGGCATAGTTGAGTTGTGCAACATATCTATGATACCAGCAGGTTAATAAATATTTTGAAATTTACAATGATCGCTCTCAATATGAGCGACGTTCGGGTTTTATCGTCACACAAAGAGATGAAATAAAAGAGATTCATCTTTATTATAACACAAAGAGATGAAATGAAAAACTGGTGACTAACTAAATTGCCTGTATGAATTTATTTTGGTCATACAGTCAATTTATTGTACAGTACATTTAAAGGATATGCTCCTCCGGATGAACGCATTGCGAAAACATTAAATATAGTATCAATTTTAACCGAACTTTTATCAATTAAACTTTTCGGTGGCAGATTCTCTCAAATTTCACACGGTGAAATTAAAACGGCCATAATATAGGTCTTAGCTTCATCTTGTGATATAGATTTCAATGCATTAGCTCATTTTTCCAAACGATTAAGATTGTAGTTTACCGACTGTAAGAGAAGCCCTGTAATACTCTGTTGCCTTATTTCGTAAATAACGACAAAACTCACAGAAAATAATTTCCTTTAATGGCATTTGTCTGAAATCAAACTGGTATTCCCCTCGCAAATTCTTGATGAAAGGGAATCCGCGGTGATATCCGTTACAAAAGCGAAGGAAATTCTGTGGCAGTCGACGGCAGTCAAACTTGTTTGAAACTGAACAGATGTTCTTGTTTTTACAAGAGCTCGCTGATTGAGGCAAGCGTAACCTCTCGGTTAGAAAACAATTTCGTCAGAAGTCCGGAAAGCGAAACACGGTTGAAGTTTTAACGTTACGTTGAAGAGAAAACGGAAACTGATCGCTCGATGATAAGGAATTTGAAAGTCCATGCATGGTTTGCACTTCTTTTTACCATATCGAAGTTTAAGATTTAGCCTTCTACCTACTGTGTCCCGGTTGAAGGTAAAGCTTCTGTTTACCATATCTCTCTGTTCGGGTTTATCTTTCGTCCAGTCATACCCCGGCTCAGAGTTTAACCCTTTTTTTAACCCTCTTACTATGTCCTGGTACAAAACATTTCGGTCAGTTACAGCAGCGGTTTTGTTTAACATTTACCGAAATGTTCAGGCATACAACAGCAATGGAAAATGATTCCTGAGTATATGGATAGAAACAGTGGGAAAGGGTGAAAAGAATAAATCCTAAAACCCTTAAACTTGAGCAGCGCAATTCAGAGTGGATCTTTTGTCGATCCATAAACTTTGCTCTACTATAGAAGTATTGTAATTTCATACGATAAATTCATCAAACGATTATTTGACCATAAAAAATGGAAATTCTGAACTGAGTTTCAAATCATTCATAAAAAACATTTCAATATTATTTATTCGGGTTACTTCAGTAGTTGGGAAGTTTAAACTTAAATCTCTTATTTCATATACGAAATTACGATCAAAATTTCACTGGTTTCAACAACCACTGGGTTGATGTAAATGTTGCAGCCTTAGGTAAAAATGCTATTTATTATGGTTAGCTAAGAAAGGCTTCAAAATGGTACTAATTAAAAGTTTTCAGTAGCACATAAACACGAAGGGCTGTCGGCGACCATGACTTGCGCTTGAACTTGCGTTAGACGTATCTAGGCTATGGATCCATGGTAATCTATTAGCCAGAAGAATGCTCAAATTTCTGGACGTTGTGAGAGCTCGTGGAATGAAATTGATTTTATCTATAATTTAAATAATTTCATCCGTGACAAACTGTAGTCTAGCGACCCATCTGAAAATGAGTAGAATCTTTTCCTCGGATTGAAAGATTGATCTATTGCTATCAGTGCGGAATAGACGGAGACAATTTTTAGATCATGTTAATGATAGTTTGCTGAAGGTAAAATATCTCTAACTTCGGATAAAAAACGTCTACAATATCAGATTGAGAAAAAGTGAACGGAAATAAAGTTGTGACTTATAATCTAAACGACTGTTTGGTTGTTGATAAATGTTTCAGTTTCTGCCAAACGAGCATTGACATAAGAAGATTTTTATACTCCATAGGGAAGTCTTATCATATTCCATTTGGGAACGTTCGGCTTTACCATGGGTGTTATTACGCCAGTTTGAATAACCAAATTCTGTGGTACCATGGGACTACGCACATCATTTTAGGGCCAAATAACATGCATGCACACTATGGTGCATCCAACGCCATTCAGCCAACCAGCAACGTAAGGCGGAGAGGTTCATCTCGCCCCGTTCTACATTGTCTCCAACTATTGATCGACCTCTTCAAAGGCTACCAGATACACTTCGTTGATAATACAGACTTGAGCTTAACGAATGTGGAGCGAGACCTTTCATGGCGGCCGTGCCGAAGTGCTCTCTAGGCTCTGTGCTCGGGAGCTGAAAACAAGTCAGTTGATTACAGACCTGCTCGGCGATTGTTTGCGTATTTCTTCCTGAGAAATGAGATTGAAATGAGTTTTTCATTGAATTTGTTGTTGAATTTATGGTTGCACAAACAAGAGGAGGAAAAAAGGATGAAAAATAGCCATCTAAGGCCAGTTTTGAATGGTTGCACGAAGAATAGGAAAGGAAAATATATATCAATGATCATTTTTGAAACTTTTTGTTGATAACTTTTGGTTATAAAGTCATTATTTTAAGTCCGAAAAGTTGAAATTTAAACTTTTATGTCATTTAAGCTGATCAGTACTTTTGTGCACAGAACTGAAGCAAAAACAATCGTCCAGAAATTTTAAAAACATTTTGGGAAAATCTTCTACCTTATGCCGTGAATCGTTTTCAAAGTTCATGCCAATGGCAAATTTTCTCTTTGGAAAAGTTTGCATTCAGTTTTTCATTAATAACTCGTGTTAATTAAAAAATAATTTTAGACGACATTTTAAGCAAAAATAGGCTTCAAATATTTAACAGCTTAAAAATATGATTATTCTTCTTGTCATAACTTCGAATGTCTCTAAAATGATTTAAGCGTTAAGTGGTAGATATTCACCGAACGATTAGGGAAAGAATCACAAGTTCATGACTATTACTATTTACAAAAATGATAACAACTTCATTGCTACTATTATTTATGCATTGCTAATGTAGCACGGAATACAAGCATTCATAAATTAGTAGAAATATTTCTTTCCAACATTAATCCCAACTCATTTCCTATGTCTAATCTCACGTCACGAACCGAAATTCTTTTGTTATTTCATTTCGTAGATGGAATTTTACCTACTATTTCCTGTGGTTCTTCACGATTTTAAATCAGCATAAGATACACTGCAATGGTAATTTTGTTCTGTTTCAACCGATGCTTTACTCTCACTGTAGTTGTGTGAGTTATGAGCTATTATTAAAGAGATTAATTTCAGCTTCATTTTCCGATTTCATTATATAATAGCCTGAAAAATGTTCGAACTTTTTAAGTATGACTGGCGGAAAACAGTGTTTCAATGCTTGTAGTGGAAAAAAGTTCATGAAATGACAAAAAAGTGCATGCTGTTTCTGATAAAATACAGCATTCAGTTGAAAAAAGAGGAAAATGAACCAGTAACGTGGATATTTATTTCCATATCATTTCAAAGTTTGGATCTATTTGAAGTAATATGATAAGGTATATTAAATAGCAGTTTTGACTATATTGTACAAAAAATATTACTCCAAATTTTGTGCGATGTTGTACTATTATAATTAGGTAATGTACAGACTGCTATCCCAAATGAGTAGTGAACGAACATCACTTTCTGTATCACAAATTAAAAACAATAAATTTGCACTCTGATCACTTTTCTATCAAGTTAGTATAGACATTTCATGATGCTCGTATTTCTCGAAATGGTATTATTGAATCCTTCTGTGGGCGATGTATCGCAGAAAGTTATCAACATTTTTAGAAAAAATGACTCAAAATTGAATGTATAAATTCAGCACCCAGTACATGAAAGGAATTTTAGTAGAATTGTTGTAGAACTTCTTGTGGTATTTCGACAATTTTTACCTAAAATCTTTTTGACATCTTTGAAAAAGAAGATCATTCACAAGAACATGCCACTGCTTGGAAATTTTCTTTCTCTCGTAAAGGGGCGTATATATGTGCATATCTGAATAAATTTTGAGGCCAAAGGTAAGCAAAATATGTTTACACAACACATATTTTCGATAATAATTCATGGAAAGATGTTATTCCAAGACATCCGATCACACCTTTCGCTCATGAAGCTGTTGAATTTATTTATTAATTTTTCCGAAGTACTGCATGCGTAAATTTCAATGACTCAATGTAAAAATTTCTGACACTAATACAACAATATTGATTAACCGTTAATGGTATGAATGACGAGGCAGTGGCTATTCTTTTACAGAGACGTTATATTCACTTACGTGTGCCCAGTTTCCTCGCATGTGGACCAAATTTACCATCGCAGTATTTCCGTTGGCGAACTTTACGGAGCGACACCGAAGCGCCGAAGGCGGATGGCGGACACTTTTCCCTAAGGAGGGGTGCACACACTTTATGCTGTTGAAACGTTAGAGTAGTATTTACAGCATAGAGCTGCTCATCACCCTGATTAAAACACAACAGCAAATTTATCAACGAAATTGAATCTACAAAAAACAAGTACAATTACTGCCATGAAGCGCATACAATTTTCATGACACTCATCCTTTTTTCTAATAAATCGTCCATGCTTCGGACATATGTACTTAGGATATGGCTGTGTTTTTACGTTGCCTCAGGCAAACTATCGATGTAACCATCAGAGCAACTCCAAGAATATATTTCGAACAAAGAAGTGGTATGATACACAAGTTTGAGGTAATCTTTTTATAGGTAAAATAATATAATATAAACTACATTCATGTCATCGGTTGCAATTTCTTCAAAACGTAGATATCAGAGTAAGTCATGTTAGTTGGGCTAAGCCCTTAGGCTCAGATGGTGTGATGTCATGAGGCAAACTGTAAGCCTTGGCTGTTATTGACATCGCCAGCCGCATACTGTGCGACCAGGAGTCAGCAGACTCTGATGTAACCGACCTTGGTCCACACCAAGAAATGGTATGGCTCTTGCGTAGGAACTGGATTGGAGTATCGATCTAAAAGCAGACACAAAATTTCAAAGTAATGACGGGAAAGTTGTACGGTGAATGCCACATGCTTTACGTAATGTACGTAGCTTGAATTACAAAAGGAGACTTTGCGTGATTGATAATTTGAAAGAATAATTATTAATTGATAATAATCAGGTCACTTTCTGATATTCAAAGAATTGGAAGAGAGCGTAAGATCGAGAAATGCCAAAATTTTACGCTACTCTAATTTGACTTGAACGAGTTTTTACACGAAGTGCTAGTGGGGAAGCTATACTCTATTTTACCTCTCACAGATTAATCAGCTTTATACTCTAAAATTACCAAAAACTTTTAGCCTTAATGTCGTCTGTTAAATCAGATAGTGACGATAACTCTGCATGTGCAACACACGTAAATAAATTCATAAGTTAGAAATAGGTTCCTATGCTTAAAATACTCTTACATTTCAGGCATATTTTTATATTAGGTAGCTTGTGATTTGTGGCAATTCAGCTTTACCATTCAGTTCTAAGAAATAATAAATTTTCGTTTTTCCGATCGTCACGTTCAACTATCTGTTCGGTAGTGCAATTTTAACCCTTTTCACCCTGTTTTTTTTATGCATTGCCAGTAAGAGTTCTGCGAATCATACGTCGCACGCACGCGAAGTTTGTTGAATAACTTAGATATTTCCAGCGGAACTGGCACACACTGAACTTCGCATAGAAAAACATGTACCTAAGTCGCTCCAATCGTTTGCCAGAAACTCTGTTTGTAATTTAGTACATAAAAACATTTATTTTTTATTGACAAATTCGTCACACTAAGGCGTAAAGATTATCCTTATCAAAAGGTCTTTTAAATTTGTACCAGCGCTTTCAAAAACTATTGCAACGGATCGAATGTTTGTCTACTACCAGAGCCAAGATGTTCCGCAAAAAATATTCTCATTTTTACAACCAACATATATCATCAAGCTGCAGTGTTACACCTAAACAGTAACACTCGTCGAAAATCTAACGTAACAAACACTCGAAGGTTCATGTGCAACACGCGTGAACGTCTCTAGTAGTGCACTATATCCAGGTAGTAACGTTTCTTCTCTAGTATCTGAGGTAAGCGAATGCCTCGCTGATTAAAGTGCGCTATGTGTGGTTGCGTGCGTCGCTGGGCTGCGACCGTCCCGATGACATTGAGCCTTCTGACCTGCTGGAGGTCTCACGCAAGGCAACTCCGAACACGAGCAAATCTCCGTACTCGTCTTTAGACTGCACATTACACTGCATGCGCTGAGGATAATCGAACATAATGAAGTTGTTTTCTCCCGTAAAACAATGTGATACATGCTTGATTCCTGGAGGCAAGTTTGTTGTGTTATTTAGACTGTTCATTACGATGAACACGCTGAGAATAATCAAAGATTATGAAGTTGTTTTTCTCTTCTAGGCCGATGTAAACCATGTCTGATTCCTTAAGGTGAATCTGTAGTCTTAATAAACTACACAATAAAGTACGTACGCAGGGGATAATTATGTGAACATCATGAAAATGTTTCTCGCATGTAGAAGCATTACGCAACGTGTCATATTTTTGATGGCAAGAGATGAATTATTTTACCAACTATGAGTCAAAAGAGCTTTCGTTAACATTCAATTCTCATTACAAACTAGTTTGCTCTAATTACATGAGCTAATTCTACTATTCGAGCAGAAATTGATGAGCAGAAATTTCTTGAGGTGCTTCACTGAGCTAAAACCGTCCAAGCTCCTTTTAGAGGAATTGACTTCGATTTAAAATAAAGAAGTTCTCAGAACCAGAAACTCGATTTCAGTCATAGGAATCCTGCGGAGCAGGTAATTCCTAGCGAATTAAAATTAATGAGACACGTAATGGATCATCAATCCTGTAATTACTCAGGGTCATTTTCTCCTGTTTTGGTCTCCCAAACTCATTTGAAGGGAAGGGAAGCATCGAATAATTGGATTCTCTAAAGTTTGGGGTTCGGAAGGAATTAAGCTAAGCCTCGGGATTTCATGAACCATTGAAACGTCGATGTTGTCACTCGATCCAAATCGCACTTCAGAAAAGAATAAGGCAGGAACAATCTCTGTTTGCCAAGCACGCACTTGATCGAACTTTTGCCGCTTCAATTGGCCGAACAATTGGGGAGAAAATTCTGGACGGGAATTTTCAATAAACCAATGATTCATCTTCTTGGGACTAATGCTCTACATGCGTCTGTGGAATTATTTATCCTGAGCCTCAGGGTTCTCTGGGTGACTTCTTGCATTCTGATGAACTCGCCTAACAATCACCAACAGTTTCGAACGTTAGTGATTTTCATTATTTTAATTATGAATAGAGCCCTGGACAGTCGGAATTACTGATAAAACAACGGGAAATTCAGCGCCTTCATCTTTCAAGGTTGTCAGTTCTATAAAGCAAAATGAGAAAAATAATATGAATGTTAAGTCCAATCTAAATCAGGTAGAACGACAGATAGATTTGTCTCTTCCTCTAATTTTATCCCCGGCATCTTGTAATTTCACCTCTGTTTAAATCATTACAGCGAAGCCGATTCATGTTGGAGAAGATATTTTGTAAACATTTACCGAGTTCAGCAACAACAAATGAATGATTGTAAGATCATCACGGTCCCTTTTTAAAACTCCTACAAATTTAACGTAAGTTAGTAAAAAAATTAAATTACCATATTGTATTTCGAGGCCAATAACAGAAAACTAAAAACAAAACGGCACAGCATGTCGTTGAGGTCTGAATGCTGCTGAAAAAAACTACATGATAACTTGCGTCCAAAAAGTGCAACCCTGAAATTGATGGGAATGCATCAGCGTATGACAGCACTAGAGCAGTAAATATAGCCAACCAGCCAAGTGTCTTCTCAACGGAAGCGAATTACAGTGCCTTGTGACATCAGTATAATTCGTCAAGTCTATAATTGCCAAATTGCAGTGGAGAAGAAAAATTTCAAACTCTAGAAGCTCCTGCTCATGTGGCTTGTTGGTAAGGATAATGGGAGGTGATCAGGTACTGTGGCCAAAAAGAGAGCATTTTTCTACCGAGACATGATGAGGTATGAAAGTTTGATGAGAGTCGAGTTTTTAACAATTGGGAAAATAGCATAGCCAGATTCATAAATGACATATTGAGATTAATGTTTAATATGCTGTTTACGAGCAAATGTTGATAGGTTTCAAGCTGTATCGATGAAAGTTTTCCGCTAGTAATTTTCAACTCAAGGAACAGCGCTTATGAGTTCTTATTTTCATTTTTTTGGTAGCCCAACTCCTATTTTTTGTAGGAGATAAAGTTAGTAAATGAGAGTTTGACCTATTTCTATGCTTCCAGGTAATTAAACTAAAGAAAAAAAAATTAGGTCGTCCTGCCAAAAACTTTTATTTTAAGAGTATATTTATCATCATTGTCTTTATATCATTATTAAGTACAAATTTCCATGGAATATTTGGTGACCAGTTCAACAAAATCAGATGTTGACCATTATCACATTTCTAGATTAAAATATGAATAATATTCATACAAAAAATGTAATTCATCACGGAAATGACTGTTTCAAACATACTCGTATAAGTGAACGCAAAGGCTTTGGGTTCTAAACTATTTCCGCTTAGTTGATACGACATAATTTAAAAGACTTCCTTTGTCATAAAGAAGGTCACCGAGTCACATTTGTTGGATTAAGGAACATTGTTCTTCGATGTGAAGGAACTAAAGCCATTAGAAAGACCATTTATTTTAAAGTTTTGGAGATAGTTTAGTATCTAGTAAGATTAATATATAAGTAGTCACTTGATACTCCGCTGCTCTTCAATACAATAATTATGCGACAAATTATTTTTTGATAGAATATGTTATCTGTTTCATAAATTCTGTGAATTTTCGCATGACTTTCAGAAATAACTCCCCTAAACTGAAAGGTACTTTGTGCATATTATCATTTTTGCACAAAGATGACAAATTTAAACTTCTAGACGCTGAATTCGTATATTTATACCTATGAATGAAATATTTTTTTAACAATAATTAGTTGGATGACGTGCTGTGTTGTGTTTCAGAATGAAAAAAATGTCTCACGAAATTTTGATATTGCTCGAACGATTAGTGTGGAATACATATTTTGATATGCGAAGATGCTGCACATTCAATTCCAAGTTATACAGCATATCAAGAGCAAAAATGGAGATCATTTGCATGATTGCGATGAAATGCAAAAAATGCCCCTAAAATTATTACAAACCTATTATAATTACCTACCCGTCACTGGCATTCATGATACATTTCCACGGTAAACAATTAAAAATTTACACAAAAATCAAAAATGCTGAATAGCATTTTTAACTGTAGCAGATGAGCTCACTTGTTTTGAAAAAAATTCATGAGTTTTTATTATCGTATTTCAAAGTTTGTACTAGTTACGTTGATGACTTTAGAATATGCGAGTTCAGTTAAATTAAAAGGTAAAAAAGTAATGGAAAATATTAATGCACTAAACACTATTTCTATACCAACATCTTAATAAGGCAAGGTAGAAATATTTCATATCGTCGGACTTTATCTCAAAAAGCAGTTTTGAGGGGCTTTGCAGTCGCGTAAGTGCAGTAATTCCGTCGTTCAACTCCACTGAGCGGCAGAGCACTACAACACGCGGTGAGTAGTTTTCTTTTGCTGACAGTAGCTGATAACTTTCTGAACAGCCAAAGGGCCAGTAGAAGTCATTCACCCACTGGACTACTAGTGGTCTCAGTTAATTAGCGGAAATTGCAATTATTGGTGCCAAATTCTTAACCGAACCGATGCAAAATTTCCTCACTAGGTCAAACTATAATTTATGATTCAAGAGACTGCATATATTTTCAACAGTGAACAGCGCACTAGTCTGCAAGGCCTCTTCGCGAATTAATCGTAACTCTCTTCATGTAATTCTATAATTAAACATTTTGAATTGCAGTCTGCAAATTATTTCCTGGAGATGCATTTTTTTTCGAGAAGCGTAAGCAAATTCCCAATTCGGATAAAACCCTGATCTACACTCCAATATGAAACAGTGTTGACTGACTGATTAAATAACGAAAAAAGTGATATATACTGAACCTTTAGGTGTAATATCCTTGAACAAAGATCGAATTTCGAAGTAGCAAAAAGAATGTTGGGAGTCAGTTATTAATATTTTGCTCAACATGTGTTTGCACGCGTAAAAATACGTTCATTTTGATGCAGTTACAAAGGATATTATTACTTTTTGTGAGCCTGTCAATCCAACCCTAAAAGTGCTTTTCAACAACGTAAATTCAATACGGAGCTCACAATACTATAAGAGAGCATCCCAATAAGAGAGCATCCCATGACATCTCCTTGAATTCAAACCAAAATTCAAAGGCAGAATTTCCAAACTGTGCTTTTCATTTAATTTCTTTTGACTCGAATTTCCCGTCACTTTTTTTTCTCTTTTTGTCAACGGCGAGGGTCGCACGTAGGCTTCTCAATGAAACTAACCAATTTGTTCAATATACGCCACTAACGAACTGGCTTAAGCTTCTAATGAAGAGGTTCCCTGTCATGACAATTAAAAGAGGGTCTGTCCTAGTTTTATTAAGTGCCTCGATCATTATTTTACATATTTGCCATCATTACTTACTGATACTGGCAATATGTGTCAATTACGTAGTGGTAATAATGAGTCATCGCGATGAATGACAACTTAAAGTAATAAATTTTGAGCTCAAATATTCTATGCATAAAGGCGTCCATGAGATTTATGTTCATACTTATATTATTTGATTTAGAGTTTATCAGAGCTATTTAAAATAACGCGAAAGGTATTGAACGGAATTAATCTACTGAGGTTGGAATGAAGACTGAAAATTTAGTGTATTGATTCTCTCTTATAATATATTAACTAAATCTTAGCATGAAATTTTTAGAACATTCATTCACACTGAAAATGTATCCGGCTTACAAATGTTTTTTATGCTAAATTCTTTTCGTACAGTTAGTTGAGATGAATTACCTTACCATTCGGATCGTAAGAGCATCGATAACAACATTATTATTCAGCTCAGCGTGCGCTTAGTTACCGAACTTCAGAGATCACTCTTCCAAAAAAAGTTTTGTCATCAAAAGGTTATTCTAAAAATCATATGCACTGTCTTTCATCAACATATATATTTGACGTTTTTAATTAACCTTTCCAATATCTTTGTGCAGTTTTTCGCGCAGGAATTCCGTACAACCCAAGCAGTTCATTTCTACTTTTAGTTTAATGGTAGCCAAACCTGACCAAACTTTATATTGTCATTTTGGACGCAGATGCGTGTTTCATGGTATGCAATCAAATATTTCTGGTGCATTTAAATTCGTGTAAGAATTCCTCTGTTTGTCTTCTCTGTGGCGCTGGCAGCTTAGCATCAGAAAATTGAATAGGAAGACATTGGTTCGACCGCAGTTTGGTCTTCGCGGTGTTTCCACTAGGCTACAGGCTAGTACCTACATGCAGCTAAGGTAGTTATAGAAAAAAGAAAACACGTAGAACTCGTGTACTATACTCATCTAGGGGACTCATTGCGCCCCCTCTTCATTATCCACTCCCTTTGGGGTTAAGAATCCCAAAAACAATTTTCTACAATTTTATTGTATAAGTGAAGAAATCAAAATGATGGTCTAAAAGGATGTTTTCAAAGGAAAAAACAAAATAAGTGGTACAAAATTATTGAGACTTAAACTTTTTTTCGAATTTCAATAGACATTAATGGTCTAAATTTCTACCTGATCGATACACAACGGAATGCAGTGTCTTCCTTTTCTTGGAAATGCTGTAAAATTAATGCCCGCTTCTCATGTGTTTATTAATATTCATAATTCTTCACGCAAATAAGGGTGTTTTAACATTTTTCACGGAAAAATTTATTGCTTGTGCCACCTTCAAATTACCAACACATGGTTAAATCAAATTTTAGAGTTGAGGTATTTTTTCCCGAACATTTCGACGGGCACTTTGGGTTTGGTTGTTGTTTTGCTTTTGCAAGTCACTGTTCGTTATAAACAGAGACTTCATATTAACCCTGAGGAAGTAATCGCTGAGGTTGGTTGAATTCGGACAGCCATGCATTGCAGTCTGCCTCTTTCCTGGGAGATTAAGCACTGATGGAAACATCCTCAAGCAAGTTATTGAAACCCTGGCCCTGAGAGTTGCGGTTCCACCTAGGAAAATTCATATTTTCTCCCGCCACAATCAGTGTAAAGTTTGCAAAAATAACTCCCGGATAATAGTGAAGTATCGGCCTGCATCCCCGTTAACAGCAAAACCGTTCCTTAGGGTAAACGGATGGACCAATGATCCCTTCTTCGGACATTGCGAAGCAGGCCTTGATATTCCCTGTTTCCCTGAAAGCATTGACTGACAGAGAGGTCGATTTTCGATGAAATACAAAGCCTCGCGAAGGAATTCTGAATTTATTTCTACAAGCACGTTACTCTGCTATGACCGGATGGCCGTTAGAATAAAAATGCCTTCACAGAAAACTCGATGCTGATTCTAATACAGCGCCTTCGTGACCGAATATGCAAAAAATGCATACCTCTCGATAACGTAAACCTCCCGGTAATGCAAATCTCTTGATGGTGCAAGCTCATGATAATGCAAACCTCCTGATTCTGCAAACCTCTTGATGATGTAAGCCCCCTGATGATGCAAACCTCCTGACGATACAAAACTCCTCCTGGTGCTGCAACCTTCTCTCGATGCAAACCTCCTGATGATGCAAATCCCCTGGCGATTCGAGCCCGAGCCCTCAGTTGGTCCATTTCCTTGCAATCGTTGACGTACATTTCAACGAGGTTTCTTAGAAACCTGAAATTTACTCGCATCACATTGTCAGATATATCACTACCAATGATCAGGTTCTGGACCAATGATTTAAAAATACAAGAAAAACAAGCGAATATTGACTGCAATTGTTTATCACAATCAGAATGCCACATATAATCTATAGCTTAGTTATTTTAAGTCCACTGCAAACCCTTTTGACAACAGTTTTATTCATATCGTAGCTGAAAACTTGATTTTCAGGTTTAGATTTGAGTTCTTTCAATTTCGAAAGTCTACCTCCCGATGAAGTAAACTTCCTGGTGATGCAGACCTCCCGCTGATGCACACCTTACATTTGTAACATACCTACGTTCGTGTCCCACGCTTACAAAGTATACTAACCTCCCTACTATACTGACGAGATGATCCGCGGATACAAATGCATTTTATCAAATATTTTTTTTCACATTCAAACGAGATTCAGTTGTATTGTTTTATGCCGAACAACAAATTCTATGCAAGCGCTTTCGTTCCTGGTATTATTGCTTTGGACGTGAGCTTCAGTTTTTCTAATTCATATTTTTGGGCATGGTCCAGAGATAGTGAAAAAACTAGATGAATGTAATTCTATTTTCACGAGATACTTTTCGGTATTATGTTGAGAATTAGCTAGCTAGGGCTTCGTTGATCCTACTTTGAAGATGAGCTGTCGACTAGTACGCGGTCGAACCTCTCAATGTTAACACGTAGATCGCGATGGGTGAAAGTGAAATAAAGTATTCAACTCAAATTTAAAGTATAGTGTAGTAAATTATTTTGAAAATAGAAAGCGTTACCTGGATCGTGCATTCATTTAAATTCGGTTAAGTATTTATCGAAATTGAGTTTTGAACTACTGCTAACTCAGCAGCCTTTCGAAAATTCCCTTCGTGTGAAACGAAGGGAATTTCACATCTCAATACGTGAGTTCCACCCACTGTGCACTTCCGGCGAGAGTCGCGAAGCATGCTGGTCGATTGGATTTATCGATAAGGATGACTTCTCAATTCTCCTGCAACACACAACGTTGAGCGAATGCTTCCTGTGACCAACAAATTTCTGGGAAACATTATCAACTTTTACCAGTAAGTTCCGGATATATTCATCGTATAATTCTGAGATACACACCTATTTATAACTAAAGACCATCCATTAACTTATCTTTTCTGTAGTTATTTTTGGCGCATAGAAAATAATGATTATCGAAGAGACTTATATTACACTTTCTGACTAGTGCAATGCTCTGAATATTGTGTAGCTTATTCTCCTGGAATACAGAACAAAAGACCTCCTGATGTTGCAAAACTATATATCTAATTACGGTGACAAGCTTTTCATGCAGAAATGGGTGCTTGCAGAAAAAGAGCTGTGAATCTTCTTAATTATAAAGTACTCGTACTTAGAGATTAGTGGCAACTGGAGAAACGGCTTTATCGTCAATTGAACTCTACTAAGTTTCCATTCCTCTGATATGTATGAGACTTTTGTTAGAGCTATTTTAGATTGAAAAATCTAACATCGATAATAAAATTTCAACATTCTATGCGCGTGCAAATTACGAAGACGAACATGTGAAACTAAGACTTTGGGAATTACGTTTACCTTTCAAATTTAGGAATATTTATCTTAACGATCAGACTAATTATAAAATTTAGGGCAAGAACCACACCACAAAGCATATTATTTTTTTCAAAAATTAAAAAAAAACACACATATTTGTGGTCATCTATAAGAACGTTTCGGGCCGAAACCCATCTTGAAAAAGGCTTGGTTGCGGGATTGTCCTCAAGAGTTTGCCCCAGTATTTTATCAGAGATACATCGATGATAGTTTCGTTTTGTTTAAGGACCCTTCTCATCCCCATCTCTTCCTTGAATATCTTAATAGTAAACACGATTCAATTAATTTCACCATGGAATGCGAAAGCAACGACCAGTTAGCGTTTTTAGATACCATGGTCACCAGGCGCAATGGCACGCTGGAAACTTCTGTGTTTAGGAAACCCTCTTTTTCGGGCCTTGGTTCTAGTTTTTTTAGTTTTTGTTCTTTTGAATTTAAAATCAATGCAATTAAAACTCTGCTATCTAGAGCTTATAAGATCTGCTCGACATATGAGGTTTTACATGCTGAACTTGAATTTTTACGTTCTTTTTTTACTGACAATGGTTTTCCTCTTAATTTAGTTGAATCAAAAATTAGGTATTTTCTGGATAGCATACACAAAGCTGATCCTACACCTTTGACCGCTGCGAAATTGGATATGTATGTTTCAATGCCATACTTTGGTCAGCAATCTGAAAAATTGAAACGTGAATTATTGCAACTTGTGTCAACCTACTTTCCCCAAATTTCCCTCAAGCTCATCCCTGTCAATTCTTATACAATAGGTTCCTTGTTCCATTACAAAGACAAAATTCCAATGTGTCTCCGCTCTTGCTTAGTTTATCGTTTTCGTTGTGCACAGTGTGCATCTGCATATGTTGGTTCTACGAACCGAACTTTGCGCGTTAGGCGAGCTGAGCACGTTGGAATCAGTCATAGAACAGGTGCACGTCTTTGCCACCCATCCCACTCTTCGATCCGTTCACACACTGATTTTCAATGTAACGTTAAAATCTCAGACTCTGACTTTGCTATCATTGGCTCCTCTAGTTCTTCCATAAAACTTAGAATATTAGAATCTCTGCATATTCATAAATCCAAACCTGAGCTCAACGACATGCAAAGTGCGCATCCTCTACTTTTAGTTGGTTAGTCAGTTACTCTCACCGAATTCCAGTGATCACTTGCCCTTCCGTCCCTTTGTGATCTTAGGATAGTTAGCTTCGATTTCATTTTTTAAGCGTTTTGTCTTTTGTTCCTTTGTGATGCGTAGCTGGTGCAGTTTTCGTGTCTGTTTAAAAAAAAAAAAAAAATTATTTGCTTTATAAATGTTTTTTGTTCAAATATCTGGCTCATGTTCTTCTATTTTACGTACGACTTTTTGTATCATTCCAGATTTCTTAGCTGAAGATGGGTTTCGGCCCGAAACGTTCTTATAGATGACCACAAATATGTGTGTTTTTTTTTAATTTTTGAAAAAAATAACATGCTTTGTGGTGTGGTTCTTGCCCTATCAAATTTATTTTAGAAGGGCATATATCTGTTTGGTCTTTGTGAATACCTTAGATTAATTCAGCGTTCTGCGGCCATCTAATAGTCACTATGCATTTCACTTAAGTTCATTTCCATTTTTTCAAAATTTTGGGATCAGCAAAGACAAATTTACTTTTTTGACCCAAGCTTTCGGCTAGATTAGCTCTAGCCGTCGCCAGGGAAACGATGTATTTTTAAACAAAACCTCTTATGGTATCCACGGGTATCTAGTATACAAAACATTTTTATGGTATCCGCGGGTATCTAGTATACAAAACATAGTATACCCGCGGATACCATAAGAGGTTTTGATTCAAAATACATCGTTCCCCTGATGACGGCTAGAGCTAATCTAGCCGAAAGCTTGGGTAAAAAAATTAAATTTGTCTTTGCTGATCCCAAAATTTTGAAAAAATGGAATCTTCACTACCAAGACGTCCTTTATTTTAACAATTGAGACTTGAGTTCATGTACGATAACATTTGGAAATTTTTCCCATTATAAGCACACCATCGATCGCGAGCATTAAGTCTGTATTGATGATTTCGCGATGGTTTTAACGGGATATTATTTTAAGATATCAGATGAACAATCGTACCCAAAGACATTTTGAGACCATATTAAAAATTATCGCTGTCTTTGTACGGGTTGTATGCGAGAATAAATTGTTGAAACTCGCTTTAGGTGACGCTGTAGTTCAATATGGAAGAAGCGGCTCTCCCAAGTTATGAGTTTAAAATCCGTTTTGCTAGCGTAGCTCGGATGGGTTGAAATCTCCTAGAAACTTTGCGTGCCATAACTTTACGGGGCCGAAGGGAAAATCAGGGCAGTAACCTTAGTTTGTGTGCCGTGTAGGCCTGCGGAAAAGAAAAGGCGCGATGTGAACTGATGCTCCGCCGAGCTTTGATGCCAGCCTGTACGAACGCCCGGCCAATATGAGCCCTTTAGTTCAGACGACACTCAGTCTTGCGCTGGCAGTCGTGAGAGAGGGAAGTTCGTGCTCTATGTTCAGGCTTCTGCCCAGTGCTTCCGTAGGCTCATGGTAGCAACTTCAGTTGGGATTTTTTGATGTTAAAAACAGACATCTGAAAATAGCTTTCTGCGAAAATGATTTCTTTGAAATTTTTTGTGCATCTTGTATGTTGTTCATTAAATTTCGATTAACTAATATTCAATTACCGCTTTTGCATGGTTTTATGTAAATGCTAGCTTTGAATTGGGCTCCAAACTGACTCCATGTATAACATTTGGTAGGATTGGATTCACTCAATCTTGCTCGTAAAGTTATGCCCGCATATATCTAAAATAAGTTCACATAGTGCTATGCGAAAAACAATTATTCATGTATTAAATTCCAATTATTTATTAATTAATTCATGATGAATTTTTCATGTTTCCGTACATATCTCAAAAGTTATGAAGCTCAATATATGAGAAACCAAACCGCACAAAATTATTTCGAGATTTTTAACCGAAGGAAATGCTACAAAACTCTAACGTACAAATATCGTCGGAAAATTTATAAAAATCATAAAAATATTCGGCGCATTGCGAATTTTCTGTATTCTAAAATTTCATTCGCACTGTTATTAAAAAACTGTTATACTCAATCTCCAAATTTCTATGATGTCATGACTGGGATGTCTTTGTGTAACACCAGTAAGATACAAAACTTTTAAGTCGATTTAGTTCTTGAAACTTTGAGAGCAGATGTTGTGTCTTCCTCATGACATCGAATATTGAAGGTCATTCCGTAGCGAGTAACGCAAAGATTATTTTTGGTGTTGGCGAATTTTGTTACGACGTTTGGCTTGAGCAAGAACTTAGTGTGATGATCTGATGATGGAATCTGATGTTCACTTCTTCTCAAATTTTACCGACACGATTCTGTGCATCATTGAATGAACTGATGATCAAATTCCCCAAAACCCATTTCGGTTTGCATTAAAAAAACAAAGCACAAAATCTCACACCTCAAATGACAATGTTTGCACTCGAGCAAAACATTTTCTATTTATAAAACTGCCGGAAAACTGTTGTACAAGATGGACGCCGGCGTGGAAAGCAGCTGGAAATTTTCTGGGTTAAATTAGCCTCATGCTAAAAAGGTAGCTAGAGCGCTAACAATGCCTGATTTTGCTGTGGACGTAATTAGGGAAGTATTTCCGGAGCTTCAAGAGGCACAACAAGCTGAGTTTACAGGGCTGTAAAGGCTCAGGTGCAGTTGCACACCGGCACTACAGGCGGGACTGCTCAGCGAATTACGGCCTCATTGCAAAGCAAGAGAAGCATCTCAACGTCTTAAAGAAGTCGTAGAAATCCAAGCGCAGAGTGATTTTTGGTCAAAATGGTGTCTTTAACATAAGAGCAAAATGAATTTTGGACAAAATGATCTTTTTAACACAAGCGCGGAGTGAATTATCACCAAAATGATGTTTTTAATACACGCGCGAAGTGAACTTTCACCAAAATTATATTTTTAACACAAGTGCTAAGTGAATTTTCTTCAAAATGATCTTTTTAACAGCAGCAAAGTGAATTTTCACCAAAATGATCTTTTAAACGCAAGTGAAAAATGATTTTTCACCAAAATGATCCCTTCTACGCAAGCGCAAAGTAAATTTTCACCAAAATGATCTCTTCGAACAAGCGCAGAATGATTTTCTCGCCAAAATTATTTCTTTATCTGAGAACTAGGAGAAATCGACGAGAAAGTGAATTTCTCTAAGATGATCGTTCTAACAGCGATTTGCAGAAATTCAAGCAGAAAGGGAATTTCGCCAAAATGATTTCTTTAATGGCGAGCCAAATCCATGCTCAAAATTACGTATGGTTTGCCGCTGCAGATTCAAGTGTAAAGAACTCCTTCGAACAAGAGGTCGTCTTTTCCAGTGACACAATGCAGTAATTTTGCCTTACCTCTGTGGTTAAAAAGTGGATTTTTTGTTTTTTCACTGACGCTCGTAATTTTTTCGAAGTAAAATTCGGGGTACAATCAAGATTGGTGTTTTTATCTTCTATTGGTTTTGTTTCCGTTCCCAGGGTACATAATACGAACGAGATTGAGTGAAGAGCGAGAATTTTGCCATCCTTTAACCGACTTTAGCATTTCTCAGATAAGAATGCCACTCACGCTCTTAATGCCCAGGGTTTTGTAAACTTTTAATTGCTCTGTTTTTAGTTTTTCCTTCACGAGAATGCTTTTCACATTATTACGGTGTCAAATTTCAACGATAATCCAGTGCTGTAGAGGTGCGTTCTTTGTTTTACTAAAATGCTTTTAATTCAATACTCGTTTCTACAGAATCAAAACCCCAACAATAACACTGTTGATAGTGAAATTAAAAGTGTTTACAGGCCGATGGTAAATACGCCCGGAAAGTTTGATAATTAATTCTGTTTAAAACTTCAAACGCATAGTCGAGTCTGACTTTTCACTTCGTGGATTGATTTATTTTCTGAGTACTGTTCTCAACGAGGACTTCTTCAGTGATTTAATGACAGTATTCATCACTTTGAAAAATTCAATCTTCATTGACTTTACTTGCATGAAGAATGAGAGTACCAGCAGTTAACCTTTTCGATCCATATTTACTTCTTAAATTACGTGTTCCCTGTACTCGTCAACTCATATACGTTACATCTGTATATTTCTCTTCAGTTGTAATTATTTAAAATTGATACTAAATCTATCTTTTCCACATTTTGAGGTGTATAAAATTTTCCCATTTGCACTAGGAATATCTCGCAGTGATTGAATCATTTGACAGATGATAACTTTGTGACTCGTGCAGTTTACTGGATGTAAATTTGTTGAATTCAATTTGGTGATTGTGATAAGTGTGCTCCAAGAATTTTAACATCAAAGCAGTCTTTACACTGAAACTTAGCGACTGCTAGGATTCTGACTTCAAAAAGTGGGCACACTTCAGAAAAGTACTTTCCTGTCGGTTGCTCAACATCAAACTGAGAATTAAATGATAAACTTTACATGTCGCAAGTTTATGAGTGAATCGTATTCGAGTTACTGGCAGACGATGATAATGAGGAAGTTTTAGCTGCAACAGGAGATCTTCTGAAATTTCTCTCAGAAATCGCAGGTAAGATTGTCAGGTTAACAAACGTTAATGATGGAGATAAAGCATCCCTTACCGGAAGCCCTACTAAGTTTAGAAATTATAAATTCTGCGAAAGTTTTGGAGTTACCGGTAATTATTGTGCAATTAGTCCTCGAGTAAGTCTAGTCCATTAGCCCTTCATCTTCTTTAACTTTCGTAATATCTAATAATGGGAAAAATATTCGAGTCTGGCAAGGCTGCAACTACTTCTACTCTCCATCTTAGCAACAACTCTTTGTGTTGAAACCGTCGCCAGTGTAAATTTTTTGGACGAGTCAAGAAACCATTAACTTGCTTTATAATTTGGCCATGGGATCTAGCTTTTTTTTGTATCGCATAATCATCAACGGACTGATAGTATGTGTAAATTTACAGTTGTATTTGCGAAGTTAAAGGTTACACGCACGCAATTTCAGTATTTTTTGGCAAGGAGCTAAAATTTGCGTGACAGAATGGTTCAGGAGTGTTTCGGCTTACAGTGTGATTTTGGTGCGAACAAAGGAAAATGCTCGGATCTTGAGCTAGCGAACAAAATATAGTAAAAGAGTGTTAATTTTGTTGTTCTAGGGCCTACACGCATTCAAAAGTTATGAACATGAAATAGCAGTTCTAAGCCTTCTATACTAGCAAGTCAGTTCGCTATTGACATCGAATGATAAATTAAAAATAGAGGAGAGATCGGTTTTTATTGAATATATATCAGCATATTGAAATTCTGCACGACTGATGCAGTACCTACTGGCTAATCAGCGTTTATAATTAGTTCTTGTTCAGTCCGCATATAAAACAATTGCGTATCACTGTTCGTTATTTAGTTTGTAAGTCAAATCATCTTTTATAATTGGTCCTTGTTCAGTCTGCACGCCCAAATCATCGTTTATAATTGGACGTTGTTGACAAACACGAGTTCTAGGTAATTGTTACACTGGTATTCAGTTCGGATTTTAAGACTTTTACGAAAGATTAGCACTATAAAGGTATTACTTTCTAAAATGATTTATCGAGGCTCGTTGGACTCGTGAGCGTATTCCCAAGTACAAGAATATCAACGGAAAAATACAAATTTTGAATTTTCATTTTACATGTTTGTGGTACTCGCAGGCAGTATTCAAACGAATTTATTGCATACGTGCCTGAATGATTACGACCACCGAGGCTAGAAAAACGGCTCATAATTCTTACCCGTTGTGAGCTTCAACGCCGAAGGTTTACGCCGTGAAGTATTAGTCTCCATTGATTCTGGGCATAGAAAATTGCCCGTAGTTTTACATTGTTTTTATGAATATTTATGCGGTATTCGCTTACTGATGCAGGTCGTGTGCGAATAACAGTCTTTGTTCCCGTAGACGTATTTGAATCGCTAGAATAGCGTTTGTCTTTGTTGCGTTGTCTTGCTACAAGCTTCATTGGAGATGCTAATTATTTCACAGAGAAGTTAAACAACTTGTTGTTGTATTGCTTGTAGTGTATAAATGAATATCTAATACTTATGCTCTAACTTTAAAATTTTATGCTTATGAAACTCTTTCTTCATTTTAGACTGTTCCTCAGGAATTTATTCTCTTAAAATTGTGCATTTTTTCTCAAAACCGACTCCTTATATTCATACATTATTGTGTTTTGAAATTTCAAGTTCACGACTATGACTGATGCAACCCTTACACGGGAGTTCAAAGTATTATAACTTGAGGTTTTAAGATTCAGTAGTGACACATTTCTATATTTACAGTGGATTGCGGAGGTGGAATTTTAGTTTACTTAAATAAACAGTCAAAATTTCAAATGACAAACTGAGGCAAAAGTCACAGTGCCCTAACAACATAGCACAGAAGGGACTCAAATCTAGACTAAATGATTGGAATTTTTCAGTCAAAGTGCCAGCGCCCATGCTACACTCTAGAGAAGAAACTTCATGAATAGATGATAAACAATTTTCGGTCGGAAGTCCATGGGTTCACGCAACAATACACTGTAAAGACTCAAGTCCTTTAAGCTGGCGGAAGCTATTCTAAAGCACAAGTCCGCGCCCCCTGGAGTATTGTGCTTTAACGATCGGCGTCTCGGAAGCGACTCTATCGAGCGTCAAATTTCAGAAGATAGGCTCCCTGCGAAGTCATCCAGCTCCAATAGGGCGTGCAAAATTTTTAGTGCGCTCTTATATAACTGGCTTTCATTCATTTATGTTCATTTTCCTGAAAACATAAAATAAACAAAATAATGAAAAACTTCATCGTAGAAATGGCAAAAATCCGCTTAATTATTTTACTTCACTAGTGCTTTTGTTCGTGAAAGACTGTAAAAACATTGTTTAAAACGATATAAATTCAGATGTTTGAAGAAAGTAATATGTTGTAGGAAAAGAGACTTTCCGGTGATCAAATTCATTATTTCACAAAACTCAGTCGAATAGAAAAAATGAAGATTGTTTGCATGTGTACCGAAGGAAATTTAAAGTGTACTAAATCTTTCTCTTAACAGCCCATAAAGTGAGGAGTGCATGCAATAAGTTCTTTTTTAATCCATGATAGAAGCCTGTTGCCTAACATTAAGCTGCTATGCCGCACTATAAGCAGATAATACCATGCATAAATTAAAGCTAACACTAGAGTCAAACAATTAATTCACGAAGGAAAACTTTGCGGTCCGTTTCAGGTAAGGTTGAGGAAAAAGTATTATTTGACAATCGCCGATATTTTTTAAGAAAAAGTAATGAAGTGAGAAGCAATAAAATAGAGTTTAAATATGAACCAAATTAATGATACTCTTTAGGGTATTTCTAAATGTGAATGTTAATGTCGGTAAGTAGGATTTATGTAAGCGTTAAGTGACAAATTTTTCGGTATTACGGAATCTGCATAACATAAGTTTTTTATAAAACGCGTTGTTTAGAAGTGTATTCGCTTATGAAGACTCTTTTTTGTATTTTGTTACGGGATAGTTTTCCTTAAATTTAAAGAGGGAGTTGTAGCATTTTTAGTGAGTTGATGTTATAGAGGTCACTTTAAAGTAAACTGCAAAAACTGATCGACGCATTGAAATAATTTCTACCGTAGAATTCTCATTTTATGAAATGTATCAATTGTTTATGAAAGGAAGTGTAGTTATATTCTGTAATAATTTTATGGAATAACAACAGCAGAAAAAGTATTGGGTTCTTTTGTGAGCACAAGTTCTAGCTTTCAGTTTGATATCTAAATTCTGACCTAGTTTCTCCTTCTTTATTTAGGGTAAACCTTCTTTCCATGCCGGACGCACAGTATTTCGCTTCACAATTGGTTGATAAGAACACACTAGGTATCTTACAGTTTTTGAGCTATATACACCTGCCATTGCGTGATGGTGATTATTAACTTTGTAGCCAGCAATACTTTCGTACTTTCGGCCATGAGTTAACATGGAGGTAAGAATTTTTTTTAATCGAGCGAATGAAACGTAAGTTAGCTATGTTTGTAGGGTTCAATTTTGTCTTCGAGTTCTAAAGCAGTGAGTTCCGTTCACCGTTATTCATTTCCAACGTTTAGTATGATAATGTTACGAGGATGAAAATGTACATTGTCTGGTGATTATGATAGTAATAATGTTGATTTTACAATAATAGTAATACTATGATAATATTAATGAAACTATATGAATAATGTTGATGTTATGGTAAATAAAAATTTTATTATAATCAAATTAAAAATCTCTTAAAGTGCAAACTTTGTTTTTTTTTCGGCACACAAATTACGTTCAAGATTGCTCAAAAAGAGACAATTTTATATTTTTCCAATTCTTTTAATACGCTTATGTAAAGAGTGCATAGCTGCGTTTAGCATTTTATTTTAGAACTTTGAGCAATTTTTTATTTACATTTGTGCCTCAAAAATGTTGAGCAAACATTTTTGCCATTGGAGATTTTTCTCAAATAAGAATTAGTGAGTACACAAATGATGAGTTTAACACTGAAACAAAGCAACTATCTCATTCAAATTATATTTCGGAAACGTATACAGTGTAAAGGAAAATTTATTTTCACAGAATACCAGAAAGTATTTCACCCTCATTGACTTAAATTTTTTTATCAATTGGTTATTTGTTAGTACCATGTTAGTACGAGTCTCTCTACAACATGTACCAAGGAAATAATGATAGAGTCAAATTTATTTCTGCAATCAAACCTGGACTTATGAACAGGGAAGCTTTAAAAAATCTCAGCACTTGTCGAGGAAGAAAAACACGAAACTATGTGGATGATTTTGCTAAATGTAACTTTGAAGATTTTCAGTGAATCTGTTAAAATCGTTGATGAACTTAATGTACTTTGTCATGTCATAATTTTACTTTGCAATTATCAACCTAAATACAAGAACTTTATCCCTTCCCAAAGGAAGGGTACCCACACATGAGTCACATTTCTGCATCTACCGGAAACGCACCTATTCACACATCTTCTGCTTTAAGGGTTGGACTTCCTTGGGGCTGCGGAAGTGCATCCCTGTTAGAACTCCACTGGTTTAGCTCCGCCTTGCCATGGCCTATATCCTCCCTAACTCTGCGCTGCAATTCCAGCAGAAGACCCGGAGGCTGGGCCCAGTCAGGACTGCGACATACATGTATCAGGCGCTCACAAATATCCTCCACTCTTTCTTTCGGAGAGTATGCACTGTCACTTCTTCACCTAACACTCTACTCTTGTAGCGTATGTTAACACATATTGTCTAATTTTTCTTACTGCGAGTAAGGACTTTCGCTTCTTCATCTAACACTCTAGTTTTTTATCGCGTGTTTAGACATATATTCTCCAAACTTTCTTACAGAGAGCTAGCACTCTCGCCTCTCCAAATGATATTCTATTTTAATTTTTTGAATTTGAAAATTTGAAAACCATTATCATGTTCACATTTTCTCCAACCATTCGTACGGAAAGCAAGCAATGTCGCTTTGCCGAGGAACAGTCCATTTTATTTTTCGGAATTATAAAATTTGAAAACTAATATAATGTTTTGATTATGACGCTCAGAAGTTTTCGATTTAATGATCAAAATTTCACAAGGCATTGTAATTGCTTTAACTTGAGACTTGCGCTGGAAAACATGCTATGACGAATGTGAGCGATTAATAAGTTCGATGGCCATAGGAATCTATGGTAGGGATATATTTTTTATACAACCACGGACGAGCAATAATTTATCAACTCCTTCCAATGCTGCCTTTTCAAATTTTTAATATGTTCTAAAAAAGTAAATCAAATTTTGGGAATTCGGTGGCCAATTTAATTTATCAATCTATATGATTTTGATAACGATCAATGCAGATGAAGTCTTCAATAAACTAACAACAGTTGGTCCCCTGTTTCGTGATTAGAAACAAATAAGCAATTCATCTTCACCCTCCCCATCTTTAGATCTAATTTTATTACTGGGAAATGACATCAAGAGAAACCTTTTTATTCATCATAATCTCGAATTCTGAAAACTGACAGTACTGACTGCTTCGTTTCCACACCAATTAGGCTAGATATAAAAATTTCCCTTACATCCTCTCTCACTAGAAATTGTTCTGCGAAGCCCGCATGCGATACAAGAGACAAACCACACATAATAAAAAAGATGTTATCTTCGTGTGATACTTGTCCCTTCAAAGCACTATTCAGTCTCAAGATCCTGCGAGAACAGCCACTATGAATGTATGGAACCGTGGATGAGCGAACAGCAGCCATGGAAGTGTGGAACCGTGGATGAACGAACAGCAGCCATGGATGTGTGGAACCGTGGATGAGCGAACAGCATCCATGGTTGTATGGAAGACAAAGGCCTAGCGCTTCACGAGCGAATTGTCATCTTATAGGCTGGTATTCGTTAGCCTATATTTCCCAGGCCAGGGCATTGAAGGGATTAACCTGCTCGATATTGAAAGGAATTTATTTCTTCATTAGACAGGTATGAATCCGATGCTTTTGTGTAGCGTAGGGTAGTGGGGTCTGCTCAGCTAAGCTAGTGTAGAAACTGACATATAGCATCTTTCAAAATATCGTGAGGTAGCTGCATCAGAATCGGTGCGCTAGTTCTATAATGACTGTTTCTTCATTTAGGTTTAAACTTGGGAGACATATCTTTTTATCTAGTCTTTCTTGCATATAGGGATGTTAGTGATGCGGCGTTCCAAAAAAATCCTTTCAATACAAATGTGTCGTATGTTCATGTTTCGAGGCGCCAAGTAATCTTGGAGTAATCTTAACCCAAGTAATCTGAATCCCAGAGCACTGGTTTCGTTTATTTCGTGGAGAAATAATCACTTCAGTTGTTTTCAAATTCGTACTTTTAAATTTTTCTAAAATGATCCATTTGCATGTATTCATGTTTTTTGTGCATGCAAATTTTAAATGAAAATGTTTTGTCATACAAGTAGGGGGCAAGTTTTCAGCTTGATCGTTATGCGTTACTTCTGCAAATCCAACCATGTGATTCCACTCCTAAATTTCAGTCCAATCATTCTTTATCTCACTAATTTATTCGTAATACTTCATTTTCGCTATTGGGGTGCAGAAGAAAGGTAATCTTACTTCTTGAAAAGTTTGTGCGTCATATTTTATGCTTGAGCCTTAATATTCGTCGTCATATGCTGGAGTTCCTACGACGCTTTGGAAACTGCACAGTCAGCATTGGAAGAATGATTTATTGGAGACGGCCTGATGCGTAAGTGCAGGAGAACTTTGTTTTCGCATTGTCTCTGACCTGAAGTTGCAAAGAGCTAGCATCTCAAATTTCGTCTGCAGTTTTCATAGGTAAAGTTTGAGTCAAAGCTGTTTAATGCCGAGATGTCCGATTTCAAGATGTTTTATGAGGCGTGGAATGACAAATGCTGTTGAGCTTCCGGCAAGACTTAGAGTCTGGACAAAATCAGGGGAACTTAGGGAAAATCAGCGCATCAGAATTTCCACCGCAGCCTACTTCGACCTGCGGTCACTACATTAAATTCGTTCTTTATAATGAACAAACTAAGCTAGAAATTTAATCTTCACTAGAACACAACTAACTCCCTATAACAGGGATTATAAGCAAGAGCTGAAGACAGCAAGTTCTCCTTCAGCGAAATGCATACGAATTTCGCGCGGCTCATAATTTTAAAAAGCCCATCAACAATTTTCACTTTTTCTTCATCAATCAGACTTCACCTTTGCTTCTGTTTAAAGAACCATAAATTACTTTCATTCCAGGATAAAATGCCATGTATCCAGATCTCTGCTGTTTATAAGATCTTAGTACTGACGAAGAAAATTAAATAGGTACATTTCTAGGAAATCTCACTTTAAGAACAAGAAGTAAACCAAAGTAGGTTAAAATATCCAGATAAAAGTAATCGTTTGAAATAATAAAAAATTCACCTCCAGGGCTCTGAAAGCAGAAATTAGGGTGTTTAGGATTAAACGAATAATGGTTCTTTCAGACTATTAAAAAAATGACATTATAAAGACGTTAGCAAAATGTAGAATATTGCAAATGTTACCAAACAATTAAAACAACTCACCACCGAGTTGCATTTGTTTATCGACGGATGTTTTTAAGATAAGAGTACACTCTAAAATGCAAAAATCAAAATAATTTGGGATTGAATTCAAAATTCTGTAATCGAGGCTTTAAAAACATTGTTTTCATTGAAGCAGTGTTCTTTAATTGACGAGTTTATTGCTTTGGACAGGTTATTATCAGTGCTCCAATCATGATATTTTAGCGGCAATGTTGAGTGCTTCAGCGCCTATTGTGGGCAGAGCGTTCATTAAAACACACAGAAACCACGTCTGGAAATTTTGGAGCGTATGAAAATTACGCTCGTTTTCGTCAGCATATGAATGCCATTTTTCTGGCGGTTATCGTGAGATCCTAACAGCAGAATACTGACAGCTATTTTTATTGTGGAATGCTGTAAAAGATGACTTTTTATTCGGCTTCATATCGTTAAATATCGAGGTTTTGTGTCAGATTGATGCCAATTTCAGTCTCATGTACCATCGATTAGCGTTGCATTGCAGGGTAAATGGCCATTGTTTAAATATAGGTCTATGATTTCTTGAAGTCTATTTTATAATCCCCAGTATGGACACAGATGTGATTGATCGGTTGACTTCATATGAAGTTGACTTGAGCTCTACGTGAGAATAGTGTGATTGAAATTTCATTACATAGCGCAAAGCTAAGAACTTTATTTCGATTTATGTATGAGAATTAAAGTCACGTACATTCCCTTCATTTTCAGCTTCGCAAACACGAGCACTTTATCTGACATTTTCCATGACAGTTCTTAGCGTCTGAGGCTGTACGGAATGAATTTCCTCCACTGTATTTGCTTTAATCAAGTGGTTGGATAGTTCGAGGTTCATTTACGTACATCTTTTCTCTTAAATACGAAAAAAATTCACGAGCATATCTCTACATTGTGTTCCAACAACTGAACGTCAGTTTTAAAAAATAAAATTTAATTATCTTCACTCCATCTTCGGTTGTGAATTTATTCATTTTTGAATTTCCAACGACCTAATCGTATAGTTATGAAAAGAAAACCCAAAATTTATTTGTTGAAAAAAAATTATTTAATTTTAAAATGGTAAAGGGACTTATGCGGTACCCTGTACAAGCATTCTGTGCTCGAAATTTTTATATGCGAACTCATTTTAGAAATCAATCTTGATTTTTTCTTGTGAAAATAAACATTGTTTTTTATTGAACCCTTATCGTTTAACAAGAATTTTTCTTATTCAGTCGCATTCAATAGCGCATATTTAACGAATCAATTGGTGAAGGAAATTAGCTATATGAAAACAGCTTTGATAAAGAAGACAGAATAATATCTGTCGACTGACTATTTTTGAGATCTATAGCTGAAGGTAGTGATCGGTTCATCTCTAGTTAGCCTCCATTTTGAGTGAGCCTCTTTTTTGTGCTTAAACTGGAATAAATTTCTTCGTAATCCCCATTAAACGGTAGTGATAATTTAATCATGAATGAAGAAAATAAATGTACTTAAGCGACTTGTCTCGAAGATATCACTTGCGTTATTACAATCTCTGATATATATTTCTGATGCATATATGAACTCAGAGCAGTGGTAAAATTCACTGGCGAAAATACCTTCAAATTGGTCTGGGTCGGGTCCAAAATTGTTCATCGGCCCTGTGAAATTTCCATGTACGACTCAGGGTGCACGGTTCCGGCAGTGAAGCATCCATACACAGTGATGGTGTGGGATGTTTGCAATGGTAACAAGGGAAAATGTGGAGTCCATTTCCATTTTTATTGAGAATAAATTCAGTGGGCGAAAGTCAAGATTATTCAAAATGGATTTAACGGAAATACTTTGTGGATAGAGTTTTTCCGGCCACCATACATATTTATCTTAAGTCGTATTTTTTATTCTTGATTTATCACAGCTCAGAAAAACAAGGTACAATTTTTCAAGCTTTGATGAAAAACTTTCGCTAAAAATAATTTCTTTTTACGCGAGCGCATCAAATACAAATAAAACTTTTTACCTTTAGGCACTTTAACTTCAGCAAAAACAGGGCAAGGGTATATAAACGATGCCGCGGGAATTAGACAGGGACCGAATTTCACCATTAAGGTATTTTCTGACTCTAAAATTCAATAATCATAGTTTCGCAATAATGTAGAATTTCCTTATTGACATCGCTAAAGTGAGTTGTAATACTTTAATTTTTGACACTTTTCATTGATGACGAATGTTCGTTTTTTTGTAGGTAACAATGGGGTTAGCGAACTTCGTCCTTTTCCCATTCAATCAGAATATTTGTGTTGCTTCCAGTATTTCCCTGCTCTACCTACGTAGGTTTCAAATGGGGCCGCGCTGTGTTCAGCCATGCGCATTAGCGTCCCTGAAAGTCAGTCCATTTCACGGTTCATCCGTTCTCCTCGGTCGAGATTTTTGTTAGAATTGATCGGTTTGCACTTGGGTTGCTGTTCTATGTATATTAACTTGCACAGCAGGCCTGCGCTGCAAGCTATCAGAGATCAATCACGAGGCCAAGTCACCTGCTGTGCTCCTGAATTGGCGTTTGAGTTTTCGTCTCGACTTTGATTCTGTTGCTGCCCAGTGTGAATTATTTTGACGTTGCTTGCAAGTTCTTCAATAAATTGTGAAGAAAGTGAAAAATTTTTAGAAACTGAACTTTTCCGGAATCGTGGTTTAAGAGAACTTTTAAAATTTAATTTTGGCAGGTGAGTTAGCCTGTTTCCTAATATTTACGAACACAGTCGATGTGTTGCTATTTTTTTTTAAATGATTAGATATTCATTCTGAGTGTTAAGATGAGATATTTTTAAATTTTTAGTTACAGCTAATGAATATCATTGTGGGGTATGAATAATGAATAATTGGAGCCAAAACTTTTATTCTTTGATTTACTACTAGGAGCTGCTAAATATTGTGTAAGTGGTCGTACTCGATCCAAAATTAGATTCAACACGTACTGAAAATGAATAAATGGAACCACTTCTCTTCCTTTGATAACGTGAGAAAAGTCAACCGTATTTTAGAATTCAAAATCTCCCCAACCGTGACTATGTTTTGTTTGACAGAACTCAGTGTTACTTGTAGGTGATGGTTGAAGACCGCACGCGTGACTGATACTTCTCTGGGACACGTCGTGTTCTTTCTTTCTTCACAGTGGCAAAGGTGTAATTGAGGGGACCGTTTACTCTCAAAATTCAGAACGCATCAATTATCTGTGACTAAACTCATGTTATTTAAACTACTTTACATCACCAAGAACTGTTGGTAGTAATCGTTTCATTTCCATGACTAATAATATCTCATTACCCCAATCAGATGCCTGTGTTTTATCTTGGTGATCGAAGGTATAATACATAGACAGCAATACAATGTTTGGACTTTAGGAATCAAATATTCAAATACACGTTTCAATGAGAAGAGGAAATGCACTGCAGGTAAATTGATTTCTGGTTTTTCTTTTGTTATTAATTTATAAGCTGGTTTAGGTGCGAATAAATTGAACTTTACAATTTGGAGAACGTGTTACTAACGTCATTGATGGAATATTTTCATATTCAGACGAGCTATTTAGGGCATAAAGTTATAGTGTAATCATTCAAAACCTACAATGCGTCTTTGACGGTTATATAAACGGGATCACTTTTTAACAGAGCAACAGTTCTAATACGAAAAGATGCATCTCAGTGCTAAAATACATTTTACTTGCGTATAAATATTTCATCTAATAAATGTTGGCAAAGCATTTATAATACGTTTAAGTTAACATTTGCAAATATTAGTATCAACTTTGTATGAAAATATTTTATTAGAAAGGAGTTCTTTTTGGACGTTTTTTTAAAAATATGAAACGCACATTTTAGCCGGCACCACATCACAACTTTCTGTCAGTCACTTTTAACTTAGAAGCATTTCGATAAGATAGATCACTGAAAGCTCTTAGTCCACTGATGAGCTTTCAAAACTTCGACAGAAAAACGAACAGACACTGGAGTTTGCTAAGATAACGCATTATACCCACAACATCGCAACAGCAAAACAAAAGCGGAACAAAAATTCAAGTCAACGCTAAAATGACTTCGTCCAACTCAGTCATGCAACAACTTTCAACTTGAAAAATTATGCGCGTTTTATCGTTCCACTGAAGCGAGGGATGTCATTTCCAGCCAAGCGTTAACCTCGAGTCTCCACAACAGGCTCAGCTATCGCATCCATCCGAATGCGGTCGGGTTGCTGCAGATGCCCGTGTTTTATTGTGACGTATTTTTAGGAAACGACCGCCGTGGCAGGCAATATGCAGTAACATCTCGGTCATTCTATTGCTTAGTGCCTCCATTTCAAGCGTCGAAGGTCTACCTTATTTTGATGGCTGGCAATGACTGACGACCAGGTATTGCCTCTTAAATCAAGAAGGGAACGTCTTTTTGTGATACAAGGAGTCATTCGGAAATGCTCCAACAATCTGGGGAGTACATTGTCTCGAGTTAATTGACGTGCAGGCGCAATTATCCAGATTCTTTTAGTAGCTGATGAGAGCATAGGAGTGTTCATTCATAGTTGTGGTAATTTTCTTCCTTAATAATGTTGTACTGTAAGTGTCTTCTGTAATTACTCCTTTTTTCAGGGTTAGAAAATGTTCTTGCTGATATTCTGCCAGAATGTAATTTTTTTATTCACGTATCTCATGCTACCAGGTAACTGAGTAGTATGTAAAGTTCATTGTCCCTAAAATTTATGAAATGTTATCATTTTCTGCAATTAAATAATAAAATAGTTAGTACGAAGTATTACAGATGTCGACTGCGACGCTATGTAACCAACAAGCATTATTTTCTCAGTCTAATAATGTTTTTCTTTCAGATTTTGCACATGAAATACTTACACCGATGCACCTTACTGAGTATTTACGATCTTAGGCTCGATTTTACTTGAATTATGGTAGTTTATTTACTTTATTTATAATTTTATTTATATTAGATCATCCATGAACATTGTGACGCTGATAAATATTTTATTTGTAAACACAACTTATCGTTCGCAGTCGATCTCTACGGCAGAAAATTATCTTGAGTGGATACAAATAATAATGACATTCCATCAAGTGTATTTGTGCACATGAACATCAGCGAAATTAAATTTCAGGCATGCGTTATTAAATGAAGCCTATTTATTTCTCCTTGGGGAATTACAACTTAAGAAGCAGCCTCGATAAGCTGAAATTGCAAAATGTCTGCAAAAATATGTCAATAATAACAAACTAGTATCTCTAATGCCAAAGCCCAATGTTTGTTATTTAGCATACAGCCGTTAGGACTGATCAATTTGTTTGAAGATATACTCTGATAAAAGTTTTCTTTATACCAGAGAAAATTTAGAAATGAGTTTTGGTTCAAGTTAATATATGTACAGTGATTAATGGATTCAGTATAAATGTAGAGTTGTAATATTAAAGTTTCACATCCAACCAGTACTGCTCATGTGACGCGTCTCTATTTCTCTACTCGTTCTAAATCAAAAACTTTCTACTTATTTATTTCACTCCATTAAATACCAATGGGGATACGTGTGCTGATTGTTTAATGGCTTCATTTACTGTAGGTATTGGATATCATGGATTTAACTTTTGCTTGTTCTTTTCAACTTGCTGCCAAACCCCTTCTTTTGAAGTAAATGATGTCTATATTAAACCAGTAGTGTCACCAGGGTACCTTAACATTCTCGTGAATGTGTAGCTGCTTTCGGAAACACTGCAACGTTAATTGTTGCTAGCTCCCTTCTCCTGATGAAAATTATTCCTAAATTAATTAAAACTGTCGTGTTGCTTATCATTCTCGCGATCATTAATGGTTGCCAACTCCCAGCTCCCGAAAGGAAATGATTCCTACATTAAACCTGTCGTGTCACTACATTCTATCTTACCATTCTCATGATCTTTAATGGTTGCCAACTCCCTGCTCCCGAAAGGAAATGATTCCTATATTAAACCTGTCATGCCACTATATAGTAGCTTAGCGTTCCCATGAATGTGTTGCTGCTTTTGCAAATATTGCTGCCACTAAAAACGAGAGTCCATGTTGCGTTTACTTCTGTCGTTTGGCAGGTCGTATTCCCGTCTTCGAAGCAACGTGCGTGCCACGTTGCGCTTAAGCTACATCTTTCTCAACAGCTTTAGCTGCTGCTCGGTTTTTCCTCCAGCTTGAGTTTTTTTTTCAAATGTTTTCACTGTTTTTGCTGCGGCGCCTACACAGGCACTGCAGATTTGCAGCTCCGTGCCGTCGCTTTTTGGGGCCAAATTCTTTCTGTGGAAAAATGGACGTTTAACTCGAGCATTTTACTTACTTATTTCCGGAAGTTTGTGCTTTTGTTGCATTTTCGAAGGGAATAACTTGTTTGAGAATGAATATTTGATCGGCTACAAGAAATACATTGTACGCATACCAAAATATGTTGATTACCGATTTCCAGTCGGTAGAGTATGTTCTATTTAAAGATTGAATTACGCTCTACAAGAGACTTGAGTGACAGCATGCCTGTCCTCTGAGAAATACAGCGGACAAAAACTTAAACAAATTAACACAGGTCTAAACTTAACTAATCAAAGTGAACAGCTCAATGTCTTTTCTTTCGTAATTTTCATTTAAAATGAAGAGTAATGACGCATAATGCCCTACACCGACTCTATGAAAACTATTAATTCCGTCACTTACTCAGGCTTCAGTGAACGCGCGTTTGAAGCATGTAAATGACCTGCTTGAAGGTCAAAGTTCTGTGAACAATTTTCAGCTAAAATTAGTTTGAAACATTTCGTTGTAAAACTTTTATCACGAAAAAGAATTACAGAACGATTGGCTGTAAAGGTAATTTCCTTGAATACTCTTGCGTAGAAAATTTAATTTGTGAAAATTATTAATTACAGAATTAGATCTCCTGAGAGTAACATGCGTTCAAAAAATAAATGAACATCGAACGGCGTTTTTTCAGTCTTAGAAACAAAATGGTTAACTTTATGTATCTGTAATCATTATGTATCTGTTAAAATTGCAGCCATTGATATGAAATAATTTGACTCTTCGAGACTCTCAGCTCATATGGCTCTGTAATAATTATCTGTAAGTTGTTGGAGTTTGCTCATCATGAGGGATATGTGACAAATATCTCACCTTAAACACTCAATAAATACTGAAAAAAACCTGCAATTCAATGAAAGGGTTACATATTATGTCCAGTCCCTTTGCTTCAAAGCACATATTATGGTTATCCAACTATGTTTTGAGTAGAAGTACAATGAACGCAGAGTTAACTCAAGAAATTTTCATCAATCGGTGCTAGTAGGATACCAAAATCATAAAAAAGTACTGCGAGACGGTATCATGTTTCGCAGAAAGAAACGGATAAATGAACGCGATCATTTCAAAAATAAGATCAGATCATACTTTATCAACTCGACTAATTAGCTGGAATACGGATATTCGAAAGAGCAGCGCGCAAAAACCAATTCTAATGTAATTGATTTGTTCACTTCTCTGAAAAAATCTTTGAGCAAGAGAATTAGGAAAACCATTATACGGTAATTTATACTATGAATGAAGCTAGAGTCTGGCATAATTGTCTCCGTATCCCTACCAAATTAATTTTAATGGACATGAGCTGTTACAACAAGCAGTTAAGTACCTATTCAGATGACATCTTTTGCTTAAAACTCTACGGATTTCAGTACGAACATTTAAGTACTTGCTGGAAATAATGTGGTTTGCTGTAAACTCTACGGGATTTAGTAACCTTTCTCTATAAAAAACATTCCATAGGAGAATTAGAAAAACCATCATACGTTAATTACTGTTATGATTAAATTAGAGTCTTGTAAAAATAACTACACACCCTTACAAAATTTTGTCTTTTTTAGATTACTCTGTAAAGACGGCCACACAGAGACAGAATTTCGACTTTCTACGGCAGTAGTTGGAGATGATCCATTTTTATCTTTACTAATCACAATTGCAATTTGCCAATCTCATCGATATATTTGCACAATCGTAAACCAATAATCCTGTCCAACGTTTAAATTGAAATAGATGAAAATCTCCTTCAATTAAATTGTAATGAAAATCTCCTTCAATTTCTGCATTGATTCCCAGTAATGAATTTCAAAAAAATAAGAATCAATGAGCGACGAGCGTTTAAAAACTTTGTACGTCATTTTGAACTGGGAAAAACTTTAAACAATGCACATTTTTATAAAAAAAATTTCATGGTAACGTTTCTCCGTAAAACAATGTTCTTATTTCTATTAACCAAATTACCTAATTTTACGTATTTACTTCTTTGAAATGACGTTGCTTCTCTATCCTGCCGAGTTGATTTAATTTCTAGGGTAGTTAATATGGAAACATGATTTATTGGGGTTCCTTCTAAAGCCAAATAGCACACCGAAAATCGATCATCGTGTTGTTAGAAATATTGGAGCAATTGCTCCTTCAATATCTCTTACGACACAAATCTACTTTCTCTGCTGATCTTATAAACTCCATTAAAAGGCGTAAACGCAATCTAACTCGACAAAATCAAGGCTGCTACATTAAAAGCTATTCAAACAAATACATTGCTGGGGTCATTAATCTTTTTCTATGATTGGCATCTGGAAACCTGAAACTGCAGTTCGAAATGAAGTATAATAGTAAACTTCAAACATTACTACCCAAAGTAAATAGTTCCACTCATTGAATCAGCGAATCGATAGGACATCTTCGCAATTCTTGAGTTAAATTTCATCACAAGGATCATTATTGAGTTTATGAAGTCTGCATGGCTGTCAGTTCGTGTTTGATAGAACGATGGTTTTACGCCCAACTTTTCTTCGCTGAGTTTTTGGTATCAAGAACCTGCAGTGGTAAAATATTATAGGATCCAGTGGTGGTACGAGGGTTATTTCATAAAATAATGGGAAAGATCAGACCTCAATTTCAGAGTGCAATTCTTGACAACAATCTACGTCATTTGTTTCCCAATGCACTTTAATATTCACTCAATACACTTACGCTTACAATCTTTCTCACATACCTCGGTAAAATCTTTTGATACGAGTTGCGTGTTTAATATTTCACACTATTCATCAGTGACTTCGTAAAGTGAATGTGAAGTAAATTGAATTAGTAACACCGCCTGGCCCAAACTTCCGAACTAAGCTGTGACTCGTCGGGAATGATTGATATTGGAGTTGGCAACTTTGATTGTTAGACGGACCCGGTCAACAAGATGGACGACTCGTGAAATCCAATATTTGAAGGCTTCCATTCAAACCTCTCACACTAAAGGCTATGCTCAAACCTTAGCTCGACGTTCCTTCATTCTATTTTTTGATGGATGCGTGTAACATTGAAATTCACTTTAGCTTGCCTGTTTTTCTCAGAAAAACTGTTAGCAGAATTTAACGGTACAATATTCCAAGCCTATATAAATTTCAAAAGGAGCTTAGTTTGGAATTTTGTTCAAACTTCACTCATAGGAAAAAGGGTAGAAGATTTCATTTTTGAGTAGAAGTGTAGCATGTCTGCAAAGAATACTTTTAACTTTCGAAACCAGAAGAAAAATGTTTATTATTTGGGTAGGCATGCGGTTTCGTTTCTCTATTTTATGATTATTCTAGATAGAAAAATGAATCGGGTAGAGTATATTGACTCAAATTTTTGACACATATAAGGCTCAAAATCGAGCAACAAGTTACTTGCTTGATTGCTGGAACGTTTTTTTACGTTAGTTCTTTCATCCTGAAAGCACGGAATGAGTTATATTTATAGCGAAAATGAAAAAGATCATCATCTAGGGTTTATCAATAACACAGATATTTTAATAGAAAAATTAATGATAACTCTAATAACATTGAAAATAACTATGATAACTGTGAGTCAATTAGCTGTCAACTTGAATGAACGTTGTTTTGATCTAGAACCTTGAAGCTTTAGCACAGCGATTATCATTCTTGAGAGAAGAATATAGGAAATGAATAACTCATTCAGACGACTAAAAACTTAAAAGCGAAGAAAATGGTACTAAAATTAGTCATTTTTATTCAAAAAAGAACAAAAATTGAATACGTTCGGAGACCAGCTTCATCATCTGTTATGTAAAATACAAAGTATAATCAACCTAACGTAAGCATGAAAACACGATCGGGAAAAACCAATTGTACAACATGCTTACCTCCTATCCCCTTCAGATAGTTAATGCATATTTGTTCTATTTTGTTCATGTATATTCTGAAATTTATTACCGATCGTGTGTTCATGTTTACTTTAGATTGATTATACTTTGTATTTTACAGAACTTATGATGGAGCTGGTCTCTGAAATAATTTCCATTGTTTATTCTTTTCTGAACGAAAATGACTAATTGTATTAGCATTTTCTTCGTTTCTGAGTTTTTAGTGAATTTGCGATTTAAGCAAAGTGAACATCTGCTTAGTCATTCAAACTATATAAAAAGAAAATTAGACAGAATATTGAAAATACTCAACTCATTCAAACGATATAACAAGAAAATTGGTAAGATTCAAATAAAAATAGTGATTGATGTCTTCCTCATTTACACTCTTCAGCTACGATAGACGAGGAATGAGTTTCGTGTATAAGCATCGAGTGTTGGGCTAGAGTGCTCTATTCCTGTTGCCTCTTAACACTTCTGCTGCCACGCAACACTTCTGCTGCCTCTCACAATTTCTGCTGCCTCTCAACATTTCTGCTGCCTCTCACAATTCCTGCTGCCTCTCACAATTCCTTCTGCCTCTCACAATTCCTGCTGCCTCTCAACATTTCTGCTGCCTCTCACAATTCCTGCTGCCTCTCACAATTCCTTCTGCCTCTCACAATTCCTGCTGCCTCTCAACATTTCTGCTGCCTCTCACAGTTCCTGCTGCCTCTCACAGTTCCTTCTGCCTCTCACAATTCCTGCTGCCTCTCAACATTTCTGCTGCCTCTCACAATTCCTGCTGCCTTTCAGCATTTATGCTGCCTCTCACAATTCCTGCTGCCTCTCAGCATTTCTTCAACCTGGCTGCATTTCTGCTACCTCTCAGCCCGTCTACCAACTCCTGGCATTACGGCTACCTCAGCAGCCTGCACACTGTCTCCTCGTCTGGGAAGTTAGATTAGATCCAAGGCCTCGTAAAAATTCATGAACCATTGTCAACCGACAATCAACCAATAAAAAACTTCATTCAACATCATCAAAGGAGAACATGCACATCCCTGCCTTCGGGAAATTTCTCCATGACACAGGTCACTTGCACTTCGAACATGTGCAAAGGTATGTATCAGTTTACCTATCATCTAACACTGAGGTCTTCCTCGTGTTTAAATTCACTTTTTCGTGGCTGAAAAGAGACTCTTCAAGCTGATTTCTTCGGGAAAAATTTCAGCGCTGACGTGAGTACTGTTGTCGACGTTTTTACTCACTAATTTTATGCGAAAATGTGTTCTATGTTTAGTAAGGGGAAGTAAATGATTGTTTAGAAATATTTTCTCATTTACTTCTATACAGCGAACAGACGAATAATAATTGCTCTCCAATTGTGTTTGCAAGAGATAAATTAGGGAATTTTTATACTGTACTGCCAAATTACACGAATAAATATTCCTAGTTCTCGTTTGAGAACGAATAAATATTCCTAGTTCTCGTTTGAGAACGAAAAAATATTCCTAGTTCTCGTTTGAGAACGAATAAATATTCCTAGTTCTCGCTTGTGAACGAAAAAATATTCCTAGTTCTCGTTTGAGAACGAATAAATATTCCTAGTTCTCGTATGAGAACGAAGTAATATTTCTAGTTATCGCTTGTGAACGAATAAATAAATTTTCCTAGGGCTCATTTGCGAAGCTTTTCTTGAGAATGACTTGGTCTGAGTGACAAATTTGGTCCGGTGTTTACAGCATTAATTACCACGCCAGAGCTCATTAGATGAGATGAGCTCCGAAATATTAACGAGGCCAAGATTATAAAAAGCGCTCTGGCAACGACCATGAAGCCTTCCTGACAAGATGAATTCTATCCAATAAAAGTTCCTCTCGTTATAAGTTGGACTTTCTTGAGGTAAGAAGATTGGCTCATCATTTGTGCTCCCTGGGATGCTCGGAAAGTTAGGTTGGACTGTTGTTAATTTGTCATCAATTTATCGTGTTCTTTTACCATTTTGTTTTTCAAGTATGGACAAGTTCAAAGTCAGGGCCCAATATGTACAAATAACCCAATACTTTACTGTGATTGCAGACGCGGCATGTTATTTGGGAATGTATTAAGTTTTTTTCTTTTATTAAGTTCGTTTCTATTAGACAGAAAATAATTGTCGAATCATTTACTAAATGTTCATGAGTATTAATCTAATGGATTGAGTAAGTAAGTATTGAGTAAGTATTATTGATTGAGTAAGATTGAGTAAAATATGTAAGTGGATGAAATTTAAGGTTTTCTGCGATATGTCATTGATTGGGAAGAAAAATTTTCATATTTTCATTCAACGGAAATTAAACTTAAGTTGCTGATTCAGTCATAAGTATTTCAAGCTGGGTTACTGAATTCATTGAGTAACCGTAAAAATCGTATTTATTAAGTCATGTCTAGATTCTGTTCTACATAGGAGTCAAAAATAATAAATATCTGTAAATGGCCATTCCATTGGGTAGGGTTATGAAAATGTAACGTTTTTCGTCGAAATTTTGTCACGCACTTCGCGAAAACTTTTTGCTGTTTACTTGAACAGAAATACACAAGCGCATGCAGCGTCATATCTATTTCGTGATGCAGCAAAGCAACTGATAATGTGAAACGTTGAATTGGTGGCATGAGAATTAATTATTGCAAAAGTTTTCAGGTAAAAGTTGTACAGAGAACCACGCTCTTTAATAATTTGCTTGACCTGAATAATGTAAATTTTCTTGGTTTTTCACCAATTATATCTCAATCAAGAATCCTTCAACGAATAACAAATTACAAAATCGAAAACTTCACACCCTAATTTACAAGATATGCTCGTATCAGCTACTGTATTTTTAAATTTTTTCCTACAAATGAAAAAGAAAGTCAAAATGTAATGTGAATAACACTGATCAGCCGTGGTCTTTATTGCCACGGCTTCAAAAAGTTACATCAATATGAAATTACTTCAATAATGGTTACATTAATAAACCCTCCTTAAAGAGCATCATGCATCTCACTTCGTATGGCCGCTGAATGGGTATCAATTTTAGAAATTCATCAAATTCTTACAGGAAATTTAGGTGCGCGATGTAATTTGTGTTCGGAGGCAGTGAAAGTATACAAATCACTCTCATAAATCGAGGAATCAATACTTGAGCTAAGCCTAAGAGTTTAGTTCGCTGCTCTTGTTTGGGTGGCTTGTAAAAGTCGATAGCGATAATGATAGCAATTGAAGTTTAGGTAACGTATGCCGCACTAAGTACCGCAAATTTATGTTTTTGGTCGTATTTGACGCCGGTTATTTAAAGATAGAGTGGTCCTGAAGCTTGTTACGAAATTGTCTTCGAAATAGCCATCAAAATAATTTTCGATAGTTCATTGTTTTGAGAAAATTACTTCATTCTTCAATGAGTGTAGGCACTTTGGAAGATGCAAAAAATTGATATAAATGAAGACACTTAGCCCTACTAATTAACTGTATTATTGGAATTTTTGTGTGTTTTTGGCCAGCTTGTCTTCTCTGTGCACTCAAACGCCCGATGTCTATCTGACATTTACTTTACAAATTGCCATAATTTATTTTCTGACTAAATTACACCGTTCTAAAGATTACATATGTTTTTACCATTATTCAATAGAATATCAAAACAATGTCTTCTAAGATAGAAACACAATACCGGACGGGATGGTGTTTCTACTAAGCTATTCTTTTACAGAGTGACAGTTTAGTGAGACAGCCAGCGCAATGAAATTCTTAAGCATTTTCGTTTTACCAAGAAAACTTAACTTTTATCATACATGGTTTAATATTAACCAGCAAAATGACCGCGTAAATTCTAGACAATTTTTGCACAGCCAATTTCTTCCTCTACGTCAAATAATATCTTATAATTCTTCTCTATCTCCCGCCCAAAGGGCGAATTTAAGAGCCGACTATTTGTCAGGCATTCCCTGACCTCCCCTGCTATCACTCAGAACTTGTACTTGGCTGGAGGCTCTTAAACCCCTGTGATTTGTCGCGGATTTTATGCTGATGAACGAATTTATGTCTTTGTAATGACTAGAATGAGTCATTTCGCAGTATTTCAAGCTGAAATTACCGCTGGTTGCCTGCTTACTTTGTTTTTGCGGAGTAATTCGCTAGATGCCCCACGTGGTCACCATACAGAGAAGTTTTTTGCTACAGTTCGAATAAAAAACGGATTTTTCTGTAATAGGTAAGCAGTTAGGCTTTCATTTCGCAATAGTTTAGCTTCATATTTGGACTAACTTTCACACGTTTATTTATTCGCATTTTCTGTGCGATAAAAATAGAAAACGAATAAAATATCGCCAGTTCAGAGTTGTTCTTTGCAGTTACTGCTGTTCATCTTGCTATCATAATGTTGGACTATTATGAAGCAAACTCTGAAATTAATAACTGATAGATAGCAGACTTTACACTTTCATACAACGTATAAATCAATTGTCCTTGTAAATATTGTGATTCTTTGTAACGAAATATTTTTGAAGTGAAATACATTTGAAATGAATTCAGAAAATTTCATAAATATATATTGTAGATAATATTAACAGGGGAACACCATAGACACGTACATGAGTATACACATCCAAACTAGCACGAAACAATTATGTGAAGGTTCAAATTATTTCGAATTATTTTGATCAATAAAATTGACCTTAGTAAGAAAGTTGATTAAGAGTTGCCAAAAATATCGAAATTAAGTTAATGAATTTTTGTACGAATAATAATTGGTAGAAATATAATAATTTTTTTAACGACTCGTACATGCTGTGTAACTTGTTTTTGAGGTTTGTTGTTTCCGATTTTTATACGTCATTTGATTCTGAGAAAAAAATCTCCAGCTCAGAGATTTTCTTTTAGAATAGTCAGAGATGACTAATTTTTAATACACTCATCAGACAGCTCGTAATTTAAATTATTTTAACTTTGTGGTTGGGCTGTGCATCATGCCTAATACCTAACAAAGTACTCCTACTCCTTTCTGGAACCCGGAATTAGTCTGATTTTTTTAACAGTCGCTGCAATGCTTACCTGGTCAACACCGCCTCGAGTGTCAGTCGTTTCAACGATTTTCCAATGCACTACTTTTAAACTACTCGGAACTTTCAACGATGATGAGCGGCAATCAATTTTATCTCAGTTTTTCATTAAAGTCTTCAACTTCATTTACTGTTAGGGACTAAATGATTCCCACACCCATCAATTTTCAGCTCTTTTGATTACTTATTAAAGCTTAATTCTAGCATGGTGTTGAGCCCTTTGAAGTTACTAAGTGCGTGAAAACGAGAAAAATACTTGGCTTTCAGAAAGACAGATTCCATGAAAGTTATTCAATTAGTTTATAACATTCAAGAGAATGCGTGTGCAATCGTTTATACGGTGAAAAAAGTGGTTTTCAACGTATCGAGTTATTCAACTGAGTCAAATTTACACTTCATTTTATAGAAATAATTTCTCTAAAACACTTATTTGTCAAAAATTATCGAATATTTCGGAAACAAAAAAAATGATATGTGTGTTGTGGGAATAAACGTAATCTGTAATCGTAAACGATAAGTGGGAATACACGTAATCTGTTTTATTCCCACTTTGAAAACTTGATTGGTAAGACAAGTAACTCAACGGTGAGTTCAAGCAAAAGATTAGTCACCAATATCCCAAAAAAAATTGAACACATTTCAAGACGCTTAGAAGTTGTTGGATCTCCCGTACACTATGACATCGAAAGGCTTATAGAGCTACAAAGTTTGGTACGGTTGCCACTTTGCTTGGACGTGGAAGGCCGTCGAAATTGTCACCAAGAGTTACGCGTGAATTGTGTCGCTAGGTTTGATATGAACCCAAGAGTTACGTTGAAATACAAAGCCGAGAACTTGAGGTGCCAGCGCAAGTGCTCGAGCAGTTCATCGTTGCTTAATTACCATTGGCTAGCAAAGGGCAACAAAGGACTCGTCTTAGAAAACCATATCATACATCTAAGAGCCAATTTTTTTGTGAATTTTTCTCGTAGAATCTTATTATTGAGATGAAGTGCTATAGATTAATTACATAAGAATTATGTAATTAAACCATTTATAAGGAGGAATTAAATAAAATTTTATTAAAAAACTATATTTTCCCCTTAAGGGAACGAACAACAGCAACATTTAAACATGATCACTGCAAGATGTTTCAGGATCGTCAGTTTAAGTAGGGCTCGTAATTGAATTATAACAAAATGTGAAACGCAAACAGATGGCCACATTAAAATAATGAATGGATACTTCAAGTGATCGGGGCCAAATATTAGGCACAAGTCGCAATTTTAATGCTAGCAAAAAAATAGTACATAGTTACTCGCAACAACATATTTGGGAATGCATGGCTATGGAAAACCAAATACCCTCTAGCCGTGGCCATCAATGAGCAAAAAACCAATTATGCTAGAAGTTTATCACGAAAATTCAGTACCTTCTCTATATAAGAAATATTTTCAAGAACTATAATAAAAATCCATTAAAAAATAGACAAAGTTATCCGTGAGGTTATGTTAAAAATTCAAAGGAAAGATGCAATTTGTAGAACAAAATAGACAATATGTGAAGGTCAGGTTATGTAATCACCGGTGGATCAAATCGCCACCAACGTGTTAAATTTTCTTACGCACATAATTAACTATAAAGAGTTTGTAGGTGAACGAGTATTAAATTCTAACTAATGGCTTAGACTCTCAGCCATTCGTTAGAACTTAAAACAATCTCTCTAGCTTATTTATGAAATTCCACAACTATATTCGTTTTGCGATGATAAACACAGCATTAATTGAGATATACTCACGACATTAAACTACTTGCTGTCGTTATTCACGTCTGGGTAAAAAAATTCCCCAATTTTAGCTTTGTCCACGGATTTTAAAATAAACAATGAGGATGGTTATGGTGCGTGGAATTTTACCACAACGCAAACGTTCGAACATTATTGGCGGTAGCAGTGAATTATTCTGTGAAATTCATCAACATGCGGCTACTGGTAATCTTAAAACAATAGCAATTTTTCTGCACTCTTTGAAAACTTGGTTAACTCATCCTTAAGTGTTTTTCTACCAAGATAGCATCATCAATTACACTTTTGAAATTGCTATTCAGCTTGAAGAAAACCCTAACTTTAACTTTTACCGTTATCGGTTGTTCAGTGAAGTATACTTGACAAGAAATTCAGGTAGCTGAACTTTGATGTTGCTTTAATTTTGCTCCTATACTGGAATATGAGTTCTTCACTTTTCAATCCTGCGTGTGTGCCCAAACGCACCTGGAATTTTTAAGTAAGACGAATGCGCTGTCACTAAATGACTGTTTTGTAGAAGCAGTTTAAGTGTGCGTAGTTATCGAAAATTCTTCGACAGCAGCACGTTTTGTGAGAAATTCTTCGTCTATGTTTTTTCGTATAGAATTTTTCAATCATCAATATTTAAAATTTTATTTTCTTCGAATGGAGAAGTATTTAAAAGGCTGAAGAAGATCGAACCATTCGTAATTTGTTTGACATCTAAAGTCTTTTTTTGCTCTAGATGACTAGATCTAACGAAAATAAATTTCTCAAGAGCTGTTTTTGTCCATAAAAAACAACCATTGAAATTTTCTACTGAATTGCTGCCAAAAGAAACATCGTAGAATGTTTTCGATGTAACCATCTCGTCTTAACGCTTTCGGTATTTCGCAGATGAACTGAAGGTCCTTGTTGAATTGATTGACTCAGTAATATCCGGTGGTCTGTTGGTTATCAAAGATGAACAACTTCATGTTCAGTTAATGGAGGAAGTAAGATGGGCAATGCAAGAATGTTAAGATAAAAAGCTGTCTCTGGAGTTTGAAGGAAATGATAAAGTAACAAACTTATTGACGAGTTGGAAAATGTTAGAATATTGTAGCTGGGGCAAAGTTCTTTCTTATGCTGTTGAAATTGAAACCTATTCAACTGTGGTGTGTTACACTTTCTTTTGATTAAACGATTGATTTGTTACTGAATAATTTGGCTCGATTTTAGACTTTCACGCGGTATGGGAATGTACTTGTGGCAGTGGCATCAAGATTTTGCATAAAATATTTCACCATGCATCCGAAATTTATGTTCATAACCTTTAAATATTCAGCGACTAACTTCTTATCCTTAACCTAACACATAACAAACGTTAGTGCGTAAACTATTGTATACTTTGTTTTATTACATCACTCACTCTGTTAACGTTTAACTAAAGCCAGTAAGCAATGGGTCTAATTTCTTATGTCGAAATTTTCTCCTTATATTATGTATGTAATACAATTTGTGTTAATTTCTGCGAGAGCTCTTTGTTGTGGGGTAGTCCACTGGAGCAGTTTATGTTGCATGGCTCAGCGAGACGACGTTAAGCGGTCGGTGGACAAAGGCGGCTCGTTGCTCGGGTTCTGGCTGCCTTCTATCAAGTGAAACCATTTGGTGACAGTCGCTCAAAGCCTTCGCAAACTCGAGACCGGAATGGGATCAAGTTAGGCATCGCTTTGTTGCCCTTGGCTTCAAACTCCTAGTGCCTTGAATTATGCATAGAACCAGGCGGCGCTTCCACTGCCTAGAATAACTCCAAAAGACCTTTTATGAAACTCTCAAATGGAACGTGAATTTTGCCAACCCATCATAATGTGCTTGAGAAGAATGTTTTTCTAAAGAATCTCTCGCCTGAGAGACCACGCTTTGTGGCAGACTCGAATTTCAACCGGGCTCTTTAAAAATACGCTCAGTCTCCTTTTCATTGAGTTCAGGGCTGAATGCAGCTAGCAAGAGTGTAATTGCACGATCAATGTTTTGTGATGCATCACCGCGAGCTTTGAATTCTGAGATTCAAGCTTTTGACCTCCGCTGTATTAGTTGAACTCGTTATCCAGGAAGTGAAGTTCAATACAAAGCCCAAGCTCCGCCTCCATTCAGCAAATGGATTTGCGGACACACTAATAATTGTTAACCGTGTTATTTCACTGCTGCGCGTAGAATCGAACGTCTTTTTTGCCCCTAACTTTTATTTTGTGAGAAATGAGTGCTGGTATGGGAATATTTTGTCACTTGATCTGAGCATTTATTTCGGCAACTATGCACATACAGCAAAATTGTACAGTTTTATTCCAGAGCCTCTCTCAAAAAACAAATTTTCTTATTCTGAAATAGAACTCTGGTGCTGATTGAGCGGCAACTCTTTGAATATTTATTTAGGAGAGAAATAAATCATTTGCCTACATTGACGCTCAGTTTCGAGCCCTTTTATGGTCGAATTATTCGTGGCGTAGCACTTTACAGCTGCTAAAGTCATGATAAATGACTCAAAAGGTCGATGCCTAACAGCTACTTAATATATTGACTTTCCCCGAAATGCCATCATCATCCGACTTTCTTATGCTTCACCACCTTAGCAAGACATGATGGATGCTTAAATTTGAATCGTCTTTTCAAATATCAGAATATTCCCCTCTAACTGATCTGAAATCAGTTGATAATGTTATGTGAACGCAAAACTAATGCAGCGATGTCCATGACATATTTTATGGACTTTACTGCTACAGTATCATGCAGAGTAGTGATGCCATTACTCTGAAAATGTTATATTTTATTTAATAATTAAGAACATTGTCAAATGATACAAAACCTGATTAGCATCTTGCCCATGTGCTGTTCTGGAATGAATTAACGGGAGTGTTAAATGAAAATAAATAAATGAAAAACATAGGAGGTTTCACGGAATTCATACTGGGTTAAGATGAAGATTTTGGTGTGGGATGTTTGATCGAGCAGCACATTTTGTGAGATCAATGAGAATTGGTAACCAATGATACGTTCAGTTTCTAGAAAACTTTAAAAATTTTCATTCATACATGGGTTAAACTTTGAGGAGCTCAAATAAAATAGTTGTTGATCTGTTACATTAACCTGCGAAATTTGTATTAGTTGAATATGTGCTTTTTGGATTCTGTAAGCAGATAGGTTTAATTTTTTAACGGATTTATACTATGAAATGTTTAAGTATGATAGTTGTCAGGATACCAGGTTCGTTAGTAAGTGGGGATCAAGGTAAAATAAACAGAAGACTTCTATTATGTAATTATTATGAAAAAAATAAATATCCGAAGACAATTCAGAATGAATAAGTAAATAAATAATAAATAATCGGAGGTACAGCGATAACTTTAGAACGTAGAAGAAATAGAGCATAAAGGATATTACTGGGATTTCTAGATTAAACGTTTGCTTCAGATTCCAAGCCAAAAATAGAAGTAACACAGTGTGGCACTAGGCAGGCCAGACCTAATAATCCAACTGAAGGGTACTGCAGACAAAACACAACTGTCTTAAGTCTCAAGCCGCTCTAAGAAATGTACAATTTACGGGTTAGAGGGTCGCACCGCTATGTGATTTACATACTGTATGTCCTTAACCTAGAGAAATTTCCCTGACAATAGTCTTTAAATGAATAAATATTTTCATGTTACATGCAAGTTACGCAAACTACAGAATATGATTTGTCCTGAGTGACATCATGTAGCTTCATTGCTTCTTTTTACTTTAATCTTTTCTATAAATTAGATTGCGTAATTACTTCGGTAATTCACTACATAGAACTGCAGCTGCGCCTACAAATGCTTTTAAGGTTGAATTTCGATCTCTTTGATAATTTGAGGCACATATTTTCAAGCAGGAAAAAGCACAGTGAACTATTTTTTGGTTTAATCTCTGATTGACTCTGTCATTACGAATTTTGTTAACAAATGCAAATGTGATTCCAAAACTAATATTTTAAAGAGGTATTTACCGTTCATCTTTCAATTCAAGATGATGTGTGCATTGGCCATGAAAAAATGTAGACTTTTAATCAGTTTTCATTACAATATTTGAGGAAGCACTTCCACTCCTAGCTGGAAGCAAAAAACTGGCGATATTAATCGTTCTGTCATCTTTTGCTTTCACTCGGAAAATGCGGACAAAAATTGTCCAGTAGACTTTGACAAATAAATTAGAAAGCTGAACTGGCACTTTCTCCGGAGTTAAGAAAAGCTGTCTTCTACCATTAACAGTGTTTGGTTTGTGTGAACTTTACCTCCGAAGAGCGACGCCTGTATATTTATTTATTTTACTTTTTGCGCTCTCTCCCCTGGAAAATTCTGTGACCATACTGTCGGGAGTTTGGAGGCGAAGAGCAAATTTTAAAACGAACGCTGAGATTAGAAAGTTAACTTTATTTGAACGGATAACGTAGGTTAAGATTTTTATAAGTCCATACTGTTATGAAAACGGATTTTAATTCATTTCCACGGATCACCATTCAATACAAATGTATAATATACTTTTGACACGTCGATCATACTTCGATGTGTCAAAACTAGCGTCCGTATTGCAAGAGTGCAAGGGAGCGGTTTCGGATGCCCAATGTCCCAACCGTTGGATTTTCGGCGGAGGTTTCATCCCTCGATCGCCAAGCTCTCCTGATATTGCACCCAAAATTCCTACCTATGGAGATTTTTGGAAGGCTTAGTGGACGAAATACGGATTCAATTAAAAGGGCATCATATGATTTGGTATAATTATTGAAGCCTTGCCACGGTTTAGTGAAATGATTTTTTTTAACTCACGCATAAATTAAAGTTAAGTGAATGACATTTTTTCGATGTTGGTGCTGTTTCTCCTAGTTTAAGGATGAACTTGAGTCTAAAACACTTTTTTCAATGAATGTGTTTGCATGAATCGAAATTCCAACCGTAAACGTTTGTAACGAAAATATTTAATGAAAGAGTTAAAAGAGAAACGATAGTTATTTTTATGCACATCTTGACTGTATTGAACTCTTGCAAATGTTTCAATTACTATGTTGAAGGTATTTCCACTTTTCTAGGATTAACAAGGTAAAATATTCTTGCACACGTAAACATTTGTAGCAGAATTTAGCTCTATATCTTTTCTTCGCAATTTTTTTAAATTAAAATATAACTCTCTATACTCAGTAACGTTGAGAAAACATTTTATACTGTTCCCTGTTTGCTACAAACAATAATTCTTTGAATGAATTATATCAGTTCATTTCATGTCGTCAGAGCAAGTTCTTGCGATGAAAGTCCGAAACATTGGGTCAGTTAACCAATGTTGAAATGATTTCTCTGTCTAAATCACGATGTTAATTATCTGCGTACAATAGGGCCAATGGTCTGTTGTTAAAAATATAGGTCTACCGTACTCTTATATTGTGTTCATGAAAAATAAATAGATAATCGTATTTCAATTCATTTTATACTCATGCATTTATTTATTCAGAGGAAATATTCAAACACTGACGCGACTGTCCATCTCATGTTCCTAAATTTCATGATAATTATGCCAAGCATCACTGAATTTTGACAAGAAAAAATTTCTTCACGAATCAAAAACAGATATTACCTCTGCATCAAATGACATGTATGATTCATTTATCATTTCATTAAATCTTTTTGGCAGGAAAAGACTCTTCGTTATGAGAGAAATTGCGCTTTCTTTCTCGTTCCCAAATGTGACTTAGTTTCGGGATGCTCAATCAATGATCAAATCTCGAGACATTTCTGTTAATTGCTTTCATTCGGAAATCACATCTTAATTTTAATCAGTACTAGAGTGCACGAAAATGGAATTTGTGTCTCGTGTTAGGTTAGCTTTCGGTAAATAAATTGCCATTCCCGACGACGGTACTCGTTTCCACGAACTTTTCTCACGAAATGACCATTTTCTTTGTTCTGCTGGCTGCAAATACAGAGAAGACTTGTCTCTGTGAACGGTGAAAACTTTTAGATCGGGTCGACTCTAGACTGACTGAAAGAAAAGAGTTTTTTACGCATTGCGGCGCCCAGTGACTGACCGAAATTCTTTCCACATTGCTTCCGAAAAATCATTAATACGTTGATGAAAGAGAAAACAGGCGTCTACATGTTTTGAACATTAATTATTTCGCTTGTTTAGCTTCGTGGACTTGAACGTGTAAATACGAATACCAGTTCCAAAACTAGTCTAGTAATGCTCGTATGACATAGATTATGCGTCAATTTTGACTAGCTTCATCTCAATTAATTCGTTTGTGGTGCAATAATGAGTGTCTCAAAACATTCAAGAGTGGGGCATTAGCACTGAGTTCAAGAATATGCCACGAAAAAAAGATTCGAGTTCTGCTGGCTGCAAAATGCAGCTATTGTTTGCTTCCTGGCTTCTCCGTGTGTGCCTCGGAAGCAAAGATAAAAAAAAATAAAAAAATATCGCACCGAGAAAGTTTTTCTGTCGCACAAAGCGCTGCGAAGTTGCCGCCTCTGAAATTATAGGCAATGCATCGATTCTTCCACCCATTTTTACGTTCGTACATATTTTCAACTTGAAGCAGTGTTTGTCACAAATTGCACCCTGATGTTCGTTAGCAACTAAGAACATTTTCTCCTACCATATTATTCTTTCGGAATTTTACTATTCGCAATGGAAAATCAACCACTACAGGCCATAATTTGTTTTCTTCGTATAGAATCGCAAAGTTTCGCCTATAATTGCATTTTACTTTTGTCTGCAATTTAACTTTTCGCTTTTTTATTTTTGATTCAGGCATTCCCGTGAACGCACTGCCTATTTTCTTGTTGCTTCCTGAGCTGTTTATGATCTGTGAACATTGAGATGTCAGTAAACAGGAAAATCTTGAATGACTCGCCAGGTCATTTGGGTCAATTTTTGACAATAATTTTAAAATTAGTGATCCTTAATTCACAAATTCGTGCAGAATGTCCAAAAAGATTGCTGACACGTGTTTTTTCATGCCTTGCCTAATTAGTTTAGCAATAAATTATGTTAGAACAAACTTTCCAGAATGATTTCTGGTTCATGTTTTTTACGTCTTGCATAATTATTTTGAATTAAGATTGGAAAGTTGAAAATGATAGATTTCGAGGATTTTAATTAGGATTTTTCACTATTAAGTTATTTCAGCTAGAATTCACGAAATTTGTACTCCTGGTCTTTATAGAAGTAAAATTGCAGTTATTCTGATTTAATCCAAATATTTTTTCGACAAATAAGATTCCACTTCTCTCACTAAGTATGAATTGCACATTCATCTTGAATATCTTTCCAGTCGATAGCTGGAACTAATAAAATGATTGGCTTATTTATTAGTTTTCCGTGGATGAATATATTTTTTGCTCTGATTTTTTTTCTAGAGTGTCTTCAAAAATTTCAGCAGTACGTAAGCGTTTTTAGCGAAATTTTCAAACAGAGAATTAACAGTGAGAAATTTAGAATATGATGCCATCTGTATACTGCAATCCTTGTGTTTTAGTGCATTAATTCGAGAACACTTACAGATTGAACTATAGTAAAAACGTTCATCGCGTGGCGTTGAACCTAAACTGACAAGAAACAATTGTAATGGGATATTAATTATACATAGTTGTAAATAATTATTTAAATAATGGAATGAATTATAATAATAATAATATTATTTTTAATTTACCATCTGCCGAATGCTAAAATATCTGGGTAATCTATCCTGAATGCTAAGATGGTTTAGCCTACTAACTTCATTTAAACAGTTCATTTTCAAATATTGAGAATAAAAATGCAAGAATCTAACCAATAAATAGTAAAGTCATTTTAATATCATACTGTACGTATCATGTTTCCAAATTTTAGGTCAGAGGGCTGATCCTCTTTAGATTGAGATGAACTCCCGCTAAATTACAGATCTCTGTACCGAGACGAATCAAAGTTTCCATACAATACTTATTGAGAGCATGGAGGAGTGAAAGTTTCTAATGATCGATTTTTCGAAATGATTTCAAAACTCCTTCAGGAGAGACTTCCGTTTCAATTTTCTGTGGAAGTTTTACGAACAGTTAATCTTTAGAAATAGTTTCCCGGGAGGATTTAGTTCTACTAATTGGGGTTTGGGACGAAAGCAACGAGGGTGTATTTCCGAGGGACCTTTGGCACCAATTTTTGACCCCTTTAAATTATTTTGATTGTTAGCGCTTCGGAATTTAGCGATCTCGAACGAGAGAGCTTTGAATAAAAATATCCTCAACCTGGAGAATGGAAATATAATGATTGTATACGCTAGAGAGTAAAACTAAAATGATTGTGCTTGGTGGAGTATAAAACATTCTTGATGGAGATAGAGAACGTAAATATCTTGACTCTTCGAGCTAGTAAAATAAATGTCTTAATAACGCGGGCTGAAAAATGAAAATATTTCACGGTACGAACTCCAGAACGAAAGTATTTAGACTTGGCTGCTAAAAAATGTGAATATTACCACTGCGAAAATTAGCGAACGGGAAAATTCTGCTTGAAGGTGCAATGATCACGCTATGAAAATGTCTTGAATTTTTTTGCCTACGGCACCGTGCAGAAATACAATAAGCTTCAGAGATCGATGAGAACGAAATGCCGTTATTTTGACAGCTTAGAGTCCAATAAAAACCATCACTATTTGAAGCAACAAATTACGTTTCTTTTCTTCCTATGATGATATGAGCCGAAAATTTGGACCAACCTGTTAACAAAAACGCTTCCCTGAATATGCTGTATTTTTTACATCAGTAAAAATTGATAATTTCCGGTTTCGGGGTCGTAAAATAAATGCTAAATTGTATTTAAACGAGAAATTGATAGAGATATGAAAGGAAAAAACTAACTTTTTCATGAGACGCTGAACAACACTATGCGAGTTGTATGAAAATGTTTAAATAACTTTCCACCAAGAATAATACGGATCGATTACACATACGCAAATATTTTTGACCTTTGTGTCCTAGTGTGACGAATTCGACAGGTAAAAAATACAAAGCTTTGTGCACTAAATTAATAGCAAAGCGGCTAGCAAACTAATGTGACGACTTGTGTACATGTAATATTTAAGTAAAGTTTGGTGTTGCTTCAGTTTTATCCGAAAAACTTAGGTTATTAAGCAAACTTCGCGAGTGAGTGTGCGACTATGGTTCGCGGCACTCTTACAGGCCGTGCATAGAATTTAGGGCGCAAAGGGGTTAGGGGGAACATTTCAAGTTTTCACGGAACAAACGTTATGTGGAATAAGCATTCCATAAATTTTAGCTGTAGATTAAGAGAATAAATGAAAGTAGTTAGGTGACTCTGTTTTGTTAAACTCCCAAACAATAATTTCTTCTTTTGAATACAATCCAAACCAGGACGAGCTCTTTCTCTCTACTACTCTCCGCTCAAGTTTCTTCAAACACTACTGTTGGCTTAAGAAAAATTAAAGCCAATATTCAGTTTAATTAAACAAATTTCTTAGCCCTTTGCCTGCGATACGACACACCGATGGGTAGTGATCCATATATTTCTGCCACGAAATCACCCATCGATGAGTCGTTTAAAATATTTTAACAATCTTTTAAAATCAATGGTGTTTCGCAGACCCAGATAATGTTTGGTATTTATAAAATTGCTAACTGCTTTTGACTTAAAATTTGAGTTGAATGTTGAATTTTAGTTTAACCCATCGCAGTCAACGTGGTAAGAAATCAAGTGCATTCAGGTAAAAAACTCGCGATACAGGGTTGGTGACGGCTATAATGGAACACAATAAACGTGCAAAGGATTCGAGAAAATAGCTTAGCTCTGCCTACTAAAAATTGTTCCCATTTAAAGCCGATGCGTAGGTTTTGATCTTTTATACCATGAACACATCAAGTTCATCTTTTTAAATGTATTTATTTTAGTCGGGTTCAAAATATATCCTGATATTTATTATAAACTTTGTTGAAAATTATAAAATCTTCATCATGCATCTCTCCTAGACGCAGCGCGCACGACGTAAGTGTGAACTTCGTACAGCAGCATTCAAATTCATCAGATGGTGATCAATATCTCTTGCATAGTACTTTTATTATAGCTTTCATGTAATTTCGGATAAGCGTTCTTTAAAAATTCAGAAAAAACATTGGGAAATAACCCTCATTTTCAAGAAGTAGCTTCTACACTTTTATTCTATCCGCTGCTTTTCATGAGAACTTAAAACGATTAGCCCGAAAACTGATTAAAACACTAGACTCTATGATTATTCCTGAACTATTTTCTCATCGATCCAACCTTCCTCGTGGTAGCCGAAATAAAGCAAGCTGTTAGGGTGCTGTATTACGATAAAACATTTTCGTCACGTGGGGGCGGGAATTGCTTTAGTGAAGAATTTTTGTGGCACAGAAAGTGTCTCATAAGATTGATCGCATTCAATGGCTCACTATACACTGCGTTCTCACTTTAAATTACGATGCATTTATATTTTCCAGACATTCATTGCGTATTTTTTCCCAAAGCAAATATTATCGAAAACGTAGCTACTTATGCATGAATTTCTCTTGAGCTGAAGCTGGTCGAACAGAATAGATATGCTCGCAGCTGAGATGACTATGTTATAGCCTTTTTACACCGCGCTCATTGTTACAAGTTCATCTCTACCAGCAATAAATCGTTGACCTGTTCTGTTTTCTGTGGCAGTTAGTTCCCTAACCTCCCAATATGACCAGAAAAAGACCGAAGCTCTGCACACAACTCTGAGGATTGGGAAGAAAGAAACTTAACAAATCTATTGATACTCTCCAGCAAAGTTACGTCTTTGGTCAGAGCGGCAACCTTTTCGTTCCTGCAAGCCAACAATCAATCTTGTCTAATTGAGAAGGAAGAGTAGAAATGAATTGCCTGTTGTTCGAATTTCCCTAAAAGCAGAAATTTCCCTTTGTGTTCGTGAACACAGAGGCTTTTGGAACTCTTTCACAGCAAACGAAGCAATTAATCTCAGGGGTCTTGGAAAGGGCGCTCGAGCTTTCTGCTACGTCTGAAGGTAAATAGTTGTTTTTATTTGACTAGTGAGGTGCTGGAGTTCCTGCCATTCACTCGTAACCACTTTTGAAATGTACGATGCAATGTATTTTCTCGTTTCAATAACAGGTCCTATACTGAAGAAAGAGTTTTACGAATTGTTGAAGGTAGGGTTGGATGAGAGAGACTCGTCAATTGGTTAACAAATTTCAGATTCTTGTTGAGTATTTCCATTGTACTTAATGATATTATAGTTTGTTATCAGCCAATTTATGAACGTCAACATCGTTGTGCCTATTCTCTGAAAATGTTCAATTATCTACTAAAGTTCGATTTATTTTCTTAGCACATCATCTTCGTACGTTTTATTGCGCATAATTTCACCTTTCATAAAAATGCTTGGATTCTTCATAACGCTTTTATAGGCTAACAGCCGTTAGAATATAAGAGAATAATTTTCGAAAAAAGTCCAGAGTACCGATTTTGACTCAACATTTAAAGCAAATACGAATGTAGCTGAACGTAGAGGCACTTCTTGTAAAGGGAATCTGTAACTGAATTGCGGTAAGAATTCGTTTTAAAGATACAAAAATTTGTTCTGCTGTATCTTCTCTTTTGTTTGTTCCCCTAGAAAAAAAATGATTGAAGTTATTCGTGAAAAAAACTTACTAGCACACCTCTTTCGTAAAGCCCATGGGGATTTCTGTAAATATACTGACGTTAAACTAAAGTTGGCGTGTAAAGTATTTTCCAATAATTAGGCTCTGAAATTCAACTCTAAAGACTTCACCACTGGGTGAAATGAAAGCAAACACTTTCCGCGAGAATTTAAGGCTGCATATTTTTCATACAATATTTCTAGGAGCGATCAATTTGGTCGAAATGATTCGGAAAAAAATTTGTTAGTGTAAAATGACCATTATTTGACCTTTTTACGTTGGATTATGCCTCGTTATATGACTTTTCGAGTTAATAATATATGAGTAATCTTTTTTAGGTATATTCACAGACTTCATTCTATTTCGATTCAAGTAACTCGATGCCTTACAACTAATTTTGAAACAATTGAAAAAATCTTTCCTTAACTGGTCAGTATTCAAGGACCTGATAATGAAAGAGAAAAGTTCATTTCAAGCTCATAATAAAAATTTGCATTTGTGTTCAGATCTGGAGGCCGTGGAGGCCAACCCATTGTTTTAGGTGATCTCTCGTGGTCGTAATTCAATTTTCACTCATTTTCACAATGAAAAATCGTCATGTCATCAGTGAGCTCATTTTATGGTATGGCAAACTTGCTCAGCATAAACTTGCATTCAAATCAGTGACCTCAATTCGTTCTTCAATAAGTGGTTGGAAAAGTACACCTATGCAAAAAAATACTTAAAACACTAAACTGCCTATAGGTGCTTTGATGACGGGGACTTGCTATGAGGATTTTTTGCTTGATGAGGCTCTCTTTTCCACTTTGCCACCGCTTTGCATAAAAATTAACATTGACTCAACGGTTAAAACTGCTATAGTATTTGATAAGAAGTTTTGACGCACTCTGGAAAACAAAAGGCACTGTTTAATTAACTTGGTACAGAATGATAGACTTGATGGTTGCGTAGTTCAACAAATTAATGTCTTTCTGTTCACTACGCTCATTTTACGTCACCGAATCATTTTAGACCGCTTATGAAAATCGTTAGTTTTGTCCTGTATTTACTGAACCTGGCTTTCCTTCTTGAATTCCCGTAAAAAATAAGCAAGCCTCGCGTGTCAAAGTGCTCTTTATCTTGCACTATTATTACAAGAATCGGATTCGCCATCTTGTGTCTCATGCGATATTATTCTCAGTATTTTCATGATGTCTAGACTAGTCGCTGATAGATGCTCTGATCACGAGTAGATTATCACGTAAAATGGAAACCGATATAACTCCTTTTATTGAAGGCTGGAATATCTGTTACATTAGTTTTTATTTTACTGGCTGGTAACCAAATAAAGGACCGTAATCCAGTTTCAATTGAAGTTTGATAAGCATTCGATGAGCGTGGGCATGTAAATTTTTACTCAAGATTGTGAACAGTGAAAATTTACTCTGATATATGTAATTGGACAGATGAATGGTGGGTAAATATCAATGAAATTGATAAAAACCAGTTGATGTTTTGAATGATTGTTTGAATCCGTAACCGCGACTCGTGTTTTTAAATACAAATTAAGGGTAAAATTGTCGGATACTATGAGTTTTTTCAACTCGCTTCTCAGAAATGTTTATTTTAGAGTTGTATCTTTTAATATATATCATGTTTGGTGTGCTATTTTTAAGATACTATCGTGCAAATTAGGGAACCTGAATTCGTCAGTTATGCTTTCATCCTCGCCTAAAAGACGCAAGATTTTTATGTTTGAGCTATCTTTAATTCGATAGTTCTATAGATTTGAAAAATCTCATAAGCTTCCATTCACTGATGAACATAAACATGATCAACAGCGCATGCATTAGCGTGAAAACTGGCAGAATCTCTCGAGTTACTAATATAGTTAAATGTTTTTCACTTTTAATAATCATTCCCATCTTTTTAGAAACTCCTAATTTGGGAAATGCTTTCAGTCACAATTTAAAAGTTCGATTTGTTTTTATACTTGGAATTTGTTACGTGAATTCAGCCAATGTAATCATTCAATATTTAATATTTTTCGAGATAAAAGTTAGTGATAAATACTACATTACCATTCTAGTGTTATTTTCAAAATAAAATATGGAATAAGCTCTGTTCATTATTGACAATCATAGCTTTTAACAAATTTTGCAATTTTACGTGAATGCTTAATATTTGAGCAGCCTCTTGGGCTGAAAAGCCAGAAAGAAACAGCACCAGCAGTAATTTCCTAACGCTATGAATGAAACTAATTCTTCAAACACCTCGAGTAAGACGCCTCTATATCTTATATTTCCTTTCATGTTTCATGATCTTTTAACCTTCTGATCGAAGCCAATGATTGCATTATTTCTGGTTACGTGCAATGACTGTTAATTACTCTATTATACAGTTAAGTGCGCTTGATTAACTCGTTAACTCTTTTCAGTTGTTTCACGGAAGCATGATCTAATTTTTTAGGGGCCAGGAACTGTTCCCTGAGGTACGCTTTATTCATCGATCAGAGTTCGTGCTTGAGTTGCATCAGTCCCCTAATGGGTGTTCAGGGCCGAATAAATCTCTTTACCCGTTCATTTTCACATAGAAAATTCCAGCCCTGTATGGGTATTGCTCACGATTGGATAACTGCACGCCTGCGAGGTCATGTGGTTGAGAGTTGATAAGCCAAAGTAGATGTGTAATGCCTGAATTTTGCATAAATGATCCAGTTAAAGTGAACATCTACACTTAGCGCTTCAATTTAGTGAAATTTCTTTGCCCTAGTAGCTATGAGCTCGAATCAGATTGAGAAATGATCACTGTGGTTAATGAATAATTGGAGGCATTTATGTATTTCAAGGGAAATGCATCCATTAGTCTTCAAATGAATGTGGTACTATCTGTCTGTAGCATCGCCTTAGAGCCGGAAGTTCGATTTCCACCCCCATTTACTCCGTTGAATTCAAATAGGGGTATCTCTAAAAAGTATATTGAAACAAAATGCGTTTGTAATTTTTCGTACTAGGGATTTGAGTTAATTTAGCAACAGGAATACATGTACTACATTCTACACAATTTAACATGGATTTCTAGTCCACAGAGAGACATTGTGAAATAAATGGTAATTACATTACGGGTTGAGCGAAGTATGTGACGACAGCAATTCTTTTCTATCAAAGTTCCAACTTTTGACATTTTAAAGTGAAGGAGAAATACCATCCAATGATATTGCATCGAACGAAACATCCATTAGCATCAATTCCCTTTATTTTTAAATTCAACTTTCAGACACTGTAAAGTAAATGATACGTATCACCAAACGATATTAAGTCGAATGAAGTATGCAACAACAACAATTATTCTCATCAACTCTCAGAAATTATAGAGTAAATGAGAAATATCGTCGAGCGATTTAGAGTCGAAAAAGAATGTAACAACAGCAATTCTCTTCATTTCTGAGTTGCAACTTTTTATCTAAATGACTACCTACAAATAGCGAGAGACGCAGCAAAGAGCCAGGAAAGAATCAAACGAAAACTTCGAAACGAATGTCCTCATCTCCGCAGCCGTAAAACTGTCGCGTGAAATATCGGCATCTTTAAGCAAATCTTGGCACCAAATGGCCATTCATTTATAATAGTTCTCTGAGGGAATTTAAACCTCGCCTGAAAGATTAAGAAGAAGCAGCCCCATCAGCAATTTCACCATGTTGGTGTTTTAACCAACACAAGGTTGTTGCAATTTTCATAACTGTAGTCTCTGGCTAAGGAAATGAATGGGACACTGCAACAAATTTTTAAACTACGAGAAGGAATTTCTTGAGAGCTCTTGATAACATGTACTTTTAAGAAAATTTGCTTTTTTCTCCTGTTCCACCACTGATGATGGAATTTTAATAATTCCGAAGCGTATGCAATAAACGTAATGCTTGTTTTTACTCTGGTTCTTCCTTTTATTCTCTTGATAAGTGAAACACGTGCACAGATTCATCAGAGTGCAATTCGGTCAATCAAATAAATATTAACTGTTATCTTTCGTTTTGTTAAAGAATACTAAAAATGTAGAAGCCTACCTTCATAGTTATTAAATAAGGATAGTGATCGGTAAGAACTATCTTGAACATATTCAAATTTTTAGGGATAAATGTTTACATAAAAGGACATTTCTGGCCTCAGTTCAACAAGTCGTCTTCGTCTATTGTCACACCAATCTATAATAGCGGGGATAAGAAATAATCTCCAACCTTGCGCACAGGATAATTTTAAATTAAAAATCGAATGAGTATTGCGCTAATTTCAAGCATTCATAGCTCTACTACGCTAGTCTAGACTGAGATTGTAACTCTCATACCATCATTCTTATACAGCTCAAGTTTTTCTTTGCTTCACTATACGTTATTTCTGCTGTAGGGTTTATTTGGAGTACGTGTATATTTTCAATATTATAACTTGATATTTTTAGCGTATTCAAGCGCGATGTTATTAATTTTTTGAATACTAATGATTTATACCGATGTTCACTCAAGAAGGAATGCTAGCCTAACAGGAGGAAAAAATAATCTTGTCACGAGAAAAGGTCCCGCCTTCTTACTAATTTACATTAGTAAGATGATCAGGCTCTCGGAATTGAGGGGTTGGCTTCACCTCCATGAAATGCATAGACAACACAAACAACTCATGGACAATAATCACCATTACAGTACATATACTAAAAACAAAGCGTTACTCACCGATGATGGTTGACTCGACTTACATCAGCGCGTTTCTGTGCGCTATTTTGCCTCGGTGAGCTGTGATGCTAGCGTTAACGGGGATTTTAAAGCCATTAAAATGCTAAAGAAACTCTTGTAATGAAACACCCTGGTACAAAGCATTAACCGTAAATTACCGGAACTGTAAGTAACACATATTGACAAAAACTACCCTGCCTAATTGACCGGTCAATTTCTTCAAGTAAATTACACACCGAACACATATAATGAAATAATGCCTAACTGTCGGGTTGGCGCACTCCAACGGCACAGTGGATGGCTATTTGGCCTCGGCTCACTACTTCTTTCGCCCAAGAGCAGCTTCAGTTCAATCCCTGTTTCATACCCAGTGCATATACTGTCTTTGGACGTTTTCATGAAGAGGTCGTACTTGCAACCAATAGGGAAAAACCGCCCTCCTGTAGGGCAACAAAATTTTGACGATTACTCTGGTTCTACAATTTTCTCATACATACATATATGCACATATTCCACATTTAATTCAACTGCACCAATTCTCTTTTACGTTATATGAACCTATCGTTTCCAAGGTATCTATCGTAACAAAAAAACGAGTCTTACTCGCCCTGACGACGTTACTAAAAATTTTCTTTTTTAAACGACCTCTACGGTACGGAATTTTCTTCCCTCTGCAAAAGCAAAAATGTAAACTTTTAATTTGTTGATTGAAGAAAAATATATCTTAACAGGTTTCGCTTCTCACTTATTTTTCAGAGTATAACATTTTTAAGTTAACACCTATTCACGACGCACCTTATCGAGAGGCTCGCAAAAACTCACTGACTCTTGTTTTTCGTGCTAGCCAAAGTGTTCTTTTGGGGCTACCCTCTTTCCTTCATGACCATTGCTACCTCTCCTGCACTTCCAAACACTCGCCTACTCTGTCCCATTGACTGTTCTCGAGGTTGCACGCATCCTATTCGCTGTGAGAAGAACACGAATTCTCCCGCCCATATTTTGCGAGGTAATTTTGAAGTCAAAACCCGTTGGCGAGCAGGCTTCCCACGACTCTAACCCTACCCTTGACTGGGCCTATGGTCAATAAATTTTGTCCTTGTGGGAATACAACACTGCCCCTCTTGTTCGAGCTCTCGAGGTCTGATTACAAAGCAAAACATTAGCCCCAGCTCGAGTGCACGCTTCGCTCACACGATACATAAATCTATGTTGAATGTAAACATTCTGGCCTACACACATGTTAGAGCGACCCACTCGTTCCGTTGGAATGCGCCGGAACACAGTTTATAAACTCACAATTTTAGTTCAAGCAAAAAAATAAATGCGCACAAAATTCGTTACACACAATTAAAAGATTTATAAAACATGATTAAATTTTTCTTAACTTTTCATTTTCAATTCGCAAAAATTGATTATTCTTGACAGATTCTTGACAAACCGCCCTCCTATAGTTAAAAAATTGGACTGAAAAATTTTTTTAAATTAGTTTTCAGCTATATATTGAATACTGATTACTGCAGTCTGGAGCCAACATAAAACACACACGGTAACTTCTACTTAAGCACACTAGATTTTAAAATTAATTCCGCAGGAAACAGGGTACATTAAAATTAGGAATCCTATTCATTACTATCAGCAACATTGTTATATATTGTATTGTCTTCATTTAACCGATGTATCTGTCTCCGCCTAAGCGAAGTGCATCCAAAATGTTTGAGTCCTCACCCCTACTCATATTCACAAAAAATTTACCGGCACATTTCCTACACTCTCAAACATCCTACAGTATTGATGATTTTATATTTCGTAGATTTCAATTCACGCTTGCATGTTCTGTTGCACAACTTCATGACGCTGCAATTCATTATTCGATGTTGACTCCTTTGGTATCGCTGACGGAATTTGCTTTCCTTCATGCTTTTCTTTTGACATTTTAATAGCATCACACAAGCGTTGATGTTAGGTAACTCATTTTCAGGAGGAAGTATTGCGAGTCCAATATCCAGACTCATATACAATTTCTATGCACCACATTAACTGCACGATTCCGTTCGGTAAGATGGATCATTCTGACGATTCAAATTACTACTGAACCATGTCAAATGCAATGTTTCACTTACATTTTATCACGTTTATTCAAACTCAATTTTTAATCAGCAGATTACTCATGAACGCTGACCCGTTGATCAGGCGAGTCGGAAGTCATGAAGTCATGTTGATCTGTTGATAAATACGAGTTGAAGCGTAGATGAATTTCATTCAATACAGGTTCCATTCGCGATAAGGTCCTGAGTCCTACGAGGTAATTCTGAAGAATCCGAGGTGTACTCATGAATAATGTACGGTGGTATCCTGTAGAATGTAGAATTGCGTCTCCGTATTCCTTGATGTTGACGTAGAATTTTCTGGTAGACACGCGATGATGTTCCATCCCTTTTCCTATTCAATACGCTTATCTGTGTGAGAACTTCGTGGGTTAATATTTTTCGAAGAGCGTACGCCTCATTCGAAGTATATCCGACGTAATCTCTTTTAATTTTTTTATTTCACGTTTAAATATAGATGCCTAAAATGCGGCTTCAATATTCCAATGTGATAATTTGCCTATTAAAAAAATTCCCAGGAAACTTGCATTCGAGTTGCAGGAATGCTTCGGTAAGCATTCAGGTCACAATGCAACTTCCAAATAACTCAAGTTAATTTCAATACTCAATAATATAAAAGCATTGTTACTGTTTCATTTGAGTGCTCACTATATAAAAGCATCTTTGAACGCTCGTACATCAATGCACCCTACAACGTTGTCTCCATTATTTTCGTTTCTTCTTCCATTCTCGTGGTGACGCTTCGTCGCTCTGTGTTGCTATCCACTTCGAAGTATTGAGTACCAATTACTTGAGCAGCCCTTCCGGTCCGAGCTTGTTAGCGAACGATAGGTCTGGACGATGTGTTCAGCCACAGCTCAACCGCGAGCGGCTCTGAGGCAATTACTGATGTCATCCGCATTCTTCTCAAGCATTATGCAAAATTTCCAGCTATACACTCGTCTTCATCGTTTCCCACTGTAACGCTTGAATTTGTGCACACCTTTAAATACTTCCAATACAAGTGCGATGTATCCCCTATGTCGTGTCGTTGTTATCTGTTCTTCGTTCTTGTAAATAATTATGTGTGTGCCACGTGATTCTTCCTTAATTTTTCTCCTTATTCGAGACGCATTCGTGTTATGCAATGTTCTGGCCTAATTTTTCGTGCTGAAGTACTTCCTACACTAATTTACCAAGAAATCAATTACTTAAGTCTGAAAAAGAAACGTACTACTCTCTACAGAATAAGATGAGATTAGTTCCTTCCAGAATACCGTGTTTTACGATATTCTTTCAGGGCAAGAGAAAGACACAAGACTCAGAAAATTCAACACTACATCACGAAAGAACACGCTACCTTTAATCTAACGCTAAACATATTTTCCCCGTTACGAAAAAAGAACGGTCTAAAGGTATTATAAAATTAGCAAGCCTGAGATTACATCAGCCTAAGAACTTCAGATGAAACTTAATTCATTCGCTAGAGTTATTTCGTATCAAGCGCGTACGCCTTACGAGATGCTGGCGAGGAAATATAAGCATACTACAAAGGAAACAAAGTACTCCTCTTGAGAAACACACGTAGTTATCCTAATGAAACGTTCAATTTCCCTTTACTTAGCAAGAAAGAAAAATGAGAATTAAGCATAGTATAAGGTTAGATCACTCGAACAAGAGTCTCGTTCTGGACGAGATTTCTTGTGAGCAAAAGAAGTCGGAGTTACACAAACTAGAACATATTCCTACTGGAGGAAGCATCTCACTCTAGTGAGTGAGATTAACTTTAATTCACAGCTAGAATAACATAATCCTATTTAAGAACACATTTAGATTAAAGCAATACAACGCTAAACTCACTCCTACTGAAGAGCTCTCCTAAAATTAAACACACAAGAACACATCCCGCAAAGTTAAGGCGACCCATGAAACTCAATTCACTGCAGTTCATCTCTAAGTGGCGAGTCACGCGTTTGTCCTGGTACTGGCACTAGCCGTCGATTTTCCACTTCGATTGCCATGTCCCTCAATTCTTGGACGGTGGTAGATCGCGCATCACTTCGGAAGGGTCTCGTGATGTCGGTCCTTAATCCGAGCCACATCAAATCTATAATGACTCGTTCCGGATGTTCTAGATAATTCTCGTTGTACAGCTTTTCCAGGCGCGTCAGGTACTCAGAAACTCCCTCTCGGCTTGTCTGCTTCTTGGTGACAATTTCAAACATCGCTTGAGTAGGATGTTCTACTTGATCGGCATATGCACGCAGCCATGTTTCTGCTTCTCGTAGATTCGTTAGTGTACCAATTATTTGATTGCACTCCTTTACCTCTCGTGGATCTAGGCATAGGAAGAAGGCTCGCACCTACTCGCTGTTATTCAGGTTACCGGTCAGAAACTTCAACCTTGCCATACGTTCTCCCACGTTATCGCCCCTCCGGAATTTGGCCCCCATGGCTCCCACACAACTGGTTACCACTGGCATGTTGACTTCCTCTTCAGGCTGTGGTGGCGCCGCTGGTTCGTTTCCACGGGCGTTGTTCCTTCGTCCTCTCCCAGGCATGATGCTAATCTTCTTCCATAACGAGCTTTACGACTTCACAAATAATCACTCGTGCTCACTCAGTTCATTAACAAGAAAAATCACTCACTGTGAATTTTCAACACCACGTTACCTTAATTATTCAAGCACCTGAGAAATTAAATCAGATCAATTTTTATCACCCTATGACCTCTTTAAAATTTTCAGCTGTATATCGTTACACACTTGTTAGCTTCTCGTTCTGTAATACTGATAATTTATTGCTTTCGAAATAGTAAACTTTCCGATTGTTGTAGCACTTCATAAGTTTAGGTACTTACTAAATTTTACTTCAATGCACATATGAAATACACGACAAACAAAATAGACAAGCGATACGACTGTTAGCTCACAAATATAAATGAAATTGCGATCAATTTTTGATCTTGCCAAATTAGGATGTCACGAGAAAAGGTCCCACCTCCTTACTAATTTACATTAGTAAGAAGATCAGGCTCTCGGAATTGAGGGGTTGGCTTCACCTCCATGAAATGCATAGACAACACAAACAACTCATGGACAATAATCACCATTACAGTACATATACTAAAAACAAAGCGTTACTCACCGATGATGGTTGACTCGACTTACATTAGCGCGTTTCTGTGCGCTATTTTGTCTCGGTGAGCTGTGATGCTAGCGTTAAGGAGACCGTCTGGGTAGAAATCAGGATATGTGTTAATTTTCTGTTTTTATATGCATCTTATAGAGGATTTTCTTGCGCTTCCATTGGTTTTTTTCGTTTACGTCTACTCCGAATAGTGCGCCCACCAGAGGGGAGGAAAGCGATGAGGGTGGAGTGACTTTGAACTCTCCCCCCCTCATTTTTGGGGGTCAATTGAGCGTGTTTCCCTGCGGGAATGGCATTATAGTGCGTTAATGGGCTACTCAAAGTGCTTCCATTATTCAAATGAAACATTCTAATGCTGAGTAGATATTTTTTTATAATTTTTGACAATTTCAGAATTCAGCTGTTCTGCCGTATCTATGATACCGCAGCTTTCCTTCATAGCTCGATGACAGCTGCAGTATCATAGCTACAGCAGTGGCGAGCACACCCATCCAAAGGGCTTGAAAAGAGCTATAAAACAAAGGAGTTGACTAGACAAAAAACGTATTTTGGTCGAAAAAAATGAAAATTAAATTTTTTTTTGTCAAGAATTATACCTATTCTCTTATGTTGTTTATTTTTTCCCAGAGTTACAGAGCTACAGCAATGTAAATTATATCAATCAAAAGGGCTTGAAAAGAGCTACGAACGCTCAAGAGTTCATTGTAGAAAACCCTGTAGTTAAAAAGATAAAAAGAAAAACAATTTTTTTTGTGAAAAAACACGTTTTTCTGGAAACTTGATATTGGTTCCTCAAATCTATCTCCTTCCACAATTTTAGAGCTACGAGAATGGTTTATATACCATTCGATGGGGCTTAGCAATGTGTATCCATAAGCAATAGCTTTTTTTGATACATTTATTGTTTTAAAAATTACACCACATGAAAAAAAAATGAAAAATATATCATTTTTTTTAATTCCCAAAATCCACAAAAAGAAGTTATCGAAATTCCCTATTGCTTATGGTTATATAGACATATAAGCAATCTAAAAACGAAATACTGGTTCTGTAACTTCATATTTGTAGAATGAGATAGATTTTACAAAACCCCCCTATTTTATCATATTTTTCAAAAAAAAAGTGCAGCTACAAAAATTTCGTCGAAATATCAAATGATCTATGCATCATTTCACACCTACTGTGAAAATTTCAGAGAAATCCATCTCTAAATGACGGACTTTTTTTTACCCAGACGGACTCCTTAACGGGGTTTTTAAACGCCATTAAAATGCTAAAGAAACTCTTGTAATGAAACACCCTGGTACAAAGCATTAACCGTAAATTACCGGAACTGTAAGTAACTCATATTGACAAAAACTACCCTGCCTAATTGACCGGTCAATTTCTTCAAGTAAATTACACACCGAACACATATAATGAAATAATGCCTAACTGTCGGGTTGGCGCATTCCAACGGCACAGTGGATGGCTATTTGGCCTCGGCTCACTACTTCTTTCGCCCAAGGGCAGCTTCAGTTCAATCCCTGTTTCATACCCAGTGCATATACTGTCTTTGGACGTTTTCATGAAGAGGTCGTACTTGCAATCAATAGGGAAAAACCGCCCTGCTGTAGGGCAACAAAATTTTGAAGAAAAGAAAGAAAAGAAACAAAAAACTTTATTTCCAATAGAGATTGTACAATATTACAATCATTGGTTTTCAAATATCTTAAAATTAATACACTTAGATGATACACACACACGAGTATTGAAAAACTCGTGTCACTAGTCGAAAATAAATGATTGAGGGCAATGTACTCCTAATCTTGCTTAATCTACATTTGACAATACATGTAATGATAATTATAAGAGATAACGCAAATTCATGGACGATGCATTTTCATTGTGGGGTGAAAAAACTTTTGACAGTTTACATGTACATGACATAAAACTTCGCAATTATTGATGCCAGGAAATAATATATGAATCGCTTGTTTCGGCAAATGTTCAAAAGTGTCATTTTAAGGAAGCATGAAAAAAAAATATATATATATAAATACAAATCCATATACATATATATACGTACATACATATATACATACATACATACACACACACATACAGATATATATATATATATATGTACGCATAAGCATGAGGACCAAGAAGATTATAAGTTTTGTATTTCTAATTCAACAATTTTAACATAACGGTCGTTAGTTAATAAGCATTTTATTTAAATATAAATGGATGATCGTACAACAAATGTATAGTTGGTACATGAATGCTTTGCAATAATAAAGAGATGACGAGTTAGGTAATGTTACAAGTTGAGAGTGAACAGAAAATGACCATTATCTCTAGTAAAATGCTAGTTGTCAGTTTAGTACACACATATGTGCACACATACATGTAAATATATACACATATATGTACACATAAAAAAGAAAAAAAAATGGTTTATTTCCAATAGAGATGGTACAAAAATACCATCATTGGTTTTTAAAATATCTTAAAATTAATACACTTAGATGATACACACACACGAGTATTGAAAAACTCGTGTCACTAGTCAAAAGAAATGATTGAGGGCAATGAACTCCTAATCTAGCTTAATCTACATCTGATAATACATGTAATGAAAATTGTAAGAGATAACACAATTTCATGGACGATGCATTTTCATTGTGGGGTGAAAACACTTTTGACAGTTTACATGTACATGACATAAGACTTCGCAATTCTTGACGCCAGGAAATAATATATGAAATCGCTTGTTTCGGTCAATGTTTACAAGTGTCATTTTGAGGAAGCATAAAAAAAGAAAAATATATATAAATATATACCCACATACACACATATGTACATATACGTATGCATGTGTGTATATATCCATACACACACTCACACACATACACACACACACACACACATATATATACACGCGTTTTACGGCCATGTGTGTGCCTAGGTCACGAAAAACACCGGTTTCGTTAACATGGACACACACGTGTGTACATATAAGCAAGAGGACCAAGAAGATTATAGGTTTTGCATTTCTGATTCAACAATTTTAACATAACGGTCATTAGTTAACAAGCATTTTATTTAAATATAAATGGATGATCGCACAACAAATGTATAGTTTTTACATGAATGCTTTACAATACTAAAGATATGACGAGTTAGGTAATGTTACAAGTTGAGAGTGCACTGAAAAAAAGACCATTATCTCTAGTAAAATGCTAGTTGTCAGTCTAGTACACACATATATGCACGTATACATGTAAATATTTACACATACACATGCATACATATACCCACGCACATATTTACACCTGACTCGTAAGCATACGCAAATGCATTTCTATACATCGAGGCAATACATACGCATTCTACAGAGTGTCATACGCATAGCGTGGACACGTACACATTTACACAAGTAAGCATGTGCGCAAATATCAGCGTAAACTAGTCAGTATAAATCAGAATTCCAATCGAGGGAAACGGAGAAAATATCTTTTATTATAGCATGAATTTTATAAAATTTCGTACTAAAAATAGTGGCACAAAACAGTCTACTTAAGTCAGAAACATGAAAACGATTGTGGGACGTGAATAAGAAAGAAAACCTTAATGTCCTATAATGGTTTCATATTAGAAAAAAAAAATCACATTATCTTTGAAATATGGCGCAAATTGTCGTCAATTGATAAACAAACATAGGTATCACATTATTATAAGCATATAACTATAGGCCGAATAAGTATATTACTGCAGTATAAATGGATGATCACACAACGAATTTATTTTTTTTTACATGGATGCTTTACAATTTCATATTAGAAAAAATACATTATCTTTGTAATATGGTGCAGAATGTCTGTAATTGATCAACACACACACACATAGGTACCCTGACGGTCTAGTTTGATGCTTGCACAGAAACGGAGAGGAATGACATAAAATGCACCTTCGACTGGTTCATCTACTCTAGTGCACACAGTTGTACGTGCACATATACACACCCATATGCGCACATACACCTATATACGTACACACATATACAAGTAAGCATGTTTGCAAATGACAACGTATAGGCGGTCAAATCATAATACCTACGCATACTTCAAAACTGTTGTTTGATGTCTTGAATTATAACACAATGAGCGAGGGAGATTGTTCAGCAATGGAGATACCAGGTAAATGAGATTCGTCAGTACTCATTCAGTATGTTCTGTAACTAAGGATTATTATTGAGACACAAGATGACGAGTTATTTTGGCTTTAAATTCTCTCGGTCTTTGAGGGACTTTAATACTCAGGGGAAGTTTGTTCCACAGTAAGGCGCCTGATATGGACAGAGCCTTCTGCCCTAATTGAGATGAACGATAGTTGACTAAGACATTATTGTTTCTGTTCGGTTTTTGATTGGTTACAGTGGGTGGATGGAAACGCACTATCTCAGCATTGCTCTGAGGAAGATATAACGAGGAGAATACGTATTGGGCCTTCTGCATGAGGAGCCTTTCTTGGATAGGGATCCAGCCGAGTTTATTGAGGAGAGGGGTTACGTGATCACGTCTTTTGAAATTACCGTTGCATACCACCTTGGCTGCAAAATTCATGCATTTTTGTAAGTCCCTTTGAAGGTATTGAGGTAAGTCTCCCCATACTAGGCTGCAGTAGTCAATGCGCGATAACACAAGGGATTGAATGGCTAATAATCTGGATTTTTCGTCTAGCATACTTTTTATTCGATGAAAAAACATTAAAGTTCCGTAGATTTTGTTGCAAGTAGTCTCAACGTGAGATTTGAAGGACATATTTCTATCGAACCAGATACCTAGATTTTTAACTTTTTCTGATGCATCAATTTTATCATTTCCAACTGCAAGAGTAAGATCTGAAGTTTTTTTAATTGCATCTTTGGATCCAAAAATGATGCATTTTGTTTTGTTAGCATTTAATTTGAGACCATTTCGCTCGTACCATGATTTCAGGCTAGTCAGTAAAGTTTCGGCTTTAATTTGCGTCTGTGGTATTTCCGATACAGAACTTGTTATTGCAATTTGAACATCATCTGCATACATAGAGATCCGTGTGTTAGAAGGCATTGGAGGGAAATCATTAATGAAAATAGAAAACAGTAGCGGACCAAGAATGGATCCTTGGGGAACACCAAAATTGTTTTGAATGAATGGGGACAATTTGTTTTCTATGCGGACTGCATGAGATCGATTTGACAAGTAACTTTCAAACCATTGCGTGTCTATTCCCAAGTTCAGTATTTTACGTAGAAGTCTTTCATGTTGGACGCTATCGAACGCCTTAGAGAGATCGAGTAGTAGCAAGAGTGTTACATTCTTTTGATCGATGTCACTGTATATTTTTTCAGATATATTGAGCAGAGCGTCTTGAGTGCTAGTATTTCTTCTATAGGCATATTGATTTTGGTGGAGTAAATTTGACTCGTCCAGGTGAAATGACAGTTGATTTGTCACCACTTTCTCCAGTAGTTTGGACATGACAGGCAAAAGACTGATGGGCCTGTAGTTTGATGCTGTATTTAGGTCACCACTTTTGTGCAACGGTCTAATAATGGAGTGTTTCCATTGGTTTGGAAACGTATTGGTTACTATTGATGTATTAATTATCAGACGAATCCATGGTGCTGTAACAGGGAAACTATCTTTGATATATTGAAGACTGATACCATCATGTCCAACTGCCTTTGTGTTTTTTAGTGAGTATAAGATGTTTCGTAACTCTGGTAAATCGACAGGGCGTGGTCTCCACTTGACATCAGTCCTCGAGGGTGCAGTGGGGCATGAATTTTCAATTGTCGTTTCATCTGGATTGGTACACACCTCACTGAAAACTTGAGCCCCTACTTTTGAAAAGAATGTGTTGAAATCCGTGGCTGTTGCCAAGGGATTTTCAAAATTACTTATGCGATCTAAATTTTTATATGGGGCTACCTCACTAATGATTTCCCAAGTTCGCTTCGGGTTATTTTTAGCCGTTATCAGTGCCTGGTGGAAGTGAGTTTGTTTCGCTTCAGTGATTTTCTTTCGAAGAATTTTTTCATGTTCTTTATATCTCTTGTATAAGGTACTGTTTGATCTATTGTTTTTGTACTCTCGCAAGTTAGCTTTCTTTATTCTGCTCATCTGTTTAACTTCGTCAGTGATCCAAACAGTTCGTTTTGGCTTGGTTTTTTTGGTGACGTAAGGTGCACATTCGTCGAGAGCTGCTGTGAAGTTCTCGTTGAAAATTGACACTTGTATATCAACATCGTCAGATTGCATCATTTTCTGGAATTCGGTAGACCTATCGAGTAGTTTTTCTTGAAATAGTTCTGCTGAATAGTGCCTTTTCGAGTGATAGGTCATTAAGCGGTATTTTTGTCTTTCCTTCGTAATATTAATTTCACATTCTATAGAGTGGTGATCGGAAATAGAAGGTGATATTACTGTACTAAGTATTGCGGTGGGATTATTTGTGATTGCTAGATCGAGGAGAGTTGCAGAGATTTTAGTGATGCGAGTCGGTTCTTTGACCATTTGTGATAAGCTTAGTTTATACAATAGTTTGCTTAGCTGATTGTTTTTATCCGTTAGGTCAACATTGAAATCTCCGAAAGCAAAGAATGATCTTTTTGCCTGAAGGATTTCTTTGAAGGTTTCCTCAATGAAATCTAGTGTTCGATTTAGGGGAGACGATGGGTGCCGGTAAAGGCTGCCAATGATTATTGATTTGTGTTTATTTATTTGCACTTCTAACCAAACCATTTCAATGCCTTCGCAAACTTTATTCACTAGTAGTGAAGATGTTGAGTACATTTCTTTCACAAAAATACAAGATCCACTACCTCGGCTGGTTTTAGCGCCATCGTAGCGGTACAACACGTAATCAGGAATGTTAAAAAATGAACTTTGGGTTCGTGAATCAAACCATGTTTCTGAGACACACAAAATGTCAATTTTTTCAGTGACCAACATTACTCTGATTTCATCCAATTTACCATTCAGGCTTCGAGCATTTACATGCTTAATTTTGATTTTACCTATATTAGCACTCTTTTTAAAGGTAGCGAGGTTACTACTATCTCTACTATCTTCAGGGGATTTATCGATTTTGTCTAAGTTGCCCAGGGTGTTTGGCCCAGCATCTGCTATGTAAGAAAGTCTACTATTTGGCTGGGCAGCGGCACTTTGTCAAGATGAGGTAACCCCGGTCTGATTTTTGCCTTGTGTGACAAGAGCACTGTAGTGATCGTTTTTACGATGGAGCAGTAGTGGAGGGTTATTATTTGATAACTCTGAAATGGGAACGACTGATATTTTCAAAACACAATGATCTTTTTCATCCAGGACGAGAAGTTTTTGGCCTGTCACATTTGAAATGATTAGTGGTATAAGGTCTACAGCAGCTTGGTCAAAATGTTTTTCGTTAATGTAATTATCTATGAGGTTTTGCATGTCGCCACTGTTCTTGTCAAAAAACTTAGCATATGTGCTGTAGTTTGCTTTACTCTCTGTTTTGATTGCAGCCTTTAGGGAATTGTAATTCCATTTTGATGCTGGTTGTTTTGTAAGTAGTTGAGCTACTGCGTGGAGGAGGCAGTGTCCATCGGCTTTGGTGGGAATCAGTTTTATGTTCCATGATCGTTTCAATTCATCCATTGTGGAATTCATGCGTTCACAAATGCGGCTGGAGACGTTTTTTTCGCACTTTTTTCATCACTAAGAGGTTCTGAGAGGTGCGGGGAATTTACGTTTTTCTGGCTCTGAATTCCTGTTCTGTGGTGATTTCTCGTATGGGGATTTGCAGAGAACTGAGAAATGCTCGTGTCAATAAAATTTTTCTGGTGATGATTGTGCATACCGTTGGGTAGTGGATTTTCCATCGATTGTCGACTGCAATTTTGCAGCGATTTCTCTCTTCCTATTGATTTTACTGCTTCCGAGTATGTGATTGGATGTTGATTTATACTCGTGTCTGAGAGGGGCTTTTCATCCTCTTCATCAGCATTGGATAGCAATGAAAACCTATTTTTTGTAGGCACTCCGCAGTTGTTTGTGGCGGATGCAGGAGAGGGCTTGTTATATGAGGGCAAACATCGGGAGGAGAGGGGAGGAGAGGGTTTGTTATATGAAGGCAAACATCGGTTTATGCTGCTGGAGGTTTCACGTGGATAGGCGGTCAACTTAGAACAATCATTCAACTCATTTTGCTGTTTTGAATAATCATTAGAGTATTCAATTTCTTCATTCAGATCATGGGAGTTTCTGACACAGGAGATAAAATGTGAAGTTAGTCTCAAAGGTGATTTTAGAGCAATTTGTTGAAGAAGATGATGCGTGTCTTCTCGCGTAACGGGCCAAGTGCGGACATTGTTGTAAGCTTCATCAACAGGACCGGTTTTTACATTTGCTCGCAGCGGAATCAGTTTAAGACCAATTTTTCTGCACAGGCTCGATGCCATGTACAATTGCTGCCCACTGCAGGCACTCACCACATAAATACGAGAAAGAAGATTCTTTGTCCTGATCAAATTTTTTAATTTCGTGAGATTTTGGGACGAGAGTCTCAAACCTTTGAAACTAATTATATAGTTCCTGAAAGGAGGTGCGCGTTCAATCTCATCATAGAGATCATTTAGACGTTCCGAAGTTATGGTCTGAATCCTGCATGCACTATCAATGTCATCTCTGTTGATTTTTGTGAGACTATTGTCTCCAACGAGAAAAGTGTCTAAAGGGGATTTCGCATAAGGATGGTTTGACGATTACTTTGGTTCCAAAATTTTCTCATACATACATATATGCACATATTCCACATTTAATTCAACTGCACCAATTCTCTTTTACGTTATATGAACCTATCGTTTCCAGGGTATCTATCGTAACAAAAGAACGAGTCTTACCCGCCCTGACGACGTTACTAAAAATTTTCTTTTTTAAACGACCTCCACGGTACGGGATCTTCTTCCCTCTGCACAAGCAAAAATGTAAACTTTTAATTTGTTGATTCAAGAAAAATATATCTTAACAGGTTTCGCTTCTCACTTATTTTTCAGAGTATAACATTTTTAAGTTAACACCTATTCACGACGCACCTTATCGAGAGGCTCGCAAAAACTCACTGACTCTTGTTTTTCATGCTAGCCAAAGTGTTCTTTTGGGGCTACCCTCATTCCAATCATGACCAATGGTACCTCTCCTGCACTTCCAAACACTCGCCTACTCTGTCCCATTGGCTGTTCTCGAGGTTGCACGCATCCTATTTGCTGTGAGAGGAACACGAATTCTCCCGCGTATATTTTGCGAGGTAATTTTGAAGTCAAAACCCGTTGGCGAGCAGGCTTCCCACGACTCTAACCCTACCCTTGACTGGGCCTATGGTCAATAAATTTTGTCCTTGTGGTAATACAACACTGCCCCTCATGTTCGAGCTCTCGAGGTCTGATTACAAAGCAAAACATTAGCCCCAGCTCGAGTGCACGCTTGGCTCACACGATACATAAATATATGTTGAATGTAAACATTCTGGCCTACACACATGTTAGAGCGACCCACTCGTTCCGTTGGAATGCGCCTGAACACAGTTTATAAACTCACAATTTTAGTTCAAGCAAAAAAATAAATGCGCACAAAATGCTTCGCTCACACGATACATAAATCTATGTTGAATGTAAACATTCTGGCCTACACACATGTTAAAGCGACCCACTCGTTCCGTTGGAATGCGCCTGAACACAGTTTATAAACTCACAATTTTAGTTCAAGCAAAAAAATAAATGCGCACAAAATTCGTTACACACAATTAAAAGATTTATTACACATGATTAAATTTTTCCTAACTTTTCATTTTCAATTCGCAAAATTTGATTATTCTTAACAGATTCTTGACAATCTCAAGAGGTGACCATCGTTACGAGGTTAACTAGGCATGCAAATCCCTTACATTGCGATAGCAAAATGCAAATTTTGAAGATGTTCAGCACTTTATGTTTTCAATGAAAATGACAAACACGAAAACAGTCATAATTTCCTTGAGAATTCAATGAATTTCGTCCATGCATGGAATCAAAGAAAAGTCATCCAAGCTTGTACTTCGTGATCTGCTTTATCCCGCCAATCCCAGCATGTTCCTTCGGGTGAGCGAGCAAGCATTCAACGCGTGATTATTCTGCAGGATTTCCTGAATATTCAGCGATTCCGTAACTTGATAGCATGGACGGTAAATGGTGTGTTCAGTTTGAAGTAGCTCTATCGGGAAGACCTTATTTTCCGCCTTTTGACGTTGAGTTAAGATTCTGTATTTCTCGACCATGTTGCTCTATGAGACATGGAGATTTGTGTTGAGACTGCATTTAAACAGTTGAGGTGTGGCTGATATTCTAGGCTTACGGCTATTCTATTGGCAAGTCTCTTGTTTATTTGTTGATTCATGAAACATATTTTCTTACTTTCGGGTTGAGTATCTTAAAGCAGAACGTTGAGTTAAGATTGCAGATTCAGAATTCCATTTTGTTTGTTTCTGAAATTGCGAGTGCCGGAATTAATGTCATTAATTAAATCAATTTTTAATTCATTAAACAAAAATGCAACGTAAAAATTGAAGCCAATGAACTTCAGTTTTGACTGATTTCCTTATAAATTAAAGCCGATTAGCTTCGGTTTTAATTTATAAAGAAAGAAAGTGTTTGTTTTCAAGACTGAAGCCGTCCGGAGAACGTACAAGGGAATTGAGCACGGCTTTAAAGCTCTCGTGCCCTGTAGATTGCCGATGAGATATTAAGCTTTAATGAACGATCAAGATTAAAAGTTCGGCGTCATGAACTTCTGCTCGAAATAATGGTTTCTGGGATTTATGAGTCTGACTAGGCACACGTGAATTCTTCGAGAACAACTGTGCCTAGACTTTGGAGAATGTCGATTGCTTCTTTGTCGCTGGAATGTTCAATTTGAAACTTAGGGAAAGAAAATGTTGGAAATATTTTTCTTTCTTTTATAGGAATCAGGTTATAATTCATGCAATTACTTTGCGAATTGAACAAATTTCGAATGAATGAGAAAAATGATTGCAAATGACGTATTCTCATGCGCGTTGACATTTATTATTAAAAAGAGTGTAAGTGTCGAAGTGAAAAAGTTTCATACATAAAAGCACAGCCAAAATTAATTATTTATGCAATTTATTGTTCTTTCATTTATTTCAACAAACGTTTTCTACTTCCATTTAGTTGCACTTCTGCTTGGTTGCTTCAAAAATAGTGATGTTTAAAATCTAAACTAACATTTTTATATTAGGGTCATAAAATATTTCACTGGAAGTTCTCACTCGAGATAGAAGGAATGGGCGCACTTAGGTATCTTTATAAGAATATCTATTGCAGTACAGAAGTGGTAAAAGTTCGTATTCAGGTAAACTATGCTCTTGTGTTTCTCACTTTATTCGCATTCTAGCAACATAGGCTTATCATTGCCTGCTATTTCTACATTTGAGACCTTTATTCGAAACAAAAGAATTTGTAACAGTGTCAACTGTAAGCAGCATAACTGGGTAAAACGTGCAGAGACAACATATATTCTAGTATGTATCATTTGTTCTATTGATGTTTTGTTGCACATAAAGTAGAGTGAAGTTTATAATTTAGCAAAACTTTTCTGCTCATGACGTAATTTCATTCCAATGAATTTAGAAAGGAAATATGCAGATAAAATGAATTCCACGTTGGAAATTGAACAAGTTTGTTTCCTTCAGTTCAGGTAACTCGTCACGTAAACGTCAGATGCCTTTTTCTTGTGGATTTCGTTTACTATTTTGTTGGTGTAATTCTGACATTCCAGGTTCCTTCTTTCAAGATATATCCCACGAAACTTTCCAGTTCACTTCTCGAGCAACAGAAAGTTCTTCGCAACTTTTTTTCGAATTCCATACATTTTTCTTTTTCTTTGAAAAATAACTTAAAAAGTTACTGCAATTTTTAGCCTCATTCTGTCAATTTCTTGTCTTGTATTTCATTTTCATTAGCGCATATTTCCTGAGTAAACAATTTAATGCCATAAAGCGCTAGAGTTTTCAGTTTCCGGCTCTTAGTGGAAGGCCGGCGTAAAATAGAAGACACGTGTGACCTTTTTCCTTCGTTCATAAGGCAACGAGCAAAGTGAGAGACTTAGCTCTGCAGAATTAAGGAGAAAAATTGCGCAATTGCATTGCAGTGAGCTTCTAAGGGCGCAGTTTTTTCTTCAGAGCACGCTTTTGAATTTCTTGATTAATTCTGCTTCATTCCAAATAGCACTAATGCCTACAACTTACGCAATAATTGCTGAGGTTGCAAGTACCATTGCTCGTTTTTACTTGCTTTCTTGCATGAGTTGTGCGTTGAACTAGATCTTGTATTTAAAAGACGTCAAAGTAGTCGCAACCAAACCAGCCTCTATACACGAGGGAAAATACACTTTTCAGAATAAACGAGTCTCTTGAGTTAGAAGAAATTAAATAGGCATGGGCATAAAACCTCAATGTTGAATGACTGTGTGTGTGACTGCGTGAGTGTAGCAAAGAAAATCATTTCACATATGGAAAAACAATTTATTTGAGAATTTAATCTTACGCATATAACCATAAATGCCTAATTATAAACAATTTCATCTGACAATTTATAAGCGTGTAAGTTATTTCATGTTAATTGGCGGACTAGAACTAAAAAGATCAACACATTCTGCTTTATATAAACATGGTTGCTTTTGAACCTCAAATGTTAATACTTTTATTATGTGTAAAAATCACACCGAATTGTACATTTAAAAACTACACTAAATTTATTTTATACCACATTCTGATTATCTCTGCCGTTCAACAGCAACATCTTTCATGTTGAATAATTTCGGAAAAATGAACATGAAGTTAATCTATTAATTTCGAAATAGGTCTTCATCAGTGTTTATTATGATCGCAAAAACTTGACGATGCTAAGATATTTCTTTCGGAAAATATTAACAGAACCTTTGAGTTTTGTTCCGCTCTCTATAATTCTTCAATGTAAATTAAGCGTAATGAAGAGGATAGGCACTAGAATACAATGCAAAAGTTGTTACGAAGCTACTTTCCAAAGGCGGAGAAAGACGCGTTGTAAATACTTGATTACATTAGAGTGAACTGCGTTGTTCATCGACGTCATCGTTTGCTGTAGTTTTCTTATCGAATTCTAGGTTTTATTTTTTTCATGTTCAGTTTTATTAAGTGGTACTGACAGATATACCAATCCTCTGTAGGAATGTTGACCGTTTGCATTTTTTTATTGATATCGAGTTTCATTCTTAGTTTCTGGAAAACGCCTACAAAGTGTTATTTGCTTCCGGTATCAAGTTTCCGAAGCTGATAAATTAATCCTGCGTGTCGCTGTTCGACGAAATGAAACCAAATTTCTTCAAACCTTGTCCGGAAATTGACACAGTATTGCAATAGAACGAATGGAAAATGATAAAGCAAACCAAAACGTATTCTGATACAACTGTATATTATCCGGCAACTAATAGTGACTCTCTTCGTCTTGAGAGGTAAGACCCAGCTTTCGATGAAAATCGTTACTGGATGTCTCGTCGTCTTGAGACTGCTTCAAGATCAAAGTCCTCTCTTAAATCAAAAAGTTAGACAAATGCAGAGAATGAGAGCCTGCTGCATGTAATCTTTACGTTAATGTGCATACCAGTCCCACGGAAAATAGGAGGATATAACGAAAAAAATATTTTATTACAGTTTACGTATAAAAAGACGAATAGCGAAAAAATAGCTTGGTCTGTACCATAGCGAAAAAAAAACAGAAGACCAAGTCACAGGAAACTTATTTAACCAATGAACGAAAAAAAGTACTTAAATAGGCATAGTAACTTCTAAAACTACACAATCGAAGCTCATCTATTTTTTTGCAGCAGTTTTCAGTAGGGTCACTTCAGTATTTCCAATGCATTTCATTTTTTTTCTCTAGGGATTGGCTCAAATGAAAGAAATTGATAATATAATTTACGCTTTCCTTCTTGGACAGAGAATAAAATACTCATTGAACCTGTCCTATACCCATCATGCTATCATTTCTTTCGTACAATATTACGGAAATTGTCACTCTGTATACATATATCTAGTTGCATGTTTAAACTTCACAAATCTTTCGCATCAGAGTGACCTTCGTGATGAAGTTTGTTTGTGTGAAGCTTTTTTTCATTTGACTCTTTAAAATGGGAATAAAATAGTCATTCCATCGAACAGAATACGAGTCTGCATTCCTCTGTTTCTAAACTTAAAACCCTCTTTCACAACTTGCAGTCGATGGACTCTGTCTGACACTTTTCAAGCGAATGCTTTTATCTTTACAGGCAACTTTCCGTGGCAAACCTCTTAAGAGAAAGCGACAGTTCGTTCTATCTAAAAAGTTCAACAAAGCGCATCAGTGCACAGTCTAGGAACCTTCCAGAAAATTCTGCAAGTCTTTCAATGTAACCCTTAGAGACGGACACGGACTCGAGGTGTTATTTAACAGGAGAATTTTAACAAAAAATTAGCAACAAATCTCGTCACAAAGGAGTGGCTCTGCAAAGCTCATAAAGTAGTACTGTATAAGATCGTTTCATGAGCGTTCTCAGAATTTTCTGTCGCGGTGCCTCTCATTTAACGATGGACTGACTATGCTGGGAATTTTTCGATTTAACATCACCTCTATCATGGAATCTAGACAAATTTCACTAAAAGTTTCATCAGTTAAATATGGATGCATTTTTTTCAAAGCCATTTGAAATTTTTATCAGCTGGATTTGCGGGAAATTTTACATGAACCGACATTTGCGTAACCAATTTTTCTTCTCATAATTCAGTTCCTCACGTACTGCTAAGACTTAATTTAAGCGCAGTCATAATTTTACATCGAAAATAGTTGATAGGGATATTACCCGTGCTGAGCAGCATCACTGAGAAGGTTATTGAGAACCAAAAATTCGATGATATTCTACTTTGAACTCACTACCCCATCATCAGTCATGAAAGTGACCAAACAGTGACCTAAATTAAAGGGTGATGTAGAAGAAAACAATAAATACAATTCCTCATGCGGCTTAACCATTCAGTCAAAACATGAAAGAAAAGCATATATTTTCGGCAAAACAGTCAAGGTTCGAAACGAAAACAGCGATGGATTGATTCCTGCAATGAAACTTTAATAAAAAGAAATGAGAAAGTGACAGTTCAATAGCAAGTCAGTAATCAGTAGATATGCACGAGTATATAAGCATGATTGCTTTCAGGATAGAGTAAATAGGCACTTTTCAAGTAATATTATTTTGGGAATGTTGCAGTACTTTTCCCTGTAATTTTTGAAAGACAATAACTTGTGAATCGCCAAGGGAAGGTTTCAATTTGCTAAACTACGTAGATTTCAAAATGTCTGAATAAAAAATTTATTTTAGTACAAATTTTTAAACGAGTTTCAGTGATTAAATGTCATTTAACTGATTTATTATTTGCTAACAAGAAGATGCTTTGTCGGCATGCTGCGTGACTCTGCTCGTAAAAATAATTAAGTGAAAAACGTTGTGTCTTTCATTTGAAAACTTCGAACATTAGATCCATATAGTTTCGCTGGCAGAAGTTTTTTTCAGTTTTTCTTGCATGAAATTTATAGGTTTTGTGAAGTATTGTGCAATCTTTGGTGCAGCCTGAGTCTTCCATAAAATAAGGAAGATAGCCACACAGTCCCGATGTACCCTGCAAAGCTGCCAAATTGCTTCTTCTATTAAATCAATAACGGCAGACACCAACACCGCCGTTGAAAGGTCAACTATAATAAATTTATTCAATTAACTTCAGAATAAAGCCCACTCTCCCGTCATGTTATAAAAACTCATATGCAAATCAGATGCCAAAGTTTTATCGAAACTCGTTGCAAAATTCTGCCGTGGACTTCAATTAAGGATTGAAAGTCTTTGTGAAGACTTGGACTACACACGACAGGGAGAGCTTGGGTCTCCCTACGCTTCTGGAAGGTAAAAGAGAGCATTGCCAGTTCGTTTTGCTCCACAGTTGTGGCCACTCTTTAATTGTTCCGGAATTATTTTCATATCCCCGCGACATTGAAAATTGGTTGCCCAAATGTATTTCGGGTTCGAGTACTAACAAGTTTTACTGCTACTACTGAATGTAAAAACTATTTCAGCTGTAAGTAGTAAGTTGCGTAAATTTCAATGACTTACTAACTCAAAAATTGCATTAGTCAAAACCGCTGAGACGAGTCAATGTGTTTTTCTGAATTAATTTTTATTTGCTTGTTATTTACGCATCGAAAAATTCGATTAGAAAATCTTCTGAAAGTAAGCTCTTAGTTTCAGTAGCCCTACTTATTTTGAACATGCTATTCAGTAAAATGTGATTTTTTTTGGAAAGGGAAATACGAAAATTTTAGCTTTAACTGTTATCTTAAATTATTATTCACAAATATTTTAAAGCGCACACACGAAATCGCTGTGACCAACAATATTAACCTAATTTCTTAATTGTTAATTTGATTGCTTCATAAGTGTCACTCTACTATTTATTTCGGGAGTTCCTTGACCAAGATATGTTTTACGAACATGATAACCTATGACAAAAGTGAAACGTACCAAAAAAAAGTACAAGTGGAATAACGATGCACTTCAACTTCTTCCACGAGTTGTGGCGGGAATCATGCAAGTCTCCACACATTCATGTCAGGCTCTAAACATAAAACCTGAGATGGATTGTCATTAACAACGTTGCGTTAGGGGCTGCAGCTAGGCTGCTCATTTACTTGGCTGAAACGGCACTTTCGTTGGGCTAGTATCGCCTCAGTTACCATTGCTGCACCTCCTTCCGACCAATGTGCGTAGCTCTAAGCTGAAACTAACACTAACACCCACCTTAGGAGGTTCTTTTAACACGAAAATTAAAAATGTGATCGCAAGTCAATTGATAGAATTGGATTATTTTTCCAGTGACTTGTAAATATCGACGGGAAATGGCTATGTATTTCGTTATTCAAAAAATCAAATGACCTATCATACATTCATTTTCTTTTGAACTTTTTCTGAATATGTGCCTCATCTCTTACAGCACTACACGCTCCTGTCAACGTCCCTCGATAAAACTGGAACACTTCATGAAATAACATAAGCTTTAACTGAATATCGCCCATTTTATTTGACTCGTTTACTTGCATTGAACGTCCTTTGACAGGACTCATCATTGAAATGGCGTTTTCATGGCCGTCTGTTGCGGGCCACGTCAGTCGCGTTAGCTGATCACTAAAATAGGTGAACGTTAGCCGCTCTTTCCGCAGATTGCTACGCAGTGACTGTATTTCCCCAGAACGCCGCTCGTATCTCAGACACAGCCCCAGCCTCGCATCTATTAGGAAATCTGAACTCCGGTCACCAAACTGAGCCAAGCTGCAATCTGCGCCCGTCTCGCGATATAGAGCGAGTGTCGCCTAAAATACGAGGGTCACTTCTGGTATTTGAGAATTAGGTGGAGGGTAGACGTTTTTCAAATAAATTGAGGAACTAGAGAGTGAAGTTGAAATTTGACCACTTCATTTTATAATTCGTGTTAAGGTAATCGTCCAACGCCATGACAAGGATGTATTTTCAAATGAATGACATTTTTATGATCCTCCTTCTACCCATGGAACAATGTGCAAAGTTACATATAAAGAATAAAGAGAATTTCACATTTTTGTAATGAATCCTCTGCGATTCGAACATTTTGATCGCTCATTTCCAGGTGACTGAACCACAGCCAAATTTAGGATGCTAGTTTGTCCTTCGTAAAAAAATGCAGATGTACTTGAAATTTCTGTGTGACACCGCATTAACCGCACTATATTGGAGCCTCGTCAGAGTCGGTATCCTATGTTTTTAGTAGGAAGATGAGGTGTGATGCTCCTATGGATTATTTCCGTGGTCTGTAGAAATTAGTTACTAGCTTTTCGACTAATTTTACTAGCTTTCTAAAGTTTCTAGTCACACTTTTTGCAGCTGCTCCCAGGAAGGTTTTAGATCAAAACCACGCTGTGCCTTGTTTTTCTTCTGGCTGGGAGTATATTTTGGTGTAATGTTTCTCCATGTTTACTTACGTGGGATGTTTTTGAACTATATTGGCACCAACTCTGCCTTCTTTTTTCCTCGATTTATTGTTCTCAGATAGGTTGGATACATTTCATGGAGGGCCTTCCAGGCTCTAAACCTGCGTAACATCAACGTTTTCTGAGATCCTTTGACAGTTTTATACTAATTTTGTCCACTTTAAGATGCATGAGAACAACATGACATATTAAAATCAAAGTTATTTTCATTGAATATCTATCTAAAAACTTCACTTTATGAGAGATAAAATGAGACTGATATTCTTCAACATTCATTGGAAAAATCAATATCATTTGGCTAATTATCTTTTAACGAATCGGCGCGAAGGTAAGGAATTTTAATAACCGATTATGTGTTTCAGAGGAGTGGGTTTTTTTCGAATGTTATTAGCTTTCATTTACACGTATTACTCGCTTTAAACGAGGGTGCACTCGCATTATGTTCTGTTATTGGCTTCCATTCCAATTTTTCACGATAAATACTCATTTCAATTACAATCTCACAAAAAACATGTGTGTAAGAAATATGTCTGGTTTTTAAAAACTGCTGTTTTATTATTTTTCGTGAACTTAACGCAAACAATATGTTTTTAAGTAAACAAAAAATATTGAGTTTGATGACTGTTGAATCGATATGAGAGCGTGAAAACAATTGAAACAATTGTAACTTGCAAATTTCCCCTGAACTTTCGCAAAATCCTAATGAAGCTTTAGGATTTTAGTAGTTCTATTCTTCAATAACAGTTTACATAAATTTGTTTTCACTCTTTTACACCTTCGATTGCGTCGGTAAATACTTTTTTAGTCTTATTCACCAGCCACTCTCACTATAACCAAAGTTTTGTGCTCCAGTCCTGGTGTAAAAAAGTGCCAATTCTTCTTCTCGTGTACCCGGCATCAAATGTATGAGAAGTTGCTGCAAATGCGATACTTTTGGCAAAAGTTGTGGTGGTAAGTCATCCATGGGCACCGATGTGCCTTGACTACATTCGGTGATCCATTTAGGGGTGATAAGCTGCAGTACGGATACACATTTTAAGTGAAGATGATGCTGAAAAAATGTTCAGTATCCAGTTATTCTTGCTGGAAAATGTATCTTGTGAAGAAATTATGTCATGGGAAAATAAGTTCGGGACGAGCTGCAGCACAGATGCGCATTTTTGGTAAAAACCACTCGAAACAAAAGTTCGGTATCTAATTATCAGGGATGGAAACATTTTACCTAGTGTAGTAATAACGATTCAGAAAAATTAGTTCGGTTATTTTCATGAGAATCATAAATGTTTATTTTATTTATTTTTTAAATTCAACATAGTACTGGACGACAGTCGTGCTTTTCTGGTATTGAAGTTGTTCCTTCCATCTGCATGCGAATCACTTGTTTTGTTTTGTTGCCTACACATGAGCGACTGATGCGTTAAACACGAAATTAATCTATTAAACCTGCGAGACTGATATATTTATTGTATCGTCTGTTCAGGTAAACCCTTTTTGATGCTTTCTGTGTTATTCTTCCCTTTGAAAGAATATTTTTCTTGTAGGAATTGTACAAAGCCTGATCTTCTCTTCTCGATAGAACAGCTCCTAGTGATATTGAAGCCTTCGTGAATACATGTATTCTCACATCTGCTTACCACTCGACAATAACGTTGTTTGTACGAGGGGTTGTGTATTGAAGTGATCTACTGTGTGTTTATGTTGACGTTACTTCAATCAGAATCTAGCTTTTCTGTTGACTTGTTTTCAGCGCAGAAGCTGAGCTATTTTTTTGTGTATTGCACTCATCCAAATACCAACTGATGGAGCCCTACATGGAGCCGAATTTGACTCTAAGGTATGTTTTTCTGGAATCGATGTGTTATTTTTGACTGATGATTTTACTAATATTTTCTGTCACGGTTTAATGATTGTCCGCTTTCGCCGTTGTAGCATGATGTATCTTTGTATTCTGCACTGCTGTTTAATGATTCTTCAAGTTCACTTTTACAGTTTGATGGACCTTTGTGTTCGCGTTTATTATTTGATGTCATTTCGCCTTCTCCGGTCAATGACTCTTTGTGTTCGACGTTATTTTTTCATGCCTTTCGGTTTCCTGATCTATTGCTTAAGGTTTTACTTTGTCTTCTGTTACAGTTAATGAATATTTGAGGTGGTCGTTACCACTTGATCTCTGTATGTTATGTTTTAGGTTGAAATCTCTTTTGTTGTTTTTTCGTCTAAAAATTTTTTGTCCTCTCCTTCACTGTTCGACCTCCTTTCGTTCTCGCCGTCTTGGTTGAAAGTCTGTTCTTCAGTTATTCATAAGCATTTATTGCGTCGGAAGTAGTTTTGAACACCCATACTACGGTTTTCGAGTGTAAAACATCGCTGATCGGGTATTCGCTCGAATACTTCAAGAATTCATTTATTCATTAATTATTTCGAAAACAATGATGATAAAAAATAATTTGCAATCTAGTTGTAAAACATTGAATTTATTTTTATAAGATATCATGCAGTTACTTAAACATTTATTATCGAAATGCGTTGGTTTATGCTAATGTGTCCTTTTTTTATTAGCAAGCTGTACTCGTCAACAATTGTGGCCCTGTTTTTATTCAATAAAATAGCCCAAAAAATAGCACCTATGGAACACAAAATATTCAGCAACTGATGGCTTAGGTGATATTTTATTCATATTTTCAGGGATTTTAAAAGCTCTCGTTGAACTTCATTTAGAGTTTGCCTTATTTGCTTCTCCACCTGATGATGTCGCGCACACATCCAGAATAATTTTATTTACTAAGAGAAATGAAGTGCAATCTTAGATAAAATAGCTGGCCAGTCGACAGTCTCTTTTTTTTTCTTTAGTCGTTCAGTTTGAACTCGCGCGCGTGACTGAGTGTAGAACTGAAATTCAGGAAGTTTCCCGTACAGTAGTCCTCCAAGAAGCTGTCCATGCTAATGAAGAATAGCTTCCTTCCTTGTCACATGGTACGCTGTTGTGTCGACCCATAACTCAAAATAATTCCATCACAAAGGAAGGCAATTAAAATGACCTCGCGCTTACCATTGCCCGTCCAATATAGGCTGCTTCTGCCCTGCTATTAAAACAGGCTGACTCCTGCTGGCTCAGAGCCCGACATAGACTCCGTTATGAAGTTAATTGGCCAGAATGGATAGGGGCCCGAGGCCAGGAAATGAGATGCCACTCACCGTCCTGCAATCTCAAGACACTGCCCAGCTGCGCGCTTGTGCGATGTCCTTTTGTAGCTCACAGGAGACCGCCTTGGGTTTGGATAGTTCGCAGGAACACCTCAGAAATTTACGAGCATCATTTAGCTCCTTCCGTCTGCGGTTGTTGCAACCCCCAGATTTACGGCTACCATTCTTGCGCTTTCCGGTGTCTGCCGTCGGTCATAACCACGAGAATCTCGATCATTTTTATGTGTTTTTCAAGCTTTTGACGCATTTTTGACGCAGTGGTCGGCCCTCTAGGAACCAAGTAGCTCAGGAGAGCTGACTTGCAGAACGAGGTTCGTTCGTCAGTCCCGTGTAAGCCAACTCTCAAATTGAAACCAGCGTCGTTGAATATCAGGTTGGAGATTCCTTTTGTTTACGTATTAGCAATAAAGACGCGAAAGAATTGAAAAGCCTTTTATTTTTCAAAGCTCGTCTCAGGCATGAACACAATCAAATTTTTGGCCTTACAATTAGAATAATACGCAATACGTTATTCAGTCGTATTTCTGAAGCAATTTTACCTCAAGTGGGCGATAAACTCTTTGTCGTCCAAAATCGATTCCTCATTCCTCAGAGTTTGAATTATTCGAAAATCATGTTAGGTTTCGATATCAGTTAATACGTACTTATAAACACTCCTGTTTGAGTATTAGCTATGCTGAACTTGATTGCTGTACATGGTTTAGGGATGCGTTTTACCTATAGCTAAAACATGTAAGTGCTATGTGATCCAGGAGACTCGTAAATTTTTCCCCTATTTTCGCAGATGATATTAAATTAGGACTTTTCACTTCCATGACTAGTTAAGATATCGGTTTTAGACGTACTAAATTGATGGTGATTTACGAAATCCTCCAAAAACTCATCATATCTATTGTTATACTGCGTTTTTGTATCTCTGTTAGAAGGAAGATCTTTTCTCTCTTTTTCTCTGTCCGGGAGGAAAAATATACTTACTTTGAAATTATAACATACTGGAGACTGTTGTTACTATAAATCCTATATGTTTCCAACGTCCCATTTCGGAGAGTAGTCGACGTTTCTGAGCAGTGTACTTTACTGAATGATCATACAGAGCTATAGTAAACTGTGCGATACGCTCTTACTTATAACAATGTTGATGACGATTTTGCTTCGGGTCTATTTAAGCCGTACTGCATTCGAACGTCGAAATATGCGTGTGAATGAAAGGACAAATCATTTCTCGATATAAAGTTTCATCCCGCTAAAAGTAAATGGTATTTTCAAAATATTCAAGAAGATATTAATCCCACCATAGAGAATTTTCTTTTATTTTAACTAACTTACCTGTTATTCACCATCAAAAAACTCTAATTGCTATGGATGAATATTGCGAAGAAGATTTATTTTGAAGGCTGCCTAGCTTTCAATGAAATTTATTGAATTTTCTTCATTCATAGTGGGAGGTCTCCGATTAGTTGGTGCATTGTGCAACATTTTATAATTACCGTACTTCTTTATTGCTTGGAGCCTCATTGAAAAGTCAATTAAAACAAAATACTTAAGTTCTCCATTTATCTGGCAACACCATCAAAAGAATATTTGGAAGTCGCACAATTTGTGTTTTTCCTTGTACACCGGCAGGACTTTTCAAACATCAATGTCGAGTTAACTTTGACATAATAAGCTTTCACCTTTTTCAGTACATGTCTCCATGGAAGGAATTTAATTGTTTCAACTGTGAAACCGCAATCAATGGCCGTACCGATACAAAGTTGAGCGTTCTCTCGATTGCTATGGTGCTTTATTTGATGAACCGAACAGGCGATGATCAGTTTTTCGTGCTTCGCAACGCTCTCTGTGTTACCAAGAATTGCTGCTGTTTGCTGGAAGCCTTGTCTGGTCCACCAAGGTTTTCAGAATGTAAAGACCAATTTATATTTTTTATTAATTAGCCTCGGGGCTGAAATAACTTAGTTCGTTACCAGATTGTAGCACTTTTAATTATATTTTTTTATATAATACTTTCCAGCACGAATTGCGCGTTTTGAAATTCAATAACAATTTTCATATATAAGTTTTTAGAATTGGAAATGTTTTGCGGGGTATTTTATTTTCTATTAATAAGCCGATCATCGTAATTGCACGTGTGTAATTCTTCCGGTAATTTGTTGAATTCAATTAAACAACTGTGTTGTGTAAATACAACAAAACTCTTGATTCTACCCTACCTAACTGCCATTTGTTCTCCTAGTAAAAAGAATGCCAATCCATTCCTCTTCGTCACGAATGTGCAATCGACACGTTTCTTCCGAACATCTTTCTTTTCTTTTCTACAAGAAAAATTACGCTGGACGATGTCATGCTAGGTACTAGTTTGTCATTTATGACTATTTTTTTTGTCTGAGCGAGTCTTTTGTTTTTCATCGATCCTGTAACAAAATTAGGGGGACGATATAAAAGTTTTCTGCGGTTTGAAAAAAAAAAGTCTGGAATGAAAAATACAAGTTTAGAGATACTGGAAGCGTGTTTCAGAAATAATACTTTGAACAGTTTGTAAAGAATATTCAGGGTAGAAATTTTATAAGTGCTCCGGCAGGTACGACGAAAAAGTGTTTTCTAATGTTCCCAGTAACACGAACTCTCACAAGTTAACACAAACCAATGACAAAATTGTAATATTTTTGCGTATTTTTTCGCATCGATCAAGTGTCGCTCATGTTTGTTTAATTTTTTATCAACATTTTCATCATTATATTTCAGCTAGAAAGACCTAATTTCAAAGAAACTTTGTAAAGACGTTTTACAACCTTCATTGCTGCTTCCACAGCCCACAATGCTAACAGAATTGTCCAATTGTCTGATGGCGTGATGCAAAGCTCCTGTTGCCAGCGATTGCGGTGTCTGATAGTCCAGTCATTGTCACGGCAGGGGATATTCTGCGTTGAATGCAGTTCGATGCATCGATATTTGTTTGCCTTTATGCTGCGAGAAGTCTTTATATTGCGCAAGGTGGAAATGCTGGCTTGCACTTTGTCCAATAAAAGTGTATTCATTAATGAGTAAGCGTACATCTCACAATGCTGTGGTCATTCAATAATAATTGACACTTTTGTTGGGTTGAATGGGTGCAATTATTACGGTTGGTTCTGTGATTTTATACCTGCACTTGAATATTTTAATAGAAAATTTCATGTTTATGTGAATTAAAATTTTGTTAGTATTACTCATGCATACACTGAAATTTTGAAATGCGTGTGTTCTCGAGTCAAAAGTATGTCCATTTATTCGGCCATTATAGGCGCTGAATTAGATGCTGTTGTTAAATTTTAATAGTTAAATGCAAGTTCTGATGATTGGTTGAAATCCGTCGTGAAAGAAAGGATGAAGTATTTTGTTTCCGTTGGAGAGTCATAGAAAAAAGATATCGATATCATAAGCTCGAACATAAATTCAAGAGCGTTTTTTTACAGTTGAACATTAGTCTTTAATTGCTGCAGGTGATCAGTGTAGAAATGCTTGAATAAAAATTTGTGTGTGAATTTAAATGCGTTTTTGAACCCTGGGTGTCAAGTCAGGGGCTCAGTTTAAGTTGTCAGGGGCCCAATTGTCAAGTAAGGGGCCCAGTCAAGGGGCCCAGTCAAGTCAGGGGCCCAGTCAAGTCAGGAGCCCAATTATTGTCAGGTCAAGGCCCAGTTTAATTTGGTCACCGAAGTGCATTCGTGTTTTAAAAATTAAACTTCTATATTAAAAGACCGTTGTGTGGATTTTTTCATCGGCTATCAAGATCTTCAAATATAGATAGTCCCATTTTTATCAAGCAGAAGTTTTGAGTTCCTCAGAATACGACGAAGCCACCACTGTTACGAGTTATTTTCCCGGGCCTCTAGTTTAAACAGGACTATAGACCTTTAGTTGTCAATGTTTGCTCGTTTTTACAGTTATCAATATAGATACACAGTAGGAAAATCTGTAGTTTACGCTACATTTATGGCATCATTGATAGTGATACTCGACAGACGGAAAACGTGTCGACTTTCACTGACATTGGCCGCTTCAGAGATGTTTGAACTATGTGTGGAAATTAAAAAAAAACTAAGAACTCTCCAAAGAATACCTTGTGAATTCTGAATACATATACCTCCAAATCCACGTGTGTATTGACTAGTATTTGGCATCGTTCTTTAATGTCCAAATAAAAATTATGATTGCTTTTTCAAGCCTTGACCTTGATGCTGGAAATCCTACTTTGGTTGCTCATCAGCTCGTTTTATTTTGTCTGTGTGACAGATCAAATCTGTCCTAGATGGCTTAAGCTTCAAGACATGCTGACGTGGCTGGCTTCCCATTTAAAAAACATCAAAGACACTCTCAATTTCTGTCCAACACACTCACCGGGTCTCGTAGCACAAAATATTTGCGTGCTTACTTACACACGCGATGTTTTCAATATATATTTTTATCGTGTGTATAAATAGCTAAGCTTTTCATTACTAAACAATCCTGCATCTTTTAGGAACTAACATTTTGTGCCGAATGCGAAATTTAGTTCATGAACATCGCTTAAAAATTGCAATTTCGCTTATTGACTTGAAGGTGATGTTGTTTATGTAAATTATTTGAGGCTTGGCGAAAGGTTTCAATGCACTGCTTTACCCATTGTCAAGTTTAATTTGCTTCCCTATTCAGAACTCCTGAACTAACCTTCTTTGTCTCGAATATGCGTTTATAACAGCGTTAACTAAGAAACTGCCAGTCCAGCGTAATTATTGGCGTGTTCAACTTTGGTATCAACTATACAGTGGAACGACAAGGCACTTTCTAAACGTCAATTTAGAAATTGCTGGCGCTGAAGTCACGCTGTCATGCTGTCACGCTGTTAGATTTATTTACCCAAATTACTTCGAGATTGGTGATACATCAGTAGGTCTTCTCCGAGTATTCCAGGGAACGTTCTTAGCCTAGACCCGGAAATCAACACACCAGCCCTGATTGTTTTAAAGAATCTGTTCCCTAAAAATAAAGTATCGGTGTTTTAGAACTAGCTTTAGAAAGTGTATAGGTGTGTGTTGTTATTATTCGCGTTGAATTGAAGGAATTTGTTTTTTCTTAATTTAAATTTTGCCACCTAAGCCTAAAGCTCATAACTAGTTCACTCGAGGAGAAGTTGTTTAGTTTTTGAAATACTGAAGTTTAGATGTCAATGGAGATACAGTGACAACGTTAGATGCTTAATCTGGTTCAACATCGCCCGCTCGCTTTGCATCTACTGCTATGTGGGAGGCCAATGAAGCAATCATTAAACCTTTTCTAGATATCTGTATGAATTCTCGAATGATCATCATTCAAATATCTGAGAGTTCAAAAGATTCATGAAGAAAGTGAGTGAAAGTTCACACACCTCCCGTGACTTTTTGTTTCAAACAAGCGCCTCTTTTTTTCCAACGCCCGAAATCAGTTAATTCAACATTTTGGATAGAGCCCCACTACTGAGACGGAGGCTTATATCATAATGGACTAAGGTAATTCTGAGGGATAAGTTAAAGAAAATAGTTTTTCTGATAATTCGTATCAACCATGTGCGAGGTGATGTTTGTTCATTTTCAATTATATGCTGACACCCAAGTGTTCAACCCACAGTTTTTGTGAACGACAGACAAACTTGAAAACCTAAGAATTTTAAAATTTTTCTTCGCCAACCAGTAGCGACTGGAGCATTTGTGTACCAGCGAGAGCGGGAGACCTTCTACTACAAACAAATTTCAGCGAGCATTCTGTAGCATACTTAGTAAAATGATCAAAAAGTGAATGAATTTCGAGGTTTTATCATTGTCGGCAGGATTATTGCTGAGACAAAATATTACTCATACAACAGAATTTCCAATACATTTATTACTTGTTAACATAGTTCCACGTTAAGCCAATTTGACATCGACGAGAAGAGTTGATTTTTCACTGATTTTTGCTGTTATTCAAAATATTTATTTCATGACAGGGTTAATATTATTTTCCTATTGGGCTTACTGTTAGCATTTTAAATGGAGCCATGCAGATGAGAATAGCGCCATAATCACCTATGTGGGTTTTGTTGTGATGTAGTATGAGATTACAATCATTTCTAGGAAATTCTTCCTCCTGAATTTCGTTGCGCGAGTCTCGGATATCACGCTGCCAAAATTGGGAGCCTAACAACGCTCCAAACGACCTGGAAACAGTTTACTGTTATCGCAAGCAACATATTGCAAAAGTTCTGTTTACGAGTTTCTCTGAGCATTGCAGACGCGGCAAGGCACTCCCAAAGATGCCAGGTGCAATTTTTTATGATCAAATGTTAAAATTTGGCCTTTTTTCATGTATATTTGTGGATGGAGAAATCTCGATATACGGTAGCCCTTCATGGTTCCCACAGAGTGAGCTTTCTCGGTGGATGAAGTATAAGTTAATAATAGAAATTGGAGAATTTGGTCAAGGAAAAAGGCCAAGCTGGCAACACTCAGCGCCGTGACAGCGGCTGTAGCCGCAGCTTAGAAGTTTATCTCAAGAAATACATTGCGACGCGTATAGCAGATGCAGAGGCTGCAGTTGCCCTAAGATGTGCCTCTAAAAACTCACATTATGAAAAAGAGCGCCCTGAAAGTTTTATCCGTGCCAGAATGATTACATTTTCTTCGAAACTGCTGAATGTTAAAAAATAAGGGCCTTATCTACGGTGGAAGGGCTTTTTTTATACTGCCGGATCTCAATTCTTTCATGCCCTAATCCAAACTGGGAAAAGAGAAATTTCTTCCTAAAAAGAGCCTTAATCTGATGTTTTCAGAAGTAAAACGCTTTTTATTTGGAAAGAAATATAACAAAACTCCATGCTATATATGATAAGTCGTGCAATTTAGTATTTTCGTTTGGATTGTGTCATTTAGTTTTTGCTATATCTGACACAATAAGCAAGAAAGGCCAAAACTGATGGAAACATTGCGCCAGAAGTTGGTCGTTATTGCTGCATTTTCCTTTGCATTCGAATTCATTTGATGTCATGGTGGTATTCTAGTCTCTGTCTCAAATTTATTCCAAACCGGGTTATACTCGTAAGACTTTTGAGAATGTCTATTTAAAATAAGTATTTGTTATTGTTACTTTATCTGTTATGTATCTACCTTTATATTACAGTCGCTTTCGCCTATGGAAAATCAAAACCAAACTCAAACAATGAAAGCCATTTGATAATTAGATTGTTAAAATTATGGCCAAACTCATGAAATTTCAGTGTATAACACTGGAGTCCAAAAAAATGTCAGGCATTTTTTCATTTCATTTTTTTCCCAACGCAAACGTTTTCTCTTTAGTGGACATTCCTGTTTTGTGTTGGTACATGCGAGTGAAATAATGAACCTCGGCTTGGCCTGAAGTTTTATGTTGCTGCTGTAACAAAATGATATCCAGTAATTTTCATTCAAATTCCACGCACTAAAATCTTATGTGAAACAATGAACCGTTGAAAATTTTAGGTCATTAAATGACGTAACAGTGAATTTTTAACTCATCATTTGACGTAACAGTACATTTTTATTTCATCAAGTTTTCTTAAACATCAGTGATTTTATATAATGGAGTGGTTGCAGAAAATAATAATATTCATTAAGATATTGTGAAAGTATTAAAGATTGAGAATATTTTTCATACCAGTGCGTAAAACGCCTGTGAGTAAGAAAATATACGAGCGAAATACTGTTTCTACGAATCATATTGGAATAAATTTCTTGAATGATGTCATAAATTTCAATTTTTGCGCAACGAACAAATAAAACAGCGATAAATTTGTTAGCAACGTTAAATACCTTCATGGTTCATTTTCTCTGTGTCATTGTCTTGAGAGATTTTAGGGGCACAAAATTTGTTTCACAGGCTTTTCCATAATAAAATTTATTAAATGTTTGTAATATTATTCATGAGAGTGAAAAATAGAAAATCATTCCTGTTTCACCACTACTTAGAACGAAAAACTCATGCAACAGATTTTTGCCTGGCCTTGAGTGGACAGTTGCTGCTTGAGACATTTGTGTGGCAGAGAAAGAATTTTTGTAATTTCTTGACTTCCGGGTAGTTTCAGTTGTTTCCAGGAAAGTCAAAAGCCTTTCACGCTTCATACTTACAAAGCGAAGTCTCCAACAGAATAGTTAAACTGTAAATTAATTTGGACCCCATTTTCAGGTCTTGACGCTTTGGTTCTTCACGTACTTGTATACCATTGAGTCATTACTGAAAATTGATTTTATTTTTCTTGCTTGGGGTCGGTAGTGCGAAGAGATATAATTTTCTGCGCTTGTATTAGCCTTCTGCAGTGCATCAACGGCAGCAATAACATTATTGATGGTCCATTTCAACTGCCTCACATTATCATTCCTACCAAAAAAATAGGCAAGAGAATCTATCCACGATTGTCAAAATGGGTGTGAGTTGACGATTATCGAATCTTTAAAACGTTTCTAATCAATGATTCAGTGGGACTCGAGTCATATAAATGCATAGAGTAAATCCCCAGAAGAAAAACTTTATGAATATAAAACACTGTTCAAAATCATTGTTACTCTACCTGAAGCAAGAAAATTCAATGTAAATTATTGTCTTTTTCCAAAGAAAGGAAAAATAAACACTCTCATGCTAATTGAGAGTTCGAATTGATATTGTTGATGTATCGCAAAATCATATTTCAAGCTCTCCAGCAACAGGACAAAGTGGTAAAAAAATTTACGGGTTGAGTTATCGCGTATTTTGATGTATCCATAGTACGCTATTTTTTGTAGCAACAGTATTCAAATGTTATGAGAGAGTACAGCAGAAAACAACGGATGAGAAGTAAACATTTTTCTTAAAGTATTCACATGAAACGGGGTATACTAGAACTCGCGGGAAAAATATGACGTATATAATATGCCGACAGCTGTCGAAAAAAATTTTTCGTCATTTATTTGCTGGATATTTTCATTGCCGAAGTGTTGTACATCTCATTTGTTTTGTGATATAAGGTGATAAATCGTTTCCCATGCTTACATTATGACGTTGTTTCCAAGCTTCCAATTTCTTGCCCGAGATTCTGGAGGTTGTATTTCAAAACTTGTTACTTTGGGAAATACAAAGCGGTAAGAATTGCCCTAAATTTTTGCGCGCTGTAAGCAACTGTTCGAACATGACAAGAATTTACGTCCTTGGCAGAATTCAGGGTCTTACATTAGCATCAGCTGCGGAGTTCAGGGTTGCCTAGGCCGTGCATTGTTCGGGCCTTTGTGTTTGTGTCGCATGAAAATGGAAACCTGGATTTCGTGTCAAAAATTTATGGAGTGTCTGTGGTGTTATTTTCAGTACAGGAAGAAATATGCAGAAGGTGCAGACTTTGCAACTGAAGTAAAATAGTTATAGCTTAGCTGAGTTCAAGACAAAAAATAAATAAATAAAGCGGACGCGCTCGCAAGATGAGCGTCTGCGTTGTTTTAGTTTGTTGTTGCACAAAGGTAGAGCCAAGAAGGAAAAGCTCGTAAGCTGCTTTCCGTAATATAGTTTCCGTATACCATGTTACCGTCACAAATAGAACAGTCATACAGGAATTTACCCAAAGTATTTTAAACAGTTTTAGAGGGTGGGGTATAAAAATAATACTATGAGACCAAGTTTTTCGTGACCAAATTATTTTTTAAGTTCATTCGCTGTTTGTATTAGTTGCTGTTAAAACAGCATGTTTTCAACTTGTGTTAACTATCGTAGAAGTGCGGGAATTGAGGTCTTAGAACTAACTGATGAGTTCGTCCGGCCCGGATTATACTCTCAAGATGTAACAAAGTCCGTTTCTCAAAACATTGTACTACAGCATTGATTCACAAATTGATTCTTTCCATACGGACTTATTTTTAACTGTAAGATTCAAGTATCTAATAAATCATTGAAAAATCTTCGAAAGATAGACAAAAGCATCATTTTCAGGAGTAGAAAAGTCCATGGACGAGAGAGTTGCGTTGGTATTTTCAGGCTAAACTTTCAGTATTTTCAGGCTATTTTCTGGTAAACTTGATATTTATTATCACTCTGATTCAATTGAACTAATAGTAACCAAAAAAAATCAAGCTGCAAGCGCGTTGTTAAACATTCAGAAATGATACATCTGATTAACATTCATGCAAAACGATCTTCTTGCTGCACGATAATTGGAACAGTAAAATCTGATTTTGACTCGTCAGGCCAATTTCATTGGTGCAAACCAATCATGTTTAATTTGTAGAATAAAATTGAACGTTCCTAGGATTCTTGCCTGAACAAAGGATATTTAATTTAAATTTATAATGAAATTAAAGACTCCCATGATTCTTACCAGGTTTTTGTTTGCCAGATCACAGTATCAAAAAATTGAAAATTGGATCTACTGTAGTTTCATTCTCGATATTTCTTCTTCTATCGAATTGGATAGAAAAGTGATTTACTTAGAATAGTTTCTGCCGGCTCTGTAACTTACAATTTCATTTGTATAGGAAAGGACAGGTTATGGTAGTTTCTGATGCAACGAAAGAGAAAAAAATATGCCTCGTATACCAAGTACAGGGAGCTCAGAGGGCTTTTATAGGCGATCCAAGGCCTATATTTACTTACTTATTATACATACATGTTTAAGAGGCGGGTGAATTGGATTCCAGGAAAGCTTTCACGAGCATTTTTTGTCGTTGAATGACTACGTATTGCGGATTGGATGTTTTTATATTGAATGCTCTATTTTTCTATAGAAGACATGGATAAGCTTGGGCTCAATGCGAATTGTTTTTGTGCAGAGTAGTAATTATTCTCATGCCAATATTACGTCCACTTATTTTTTCCTTAAATCGTTGCGACCAGATACAGCACAGGTTTTTACTTCACTCTCATATCAAGCTATATTTTTAAGTGATGATTCACAGTCACATGACTGCGATTCGCTCGACAAATTCAATACTATTTTTTTTAAACTTTGTAGCAGAAAAAACAGAACTTGAACACCATGTGTGGGCTATTAAACAGTTATGCGGGTATCTTTTGTAATATTACGATACTTTTTTCCCATTGTTTTGGGACTTTTGATGTCAGATTTTATTTCGCAATAATATTAACAGAAGCATTGGTGCTACGTCACATAAACTAGTTTTTCTTGACGAATGATAGAACATTGACATTTGCAACCTTGAAATATTTTTATAATTTAAATATTTTGAATTGAACATGTGCACAATGGTGATAGGGCACTAGCAAAAAAATGTCTAATCTTAATTTGTGCTCTCTCGTCTAGAATTTACATGAAATATTCATAAGACGATTCTTTTTGGTATTTACGTCACTTCACTCGCGTTCTCTTTACCAAATACCTTCATTCAATACCAAGAATGCAAGTTGTCATCATTTCGTTTTTATTTTCTACCACGATATGTGTAATTCAATTAACTACAAATCCTGAACAAAACCTGAACTATTGAATTACAGATGAGATTGTGCTGTATAAGGAGATTCTGGTTTAGGAGTTTTCATTCTTCTACGCTTTATTCACTTTCAGAGAATTTTTCAGATGTTGGATCAATTTTGGTTTTATAATTCAAACATTTCTTCACCTAGCTAATTTTACCTCGCCATAGGGCATATGTAGTGCCAATCAATGTTTAATCACCGAGCGTTCATGTTCAAACACTCATGGTGCATTAACAATGCAAATATGAAACTTCAGACCCTATTGAATGTCTGGCTTGAAATTTTTCCAAAGTGATATCATTTTTCTTTAATTAGTAAATTTCAATCGAAAATCATGAAGAATTATTACCCAGGAGGTACGGCTGTTATGTATCTCTATGGAATCAGCTAAAACCAAATTCTGCCATACCTAATACAGTGAAAGAAAACGGTTCACCTTCAAAACAGCTTGCAGTTTTCTCGGTGCGAACAAATGCAGTTCCTATAGGGCTTCCAAGGAAATTTTTGAAAAATCATTCTACTTGATAAATAATGTCAAGTTTACACAATGGTGAAGGAGGTGGATACCGGCTCCAAATCTTTCTTTCCAAAATAGACTACAACATAATATCAATACTCTATAATATTTTGATGTTATGAGTGTGGGGGCTAGGGAGATATGTCAAATTTTCCTAATGCTCACAAAACAACTCCCGGGTGATTGAACGATTCGAGGTGAGTGAACAAAGGCGTTTCCGACCTGGAAATTATCACCAGCGTTGGAAAACAAACATTGTACCATGGGCTTTTTGGTAATTCACTCAACTCTACTACAACCTAGTCTGAGTTATTTGCTTGTTAAAACAAAAAGGAAATCACTCAACATTTTTCACTGAACCAATGTCAGTCGTTAAAATTCTATACCTCAGTCATTCCATAAAACAGAACGTTTCGATGTAACTATAATCATGTTCAGGCTGAAAAAACAACGTAGAAAATTTTATACAGTCACATTGATATAAAATGTAAGCCAATTGTTCAAGCAAAATCGGAAGCAGTAAAAACACAGAAAATCACATTGTAGAAGAACCAAATAGGAGTAATTTTCGTAATGTAGGACTAACAATCGCCATCAGACTAGTTAATACTGCACAACGGTTACATGTTCACCAGAGACAGAAGCGAAATAAACGATCGAGCGTATATTTCAAACTTCTAGGTTGCAGTCTCACTGAATAGTTTTAGAGTAACAAAATGATTTGCATTTTCGTTGAGGACCGATTTAAGCTTGTGAAAATGTGCTTCTTCAAATACTTGAATATGCTCATTTTTAACAAACAACGTGGTATAGAATTTGTTTCAATAAAGGTCTTCATTCGAGGGCTGACAAGTATAATCAACACGGAAATGATTAAAAATAGACTTTTTATATTCATGCGCAGTTAGTCTTTTTTTCAGAGCAATCCTAGTCATGCCAATGTAATATTTATTAAGAGACTTGTAGTTTCTTCTTTCACTCTGAAGTTGATGTGTTACACAGGCTCTGTCTAGTTCACTGACCCTGGATCTCGAAATATTATTTCTTGACTAGAGATCACTGATTTTCCGATTTTTGTTATACATACAGACTTTAATTGCCGTACCTGGATCTAAAGGTTTAAACGCAGTTTTGACAATGTTCTTGAATACTCGTCCATAAATTTTGTAATTATCTGTGTGCATTTGGCTTTCGTAAAATTTACTAATATGGCTTTTATTAAGCTGAGGATTACTGTTAGTGCTCAGGATTCGGTTCAGACTGCAAACAATAGTTTTGTCAACCGAAGTATTAATGAAACTGTTATTGACTACCAAGCACAATATCTCCGAGCATCTCTCAATGGAAACTAGCATAGCTGTTGCATACTATACATATTTACTTCATGTATTAAAGTATGTATCTCATAACTTACTCTTTGCACAATTGCGGTGCATCGCTATCGAATTATTTATGGTTTCTTCCTCATGAAAAGTTTTCACATACACTGATCTTTGAAAAATACAGTGAGAAACTTCAACCGAGGCATTTTTCCATTTGAAAATTTGATTCACATTTTTGTCAGTGGGGCTGTTTTCATACAACTTCTCACTTGCTTTTTTCAGCCTGATGATGATAATATTTGTATCGAATCATTTGCGTTTTATAAATTAACAGAAGTATACAATTTAATGATTGACATTGATTCAGTGAAGAATGTTGAGTGTATTCATTTTTATTTTGACGCATTTTATTTCGTGTATAAGAACTCAGACTATTGTACCAAAGAAAAATATGACATGCTAAATTGGTCGCATAATCTTTATTAGGTATGCTACCTTGCAGATTTATCATAGGGCGAATGGAATAGCACGATATGTCCGCCCAAATCATCAACGAACCCAAATCTGTTTCACTACTTGTAGCAAGCAGCCTGTATTGTACAGTAGGCTTACGACAGCGTTTGTCTGACGTAAACTTTACCAGTGTGAAACAGGACTCATCCGATCAAATGTGTTTCTCATCGCTCCGTGGCTCAATTTTTGTGAATACGACAGTAAATTATCCCCTTACCCGTATTTGCATGAGTGATGAGTGGCTTTGGAATCGCAGCTGACCGTGAAATCCCTACTTATGGAACTCCCTTATCATTAATTCCGCGAGGACAAGCTTTGTAACTCCGACATACAGTTCAGCTGGCACTTATGTGGATACATGCCTATTTTTTCGCCACAATATTCTCCAATCACGGTCTTTCACGACCACTATATCTCTAGAACGTTAGCATAAACAGTACTTCATGGACGCCGATATTTTCAGTGTCCTTCCCAGAAAGGTTGCTGATGTGTAAGTTCGTAATGTGGTTCCTTGCATTTTTCACCGAAAAATCAATTCACTATGTGAGCGAAGGTTCTGGGATGCTTCGAGCTGAAACTATTTGGAAGTAGAAGTCCACTCAACCGCATTGTACGTTTGTTGAGATGAGAAAGCGATGAGATAGGTGTGGGTTACGATAATTAGGTATAGTGTGTGTGTATACTTTAGTATGTTTGATAAATAATTTTCAAATTCGAATACTGCATACAGGAACAAATTCCACTTTATCTTTTTCACATGAATTGTTACTTCAAACTCATGAGTTATTTTTTTATTTTATTATATACTCACCAGATTTTTGGTGGAAAATTGTCATTCATTTCTTATTACTTACTATACTGAACTCACATAGGCATCTGAATGTATACTGTCGATTAGGGGAAAGAAAACCTGAAGCCTAGATTTCTGGTCGAAATAATTGGCCTAAGTTATTTTGACTTCATTGAGAAAGGGACGTAATACTTTTCTCAAAATATTTTAAAATATTGATCATCATTTTTTATAACTATACCTATGCGACAATCTATACTATAATAAGAGCCGCGTCCGTCCGTCCGTCCGTCGGTCGGTCTGTCCGAAGCCAGCCTGCAGTGTGTGATGAGCGTATCTGTGATACAAGCTCCAGCCCTATATATTTTGACGGGCCGTGTTCACGCGGCCTCATCAACTCTCGAGAGATCGTATTTTTTATTTTTTACGGCCTTTCTCTCATTTCGCCCACTTTTTTATTTCAAATAAAGGGGGGTGGACTAGTAACTATTATTAATACAAGTCTGGAGTATTATATCAAAATACCTTTCACAGATAATAACTTATTACCGTTTTTCAAAAGCATAAATTAGATGATTTGAATTAAGGAGATTGTGACCTTCGGGTTCCTTGGACGTTAATTTTCTGTAGAAAAGATTTAAAATAATGTCTATATTTTGAATGAAGGAAGTAGAGTATAACAACTGATCTACGCTCCAGAAAGCTTTCGTTGTTATTCAGGGTTTCAAAAATTGCATTGTGTTCCTTTTTGTTGGATTAGTTTCTGAGACGTAGTTTTAATTAAGATGCTTTTGAATGGTATAACTTTTTTTTATGAATTCGTTATGAAGGATGACGTTTAAATCTACGTGCTTTCAAACGTTAGAGTAAGCGTTTCTGTCAAAGTCATGGTTAAGTGAGTTCCAATCCACTCAATTTTAAACATTAAAGTGTGCCTTCCTCTTGAAGTCGTTAGGGTTAGTGAAGTTTTAATTGTTTATTTATCACTGAATATTCTAACTTCATTGATTTTCAATAATATTGTAGATAGGTCTAGTAAGCTTTATTCAATAAAATCAAATGAAAGTGGCAGGTGTGATTGCACATAACAGACACAATGACAATACTATTGTTCGTATACGTCTGCTAGGTGCCACAATACTCATCGGAATTGTCCAGCTAATCGGGTGATGGAACCATGTCGAAAAGCAGAGTTATATGTATATATAGTTTAGGAAGTCCAATTCAAAGCGCAGAGCCAGCGAAGGAAACCAATAAGTAGAGCAGCGTCAACAATGGATGTTCAGCTCGCCACGCAAGGTCAATAAATAATGCTTGCTGCGAATTCAGAATTCCATGAATTATTTCAAGTATTCTACGGTTTTAGAAAAAAAACACAGTTGCATGAAAAAGCATGAAAAAAGCTGAGACAGTAGAGAGATAAAAATATTTTGAGCTCATGTATGCATGGACATAGAAATTTATTTGTGGGTAAATAGAATAATTCCTATCGAACGTTGTTCGGTGATTTGAAGAATGAGTGTTCTAAAATAATAGCTCGTGTTTTTTTCCAGCTAATACGCGATGATGAAGAAGATGTTTGTATGCTTCACTACGTATGATAAGATATATTTTTGAAATGCAGTACAAGGGGTTTCATTACATTCATATCGTCTTCGTTTCATGTGTACCCCGAATTTTATTCATTTTATACTATTGTCATATAATGAAGACCCATTTCACCTGCTATGTATTTTGAAGACATTGATTTTTCCCTACCTCATGATGTGAAATTTGCAATTTCAATTTTCTATTGCTTTTTACACCCTTGTAATTCGTAACTTTAAGTGTTGAAATGATTGTCTGAAAATCATAGCAGGGAGACTTATTTCACATTGATTATACGTTGTGTACTATTTTTTAACGAAATTTTTCTCTACAGAGCAAGAGCTGTCCAAATGTTACCAATGGTGAATAAGCCTTATTCGTTCTGGTGATGAACGTTGAATATAATTAATACGCGAAGCTTAGAGGGCCCAAGTAATCACTGATAATGAGAGACTTGACATTAGGAGATTGCTCATCTAGGCCATGCGTCATCCTTGCAATGAGCAGCGGTTGTGCTGGAGCACAATCAAGCCTAAATTATGACTTTCCTGACATTAGTTGAGGCAAATCTGTCGAAACATTACCTCCAGTAGACCTTATGGCTTGAGCTTGCTTTGTTCTGACCAAGCCATAGCCCTTTGGTTTGGTCTGAGCAAACCCTGTTGCAATGGTGTTGTGTGAGTTTAGTTAGGTCTGGGCAAATTATTTTTCCATGTTTGGTGTGAGCAAACCCAATGTTGCAATGGTTTGGTGTTAGTTTAGTTAGGTTTGAGCAAAACATGGTTCCATGTTTGGTACGGCCAAACCATAGTTTTATGGTTTGGTGTAAGCTTATGGTTGGGTCTGAGTCAACCCTAATTCCATGGTTCAGTTAGAGGAAACCATGGTTTCATGGTTTAGTCTGAGCAAAACCAATGTTTCATGGTTCAGTGGAGTGAAAACCTTAGAGTGATGGTATGGTGCGGCAACAAAACTCATTGATAATTCAAAAAAACTGACAGATAATGCGTAAATGAACTCTTAACACTGATCCATTACTCATACAGTTGTATTATATTTTCCAAACAAACGCGAATGAGTACCTTTTTTATACTGCTGATGCAACGCGATCGGTGATTGCCTTGTTCGCAATAGAATAACATGCTATGAATAACTTGCAGAAAAGTAAAGTATGTAATTTGCTACTGCAGTATTCACTGTGTGTAAATTCAATTTTTTCTGCTGATACAAAGCCAGAATTTTTTTTACACTTTCCTTGAACATGTATTTAAATCTTTAGCTCAATCTAATGCAGAATTAGCAAATTTCACTGGGGCATTCATTTGGAATGTCAGTGAATGAACGTGATCATAAATGAGAATAACTTATTCTCATTGTGAATTCAGAGTCAAGGCTCCGAAAAATTAAATGACGTAAATTTAAAGACATTGCTTTTAACGAATCAGTTGCACTCAACGCATTAAGTTCCACCCACATCAGTTTAGCCGATCACGTATGTTGTTTATGTTAAACAGCGATATATGTAGACATTTACCAGCTCCTAAATGTTCAAATAGCTAAGGAAATGGGGAAACTAGTAAGGATCTGAATAATAGATGAGGTTACACATGGCTTTCATACGTATGACAAATTAAAGCTACCATACAGTAATATTCACGAGCGCACTGCCTCAACAAAATGTAACTGTATGCTCACGATTGCCGAAATGCATTCACATGGTAAGTCTCAGTATTGAGAAGAAATATTCTAAAAACAACCCACAAATGGGCAAAGAAGACCATAAACTTGCTTTTAAATAAGAGGAAACATGCCATCACGAACACATTTATTTTCCATAATAAACAAAACACGTTCGAATAACAAATCACAGTACTGATAAACAATATTTTACAAATGCTTCTTAAATGCGCAAAAAAACATTAGTGAACTTTTAAATGAAAGCAAACGTGCAAGTCTAAAATTTAATAACATGATTCTGTCGCCTCTCGCATGTTTGGTCATTTTTTCTGGCTTCAAGAGTTGCCTTATTTAGCCCGTCAGAAATTCAGCGGCGAGGACAGGTTGTGAAGAGGATGAGCTCTAACATGCTGAGACATTATTTAGAGACAAGGAAATATTTTGGCTTCAGTAGGCTTTCGCAGTTCGTCAAGAATTTTATTTTTATTCCACGCTCGTTAAATGATGCATGTAAAACAATGGGAAATTAATTTATTTGTGGGATTAGAAGAGAATTATCCGATAGTTTGATGTTAGTTCGTAAAGTAAAAAATTCATTCTAAGTTTAGCGCTATTACTGGCACTGCTAAAGAGCGTTGCTTTCTTATTCGTATTTTTACTTTGTTGTAGTACTGAAAAGGTAATTTGTTTAGTATGTAGTTTTTTATGTGGTACAAAAGGTTTTTTTGTCGTTAATGAAAGGTTATATGTTACCTAATGGAAGTGCTAAAAAGTTTAAAAGTTTGCTTGAGAGAATTTGCTCTAATTTTTCCACCAAAACTGTCCATCTCTAAGCAAATTTTCTATGTCTGCTTTTCATTATTCGCTTTGACAGAAAGCACTGAGGCAAGATTAACAGATCGGAAACTCCTCATATACGAAATAAGTGATGTAACATTACTTTTCGTGGAGAGAAATATAATTTCTAAGCTACATGGAGAAGGATTCCGCCCTCTTATGCCTCTGTGATTTTTTTTAGCCGTATTCATTTCCAGCATTTGTAAACCTTTCTTTGAACGCAACTCAAAATGTTTCTAATGCGCAGAAATTTTGTCTGATTGAGGAAAGACAGCTTAAGAACTCCAGCAACGTCTTTTTGCAGCCTTGTGCACTATTACTTCGTTGGTGGTTTTAATTTTGAGAACCTGTTCGCGTACAGAAATTCACACAATTTCTCCCCTTCATCGCTACTTTGAACACTGCTGCAGCAACGCATCGAATAAATTCAGAATGGTGATATTTTTCAGAGTCATGCAACCTCATCAGATTTTGCACGCCTGCACTTCAACAAATATGTAACTGATAGAATAGTTGGGCAGTGTACTACAAAATGCGGTGTGGGTAGACATTGTTCTCTAAAATCAATTCAAAATAGTAGATGAATGCAATTATTGAATTGATTTCTCTTACCATCAAATAGAGTGAGATCGTCTTATTTCGATTTTTTCGAAGTAAAGAATCATTTTCTTGATTTTCCCCCGTTTGTGTAATCGTACAAATGACTTATAATTAACAGTTAAATAAACCCCAAGCTTTGTTGAAACTGTGGGGGTAAATAATTATTTTGAATTTTGCGAATCGAAAACCATTTGTTGAATTTTATTTACGAGCTAATTTTCGTTTTTTATCACTTTTCATATGAATTATTGATGAATTGAAAGTTTCCAAAGTTGAGGGCAATTTTCTCCTAGTGTCCGATAATCACGAGAAATGTTTTGAAACAGAAATTATAATCAGTCCTTTGTCACGAAAAAGTTGTCAAACTTCCACCCTCACCTGAATTTACATTTTGTGTTTCATGCTCAGTGAATATCTGCAGTTAGGTTTTTAAATAACTCTTCCAGGTTAAGATATATATTAGGCCAAGCTTTCGAACTCACAAGTGGAGTTCGTCATCAGGGCTGAAACATTCACAAGAGCTGGACGCATATGGCTACACACGTACGTATCTATGATACAGTTTTTTAAAGTAATTATTATTAAGCGGGCTTCTACTTGGTACTGACATCATTCATAGCACATACGCTGTCATTTTGGAGGTAATAATTTATTTATTATCGGGAAATATCATAGGGGGATATCATACCTTCTATTAATTGATGTGGAATTTTACCTAGAGTAGCACGCTTCTATGAATTTTCTTGACATTGTTTTCGACTCCGTTGCTAAAATATTAAAATTTTCGAAATTCATTTAGTGACCAGTTTCTTGCTGGTGTTGGAAAACGTTACTTGTTATTTATCGGAGCTGAATTGAACGTGTATGTTCCTCAATGCGCTACTTCGCTGTTCTCCCCGTCTCTCCTATGTATGATGCTGCACATTGGTTGCAGTCAATTTAGTATACAACATTTTTTCTCTCTTCCTTGGACCTTTTATCTTTCAATTTACAAAGTTGATTTTTCAGACTATGAGTGGATTTACTACAAAGCACAATATCCAATCGTTTGAGAACTTTTGCCACTTTTTCTGTGACTCCGTTAATATAAGGTACTGAAACAAATTTTCTACCATCGCTTGACGCTGCTGGAGGCATAGCTGGTTTTGTGACTAAAGTTGCTGATTTTTATATAATTTTAGAGGGGTATCCATTATTTCGTAGTTGTTTCTTTAACAAATTCAATTCTTGGATTTTATCTTTTTCTTCTGTGCAAATCGAGAACGCTCTTCGTTATAAGGTTTTGACGGTACTCAATTTATATTACAAGGGGTTATAACTTTCGAAGTCCAGGTAACGGTCATTTGTCGTTGGTTTACGGTAAACTGTGCATTTCAGTTATCCACTTGGTTGACGGTGAATTAAAACGTCTAGGAATGGGATTTAGTTGTCCTGTTCTACTTCTGCTGTAAATTATATGCATTAATCAAAGGAGTATATATGGTTTAGTAAGGTTTCAATTGACGTCGTTGGTAGTGCTGTTAAACAATCTAGCTCAGTGAATATCGTTAATATATAACTCTTTTGCAGTAAATTATCCTCTTGAACCCTTAAGGGGCATTTAACAATCGTTTTTGTGGGAAATATAAGATGCAAAGATCTGAGCTGAAGAAATGATACTCCTTTATTTTTCTAGAAAATCTTATTTGTGATCGTTTTTTACGAGATCATCTTTTTTTCAGCTAGCTGTTGTTTTTTTAACGCTTATTACTGCTTCCTTAAACTTCAATCTTGTTTCATGAACTTCTTTCAATCTTCCTCTTTCTATAAGCAGGATACCTTGTGTGGGAACGCATTTGAGCGATTTCCTTTAATTCTTTGGGATATGGTGCCTCTCTCATCCTTTTCTTAGGAGTTTATTCTGTGCAGTTAAGATCATCCGGGTTTGAGACCTTTTTTCGTCCGATTCGTTTGAAAATTGGCCAGTATATGTCTTTTGTGAAAGTAAACCTTTTATTACTCATGTCATTTTTTCGATTTAGGCCTGAGTTTTTTTTTGACGAAAAATGTGTTTTTGGTATATTTTTCAAATTGGAACTCCTCCTTTAGTTTTGATACTAGAACAAAAAGAAAGACAGTTTTAGAACCCTTGGAACATTTCTAACAAACGCACATTCAGTTTTTTTCAAATTCAATTTTTTTCTATTTTTTCAAAATTTTTGGAAATTTCAAAAATCAGCAACAATTTTTTGGGTTTAGAGCTATATATTTCTTCAAAGAATTCGAATTTGAAAAAAAACTGAACGAACTTTTGTTAGAATTGTTTCAAGGATTCTAAAACTGTCTTTGGATTTGTTCTAGCATCAAAACTCGAGAACTAGTCCCAGGATGAATGATGAAAATTCAAAGTGTTGGGTATAAGCAAAAAAAAAATTTTGTGTTGAAGTGTAATATAATGAACAATTGATGTAATTGAATGCAGTTTTAATTTTTATTTCGATACTTTCCATACATAACTCATATTCAAACTGTGAATTGTGATTTAAAAAAAAAATTATAAAATTTTTTCCATATCAAAAACATAATTTTTTTTTAGTCTGATTCTTAGGAAATTTGACTATGATATGTACCCTATGAAAAGAAACACAATTGATTTATTCATTTTTTTGATTCAGGCCTTAGATTTTGCAAAAATTTGACATATTGGTTTTTAGGTATTGATATTTCTCTAATATTGATATTTCAAAATGGGACTCCTCCTTCAGTTTTGATGCTAGGGCAAAAACAAATGCAGTTTTAGCACCCTTGGAACATTTCTAACACACTCACATTGTTTTTTTTTATATTTCCCATTTGTTCTCTTTTTATATGGGGTCAAAATTGGGAAAATTGGAATATTTTGGTCTCTTCAACCACCCCCCCCCCCCCCGGGAGGGGGGGAATTATTGTCGTAGCGCCATAAAATTTTAGGAACGAATAGTCCACCAACTAAGGGTCCTTCTACAACAAAAACATGCAAAATGACCATAACATCGCAAGGGCCCCCAAGGGCCCTTAAAGAGACGTAAGCTATCTCTCAGCTCAAACTAATTTAAACTCTGTTCATGCAATATTTTTACGTAGCACGCACTCGGAAAGTGTTGTAAATCAGAACAAAATCTTACGACTGAAAAGAATAACTCTTGTCCTAGAGCGATGCGGTGAAGTTGGATATCCAAAATCAGATTTATGTCTACTTTTTTCGATGAATATTAGATTCATAGTCCACGTTAATTTCCTATTGTGGAACACCCGTGTTTTGAAGCAGACACTCGGGATAGGGATATCTTCAAGCTATGTGGCGATGAAGCTGGGCACCCAAAATTAGACATACGCCCATTTATTTTTCGGCAAATACAAGATTCGCAGTCGACGTTAATTTGCTTTTGTGCGGTACCCGTGTTACCCAAGCAGACACCCATGCAGGAGCGTGATACAGGGAATGGCTAGCGAGGATCTCTCCGATCGATGAGAGAAGCTCTCGGGCTGATTGCGTAGACCGCAGAACGGCACCTGATGTCACTGCACCTTCGAATGTGTCATATCTGGTCCGCTCCCAAGATCTCTAGATAACATCTTTCCTCAAAAAAAAGGTCTAAGATTGAGTAATCTATTTTAGGAGATTATGCGATGCTATCAGAAGATACTCTTCTTATTTTCTATCTGCAAAATAAGAGTCATGAAAAAAATGTAAGATGGTTAAGAGTAATATGCGTTATCTCGTTTTGAGTGCCGACGTGAGTTTCCAAATCTACGAATATGCGGATGCAGGTCTCATTAATTTCGTGAAATTTCTATGCGAGAACACCGTTGGTATTTCTAATTTTGAGAACCGGTACGCGTCTTTGAAATTCTCATTGTTTCTGCTCTTTTTTACTCATTCGAAGCAGATCAAGGGACAAAAAAATACTAATTAGTTAAAATTTTTGATTTTGCTGCACTTAAGTAACGTTACGTTTCAAGTAAAGTATTTATTTCGTTTACAAAAGGTGTTTAGTTTGTCCCGTATAAGATTTGGAATACTTATTTTGTATGCCAAACTTATCGTGTGTATGAAATAAGGCAAAATAATGTCATCTACTCTAAGGTTAAACTATTTCTACTAATGTATTTCACTTCATACTGCTAGTGAAACTAAACCGTAATTTGTCGCATCATAGTTCTTTTGCATATTAAGTGTGACGTAGAGAGGTTCTAATACATTGCTCGCTAACTCGATCTCAAATTGTTCTGCATTCTGTTAATATGCTTGCTCAACATTCCATAGCTTCATATTGCCCCAACTTTTTTAACAACGTTTATAATAGTACGCATCTCTGACGACTGGATTGTTCATTTGTTCAAATGACTTTTTTGTTTTACTCTATATTTTTCATCAATCATATTGTGGGTGAGCCAAACTTGTTCTATTTCAATTTATTTATCTCCGAAATAGGAACAATGTTTCTCAATTTACAGCCACGCTGGGTTATTGAATCATACATCGACTAGTTATTATTATCACCGAATTTTCAACGAAACTTAACAACAACAATATTCTTTGAGTCATGCACAAGTCTCACGACTGAACCTGCTCCCTTTTTCTGGTCTAAGTAATGAACACTTCTGTGGCCTAGAGTGATCATCTTGCAGCACGTTTAAAACTTTCAATGTGATTAATAATGTGTTCGTTCCCGTTCGGTGTACCTTTATTAATAAACCAAATTCTTGTCAGTTTTCGTATCATTTACTATATTTCCGGAAAAGTTTTTCCGGCCGATTAACTCATTCATCAAACTCTCCATCATATCAATAAAAAATTGCTATGAATTGGTCTTGATGGATTTCATGGTTTAACCATAATTGATTCCAAATTAATATTCTGCCTATATCATTTCGCTTTATAGGGGACCATCTTATTCGTGGATTTTTCTATAACGTTCTTAGATTTCATATGCTCACGAGAAAAATGTTTTACTTGGTTAAGACTTGAGGTAAAAGCTGGTGGGCACGATGATGTACTTTCGTCCATTATGAACATGACCTAAAGATTATTTTTAGACGTCGACCGCGATATGTCACTTGACGTAGGCGATATGTTCAGCTGAATGCTCTTGCGTTGAATTTTTGAAGCAAGCAAAGAGCGGCGGGTGAATTTATTGCTCTACACGTTCCAGCAATGTGAATTGAAAAGTAGCCAAGCATTGGAAGGAATGAACGTTTACCAATAACCTACAGTACAGCTGTAGGAAATGCCACATGGAGAAAAATAATGTAAAGTGAAAATGTTTTCCAGCTTAAAAATAAAAAGAAAAATCAGTGGAACATGCGTCTTTCGTAATCGTCGTAAGTGAGCATAACCCGAATTGGACAGGAATTTGAAAAAAGTGGAACGATTCTTACGAAGTTGTGTGAGCGAGTGACAGCATATGCAAGGAAACAGAACGCTGGGGTTCCAACCCTGGAAAAGAATTCTTGGCCTTCGTGACGAATTGGATAGCCTAGAAAATTACGTTTGCCCTCAAGGTAAGCCAGAAGTGTCGCTATGGCAGGATCTTACATCAGGATCTTACCTCCGTCAGACCTGGCAGATGTATCATGATTACCAACCCTACTGATCAGTGATGATAAAAGTGTTTTCTTTGCTTGTTTTGCGTGATGGATCTGTGCTCGATTTTTTCTTCCGGCAGTTTCCATTCATATACGGTGTAATTTTTGACAAATTTCTTATTCTGACTGACCATTATTATTTCGGTTTAGAAAATTGAGCAGGATCGCAGAGTGTGAAGCTTTTTTATTGCAGGGCTGTAAGTTTTATACATTTCATTTCAGATTTTAATTTCTGGCTTCTGTGGATGAATTATTTCATTTTCGTGTACATTTCCTGCACTTTCCTTTTCCAAAAGGCTTACCGGGTTACATTTTCATAACTTTGTTCCTAAGTTTTATATTGACTTATACAAACAATCTCCTGGTGACCTCAAATAGAACGATTTGTTAGCGATAAGTTGAAAGCAATTCATGCAAACCTTTACTGGAAAGATATACCTCATTTTAACTTACGGTGATAATATCGGTGCAAGACCACGTTCAGTCTGTTTTGTGTAGTTGAGACATATCACCTCCACGATTGTTTTCTTCTATGATTAAAATATTGATTGTTAAGTTTTTATGAAATCAAAAATCTGGCTACGATTCATTCAAAAAATCTTTCGTACGAATTCAGTTCATTGCAATAAGTTATTCGAGACACATAGCATTATTCTAAGATGGTGTGGATATATGTCTAAATAAATAAATTTCTTGCTGCAGTAAGAAGCCAGCTGAGACTAGAATAAATGAACAGCAGTTTTTACAGCTTGACGCTGAATAAAAAGTGGCTTCGGTTAGACAAATGGGCACTTGCTTCTAAAGAAACGCAGGTTCTATGCTGCCACGCTCCAATTTTAGGGTGTACATAGAAAAAAAAACAGCCCAAAGTGCCTATTTCAACAGATAACACTTGTCTCCTTCTATTCTGTTCATGTTCCATGTAAGATAAAACTTAAGTTCTCATTTTGATCATCAATAATGTGGCTTGACTGAAGATTGATCATCTCTACCACGTCGAGAAGGATGTGATTACGCTCAGGCATGCTGTCGAATATTATGTTAGATTGCGAGAATGGACTGAATCAGACGAGCATGTATAGCAGTTCAGCCAAGGCGTGAGGCATAATTCAAGTTCTGTTCCGAGTAAGAACCCATGAATCTCTCCTGACAATGCACTAGTCATCAACTCAAGGCTGGAGAGCGTAGTCTTTTTAGGAGCGTTTTTCGAAAAAGTATTTTACTAATCGTGAAGGTGTTCGCTCAATAAATGGAGGTGTTCATTGGTTTTAACTTTGAGAAAAAACTTTGTGAAACAGTCTCAGCTTTTCACGGAAGAACCAACAATGCTTCTTGCGAAAGCATGTTTTTGAGTGAATTTATGTTGTGATGTAGACTTTAATTCTACTCGGACAGGGCTTCCTACTCAAATTCAATCTCATGGTTTCCATGGTTTAGCGCGTTTTAATCATTGAGGAACTAAAATAATCTCTACGAAACTTCGTGAAAGCAAATTCGTATACAATTTGCCCACCGCAAATGCACTTCGGAAGTTTTTTGCTCCTAAGGAAAATATTGATATAGCACTAACAAATAAAAGCCTAATTCAAATGAACATCGTAACATTGTAATTCACCCAAAATTTAAACAATGGACGTAATTGTTCGAATGAGCTATTCCCAGTTTAAATTGTCTACCAAATATTCCAAATTGGGTAAAAACCTGCCAGAAATCTTTTGAGACTTATAAATTAGTTTATGATAATTTAAACAATTTTTGAATCTATACTTGATTCCCAGTTGTTTTTGGATAACATTTGAAGTCAAGAAGCTGAAAAATTTAATATCCACAAGAACTTAATTAGTGTTATAAATTGTCTTTGCCATGTGAGTTAGCAGATTCTTCCTCTGGTAATGTTCTCGTGTGTCCGAATTGTTCTATTTGCAAGTGAGTGGAATTGAGTTCTAGTTGTTGTCGAGTGCCGGGTCGAGGGGCAGGAAATCGCAGTGGGTCTTTTCGTTTGATGTTGAGTGATGAAGCAGGAAATCTAATGCTGATATTTCATGGTTCTTTGATGCTCGAGCTGACCGCGTGTTGTGGTTGGGAAGCTCATGCTGACCGTGTGTTGTGGTTGAGACGTTCATGCTGACCATGTGTTGTGGTTGAGACACTCATGCTGACCGTGTGTTGTGGTTGAGACACTCTACTGACCGTGTGTCGGGGTTGAGAAGCTCAACCTGACCGTGTGTTGTGGTTGAGACACTCGTGCTGACCGTGTTGGGGTTGAGACGTTCATGCTGACCGTGTGTTGTGGCTGAGACGTTCATGCTGACCGTGTGTTGTGATTGAGACACTCATGCTGACCATGTGCTGTGGTTGAGACGTTCATGCTGACCGTGTGTTGTGATTGAGACACTCATGCTGACCATGTGCTGTGGTTGAGACGTTCATGCTGACCGTGTGTTGTGATTGAGACACTCATGCTGACCATGTGCTGTGGTTGAGACGTTCATGCTGACCGTGTGTTGTGGTTGAGACGCTCATGCTGATCGTGTGTTGTGATTGAAAAACTCGTGCTGACCGTGTGTTGTGGTTGAGACACTCGTGCTTACCGTGTGTTGTGTGTTGTGGTTGAGACGTTCATGCTGACCGTGTGTTGTGGTTGAGACACTCGTGCTGACCGTGTGTTGTGTGGTTGAGACGTTCATGCTGACCGTTTTTTGGGGTTAAGACACTCGTGCTGACCGTTTGTTGTGGTTGAGACACTATTACTAAAGTTTACTGTTGAGAACGCCTGGTGCTTAGTTCTACGTATACAAAGAATGTAGTGCTGACGTCAACGCGTATAGGATTCAGCACCGAATTCAACTTTTGTGAGAGTCTAGTGCTGACGTCTCTTTGAGTGAGAGTCTAGTGCACACATCTGCTAGTGCTAGATGTCTAGTGAATTCGTTCAACGAAAGTCTAACGCTGATGTTTACCAAGAACCAAGTGCTGACGTCTATTTGAGTCGAAGGTCTAGTACTGAGGGTCTAGATTTTACGGAAGTCGAATGCGGACACCAATTTGATCCTAGAGTCTAGGGCTGATTTCCTGGAGTGCAGCGCCGGTGGCGTTGCCGGCGCGTCGGCGCCCACAATAGCGCGACACTCCCTCTATTTGCTTTCAATTATTCGGCCTGGACTTTGGCTGAGCTCCTGTGATCGTTATTCTGATTTGCTGTAATTGACTTCACTGTTTCAGAATCTCATTACAGGTAGTTTTTGCAGCTTTTTTTGAGAGAAATGCGCCAGAATTTGAGGAAGGATGTTCTTTGGAATCTACCGGAGTTTGCTCGGCTGAGTTTGCGTTTTTAATTTCTGCTGAACGTGCGTACGTAGGCTAATATCGGATTTGATCTATTCTACCATGCAATAAATGGTTTTCTTTACGTGGCTCTCAATGTGAAACATATTTGCACAGCAGCTCCGTTGCAGAGTTCCGATCATTCGTTGCTGTTGTGCAATTTTCTGTAATCTCCAGCCTGTTTGTGTTTTGTAACAACCCTTGTTTATTCTCTGATCTTTATGTTTTTTGGACGTGTTTCCGTCCGATATCACATTGAAAAATTGCAGGAAAAAATAGGCATTGCGCTTATGGATATAATTATTGTAGCTCTTTTCAATTACTTCAGCCTTTGTGTTGACAGCCCCATTCAATTAAACTATTTTTGACCTATAGTTCCATAGTTTGAAAATGGTCTTCTGGAGTGCTTGAATAGACAAAAAAATGGTTATTATTGTCATTCATCTGTCTATTTTAAACTCAAAGACTGAAATCACAAAAAAATTACAGAATATGGTTAACCCTTACTCAGAGTATGAATTTTTCTTGTGCACGGTTGAAACATTGACTTTTTCAAGAACCATCTCCGTGGGGTTGTTTCATTAGATAAGTCGAGTTCATCTACGATCGTGGAATATTTCTCGTGGTACGGTCGAGATTCAACAAAATATTCCCTGTTACGGAACATAGTTATGGCATACTTCTGCCTCTGCTGCTGCTTACTGAATGAAAAAAGTGAATGTTCTTAGACCTCGGGTGAACTCGGTACTTTTCCCAGTAAACTTGTTATGAAATATAGTGTTACTTTAATCAAGCTGCAGCGGCGGCTTTATTCCCATACTCACCAACATTTTTGGCTTATTTTAGGAGTCGTGTGTTTAAAATCTTATAACTTCGAGAAACTTGCTTGATTTCCTTTACTGCACTGGTAGCAAGAACATTACTGGACATTGCCCAAAGGCTTTCATTAGCGTTTCATTGGAAGAATTTTTATATTTCTATCCAAAAAATGTCGCCATCCCCTGGAAATTATTCATGACATTAGAAGTTCATTTGCTTCGGATTTTTTTGCCCAGAACTTTGGGTCTTTGTTCAGATTCAATGCTTCTCTATCACATAATTTGAATGATTTCATTGTGTTTTGTTTTGATTGTCCAAGAGTTTCTAATTTGAAGACTTCGGTTGTATGCAATGGATGCAATGAACCATGGATGAAAGTAAAAGAGCATATACGTGATAGTATCTATATATTTCTTCATTTTTGGTCAGTTTGGATGCAATGAACCATGACTGAAAGTAAAGAACATGTGCATGACAATGTATTTTTTTCAACATGCTAAGTAGAATTTCAAGCACGTCAACAAGTTTGTGTGTCTTGATACTTTCACCAATCTTACACAAATGACTGAACCTTATAAAGCCAAAAATGATTGGTTCTGCTCCTTTTCATGGGCAAAATGATATTATTGCATAAATTGTATATGTTAAATAGTATTTCTTAAATCGTACTATTCTGTGTGCGCTAAACAGATAACGTACGTTCTTGAAGCTATCGGTTCCATCGAAGTTTCCGAATTTGAAATTTTTTACCCTCTGGTCCAGAACATCGTAGGAATGGCATCATGAAAAATTATTTCTCACATGAATTCATGTTTTAAAAAAACACAATAATTCAATAATCAGTGCGCTGTGCAAATTATGTAACAAGAATAATATATGAAATTTTTTTTAGCCTAATGAATAATTTTTAATACTGGAATTTGATTAAAGCCAACTTGATTCACCGAATAGTAAAAATTATTCATCTTCATTTTCCTTTTCATCAAATTTATGTACTCTGCACTCATGTTCAGTGTTTTTCTACTTTCTAGGCAAATTGGATACTTTTAATCTACAGTGAAAATTAGAAGGTTATATGTTTTCCCAAATAAAACAGATTTTTCACATTAAAAAAAATGTCTGGTTCGTTCGTCACTTCAATTACACTCAATTCTAGCCTGGCAATTTGCCTCTTCCGAGAATTGGAAAACTGCAGAAATTAAATATCGTTAAATTGGTTCTCAGAGAGAAATTGTGTTATGTGAATCGAGGTGAACATTTTCCGAGTGTTTTCAGAAGCTTTCGTATATTTACTGGGGCTCGAAATGGAATAATTGTCTTTGAAAAAAGTTGTGCATGTTCCGATATACCAAAGGTAAAAATTTTGAAATTATGAAATTGCGAAGTATAGCTTAAGATTTAGAATAATTAAATTTTTCTATGAAATCTTTTTAGAAACTCACTTGAGTTTCATTTTTACGTTCAATTTATATATAATTATTTTAAAACTCAATATTCTCGTCGTTATAAATGTAATTCGTGCTATTCATCGAAAATAATGATTCGATTTTTTAATACAGCGAAAAAAATACACCTTAGATAATCTTGTTGTTTGTAGAATTTTACAGTCGAAGATTGTTGATGCTTCTGAAGTGAGAATATAAAAGAAGTTATAGAAATATTTTGATCCATATGGGGAACCATAACACAGTTTTATTTAACGGGTATTTGGCAATCCATTGTAAAATTACAAAAAGAAGGTAGAAACATTGCTCGTAATGCACACATCGTACTGTTGAGCTTACTATGTAGTAGTCCAAAAATATTCCTTTCGTTCATTGTAACTACAAAAAAATGCTCAGAAGCAATACAGTTAGTTTTATTTTTTATTTCTTCTGCGCCTGGATTTCATGTACATGTGAATTATTTTATTCCCTGGCCGATCACTGTTATTGAACTGCTAAAGTCGGGCTTTAGTTTTACGATACAATGACGAACTTTGTATTGGCTCATCTTCTGAATGAATCCAATCCAGTTACTCTGAATTAAAGGAAGTTACTTGTTGCATTCTTGGCGTGAAATTTACAGGACCTTAGAAAACATTTTAATTTTTTTTTCTTGTTAACCGCATGCTGCGTTCCAGAGTTATTGATCCCTGACGAGACAACGTTATTAGTTTCATCATGACTCGAGTTATTTAAGCTGAATCATTTGAATTGAGTGCTGTTGAATACAGTATGATCAAAAAATTTAGCGCTTATATGGGATTAAAAAAATTATTTCATCGCATAACATTTGCAATGATTTTGCCACGAACGCTAATTTAGTACATATGATTCCCTTTTCTTCTATCATTTAGGTACTTGACCTAATTAGACACACTCCACAGCTCCACGCACTGCGATCATTATGTCCATAAAAAAGTACGAACTGTGTCTGCAGTTACAATCATGAAAAAATCCGTATTGTACTTTAAACAATTTAAACAATTTAAACAATTTATTTACCACAGGTGATACAGAGGTAGAATTTTACTTAAGTCTAGTACAATGGTCAAATTTGAGTATAGCTACCTGTGGGCCCGAATAAGTTCAGCGACTTCTAGGGCATCCTACCATCACGTTATTCTAGGGTGTACAATAAAGTTTAACCTAGTTCACTTAACCTAGTTTCGCATTAGACTGATCATTGAGATAATTAACTCGATATTTTATGCTGTATTTTACAATATAGGTCAAGTCGGCTATATTTAACAGTATGTTCGATAAAACGATTCAAGAGCAGAGAGAAGATTGGTTATGGTACACAAGGCAAGTTACATTATGACATTATCATTAGTTACATGTAGGAGGCTAGATTTCGACACGGTGATCTTACACGACTAGTATTCTGATAGGAAGTGAGACTCAAGATGTCTTTTGAATACTTTGTACGAATTACATTCACGGATCTCTGCAGGTATAGAGTTCCAAGTTTTGGTTCCAACGAAGAGAATACTGTGTTGCGACCTGGCCTTTGAATAATAAGGAAGCATGAATTTACTTCTATTTCGGGTTAAATGGTCGTGATGACCAGTTTGCGCAGTCAATAATTGTCTTAGGCTATTGTCGCCATCATTTCTTAATGTATTGTAAATGAAATTACAGATGGAGATTTTGTAGAGATCCGAAAGTTTAAGTATTTGTAAATTTTTGAAAGAATCATTTGTGTGAGCATTATATTCTAGGTTCTTTACCGCTCTGACAGCCCTTTTCTGCAGAGTAAAAATTTTGTTGGTTTTATTTTTATCAGTTCCGTGCCATGCTTCTATTCCGTATTGCAAGTATGGAGAAATGAGCGTTCGGTAGAGCATTTGTAAAGCTGTTTCAGGCAGAAAATTTTTAACTTTATTTAGGATTCCGATGGATTTTGATAATTTAGAACTAATATGAGTGATGTGCTCTTTGAAGGTCAGATGTTTATCTATTATGATGCCCAGAAACTTACATGAGTTGGTTTCTTCGATTTCACCTTCGCCAATTTTAATGCATGGGAGAGATACATCTTTCTTGTATGAGAAAGTAATATAATTTGTTTTATCGATATTTAGGCTTATTTTATTAGCTTTGAGCCACGATGAAACCTTGTGAAGTTCAGTATTTATACTCTCCACAATCATAGCAGGATTTTGGTTCGGAAGGACCGCAGAAAGCGTACTGTCATCGGCAAAAAGTATGAATTTGAAGAATGATGTAGATTTTACAATATCATTGATAAAATCAGTAACATGAGAGGCCCGAGAACAGATCCTTGTGGAACTCCATGGCTAATTGTCTGTGGGTCTGATTTTGCGTCGTCAATGACAACGTATTGCTTCCGATTTGTTAGGTATGATCTGAACCAATCATGGGCAATCCCTCGAATGCCATAACAGTGTAGTTTCGATAATAGTATTTTATGGTCCACACAATCAAATGCTTTTCGGAAGTCAAGAAATACAGAGAAGACAGGCTTTCCTTCATCTATATTAGAATAGAGGAATAATTGTAAATGATTTAATATAGCCTGTGTTGTTGATTTTTTAGAGCGAAAACCGTATTGTTTATCGTAAAGAAATGATTTTTGTTCAAAATAAGAGTACACTTTTTTATACACAATCTTTTCGAATACTTTGCTAATAATTGGTAGAATGGAGATAGGTCGATAATTGTTTACACAAGTTTTTTCACCACTTTTAAAGATAGGGGTTACTCTAGCAACTTTGAGGGAGTTCGGGAAAGTGCCTAGTAAGAGAGACTGGTTAATAATATTTGATATCAGTGGGGCTACAATGTCAGCAATAATTTTAAGTACTTTAGTCGGAAACGTTTGTAACCCACTCGATTTATTTTTCATGTTGTTTATGCACGTAATTACATCGGAGGAGTTTGTAGGCGTAAAGAAAAAGGAGTTGGGTTCTCGAATATGATCCATAAATTCCAGGTGATCAGTAGGTTCACTTGGAATACCATCAGCTATTGTTTTCCCTACGTTTACGAAGAAGTTGTTAAAGAGATTAGCAATTTCTTTCTTCTCATGATATTTTACATTATCTTGAACAACATATTCAGTTTTCTTTTTATCTGCATTATTCGGTTTACAGCAGGAGTTAAGGAGATGCCAAGTCTTTTTAACGTCAGTTTTGAATTGAGTAAACTTGAGCGTAAAGTAGTTTTTTTTTTATGTTCTTATCTGGTTTGTTACATAGTTTCTAAATCGGTTATATGTTTCTCTAGGTATTCGTCCTTCGCAAAGGAGGGCTAGGTACGCTTGACGTTTCTTTATTTTTATCACGATGTCTCTAGTAATCCAGGGCTTTTGTTTATTTTTCGGGGTAACTGTACGAGTTACAATTGGGCAACACTGATTGTATGCGGTCATTATAGTTTCAGTCAACTTTACTACTGCTTCATCAATGCTCGTAGTATTATTGTTTTGTTGAGAGATGTGCAATGTAGGCATTGATTCTTCTAGAACGGTGCGCATTTCTTCAAGATTTGATTCGTTTATTTTACGATATGAGTAAGTTTCAGCCCGTGCCTTGGTGCAAACAATATAGACATTTTTCCTAATAAGAAAAACTGGGAAGTGATCTGATAAGTCCGAAGTAATTATTCCAGCAAGAAAATCACTAGGGTCTGTCATAAAGATATTGTCAAGCAGCGTAGCACACTCTGAGGTTATTCGTGTAGGCTTTGTAATGATCGGAAGGAAGGATTGAGACTGAAAGGTAGTTAGGAAATTAGAGATTGGTTCATGGCTTTCATGTTTCAGTAGATCATAATTGAAGTCACCGCATATTATTATGTCATTGTATAAGGGCCTGTTGAACTGAGAAATAATACGATTCAATTCATTCAGGAAGGATATAGGACAGGCTGTAGGAGGCCTATACACCGTTCCAAGCACAATGCGTTTACCATCTCTAAAAAGTTCTACGAAGAGTGATTCTATATGATCCTGATTCATTGTTGCACTTGCTATGGTTCTCGAGTCTATGTGGTTAGATATATATGTGCTGATGCCTCCGCCCCGCTGGTTTTTTCTTAGCGAATGGTAACTATGATAATTTTCAAATCGAATCATGTCTTTAGTCGAGTCATCTAGCCAGCTTTCGGTGAAGCTAATCACGTCTAGGTTATATTTAAGTTCAGTAATAGTACATTGTATCTCTTCCAATTTTGGATAGAGTGACCTACAGTTCCAACACAGGAGTGAGAAATCTCGGTCAGTTATTTGTATAGTTTCGTTGAATTCTGATATATTAGTATACCTACACTCTTGAGAGTCGTTTAGGTTTGGATATATTCTGTTCAAATGATTGAAATCTGGATCGATTTCCTCAAATATCACAGGGTGATCAGTCATTTAAAATAAGTAAAAGTAAGAATTAGGTACTATAGAGCTTAAAACGAAATACAGAGTCAAGCTTAAAGGGATATTCCAGTCTAAAAAGTAGCTTATTAAGTAAGAGAGAATAGAGTAAAAAAGAAAAATCTAGCGCGATTTCGTGAGTACACACAAACTCAGTCCATGAGCGAGTGATAATGGAGTTCAATATCACAACATTGGTGCAAACAGATTGCTAAGGGCGTTTTCACAAGTTCACATACAACAGGTAATAAGTTTCTAAAGATTATGACGACAATGATACAATCAGATAATATGGCTTACGCGTAATAAGAACTGTAGTGGTAAATAAAGAAGAATTCACAGTAACATTGGTTGGTGAAAAATTACCAATTGCGATGTTACAAAATGTGACACACAGATGTCATAGATGTTTACACACACATCTATTATTTATTTGTTATAATATTGGAGTTCGATATCACTACATTGGTGCAAACAGATTGCTGAGGGCGTTTTCATAAGTTTACATACATGAGGGAATAAGTTTTAAGGATTATGATGACAACGATACAATCAGCTAATATGGTTTACGCGTAATAATAACTGTAGTGGTAAATAAGGAAGAATTCACAGTAATATTGGTAAGTGAAAAATTGCTGATAGATTATAATGACAATGATATAATCAGATTATAAGAAGATTACAACGACAATGATATAATCAGATTATAAGAAGATTACAACGACAATGATATAATCAGCTAATATGGTAGTACGATGGCAGTGGAGGGCAGAAGCGATTATCAGATTATAAGAAGATTACAACGACAATGATATAATCAGCTAATATGGTTTACGCGTAATAATACTTAAGTGGTTAAGAAGAGAAAAAATTCACAGTAACATTGGGAGGTAAAAAATTGTTGATTGCGTTGTTTCAAAAGTTCACACACAGCTGTCATAAATGTTTACAAGCACATCTGTTATACATTTGTATAGATTCAGGTTGAACTAGCTTCAAGTTGAGGTTTACTGACATGATACCTAATTGAGGTTAAATTAATACGAAATTGACATATTTAGGGGATGAAACTGAAATTGACTAATTTAGGGGATCACCTAGTCTAGTCACCCATGATCTGCTGTGATGACATATTTAGTTGTTGCATCAGGTATTGCTCGAGGTCATCTGGCGTGTTGATCTCGCGGCGTCTTGAATCTGGGTTTCCTGGGTTGAATATGAAGATGTTTCCATCCTGTGTTCTTGGGATTCCAACTTTATCCGGGAATTTCCTTTTGGCCATCCTCAGAATGTACATGACGTTAGCTCGTGAAGGTATGAAGTATTCATTTATGAAGAAGAACTGTGGTTTCTTTTCTCGGCAGGCGTTGAGAATTTCACGTTTTTTGTTATAATGTTTTAGTTCAAATGCAATGTTTCTTTGATCTACATTCCCAGTTATTGTTTTTTTCCCCATTCTTGTAGCTGACGTAATGTCAGTGCCGGAGAGGTCAATGTTGATCTTGTCCTTCAGGAGCTGGCAGACTGTATCCTTACAGATTTCGCCTGCGTGAGATGGCGGTATTTCCCTTCCAGAAATGACGAGAGTACATTTTTTGTCTTCAATGTCTCGGCGCTGATCATTTTTTTCCAACTGGTCGAGGCGGGAGGTTAAGCTATCTATTTTCTCATTCTGTTCTTCGAGAATTTTTTTGTGTTCCGCTTCTTTTGTTTCAAATAGCGTTTTAAGGTGGCTTATTTCATTTTGCATTTGAACAATATCACTATTAAATTTTGTCATCACTGAATCGAAGTATTTTATAAGGACAGAAACCACTTCTTTACCGTCTTTCGTAAGGCTAGACACATCAGGGTATTGACCAAACTTCGGTTCAAACTCGATGCTGTTGTTGCTGCTGTTGTTGGTGATGCGTCGTTTGTTAGTCATCTTGAAGATGGAGGGAGTTCGGTCGTTGTGTAAACGAGGGTTGAATACTCTCACACTTTTGAGGGAATATTATACTCTTAGTTTGATTATTTTTATATATGGGGTATTTAAATCACATTTGAATACTCAGGACGCGAGTGGGTACCCATTTAGGTTAGAGGTACATTCTTTCTAACAATAGGCACTTTGTTTCGGAGCGAGCGCCACACCCGTCCTCACGCCACGGAGTCACTGAAGACACTAAATTCTTTAAATTCTCAATTCAAAATTCTCGTGGAAAAAATTGTGGTCTATCTTTCGTTGGGCAAAACTTGATAATGAAATGTACTTCAAAGGCCGTCAAAGGACCCCAGTTTTCAGTGTAGTGTGCGGTACTTGTATATTACTGATTAAGCAATTACCGAACTTGCTGAGCGCTTCTAATTAAACAACATTCGTTACGGGTTCATGTTTCTGATAGCTGAATAGAACGCGTGTCAAGAGCATTCGCGTGGCCGCTGGTTGGCCGAAACCGTGCCTCAAAGTAACTCTCTCTGAAATTTTAATTTATTCGACGTAAATTATAACCTGGTTGCAGTTCTGGTTCTAATACTTTCATGTATCACAAAGAAAGACTCTGCAAGTTCCTTCGAAATGTACTACTCGCCTTCAGGCGATGTTCAATTTTAGCACATGTGGTCGTTGCAGAAATTTATTGAGCTTTACGCTCAAGTTTCGATTGACATTTTCCATTGGACGAGGGTCAGTAAAGAATAGTTAAAGGGGATTCATTACAGTGGAAAATTTTACCTTTCTTTACCTTTTCACTTTGAATAATGTTAAACTCACGCTGTAGTGCAATACCCCTGAGCCCACTGCTCTGGCTGATGTATTCAAACGTTCATTTTATAGCCCTAAAAGACTCTGAGCATCTATCTTTAAAATGATATTTGAATTCAATTGATGCATTATTCAGTGTAAATTTGCTTAATGGGCTTACATGCCAAAAGGAATGCTTAAAAATAACTTTTCAACAGCGGGTTCAGAGGAGAATTCTACACATCTTTCAAAGCAGGTATTACTCTTGCGCTTCTGTCGAGAACGAATGCAAATTTTATTTTCGTTGCGACGGAATGAGATGTGCTTCAGCTACATCCTGAGCTGCCTCAAACGTAATCATCTGCGCTAGGTGGGAAAATAGAGTAAATTTCTGCAAGTACGTATCATTGTAATTATTTGCGTAAAATCTTTTCCTGGTAGGTTTCGAGCGACATCAAAGAGTGATGCCTGCTTTGTACAGGCTTTGTGACGCTCCTGACATTTTTTCGAATTTGTTATCTCTATTCATTCAGGTGCTTTGGGGTAGCCAGGTGCTCTTCGATTTCGTGAACATTGAGTGACTAGCTCCATGTTGTGACAGCATCTGATGACATTTGAATCGATGGTTTGAAAAACGACGTTTATGATAATCGTAATTAGCGTTATTTTTATTATTATTCGAATAAGTAGAATTATTTCAATTATGATAAGAATTGCAACGTCTATGAGAAAATACGTAACAGTATTATTGGGATAACTCATCGATATCAGTAACATGCAGTGAATTCATGATAGCATCTGATTCATGACGAGTGAATTTTGTTGTAATTTTAAGTGACATTTCACTTCTTGTATCCCATTACGTCCAGCGGCACAGCCAACTAGAAACAATAACTCTACCCATAGTTAATGGCTTCCCTATATTGTCAGTACATTTGCATTCATTGGTCTATAAAAGAAGCACCTGAAATACCCTTGAGCATTCTTGTAAATTATTTTTATTATAATGATTATTAGAAGCCTCGGGAAAAAAATCGCTGTCATTATTTTGTTTGCCATGATTCACCAGCACTATTTTGGTTCTGGAGCTCACGCCAGCTTTTCTCTCTGGCGTTTAATTATTTTCTCTCATGAATATAAAATGAGGCTCACTGAACGATGTTTTTTCGGCCCAACATAAAGCCTCGTCTTCGCAGAAGGTATTCGAGCTCCGTGTCCGAACATCAGACGTCGGATTTCATGCGTTAAGCAAAATCCATCAAGAAAGCGATCTGACATTGATTTTTATGTAGATTCTAAGCTTAAGTTTTTATTAAGAAGACATTTCAAAGCTAATGCTTTCTTTGCAAGAAATCAATCATGGTAGCTGACCTACGATGATTATTGAATGATTGCTCTCATGTTTAAATCATTACTTAGCAGAAGAATGAATGCTGTTTTCTTCAATATCATGATGCTCGTCATTAACAAGACATGATACTTGTCAAAGTTCATGCTTATTTACACAGTGATTTAGAAAATAAACAATGTGATTTTACTTGCCTAACAAATAACCACAGTGACGACTCAAATGAAATTTATATTTAAAAAGTTTTTTTAATGAGTGAGCGCTTTGTTAAACTCGACCTAAATTTATTCATTAAAACCTTGAAAACTCAAAGTCAAAATGAAGCCAGCAAAGGCATTTTCAAAGGCCTCTGTTATTATCTTTGACAGCTGACAGTTTAATGATTTGGGTGGTCTGGTATTTCAGAGAATATATCTCGCCACGCAAGCATGATGAGAGACCGAGGGACGTCAACGTTCTGAGAACATAAATGTAGCGGCGCTTCAAAGAATATTGGATGTACTGGGTGCGGCAGTCAGTCCTGCACTTTTAAGCTTCAACAGCTCCTAGAAAATGCTCAATTGACTGCCACACCCTGTTTTTGGCGTACGATCTTTCGTTGGTCGAACCTTTGCTAATGTTAAATAAGTCTGGACCATGTTCCGAGGTGGTTCTTTGTTTCTGAAATGTTAAGTACGGTCCATAATTCTTCAGCCTCAGAATTCTGTCGTTTGCTTCTGCGCAGGCGGAAAATCGAACCGTTATCGGATAATAACGTCTTACTTAGAACAAAGTGGCTCTCAGCTGTATTGACTTCTCCTCGGAGAGAGAGCGACTATTCATACTTATTTTCTTTTAATTACTGCGATGTTCCAACAATTTATTTGTACTGTATGATAAGCTTTTTAGAGTCCAAGAGGTCTATACAGTCCTTTGTCGAAATTTTCCTGAATTTATTTACTTCTTGGTAAATTTGCATGAAACTGATTTTTTAAGTTATCTGAGTCATCTAGGGTTTGTAATTCCAACCTCATGTTCAAGATGGTTAAAATCTGACACTAGAGGCTATCATATGATAGGTGATGACTATTTCGCAATATTAGTAAAAACCGTGCGTTTGAAGGGCTAACTTGTATCAATAATTTCTGTGAAAGAAAATTATGTACCATACCTTTGCAAAATCTCCTGTGATATGTTACGTACTTTATGTTTCGAATAAAAATCTCTTTATTTAATTGTTCCGGGGAACTTCTGAATCAATTTCAAGTTAATGTTGAGTTTGAACACATTTAAATCCGGTATTGAGTGATTAAATATTTTTGGATACCCCAGCATGGTCAAGGTATCTATACTTAAATGTTTCTCTTGCAGAATGAAAACATTAGCAAACAGCAATAGCTGCTTCTTGCAGGAATGCGCTAGGTTCTCCCTCGTTTACACAACACTGTGAGCTGTTTCTTCTCTACCTTCCTTCCGTAAATCCTTTACTGAAGATGTGCTGTGCAATTTTTTGTGACAATTCACGTTTCAATACCTGGATATGACTTTCAGCCCCATGAAAAATACACCTATCATACCATCTAAGGAGCTGTTCAATAGATTTGAAATACAAGAATTCGAAAGATTTCACTCCTATTTCTCCGTAAAAAATTGTTCATAATCTTTCAGTAAAACTGGTCAATGACCATCTTCCTACGCGCTTCGAAATCATATCCTGTAAAAAAAATTATTTAAAAAATCGGGCACAAAACTTAATTCTGCTTTTATTCACTCAGCGTTGGCTGAGCAACATAACGTTTTTATTCCCATTTGAGATGGTAACGCGACACCGAATAGCAGTAGAGTAACATTTTACTGAAGTCTTGAAAGTTATCTTTTTAATAACTGTGGATGGGTTTTAAAACATTCTTATACCCTGAGTTTTTCGAGTTATCGATATCGAGTTTTTTATTTCCTTGCACCACGATATCACAAAGAACACTAGGAGATTTCAAAAAGCAATTCAATTTTCACATAGTGAAATAGTATTTGTTCGTGAAGAAATTCTATAGCTTACAGGGACTCCTCTTAGTACATCATTTGACGGAATTCGTGTGCAATTCACTTAATTCAAAACTTAAAAGATTTCAACAGAGCGATTAATCTATTATGACGGGAAATTTTACACGCGGATAATTTTAACCAGGTGACAAATTTTACTATCAGATTGTTTAGAAATGACTAGGATTTAGTCTGGCAGATTAATTCCAGATTGATGGCAATTTTTACCTGCTTGTAATTTTCTGCCAAAAAGTTAGTCACCAGCATGAATGGTATTGAATGATATTTCAGTCATTTCCATCTTTTTTCGGTTTTCTATAAGCATCCCTGCACCAATTTCTAATCATTTTACCTCGGTATTTGTTAGTGTTTCAGATTTACTATGGTTTATTCTACTTTTGCTTATTGGTCGACATGTACAGTAAACTAGCATTTCAAAATAAATAATTTTTAGAATAACTTTTCTCATTAATTTCATTTTCACTCTATTTCCTATTGCTTGTCAGTTGTCCTAACAATTAGCTATATAGTATTTTTTACCAGGCCTATATCATAGTGAACTATGCATAAATGATCGGCATTTCTCGTCATTGTTCATCCATTTTTAAAAATCTATCGATTCTGTTAATTCGTTATGATTCTGTTGATGGGCAGTACTCAAAAATTTGGTTCACAGCACAAAGACTGTTTATCTCATGTAAGCGGTGTGGCTCCACCATATGGAAAATTTTGTTCAAAATTGCTTCTTTGCATTTGCACGCCTGAAACTTTTTAGCTTGCATTACTTTCTAATCAAAACATTCCAGCAAGAACAGCCTTCACTCTAGAACGAAGAATTATTATGGCCAGTGCACGGCTGCCACTCAAATTGATTTTCAGGGCTATCACATTTTTTTGCTTAGGGGCAATTTCATTGAAACGAAATTCCTTCCCCTGTTCAGTTTCACATCAATAATTATTCAAATGAAAATGTTTTACTAACAAAATATCCCTGCGTTCTGTGAACGGTTAATGCTGTCGTTTGCTGTTCGCTCCAACGTTGTACTTTGTCCGTTGACCCAGAAAATGCATTCATGCTGCTGCTCTTGGAATTAGGAACTTTAAAAAGATTCTATACATCCATGTAGTCTTTTTCCTTTTTCCATAGTATGAGCTCAAAAGTTCACGCCTGTACGAGACTTCATCGCAAAAGAGCGAGAAAATACGAACCAGACATTTTTCTTCTGTACAGAACGGAAGAGCTCTTTTTCAGCCTGATGCGAAAAGTTGAGCAGAGCTCTAGGTTTGCCAGCGTTATTTCACCGGACAAAAATGTAAGTCCATTTCACGGAAATATTTCCAACGAAATCTAGCTAATGTCCTCCTCTCCCCTGAGCGTAGTCCTCCTTCTTAGGGAGAAAAGTTTAGGAGAGGTTTTCCGTGTGGCTTTACAATGAAGTTGATTGTGTAGGTCTGAACTGCGTGCCTTGTTTTGAACTGGAACTGTAACGAGACCGTCAACTTAAATTTAATTCTGCTGCATTCTCCAGGTAAGATTTAACTTCAGTCTGCTGCTTGTTTTTCCACCTCGCACCGCGATAATAACTCACTTTGGTTTGTATTTTCCATATCCTGTGATTGTGGGAGCAGTGGCAAAGTCTTCTTCCGTTTTTTTTCGATTAAGCTGGTCAATTTTTACTTGGCTACCTCACCTGAAATGAATAATTATCTGAATGAAATAATTAATGAATAGTTGAAAATAAAAAATATTATCATCATAATGTGTTTATTTTAAACAAAATATAATCCTTCATTCTTCATGACCATCACCGAACATTTTTTTCAAAGTATATACTCAATATTCAAAAAAACATATACTTTTATTCACGCATAAACTATTCAAATGCTTTCTCTATACTTTCTTTGTTTAAGAATGTTTTAGCGCGGAGACACAGACTGAAATAATTGAACAAGTGATAATCAGCGGAAAAAATTCAAAGTGAATAAGGAGAATGTAGCAAAATTTCGTAGCTTGTCGACCGTAGCCCAAGAGGTGTGTGGTTCTTACGAAATATTTGCAAACATCTCTGAACGGTTCTGGCATCAACAACATCGTTACCAAAACATCGTTTGATGTCTCGTGAGACTACGCCGGCCGAGTGACCCAGCATTTTTTTGTGGGAGGAAATTACTCCCTGTTGTTCGGTTATCAACTTATTCATAAAATTAAAAATTTTAATTCAAAATGAATGAAATTTCTGGAATAAAAGGGACTCAAGAGTAGCAATATGAATAAAAATAGACAAGCTTACGCATAGTTGTAATAGAAAACTACCCTAATACGACATTTCATATGAGGCAATCTGATATTTAACGCGTAAGCAAAAACTTGAATTAAATGATAGGTACTCAAGAATTTATTTTTCCTGCGCTGATTTAATTCTGTAACCTTCGAGCTGTTAAAGATATTTGAATTCAAGAAACATAAGCAACGTGCACAGAGACTTTATAAAATTCATTGAAAAATTAACCTTTTTTCATTGATCTATTATCACAAATAACGTTTTTTCTTCGTTGTTCCTGGAGACTGCAGGAAATCACACAGTTATTCAGTTCATGCTAGAACAATCCTGAAAAAATTACGAATAGCGCGGATGTCAGATGAATTTTTCATGCTCATCTCATTCAAGACTGAATTGTGTCATTTATAATGGCATGAATTGTACACTCTTATACTTTACTAGTGCAAATAAGAAAAATGAAAACAATTTATTTTTAGTATCAACAGAAGAGTAAAATTACTAATCAGATCTATAGCCATGGAGTGAATCAAATGTAATTACTTGTGGGTGCGTAAACATTTTTTGGTCTGTTCCATGCACAAAATCCTACAAATTATAAGAAAAATATGAAGAGCATCGAATGCTAACAACTTTTCTTTTTATACTACAACATGTAATAAAATTCAAATAACCTTCCTCGCACTTTTCCCTGGTCGATAGATTAGAAGAAAAATTCGCAATTCGCATTTTTTTGTTTGATTTCGAGCTTGAAATGATCATTGCTCGCATGAACTAATTTTATGTCTCCTTAAACTCATACAACATTCCAGTTCTTTCATCGGACGATACTGGTATCGAGCTGAAAAATTGTCACTTACAGAATGAGCGTTGATTACAATCATCTCTTTTTTTTACTCTACGGATGATTGTACATTTTAGTTACTGTGCTTTTGTTACTGTGTTTATGATACATTGTAGTTATAGGCAAATTACATTTTTTTTCTTCTTGCATTTCTAGTCGAAGCTTTGCGGAATACAGGTGGGAATAATGTTTACTGAACATACATTGAAAAACTGAGATGGCAAATTGATCATGTATTACTCGTATCTCATGTCACTTTGCGAAATAATTCTCGGCCATCTCGCACAATTTTTCGGTTCTTATTTATTTGCTGCGAAGGCTTTTTTGAATTCGCAGCTGAGAAGAATATTTACTCAATTAACAGAAATAGAGTTGAAAAAAACTGTTTTCTAGCATTGACAATAATTAGAATCTTTTTAAAATAAAAATTCTTTATCAGAAGTATAATACGGAGTCAATGTATACTTTTTCAATTTCCGAAGTTTGAACATTACGTGAAAGATTCCTCACTCATAGTGGTTAATTCAAATGAGTGTTTCTCATGCGGTTGTTCCGAAAATTTTATCGATAGCGTGAATTAAAAATTAAATTTTACGATAGTACTGGCACTTACCGTGCAATAAATTGACCCAAAGAAAAGCATCGCCTTCAATACCTCCTTGTCATCGTTTCACGCCAGAAATACGTTTCTCGAAGACAAACTATTCTTCGAAATTTCAAGGAACAGAAGCTTCCTCGACCTTCTCTGTTCTCTGGATGTTAATCTGCCCTGATCCCCTAAGCTGCTTTGTAACCCCGGTCATGGAAGTTACGACGACTGTTTAAAGGCACGTCCAAAACTTCTGATTTGAATCGGGACTCTGAGGAATTAAATTATGACCATGAGCTTCAATGCCTCGATTGCTGTCAGATATAGGCACTATTTTACGTTACTGATAGTGAGATGCAATGCCAGATGACATTCAAATTGAAAAACTTTGTCTGCTAGAAATATTACGCAGCCTGTTAAATTTTATCGTCGTGATAGGGTAATAAAACTTGAGGCCATTCAATTTTTATTAAAATAATGACGCCTGCCGAATTTTATCGTTTTGATCAAAATGTACGACTTGAGGCTAACAGAAACGGGAAATGTAAGGAGCGGTGAAATAAACTAGAATCTAAGTTGTTCGAAGACTTAGCTCATTTCGAATGCCCAAAGGGCTCCAATAAAGTATAAAAACAATGCAATGGTACTGAATTTAACTTATTTTGCCTTTCTGCGGTCGGAAATGTTGTGTAGGTCCTCGTACGTTGTTAAATTCATCATCAGTTTGCGCACTTCACCTTTGGTTAAAAAACTTTCCATGAAACTGTACCCCATCTATACAATGACATAATTGCTGCAAATATGTCCCATAACTCAAGGCCAATATAGGAGTTGGTACTGGAAATAATTTGTTGTTAAATCATGTAAATAATGCGCTTTTGGAATAATCCTGTCTTTTACCTCTTCTCTCGTGACAAGATTGTACATTGGTACATTACAGTAAAATACTTATACTTAATACTTATGTTTATCACTGAATGATTTCATTCCAAGGATGCTGCAAAAAAATGATGCGAGTGCATATAATAATTTATTAAAAATTTGTTCATAAATAAAACAGTATTTCACTCTTAATTAGTCTTTTCTGAGGTATCTTTATGCTGGGCGAGATCGGATTTTAATAGTCGACTCTCTAAGCTTACATCTCATTTTAACGTAGCATATTTTTAGCGTATTAAAACCATCCAGCGCTTCCTTTCCCTTTATCAGATCTAATTTCAGCTGGCAATTTATATTCGAATATCATCCGCCAAACCTCAGAATGCGCTTCTAAACAACCCAAGCTACCTCTTCAATCATGCGTAAATAAAATCTGAGCATTACCTTGTTAGGGCAAGTTCGAGATTAATATCTGATAAGGCTTCCTAATTATAGGAAAAGTTCTTAATCAGATATTTTGGCAAAAGCATTTGCAACGAATTTTCGGGATGGCACGGTTGCAGAGTAATTTCCTGCCTGGCAGGGAAACAGTTTGCAAGTCAAATAGAGGAACGTTTTTGTATGTCATTAGGTCAGCTCAAGTCTGCTAGCTGGCGCGAAATGGTTGGCCAACTTCATTCGCTTTTAGAAAATGGTTCTTAGAGCCAGATAATGACTACATTGCCCTACTTTTAGCTATTTCCTAACTGATGGAACTTAATAATAATACAGCGCTCATTCATAATGGTAAACGGGTATTGAACTACCAAATATGAGCCCCAGTTTTCTGATTCCCTGAAACACTGCTTATAGACAATGATTTTCCGAATTTATAACCATGTTTAAAATGAAAAATATTATATCTGAACTTTTTTCGATGTTTTTATTTGTTGATTCCGTATCTTTTCTACAGTACAATTTAAATCAAATAATATTAGGTAAATTGAGAGGTAATTGATATGTCAATGTTTTTTCCAAAGAGGCATATACCCCAAAATAGGTCTATAAATTTATTCTGCAGTTCATATTTTAATCTGTGGTACTTTTTGTCAAGGTTTGAGATGATTTAAATTTTATATAATAGGAATCTCTCAATGCTTCGAATATGTATAACCGGTACTTAGCATGATTTCCTTACCGTGCAGAAAATTTGAATTAGATAAGTTAATAACACTCATTGAGCAATGCACGCTATGATTGCTAACGGTATACGACCGGACATTCAAGTCATAAAAACTTTGCACCCTGAACCGATAAATTTTCAGAACTTGTGTGTTCATTTTCGTTTACAACATAATAATGTAATATACTGTATATATAAATATATGTAACATGAGATAATAGAACAACCGAACATTGAAATGCAGTTGTTTTAGCATCATGAACAGAAGGAGTTTTCAGAAATTAAAAACTAACTGGCATTCTTTAAAGTAATGTACGACCTAAATGTTTCTGAATTATCTAGCGATTTTCTGAAAACTTTAGAAAATATCATTCTTATTTTTCTAATGGTCGATTTTTTTTTTCTTCTGTGCCTTTAAGAGATACATTATTTTCATCTAAAAAATTATAAATTATTATTTTTTCTACTTTACAGCTTTGTAACTGAGTAAAAAATACCACCCCTTAAAACTTTATTCAGCTTACTTGTAAGCGCGCTGAAAAATGAACAATAAATTTTGCACTAGTGTTCTTATTGAAGATAAAATTATTACGTCTCGCAACGTTTGCTATTTTCCTAAGGATTTTTGTTTCCGTCGAAATAAAAAAAAATGATAAATGACACAATCAATGTTTTGCAGAGCATTTATTTTTACGCACGTTATCTAATAGAAAATTTGATAGCCTTTTTTCTTCCTGTTCTCTCGCAATCGAGAAAACAGCATTTCAAGGCAGATGAATAACATTTACGGAATGGCAGTATTGTCGCATGATAGTTACGCATTGCTAGCACACCAATGAGACTTCACACTTTGAATACTGTACCTGAACAACTTTTCATTAAAAAATAATTATTTACGAATGCAGCAAGTTCATAAACATAAGACATTAGCTCGTCAAATTCTTTTCCACTAGATTCGTCATGCGTTTTTGCACCGTTTGTTGATCGATCTTTCAGCAGTTTGATGTATTGATCACTTAATGAATTCCGAAAATAAAATTGCCCGGGAAACACCTCCATCTTCGTTTTCTAGCGCTCTCTTAAATCTTTTCTCCTACTGAGAAAATCTGGACGTTTGGTGTTGGTTGAAAGCGCCTTCTGTCAACACTTGAGAGTCCATCAGTCTTAGTCTCTTAAAAGAAATGGAAGGGGCCTTTAAGAAGAGCTCTGAATTTTTTATATTTTGTTTTTGGAAAATTGACCCTCTTCGCGATCCGGCTGCAAAATAACATCGAAGTCGAAAATTTATGCGGCCTCTGATTGTCAGCTCTGCCTCACAATCGCCGGGTGCTAAAAAAATCATGCGCGTAGGATGCCGAGGCGTGCCAGAGCTCTCTGGAAAAGAGTAACACTTATTTGCTGAAATTTTATTTCTTTCAATGTTACCGATTTTTTTCTTGAGAATATTAATTGACACTCATTTGGACTCAATAAACAAGAAAAAATTAAATTTCACATGCAAATAAAATCGACGAGCTGCTCTGAATATTTTTGGTCTGTGATTTTTCGATTTTTCATAAACATGAAAAGTTATGAGCGTCATCTATTATGTATAAAGCCGTAGAAATATATTGGAATGAAAATCCTACTGGAGTAATTGCTCGTGTAAAATAATACGCATTTTACGCGATGCAGGTGCTTAATATGGAGTACTGAGAGCGCTGATCCTCTATTCCCAGAACTAAAGATTGTATAAAGTTTAAACTCTCCTTGGGTGCGTGAACATGAAATTACTCACAAGTAAGTTCCTAGAAATCTAATTTGCTCAAAGATTTTCCACAGAATTTCGAAAAATTGAAACCCGACAGTGTTTTTTTAACCTTCTGACTATGGGTGACGCCAATTGGTCGGGAAATACGATTATCGTACATCTCTGTGTAAAATTTTTTCCTTCTAATGTTTAACTTTTTTAAAATTAATTGAATCTCTTATTCATTTCGTCTCACCCTTGCCTTCAAACGCAAGTCGTGCGTATATATTTAGCGCAAACGTGGGTGCAATAATTTCTCGACAGGGTGATGCGAATAGCAACTCTACGGTTATTACTCCTAACATTTAACTTATTCTGTTGAAACTCCTGCCATAAATATTTACCAGAAATTTATTGCGAAGTAATGTATAAAGCCATTATCTTTTTGAAGTTATTGAATAATATTTCAATTAACCTGAATAACTAATATTATTTATGTAGTTACTTTGATTGAATCTAGATTTATCTAGAGCAGGAGAGAACGTTTAGCATCTTCGACCATGTCATAGTCCAGCGAGCGTTTCAATAATATTTATTCAAATTTGACCGTTATTTTACAAACGTTTTAAGATTCGCCGCTTAATGAAGTTATAGATAAACTGAAGCCACCAACAATTAAGAATTCCAAATAACCATCGTCTGTAAAATACATTAAGTGTTTCAGAGCTAGAAAATGTAATCTCAAAATTGTACTAAAAGCATGCCTATAATTCTCAAACAACTGTTGCAAGATATTTCCTGTGAATATTTATTTGATAGCTTAAAGGTTCCACAAATACTCTAACACAAAATATTCCTACTTGAGTAAATTAAATTAATGGGTTAATATCCATGGAGTTTTGACATCTTGACACGATGGATATTATTTTTACTTTTGAACTCACGGAATGAAGAGCAGCATTAGCAATGTATTTATTATATTCAATATTCTTTGCATGGATGAACACTAACAATAATTATTATTATTATTCGAAACTTATGCGTTATGGACTCAATGAGGTTTCAACTTCCTCGAGCTGATTTGCTTTATTCGATAGATTGCTAAAAAATACGTTGAAGCTAAATTTCAACTTCTCTTCCATTTTATTATTTCCCTTAAATGTGCCATCAAGAATAACGACAAATGTCATTGTTATATAAGTAATTCTACTGATGAACAATAATTTTCTTTGTTGGTCGTAGATATTTCACTAGCTTATAAAAACACGAGACATTGTCGTACACTAACAATTATCTCAGCAAAACTGCCAATACAATATTTTTTGGATGTTTTTGCAAAAACAGATGGCGTCCAAACAGCTTGGTGAAATTACAAAAAATATCTCACTGATAAGCTAAAAAAACAATCTTATCATAAGAGACGACGTCAACTTCAATAAATGAATATCAATTTTAGTGGGAAATCAATCCCGCCATAGCACTAATTTCTCTACGCAGAAAAATAGAACTGTGAGTTTCTAGGTAAAAATCAGTAGTGTTCCACATCACAGTTTCTGCTGCTTCTCGCTATCACATGTGCAGGAGTCCTAACAAGGAATGAGACTTAGGCAGAGCCGACAAACTGAGTCCCTGTAAATTATCACATCGTTGTTTTTCCCCCAGATTGAGACGAGGGTCTGTTATAACAAAAAAATATAAAAATAGAATTCAAAGTATGAAACAGTCCTTTCTGTTACTAAATTTTTTTATGCATGCATGTCAGAAGCCTGCGTTCTGATGTCGAAAAAATACCGAAGCGTATTCACGAATGTAGGTTCGTACACTGAATTGTTTACCCGTCTTCAATAACGGTATGTTATTGTTAACTGCAGCTCAAATATTTCTCTTTCCTTCGTCATATGTTTAGAAATAACTCCAGTAGAAAATTTGAGCGAACCCACTTGCTCCACAAGTATATTCCCTAATTAAGTAATCTGCGTCTATCTCAGTGTTAATATTATTTTCTGAAGTGTCTGTTGATTACAACGTTTACTCAGAAATTGCCTTCCGTTATATTCTTGAAGAAAATAATTCTTTTCCCAAATTGATGTTCAAAAGGCCTAAAATCAGCGATCGCATGTCACCGTTATCGTTGCAAGATTTATTTTTGGGAGTTTTATCTGAAATGGTTTGTCTCATTCCCAGTAAAAATGTTCGCCGTACTTTGTGCCTTCACGTTAAATCTAAGAATTCCAGATAAAAGTCCTAAGCGATGTCTACGAATACTCGTAACTCGGAAACCTCGAAATATTAATGCTTTTCTAGCACCATCTATTACTTGCATACAACGGGCAGTTTTTAGACAACGATAATTAAAGATGATTTGTGTACTCATCGAATGATTCTGTTATGAATGAGATTCGTGACAATTGTGACAGCTAAGTTGAAAATCTACTTTCTCTGTTTCTATATTTAGCCTTCGTCTCGTTTTTTCTAACGCTTGTTTTTGAAGTGATACGTCAATAATTAAACCTTTATTGCTTACTGTCCTATTTTGAGCAAATTGAATAGGCGGTACTTATTTTCGACTCTCAATATCAACGTCTGGTAGATGAATAGATAGCATATCCGTTACAGAAGTGATTGTTAGAAACAGTAAAATGAACTCAGAGTACAATGTTGAGAATTATGACAGATTGATTTCGTAAACACGAAAATATCTTTGCGCCCTTCTTAGACAAAAAATAACAGAATCAAGTCAATAAGATCGTGATATACAACTTGAACGTAGTCTCTGAATTTATTAAAATAGTTTCCATGAAGAAATGTGGTGGTAGATTATTCAGAAGTTATAATATTGAGGAAGAACATGAATGTTCTAAAAGAAAATTCTTTCACGGATTTATAGAAGATTTATTTGAAAATATAGTCTCAAAATTCTGAGGGAGGAAATAGATATTTGTTTTTAACCAAATAATTAAGGTAATCATAGTGATTATCTTCACTTTAAACCATTCAGTGAATATACGAACCATTTTTGAACCAGGAATTATTTTTTTGAAAGCTAAGTTTCGAAGGAGAAGGTATTTTTGGAGAATTTAGTCCGTTCTTATCTTCTGCAACGCTTTTAAGACAATTTTGAAAGGTCAATCCATCAAATTCGTTACATATATCAAGTTGAAATCTAACATAATGTGGAGATTTGTTCGACATTTATATCCCCGGTGACTGTAGAACCATCAAAATTGAAGTGTGGCCTTCATAACAAAGCAAGGCTTCTAATTATGGAGCACTATCGCTGAATCAAAAGCAGTCTCATGTCAATCAATCCCACCAACCATCTGTATTGGTAATAAACAGCTAAAGTTCAAGCCCAAATTTTGAAATGCAAGTCCGAATTAGCCATTATTTTCCTATTACTTAATTAATGTATTATTTCATTAATTTATCTGTGATATTTGTGACTCAAAGTAGAATAAGTGATTACTTGTGACAATAAAATTGAATTTCATGTGCTGCTACTTGGATTTTCGACTAGTCCAGAAATGATTGTCAGGTAAAAATTTTAATGCTGAAAAGACATCGTTTTCAGGACAAAATTTCACAGAGTGAATTTGTTCCCTCGGTGAAATAGTAGAAAAAAATTAAGAAAAGGTTCATTCTTAGCCTCCTTTGAAGTAGATTGAGTGTTACAATAAAAATGCTTTATGATAAGTCGAATACCGATACATACATATCAGACACTTGTAAAACCATTCTGAATGCAACGACCATACATCTTTAGTAAAGGAATGCACTGACAGTACATCTTTAGTGAAGTAGGGCTTTTTTACAGCATTCCGAGTTCAGTGCGGTATTACTATATTTATTGCACTGCTGCAGTAGGCGTGCAATACTTTATGATCTATCGACAAAGTTATGCGTTCAGCGCAGGTGCACGAGAGCATAGCAATAAAATGTCCGTATGATGTTTTGATACTTCATGTGATGTTGCATACTAGAATTTATGGGAAGATATCGCCTCAAAAATTCTTGTTTTCTTGGTGAAAATAGTTTTCCGCTTATAGATATGAAAATTTCGTTTTGTTTCTAAAAATAAAATCGTGTTTTGATGATCGACAGTAATGTGAATATGCGTAATAAATTACAAATCTTTGACTCATCACAAAAGAAAAAACGTATATACTTTTGGTCTCCATCATTGTACTCCCTAATTTCACGTTTGAATCTTGTGCTCCATTTATTTAGTGGTGAAGTAAGTTATCATTCATGGAGCTTTACGGTAAGTTTTTAATGTTTTTTTTTCATTGCAATAGTACTGATGAATACAATCTAGAAAAAACAGTACACGTGTAATACAATATACATTCAAAAGCAATATCTGCAAGAATGATTCATCTATTTCATGGAAAAGAAATTTTTTCTGAACAGTGTTTAATTTTGTTCGCTTCCAGAGTCTCATTCGATATAGTTCCGAATTTCCTCTCTGGTGCTTGAGCTTTGCTTGAAAATTAATACGCTGGAACTAAATACACTTAACAGTTATTTATCATCATTAATAGGTAAACCAATCAAAGGCATCCTTTATAAGATTCTTTTACTTGAAACTAACGGGCGAAATGATTCATATCTGGCTTTCATAAGGGTCACGTTTGTATTTATGTTCCAAGCAGAACACTCGAATTCAAGTTCGTTCTAAATTTTAAGAGAGGCTGCCATTTGTATGACGCGCGCTAGTAGCCGAGAGCAAGGAACCAACACGGATTTCTGTAATGCATTCCAGCTTCAAAATGCTGGTCGTAATCTTGTTCACGAAACACTGCTGGGAAATCATCTGACGGACGGCTGCAGCATGTTCTCTTTGCTCGCTTTGTTCTGCAGCGTGTCGAAGGAGAGTTTCTTCCCCAGAATGCTTCCGCAACTGACATATCACACAGTACTGTATTCACAACGCGCGCTGGAACTCGATACATCCGGAGAGCTCAAATGTATTCTCTTGGACCTGGACTTCTCGGGTTTTTGAAAGTACTTGTGCGTCTGTGTAACCCTCCGGTGCTGACTTCTGAAATTGAATACTAATACCGTAGTATTCAATACCGTAGTTGATGTTATTGTTTTGAATCTTTACTGAAAATCTAATTACCCTCTAATACTGCGTTAAAGAATTGTTTCTGACAGAATAAAATACAAATCCTGCATATTTTATTATGAATAGTTCCAGATGGTTGGATTAAAATACAAAAGTTACGACATGGAAAAAAGAAATTACTAATCCGTATTTTATCGTAGAAAACTGCGTCCGATATGGATTAGCTTCTTTATTTTGGAATCTTCTATTTGCGGTATATTGGATGTTAAAAGAGAGTTAAAAAACTTGGTATAAGCATAAACTCTGCGAAACTTAAGCTTGTGTACGTTAGAGATAATTTTATGTAAAATTGAATATTTACGTTGAAAAACTAGCATCGGCTGCATCGGCTTGTCTGCATTTCGCCCCTTTTACATAATTCTCTGCAAAACAGATTAAAAAAAGAATAAGTTTCAATTGTCTACAACGATGATAAAATTTTAAGTAAACTTAATGTGCAAGAGAACTTTCTCTGTTTTTCTTACTCCCACGCAAGCATTTTAAATGTTCACTTGCCTTACCATTTGATTTCATCCGTCCAGTTAGACAATTTACGAGAGTTCTAATTGATCACGGTAATTAGTTCGATTGTTGATCACCTGCCTCATAAGTATTGGAAATTCAATGTCTAGATACCCTGTTCATATGTAATGCTTGTAGTACGAGTAGCAGCGCTTTGAATTGGAGTCCCAGAATAGAAGTACATTTTCGTTCGCCTTCTTATTTGAAAATAAAAACAAGTTAACTATGAGTGATATAATTTAATCAACGAATATTTTAAGAAAATTTTAAGTTTTCTATGCAAAAATAACGGATTTTTAGTCTTGCTAGGCTGAGGCTGCTTCACTTGCAGACTTACAGCAATAATATTGTTAAGGAATGTTTTACAACGACGCTCAGTCTTCTTTTACGAAATCAAAAGGCACGTGATACGATTGTTTTCCTTGTTTTAACAAAACTTAGAGAAATATTTAGCGTGCGTAAATTGAAACTGTGCATGATTAAAGACGTTTATCATGCGCTTATTCCGTGTCTCTCACCCTGGGAATACAACTCACACAGGTATAACCGATAAATGGGTGTTTTGCTTATTTTACGAAATACGTATTAATTGAGCGTTTGCAAATCTCAATCGTACTTTCAATAAGTTTCAACAACGTGGTAGTGCCAAGAAAATGAGCTCGATTATCAAATAACATCATTAAATTCAATGGACGGTCGCAAATAAAAGTGATCTTATTTATGCTTCCGCTGAATAGCATGCGGATATGTAAAAAATTATTAAGCTTTTAAACAGGTACAATCGAGTTGCAAGAAAATTCTTGCATCGGTCATGACTTTAAGTCATGACCGAAAATTAATACGTTTCACAGGGGTTCTTCGCTCGAGAATAAAAGTCCTTTGCTTGATAATAGAAAGTCCTTCGCTCTGACTCCTTATTCAACCTTCTGATGAATATCTTGCTGACAGATGATCAATTCTCAAGCCTCAAAACAAGAACAGTTACATGAAAGAAACGCATGCATTAAGCCATGACCGATGTATTTCACTTTACTGCATGACAACAAGAACTCAAGTTGACAAAAATTAATGTATATCAGGAGAAAATTTACAGCTTTAGCATTAAACCGAATCTTTGAATTCTCCACATATTTCAGGTTAAACGAAGTTATTTTGAACTTGTCGTGTCCAGCTAATGTCACTGTGAAACTTTTACCATTATGACTTAAAGCCATCCATCGTTCACGTATTGGCTGGGTACTGACAACCCTCGACGCGAGGGTCATTCTGTAAATTCGACTGCTGAATACAGTAGTAAAGCGTATTAATGCGCTCAAGAGTTCAAGCTGTTGAGAACGGCATTTTAAGTAGGACATTTTTCGCCGAATAATGGTCCCCAATAAACCATACTTTATTCGATGGAAGCACTACAATGCTTCACCTTTTAACGACTCATGAGTTTCCAATTAAATGCTCCTTCGAACACATTAATCTATTTTATGTTCCTAAATGTCAGCCGGAACGAGAATGACATCAATTTATAAGGCCAATCGATGGGGCCGATGGATCACTTCGATATTGTGTTCAGCTCGCTTGCTCCAGACATCTTACAAAAGAGCATATGCTCTGGAATGAAGCATGTATACAACTCTAAACATCGTGTTAGCAGTTGCATTTGTTATACCTCGGTAAATTTGCTTCATTTGAAAATAAAAATTGCATTCTGGGTACGATTTAAGTAATGTATCATAAGGATACACGTCAAATAAAATTTGAATGAGTTAAACAGGATGCAAATTGACAAGTTTATAGGAGCGAAATTTCTCCAGAACAAGAGTTTTTTGTTTTTAATTTCATTGTTGGTTAATTTGCAAATTCTTATCGATTCTCGAATTGTTATTTTGTTGAAAAATTGAAATCATCGTGAAAATACGGAATTCATTACGTAGGTATTGAATTCATTTAACGTGTTGTCCCTACTCAAAATTTAGTGAAATATTTTCTCCTAGAGGAATACGAATCTGCTTAGTTTAATAAAGGAGTGGAATGAAAAAATCTCTTGGACAGGGAATATGATAGGTAAGGATTGAGAAAAGCATACAATTTTCTTCATTAATATCTCCATAAAAAAATTTGTTTGAGCAGTGATATTTTAATGGTTGAGCAACCATTATCCAATATATATTTATCCCATGAGCGTTCAAAAATGTTGGCTTTGGGCAAATTTTGAATGTTACGAAGTGCTGCAAATATTTGATCGCTTTTAGCTTTGCGGCAACCGATGAACATATGCATTTCTTTAAATGACTTCAGGTAAAAACAAAGAACGGTTTCAATTCAGGCCGAGCATAAATAAATTCTAAAATTCTCTCTAGCAACTTTGACGTTCCGTTTTTCGTCGCAAACATTCTTGGAGGGATTAATTTATTGTTCAAATAATGAAAATAAATTACTGCCCCCCCCCCCCTATAATATATAATTTAAAGCTTAGGGACGGAAATGAGTAGTTAGATTAATAATTCATTCTAGATTGTACAAAGTATTTGCCTATGAATCTTTGTTGCTCAGGGACAACTCGGCTTCAGGAGTTGATGCATAGCAAATCTGTTACAGGATTATTGATGTAGGGTAAATCTGCTGCATAGTTCTGGGTGTAGGAAAATTATGTTATAGGATTCTGAATGTAGTGCAAATCTATTGCAGAGCTCTGGCTGTAGGGAAAATCTGTCATACGATTCTGGATGTAGGGTATATCTGTTGCAGAGTTCTGGATGTACGTACGGTAAAGCTGTTTCAGGATTCTAGATGTAGGACAAATCTCGTACAGGATTTTACGATGTTACAATTATCAAAATATTGATCATCTGTTTTAATCCCTTTCGGTCTCTTTTTCTTTCTGGTCACTAAGATGATATGGAATTCTTACGCCGTCTTCTCCTTGATACTTGTATTCTCATTGAAAGAAATTAGTGTTTTTTCAGATGATACATCTGTACTGGAAATGATACTGTCAAAACTGCTCGTAAGTGTAAACGTGGTTCCTGGATACAAGAAAAGTGTAATACTTTTTTAAATGTTACAGTATATTGAACGTGAATTTGACAATTTGAAAGAAAAGCTCTAAGCTACCTCGCGTGACAGTTGCGATAGGCGTCTGCATGATGGTTGTACGTCAGGGAAAAAAATATGTCCAGCCCCTTTGGTCGGGTTTTGCATTTCCAGATTCATTTGATCTCTTACGTCGTGCATCATCTGTGACTCTTCAGTGATAAACCCTTCATAAAATTTCAATTTAAAATTTTTGGCTCTTTCAATAATGAATTACGATATTATTAGCGTAAAGATTTAATGATAATCCTCTTGCTCACAGAACACTGTGTTTGTGTAGAATGGACGAGATTCTTGCGATGGATTTGAAAAATTTAAAATTTTTGTCTACCGCTGGTATTTATATTGTGTGTTATATCACAGAAAAGTTGATTAAATACCTAACAGTAAACAATATAAACATTATTGGTGAAATGTGTTGCATCGATTCTATGACAACATGTCTAAAGAAGAAAAGTAATTGACATAATTGGAGGCGAATGACATCACGGAAGCGTAGACGTAAAAACTGCATATCAATTACCACGGGATGGAAACTTAATGAAGCATTATGTTGATGTCCAATTTTCGAAAGTGATAAGCGTATATCAAAGGGATTACTAATACACTTGCTAGATATTCTGTTGGTTATAGTCTCTTTGAGCACTAAGACTGGAATACAAATTTTTCACAGCAGTGAAACAGTTCATTACGCTAGAAGTTACTCTATAGTAAAACTTTAGGGTGGGAAAGTGGAATACAAAGTCACCATTTGTTCTCCCATTTGTACTAAATGGTATTTTTTGATCGCCTCACCTTTATGGAAACATCAGAACGAAACTTGAATTTGCGCTATTTTGGGGTTAATAATTGATATCGATCTATAAAGCTGCTTGATACGAATATTTAGCGATTAATCTCCTAGGCTTAATCGAGCTGAAAATGTTCATAAGCTGCATGAATGAATCTTACTGAACTTAAAATTATTGTTCACTCTTTACAAAGTATATTGAGATGGTTTTCTCTCGAAGATTTGCTAGTGCGACCCACCATATTTGAACTCGAGAGCTGTATTGCAAAGACATACAATCCTGGCACCAACTAATTTTTTTTTGAAGGTCAACAGTTGCTACACAAAGTTTCAGACGATGACCGTAATACATATCAAATTTCAATTCAATTTTTTACGATAATTTTTATTCCACATATCTCATTCCCAGGTACATATATTTCGGCTAATTAAAATTAAAAACTTCCAACATTGGACTCCTACCATGTCGCAAATATCGGTAGGTGTATCAAAGCTAGCGAGATGAAATGATTTCTGTCTGACTCGTATAATAGATACAGCGCGTACGAAACATAGACTAAAAAAACGAGACTATCTCAGTGCTTTTTAAGGAGATCATCCCGAGCCCAATTGGGCCCCACCGGCTCCCCCCACTGAATTTTTTTTTTGTTGAAAAAGGATCCTTAGGAGATGGGTTATTGTGCCATGAAATTTTATGGCCCTACGGACACTAGAACCCCCCCCCCCCCCCAGAGGGGTGAAAAGGGGACCGAAAATGACGATTTTTAGGCCCAATTTTTTTTTTTGTTGAAAAAGGATCCTTAGGGGATGGGTTATTATGGCATGAAATTTTATGGCCCTACGGACACTAGAACCCCCCCAGGGGGCTGAAAAAGGGACCGCAAATGACGATTTTGAGGGCAAATTTTTTACATTCAAAACAGGACACGTCCTCGAGTTTTGATGCTAGAACAAATCCAAAAACAGTTTTAGAATCCTTGGAACATTTCTAACAAACTCAAGTTCGGCTTTTTTCAAATTCAAATTTTTTCTATTTTTCAAAAATTTTTGAAATTTCAAAAATCAGCAACAATTTTTTTGGGTTTAGAGCTATATATTTCTTCAAAGAATTCGAATTTGAAAAAAGCGAACTTGAGTTTGTTAGAAATGTTTCAAGGATTCTAAAGCTGGTTTTTTTTTTGTTCTAGCATCAAAACTCGATGACTAATCTCGTTTTGAAACATCCAAAAAAGTATACCAAAATACTCATTTTTCGTCAAAAAAAATAGAACAAATCCAAAGACAGTTTTAGAATCCTTGGAACATTTCTAACAAACACAAGTTCGTTTTTTTCGAATTCGAATTCTTTGAAGAAATATATAGCTCTAAACCCAAAAAAAATGTTGCTGATTTTTGAAATTTCAAAATTTTTTGAAAAAATAGGAAAAAATTTGAATTTTAAAAAGCCGAACTGGAGTTTGTTAGAAATGTTCCAAGGGTTCTAAAACTGTCTTTGTTTTTGTTCTAGCATCAAAACTGAAGGAGGAGTTCCAATCTAAAATATCAATAAAAATATACCAAAAAACACATTTTTCGTCAAAAAAAATAAGGCCTAAATCGAAAAAATTACATGAGTAAAAAAGGTTTACTTTCACAAAAGACATATACTGGCCAATTTTCAAACGAATCGGACGAAAAAAGGTCTCAAACTGGGATGATCCCCTTAAAATAATTCGCCTCAGTTTTTGAAAGTTTAAACGAACCACTATAACCAGATCCCTGTTATACAGCACATATCAGTTCAAAGTGAAACCTACTACCACGAAACAAAATTACATAGTTCGACTTTGATGGAAGCTCGCTGAATATTCTCAAAACTCGGCGAAGAGATAATTATTCGCACCGTGAAACTTATCACGCAGTGCTTGCACCTCGCTTTTGGCGCATGGCTTATGCCGTGACCTCCTGTCCTGAAGATGGAAAACATTTCTAAAGCGGCCCATAGATGATCAATTTAATTGTCCATATCATTGACTCAATATATTGATGAAATTTTTTTTGCCTACTAAGTCAATTGTTTGACGGTCGTCAATCAGGCCCAAAGACGATCAATTAAACTTTCAATATTCATCATTGTGAATTATATTGACAATAAAATTGATCGTCTATGGGCCGCTGAACAAACTTCAGGCCGTTGGATGACAATAGCTTATTGCTTTGATAGAGCTTGCAGCTCTTACAGTTAGCGTAGTCTTTGGGTTTTTGTATTTGGGTTCACAACACCCCACAGGACAAGTGACAACATAAATTTCGTCAAGATGCACTGCTGTGAAAAATCACAAAACTTCAAACGAACGAAACTCCAAACGAACTTTAATAGCAACTTAAATTGGTCACCTAACTTTACGCTTGGTGCGTCACCTTTGGCAACTGATCATGTTACAAATTGTATGAATCGTGGTCTTCAGTCTAGCAGCCTCAATTAAATCAGAAACTGGTGTATCGCTAAAGAAACCAGAGTATTACCCTGACCCATTAAACTATTCTACGCTAGGAGTATAATTGAAATTTTTCTATTAGCTCAAAGAGATTTATTGAGCCTGTGTTTCAGAAGTCTGTTTTGAAACAAGACGACTTTCCTGAACTTTAGAATGAGTTGAGTTTCTTGACCGAACACTGCAAGATAAATAAAATTTAGGTTCCCATACGTTCATAGTTTATTCGCAATTCACCATTGATAATCTGATTTTATCGTACCTTAATCTGAATGATCGTTGTTTTGTGATGAAATAATACATCTCTTAGAAAATTGATGTAACTCTCAGAAGCTCGTCTCGGCGTCCTAACTTTAGAAATGAATTAGACACACACACAAAGTTAAAACTATATACATGTATATGTTTTTCGATATGTGGCAATATATATATATATATATATATATATATATATATATATATATATATATATATATATATATATATATATATATATATATATATATATATATATATATATAATGTATATATATATACATATATATATATATATATATATATATATATATATATATATATATATATATATATATATATATATATATATATATATATATATATACATATTTAGATAGTTCAACTTATACCATAATGTGCAAGCGGAATCGTGAGTATTAATTTTAAGCAGAACTCATAAGTACGAACGTGCTCATGAATTCATAATGTCACGTGAATATGAGTTCTTGTAGCCAAAATAATTCTTGTAGCCATGTCGCGTTAAACTCACGCGACATTATCAATTCATGAGCATTTTCTTACACAAAAGCTTGGCTTAGGATCAATATTCACGATTTCACCCGTACACAATAGTATAAGTTTCTCTTAATATGTGAATACGAATTAATTTGAACTATGGTGAGAGGTCTATGACATGAATTCAAGCATCATTCTCCAATAATCATGAAATAATTCAACACCACATTGCCCTCTTTCAAATTTGTAGCGTCCTTAAAATCTAAAGAAGATTTGAAATGATGATTTCAACCATCGAATTTTCTTTATGCGATCAATGGAGCCCTGTTTACATAATCTCTAACCTCAAAATATCAAGGTTAAAATTTCATTAGATAAACTGACTTCATTGATAAATAAGTTAGTCTCCGCACGCGATCAATTGTCCTCTATACAGTTCATACAATTTCTAACATGATCAGTTGGCAGAGGGGAACTGCACTAAGCGTATAGTTAGGTGCCCAATTCAAGTTGCTATTGAAGTTCGTTCGGATTTTCGTTTTCGGTGATTTTTCAAACCATCTTTACGCAGTTTTCGTCGTCATCTTACAGTATACAGGCGTTGTGAACCCAATGACATGAACCCAATGACTGCGCAGCCTGTGAGAGTTGCAAGCTCTTCAAGAGCATGTACAGATTAACTCCTAACAAAATTATATTTCTCAAAAACAATTTTGCCTAGCTTCAATGAGCTATTGTCATCCATCGGCCTGAAGTGAATTATGAATGTTTTCCTCCCTATACATTATGGATATTAGCTTTCACGCTCGTCGAACATCGCATCATTGACACTCTTACCTAAGTTTTAGAGAATAACCTCGTTCATCTAACGTCCCAGAGACTCAAACGACACTTGAGAGAGTTCTAAAGGAATATGACATCTTAGAGCAGAACTAACTGTTACGGGCTCGTCCTGTCTCAGAAGAGTGAAGGCTCCTCTGAAAACACGACGCAGTTCTTCATATTTTTAGGGGGAAATAAAATAATTTCACAACTTCTTTCTTTAATAAATTCTCAAAATATGTATACTCTCTTTTCTGTATAAAATGTCTATCTATTGTCTGTTACGCTAATAGGAAAAACATCGTTCATCTGTCAGATATGTTTGTCGCTGTTCAAATATTGAAAAATACCCCTGATATAAACCAGAATTAAATAGTACTTTGCTTGAGAACGACAGTCATTCGTGGCAAGCGTTAGCACGCGTAAATCAATTATTGGACAATGTTTGTGCTTATTTTTCATCAGCCAAAGGGAATTAAAATTCAAGCCTCTGCACATGTACCGGCTTTGATGCATTCAGTAAAATGAATCCTTTCAGAACAATTCTCTTTGATGCCCCCTGGATACATACCACAAAATTTCTATAAAAAGCTGAGTTGTGCTTTCGAGGGTTTTCACTCTATTTTCTTTGCGTATTGATTGCTATAATTTCTACCGAACATCTTATTTGCGTATTGATTGATACACTTTCCACCGAGCATCTTATTTGCGTTTTGATTGCTATTCTTTCTACCGGCATCTTATTTTCCTAATGATTGCAGTTCTTTCTACCGAGCATCTAATTTGCGTATTAATTGCAACGTCATATGTTGACACTTTCTACCGTGCATCTTTTCTCCTTATGATTCCTAGTCGTATGTTGACACATTCATACTGCCATCTTATTCACGTATTGATTGCTAAGTCGTAAGTTGACACTTCCTCCCGGGCATTAATACTTCTCGCTTTAAAAGATGCTTTCACTCCCTATTTTCCGTTCGCAGTAAATGGGCCGCTCAAACTTTGCTCCTGTAAGTGCTATTTGAATTAGGAATAGACTAAATTTTATTCGTGAGTGTGCCTCACTTCAGCGAAGACGGAGACCAAACTTTACATCTAATTTTAAAGTGCTTGCTAAAGCGAAATGAAAGCCACTAATTCCTGCTTTAAGGTTTTAATTGTAAACCCTTTTCTTCCTGTAAGTTATTTAAAGTCATCATCTGTGACACTTCAAATTATCCCGTCTTTACGTCTGCTTAACGCAAAGTCTTATCTCAGGTGTTGGAATAACAATTTATTTATTTTAAAGGATTAGTTACTTCTTATACATGAGAACCTTTTACAGTGGTTTAGTACTGCGAGTCTCTATTTCTTATCGGACGATGACTTCAATAATCATTCTCTAGAGCGAAACAATATGTTGTAAAGCAATTTTTTACATCGTAATATCTGTCCGCTAAAAGTATTGAAATTATCTCACAGTCAGTGTCAGATAAATGTACTGCTGACGTGAGGGTAAATCTGCTCAGGCATAATGAAAGTTTGGCAGGAAATGCTTGTTCTTCCCGGAACAAATAAATTAGTGAACTATTTCGCATTCATTTTAAATGTTTCTGATCAATATAAAATTATGATTACGTTATGAAAACCGATCATAACATCATGGAAACCATTATGACATGAAAACAATATGGCGTTACGAAAACCGATCTAGCGTCCACCAATTCTACGAAACAAAATCATGAAGAAAACCCTCAGAGCGCATTATACATTTTTCTTACTCATTCCCTCATTTCGATGTACCTGAAAAATCATTCACTTATGTTGTTCTATCAGAAACATTCTATGACAAATTGATGAGCTAATACGAGCTACCAGACATCTAACTCTGTAATATTTCTCTTGCAGAGATGGAGAGCTCCTGCTTGATTTGTTCGATGATGTTGGCATTATTTCTCTGGGACTTCGCAGAGGGAGGTAAGTAACCTAAGTAGCGCTATCATGTTACTTCCAATGCACTATGAGGAAAGGAAAACTTTTAAATGCAACTTTCATTTGCATGACTTATGATTTGAGTTAAATTTTTAGTCCTGGTGTCAGTTTATTCTTCTAGGCGTAGATCTCGTGACGAACTCATGCATTTGCAAACTTTTTGAATTTCGTTTCGGTCGGTCGGCAGGTACCATTTTTAGTTCATGAAAGTTCCGTTGACACCCTCTTTCTCTGTAAGAAATTTCATAATATGAATAGTCAACAAATGCAAGGGTTGGTCAATGTCTTTATACTGGTTGATGCTGCAATTCTTGAATAATAAAATTGGTAGAACATATTCTTAACAACTTAACATCTGTGTTTTTGTAATCACTTCCCGGGATGTGAATAAATAATTTTTCAGAGAACTTAAAATAATGTTTTACCGTACAGGTTCAACCGACTGAATTATAAAAAATTGAAATACCGATGAAAAGAACGCAACCGATTAGATTTCGTCTAATGTTCTCAAATAGTTATTGTGACAAAAAAACGTTTGAGCAGCACTAGCCAATTATTTTTATCGAATTTTTATATTACACCACTCTCATAACGCCTTTCCACAGACCTCGCATTGTCCGTACGCGTCGTTCCTAGTCTACACAAACGCAGTGACGTTTGAGATTAATCCCGGAGGAAGTTTTAACATATCCCGGAGGATGCTTTAACATATCCCGGAAGAAGTTTTAACATATCCCGGAGGAAGTTTTAACATATCCCGGAGGATGCTTTAACATATCCCGGAAGAAGTTTTAACATATCCCGGAGGAAGTTTTAACATATCCCGGAGGATGCTTCAACATATCCCGGGAGAAGTTTTAACATATCCCGGAGGAAGTTTTAACAAATCCCGGAGGATGCTTTAACATATCCCGGAAGAAGTTTTAGCATATCCCGGAGGAAGTTTTAACAAATCCCGGAGGAAGTTTTAACAGATCCCGGAGGAAGGCTTAACAAATCCCGTAGGATGTTTTAACATATCCCAGAGGAAGTTGTAACAAATCCCGGAGGAAATTTTAACAAATCCCGGAGGATGTTTTAACAAATCCCGGAGGATGTTTCAACAAATCCTGGAGGAAATTTTAACATATCTCGGAGGAAGTTTTAAAATATCCTGGAGGAAGTTTTAACATATCCCGGAGGATGTTTTAACAAATCCCGGAGGAAATTTTAACATATCCCGGAGGAAGTTTTATCAAATCCCGGGGGATGTTTTAACATACCCCAGAGGAAGTTGTAATGTATCGGTAATCCATCGTTTGTGCGAGTGGTTCCAAGAATGCTTCTCAAGAGGCCGTGTGAGCAACAAAACAAAACCTAATGTGTCGCAGTGGCCACTTAAGTGAAAATGGAATTGCAAATCCACTTGAGCTCGTGTATGTGACCTTTTATATGCTTTAAACTTGCCATACTGTTCACGGTCTATGAACTTGTCTCATTTATTAATCAGACAACAGCATCATATAACAATGATGATCTTAAGCAGCAACGTAATGTCCCCGAAAGTAATTAATTAATTTTGCAAGTCTAGAAGTTGAGTTTTTTTTATAAGCATGAATACGAGCCAGTAGACATCTGAAACTTTCTGAGTCAAAAATCTTAATTGAAGTTTTTGCTGTGAGAGATAATAATTTTCCTGAAAAAAGTTCGGTCTAACATTGAGTAGAAATAGTTATTTATTATATAAATTGTATATTGTTATAACATACTTGAGAATTGTACGAATGGGAATAAAATCTTATTTTTATTATTCTGCGGTGGTAGAACTATGAAACTATGTGCCATGTTGAGAACAATTTACAACTGAACGTTAGTTGAATCATAAGCTAATTTTGATCTGAACGCAAGAAAATCATACAACGGAGAATTCTCGTCTCAGTTGAACCGAAACGCATAATTCCAGCGCAAATATCTCACTTTGAATTATAACGAAGCCATAGCACAAGACCAAGGTAACATTCTCTACAGGGCATAAAATTAATGACCAAAATTGTGAATGATTTCCTACTAGTCAGCTGGGCTGAATATAAGGTTCTAACTGTGATAGCTGGAAGTCATTCTACAGCAGTCTTGAATGTACTGCCTGTGAGGTATATTTTTCATTAAAGTGCGATAACACATTTTCTTGACCGGTGTAATGAGAGGTGGTCAATTCTGAGAACTCACGTATGCTATGCTATTCATGAAAGTATAATGTATGAATTGAACAATGCAGTGAATAAGAATCATTCATATTGGCATCATTAACTTTTCTGTTGGAAATTCATCCTGCGAATTACAATAAAGAAAATAAATTTAATTTTAGCGCACCATCGAATACGGGAGTTCATAAATTGAAACTGAAGATGTTAGCGAATCCCCTGGAATTTTCATATTTAATAAGCCCGTAATTATATAGTGGTGTTACAGAAATATCAAATGAACCTATATGTGTGTTGAAGCATGAAAAGTTTAAGCGAAGTCGATTCTTTTATACCTTTTAATATAAAATATAAAGATCTAAAGTTCCACTCGATGAAAGTGGATTAAAACTAAAAATAAGAGCAGAAGGAGCGAGCAAGTAATGCCAGATCTAAAGCAGCTGTGAAGATTGCTCGCATGACTCCGTGCCATTATATGTTGGGGTCCATCAAGCCTGGAGAGTCTCCACAGAAGCCTCAGCCATTCATTATTGTGCTCGGCTGCTCAAGTTTAATAAATGGCTTCATGGTATCATTGTAGACCATAAAATAATGACCGAATGACCCTGAGTGGAGCGCTGTTTGTCTCACGGAATTTTTGCATCGCCGCTTTGCATTGGTGAGATGAGTTACATCACACTGTTGCATCACCATGTTATGCTGTGCATAAAAGCTGCATCACAATCTTGCACCACCATGTTATGCTGTGCATTCAAGCTGCATCACAATCTTGCATCACCATGTTATGCTGTGCATACAAGCTGCATCACAATCTTGCATCACCATGTTATGCTGTGCATACAAGCTGCATCACAATCTTGCATCACCATGTTGAACTGTGCATACAAGCTGCATCACCATGTTGACTGTGCACACATAAAACATAGCTATTTTACAGCACCATATTACACCGTATTTATAAATTACATGACGTTACACCATGGACTCAATTGCATCTCACTTAATGACCATTTCAGACACTTTAAAACTACACTTCCATACCGTATCCAGATAGATAAGATTACGTTTCTCAGTACACTCAAACTTATATTGAAGTGCTATTGCTCAACGCTGGTTAATTTTTTTAGGATTTTTCTCTTGGTGTGCACGAGTGTGGATTAAATGCTATATCATTAGAGTTTATGATTTTTTATTTACTTTTTTTGTGACCACGTGACCATTCTTCCACTGCACGCAGCATCATTTGCCAGGCTACATTATAGAGACATGACAACATTTGTTTCTGAAATTAGCTTTGGTATAATCAACGTATGCGGAATAATTTAGAAATGAATTATGTAGAAATTTGAAATAATCTGGACAGTCAAATAAAAACGGTATTAGGTCCAATATCAACATTGATAAAAACCAACGTGTCATTGATTTTACTTTCTGTTTGGACTTGTACGTGAAGTTGTCCAGTCAAAAGGTGCGTATACCAAGATCAATCCCATGCAAACTCATATGAAAATATGATACATGATTATTGCCCCACATGTTATTTGTTTTATCCCTTGAGTATAATTTATTCCAAACATTTAGAGTTAGTGAGTTAGTGTTTTCGAAACGTATTTACGAAGAAAAATTACGGAGTAAGATCAAGTACGATGTCAAATGCGGACATTTAAAAAATTCTGTATGAATGTGAGAGATGAAAAACATTTTTAACAATGCCAGAGGAGGGACATTTTTCTGCATATTTATGTTCAATTGTTTGAACATTTGTACTCAAACCCCCAAGGTTTAGGAATATATCTGCTATCTACTGTACATGAATGGACTATAGTTCCTCACATATACTGTATAAGAGGCTTATTTAATCTCTAAAGTTGTAACAATACTAAGCAACTGTTAACAATTATTTGAAAATGTCCTAAAAATATTTTCAAGCACTTTGTAACTTCAACGTAACTTACTCAAAGCTATGAACGTAAGCATCAAATTTTTATGAAAAATTAGTCCTGTATTGTAAGGTTACACTAATTTCACCTGTCAGCTAACTTCTTTTTGATGTTCGTTGTTTGATTGTGCTTAGAAAGACAGCCAACGCTAAAAAGTTCTTCACATATTGAACACTCGCCAACAAAATCTAAATATGTTATGGTCCACTAATAGTTTAAAAAATGAATTAAATATCATGACTGATTCATGAGTAAAAACTAGAAAGGAACGAAAGGCATTGTTGAAATAAAGGCACATCTTTAACAGCGACAGAGGAACACGTCTCACTAAAGGGTTACAAATTATACAGGCTTCTGCCCAAATGTCAGATGATTTTTTTCAGCCTATCTCATATAAAATTCAACCACTTTGTTGAGGTTGATGCCCTAAGTACGTTGAGGGCAATGAAGCTTTCTGTTTTCTTGACGAAATGGTACAAAACTACAATTGTAAGAATATTCCGAATTATAATCCCAGAGTGAAAAGTGTTATTATCCAAGGTCGTTTACATTCCTAGGATTGCATGCACTCGTCGCGCTATCTCTTTGAATTAATCGCAGTTCTTGGTTGTGCGTGACTTTGAAGCTGCCGAGGCAAATCTTTCGCTTTGCATGATAATTTCCCTCACTCTCTCGTTTCACGAAGCTAAGTAGATGCATATCTCCGTGTGACATGGAGCTTTGCAGCCATATTACCCAAACGGCAGAAGCCGCAAATATTTACATAAATACTTCTGGTGGGTATAACTAAGTTTGCATCTCCGTCAAAACTTACAATATAGGTACCCGTAATCTTGCGACTCCGTACACGACGTTAATGACTTTCGCACAATATTAATTCGAGCAGTAAGATTTATACGTTTCTATGGGTTAAGCTGAATTATGAAGGTATTCTGACACTAATTTGCATATAAACCCGTAATGAACATGAAAACTTGTGCTTCCGGGGAGAACGTTTGTGTTTTTAAAAAAAAATGAACAACGGGAAATGGTCCCGAGACATAGAATGTATTTCTGGAGACTCATCCTCATGGTAATTGTAGTCACTGCAAAGCTTCCATGTATTAGACTAAGTATTTCATAGCATTATAGCGCGGGAACCAAATGTGCGTGATTACTGAGCTTTTTGCATAAATGTTAATTAAACTGTGCCTGATTACTGCGACCTAGTAGATACTGCTAATTCGTATTAAATTTTGATTAAAGTGTACGCGATTACTGAGGCCATTTATTGAATGAATTTATTGGGAACGAAAAATACCCAAAGTATGATTCACAGTTTTTTTAATTTTATGCGATCATCGTTATGTTATGACGCTTAACTGTTCTGGTGTGTCTCAAAGTTTATTTAATTTTATTGAGATCATCATTATGCTTTGACGCCTAACTGTTCTATTTTCTGGAAGAAAAAGTATCAACTAAGTTTTCGCTTCTGACCCTAATCTCACAAAGAAACTTATTAAAGTTTTAGATGGTTCTATGGTTCATTCACATAAAAAATAAGGCGTGTTATTAAAAAATGATCATCAGTTATTTTTGCATAATGTTTCAAAAATATTTCCTTGTCAGATTATCTGCTTAGGGAAGTGAGTGCACGTAACAAGTCGACCCAAAGTTCGCGGTAACAACGTCGTCTTTGAATTTCATAATCGAAGTTTGCACAGTCGAGTTTTCTGCAGCACAGGAGAGCGACATAGGGTTAAAGAACTTGTAAACTCTTTCCATATTGTCGTCAGACTCTCGCTATCATCACCAAAGTACGTAAATAATCGCTGCAAGTTGATCGAATTCTAGCCAGGCTTCTCTCGTACAACGCTGTCTGGAACCTTCATTTGTATCGATGACATGGGTAATTTCAGATAAGCGCTCGCTGATTCTCTAGTAACAAGCAAGCCCATCTGCATGCCACGGCTGGGCCTGAGGCCAGCGAGAGATTGGCATAACTTGGTACGCAGCTTACACTCAAATGAAGCGAAACCAGCTCAGCAACGTCCTTTGTACCACGAGTCTTAGAACCACGACAGAACTGGTCTAAATTTGGGTATTCTAATTTCATAGTTTGAGAAAATGAAAGACTTGCATGCATAATTGAAGTCATTTCGGGAACCAAGCTGCTTCTCTCGAAATTGGTCGCTGGAGGTTGTTTCTGTCCTTTAGTTTAGAGTTCAGACGCAGCTCGGTTAGGCGCGATGAAGGCAGAGTTTGTTTTGAAATCTGCTAATTGACTGTTCAGAAATATGGTTCAAAATTGCATCTGGAGAATCCAGATCTGATGAAAAAACTGCTATTTAACAAATCGATTCCTGATATTGTACGTCTCAGATGTTTTTACTTGCACTGAAATATTTATCTTACAAAGAGTGTGGAAATGGACGTACAGATATGCTAAAGCTGACCTCATCACTACGTTTCATTTAAGTTACAACGCGTGATTGCTTTTTGAAAGACGGGGAAGCCGTATGAGATCAGTATAAGTTAGCTATCTTAATAGTGTACTATCGAACGGCGAGTGCTGCTATATGCCCGTTTTTTCCTGCTATGCTCGTTTTTTATGAATGCTTAACAACACGAAATGTTTCCCCTACAAAATATTTTACCTCAGCGGCGCAGTTGTGAGCCAATGACTTACAATTAACACTGACTTTCAATGGCTGACTTAACAAAATGTCTAGGTGTTATATAAATATACTATAGATGGATGAAACAATCTAACAAAATCATGATCTGAGAGTTCTCTGTTCCTCTAGACGTTTTAACCTACAATTTTTGTCTCCTCTACCTTGACAAATACGTGCCGTAGGAGTCAAGTGATAAAATTTATTTTGCCTCGATTATATGAAAATTATTCTTCTTAAATCCTCCATTCCCCCAAAAAACAAATGGTAACCTGACAGTACTTAGAAACTCTATTTCCCTGCACTTTTTTGTTCCACTTATAAGATTCAATAAATTTTTACCCAAACACACCTTTTGAAACGTTGAACTGATGTGATTCTCATTAAAGACACTTGCAAAGAAATTCTTTTGCACTGAGAGCAATGAACAGTTCTGCATTTGTAGAGATAGCATGAGAAAAAATTTTACCTTTAACAGGTATTCCCATTTATTATCTTAAGTTTTGTAGTAGGCCTTTATGACGTTACCGCTTTTATTCGATAAAGTTCATTCCCTTTGTCAGGTATTAGAGGAACATTTCTAAGCACTCATTGCATAAATTACGCTTTCTTAGCATGAATGTAGGTTAGTTAATCCGAATAAGTTCTGTAAACTTTTCATCTTGATTGTCACTCAACAACAAGTTATTAATCAAGTTCGTATTGCCAAAAGCTCCAGGCCTAGCAGTGCCTTTGAATTCAAGTTGCTCGGTGAAGTTGGATGCGACTTCGTTCGTCTTCAGCGCATCAAAGCCTATAGATAGTTTGATCAAGTTAATGGTGCTTGCCTTTCGCCTTGCTGTTTCGACCAGGCTACTAACACGCTAACGAAGTATTGCAAGATTGGAATGTACGTCGCGTTTCTAGGAATATTCTTTGTAGTGAACCTACGCTGTTACGGTGAACACGTCCAATTTTAAGCAGTTTCTTTTCTCGCTCGAGTGTACTTTCGAGTCTTGACTCGAGAGTGATGTGCTCTGGCAATCACCTTCGCCTTGTTATATCGGCTTGCATGAAGTCCAGCTGATGTTACGCTTTTCAGAGGCTGATAAGGGTAGCGATAAACGTTGTAGGATTCTCAACTTCCAAACAACGTAGTTGATTTTTAAATTGGTTATGTCTTTCAAGGATTTTGCGAACGAATAGATGCACAAACCTATTTCGACGTTGTATTTCATAATATATTCCACGTATGAACGAGATGGCTTATTATGTGTGTAAAATTTTAGTAGAACAACATTACAAACATAAAAAACGCACATACTAAATTTAGCTTTGGTTGAATTGATCTAATAAAAATGATGGTCAAAAATCACGCTTCAGTGAAAATAGATAGAGTAAAGAGAGCTATTGTAAAGTATACTTTCATACGCACAACTTTGCTCACTAAATATTCCAAGAAAAACAGCTTCCATCGTTCAGTGAAGCAGGGAAGTTCTCGAGCGTGTTTTTCAGATTTTCAAACTGCCAACAAAAGTTCTGGGTTATTTAATATTTGCATTAAAATGAAAACTAAAAACAATTAAAATGAAAATAATATCTATTTCGACGATGTTACCAAATATTTCCAAGCATTGACCTAACTGTACTCAAACAGTATTTCAAAACCTTAGTTTGTGAACATACTAGCAACGAAGACGTCAGCTGTGTGCAGACCACGAAATACTCTAATTTATTTTCCTTCTCATAGGCCAAGTGCAATCCAATTCTATTCAAATGCAAAATAATCTCTTTCTATGGGATGATTATTAAGCAAGAATGATTCAAATCTCATTCAGTCATTTTCATGTCTCCGTAATGTTTACACAATTCATAATTTAAAAATCGAATCGAAAGATGATCCAGAAAATACAATGTAACGAGAGACAGATGTGTTTGTTTTCTAATAACTTCAGCTTCTTCCGGTGAAAAATTTTGAAAATTGTAAGCAATAGTAAAATAATGGCACTACAGTAAATAGTATTCGTCAATTAACGAATGAAGCTCAGTTCGAAATTCTACGAAAAAATTATACTATGTTAAACAATTTCATGGAGGTAAAATTCATCAAGATAAAAAATTAACCCCGTAGCTGAAAATATAACACACTGACTAAAACCTTCAAAAATAAAACTGTCATCAAACAAAAGTTATGGTCACTAGAAAAACAATAGTATATACATTGAGCGAAAATTGTGGCATAGTTGGGAAAAACAAACATTTGTTATTAGCAGATGTTTAAATCATCAGAAAATCATGGATTCAACCTTCATATTTCGAGTTACTTTTTGTTAGCAGTAGCATGAGGACTTTTTCGTTAATAAATGAAACTAAGGATTCCGTAGAAAATCTGTCAAATTATGAATAAAATCCCCTATGTGAGTTTGAAATGAGAATGAAAATAGTATTTTAATACTCTAATTCTTAACTGCACTTTTCAGCAACCATGACAGATGACATAACTGTTCCTATAGTACATGGTTCAAAGTCTTTGGGAATAATCAAGCAGGGAGCTGAAAATGAAAGAATAACTTTTTAGGTTTCCAGAGATGTTCTTTGTTTTGTTTTGAATATCTGCATTAATAATTCATTATTTTCAGAGCGTCGATGAAGAACTAATATTTTTCACCATTATTAGGGCTTCAAGTGTTATGCGCTTAGTCTTTATTCTGATTGCTTTGACTTCTAGTGATGCCAATTCTGATGACCGTATAAGAATCGCCAGAATTTAATTGGTAACCGAATTCCCTTGTATAATCGAAAATATTTAGCATCAAATTTATTAGAAGCCTTTGTACTGTCAACACCAATGAAACGTCATTTTGCAAAAATCGACCAGTTGTATACTTTTAAACACAAATGTATCGAAATACTATTGCTTGTACTAAATGTACGGCTGTCCGGACGAGAGAATTCTAAATTTGAAACCATTTCTAATATTCCCCAAGTATTTTGAAAAGAGTCTGTGAACAGACGAACTTCCTGAACACGGCTTCTCAGATTCAAAAGAAGATACGCCTTTAATATTACACTGAATAATACACTTAATTAAGTTCCATGATGTGAAATATTGCGGAAAGATTCGAAAAAATATCGAGCAGCATCGTTTGAGTTGTAGGCAAAGAAACTATACTTAATATGCGACACTAATAGCCGTCCTCTTTCATGCACACGAAGAATTTCGAGATTGGACGATCTCACATATGTAATTAATTATAATTGTTTGATAATTGATGATTATCAGCCAACAGAATAGAGATATACTTTTATATTATATGTAGCAAATCTTCTTGCTCTTCTCAAATGATGTTAATTTATTCAAATTTTAAATGCTACTCAATCTTGTGAGCATCAGTCTTTATATCAACTTCATAGCATACAGTATATGTTTTTCTTCGATTAGTGATTGGGAGCACTCAAGTTTGTTTTCCTCAAGAAATTCTATAAGCAGTCGGACAAAACACTGCAGCGCTAAAATTTGAAGTTCAATTTTAAACGAGAATAACTCTACTTCATCCATAATATACGGGAAGTCCAGTTTAATTATTCAGCCAATCCAGCAGGATCTTGAAGAACGAACTCAATTTCATCAAGCAGACCCCAAAGTGGCTCTGTTACAAGAAAAGTCACGTCTTCGCCTTTATGTCGGAGAGGAAAATGAGTCGAAACTTTTCTGTGAGTAGAGAAAACTGGAGCCAGATGCTCGCATGCCTCAGATTATGAGATGGATGGCTCGCATTAGACTCTCTCGAAGGAAACTCGGAATTTCATCTCGAAATTTTTCGTCCTCGGCAAATTTTAGCGCGTCATTCGTTTAGAATGATTGTGTTATTATGTAATGAATTCCGACGATTTAGCAATATTTTCATTCACCAAATTTCTTGTTTCTCGGCTAGGGTGATAGATTGAGAAGAAATCAATTCTGACTAATGTGAATTTTTCAAATTACGAGTCAATTTCAAATTGTGCCTGGATTTCGTTTTGCAAAGTAATTTTTATGTAACTGTGAATGTTTTGAGCATTTTGTACGTGAAGCATTAATAAATATATCGAATAAAGTTTTACGCTCATAAAATGGCTCGGATATTTGATAAGAACAAATTTTCGGTGATGATTCTCTCTTTGTAATTTTTTTGATCTTTGCATGTAGTTCATGAAATCCTAAATCGTTAACTGAAAATAGTAACTGCCATAAACTGATAGACATTTGATTACAAAGATTGTGATGATTTCCAGCGCATTTTCAGCGTTGCAATAAAATATGTACCATGAGTTGGCAGATAATTTAAGAAACGATGGTATGATATCCAATCCTCGTTTTTATATTTCAGTAAAGAAACGACTTTCGAATGGTTCCTCAACGTCGATGAAAAAAATTCAATTGAAATACATAGGCGTATATCTTGGAATAAAACATTATTAAAAAATTTATACAACGTCGTTGGAACCGTTGTTAACATTTCTATTAGTTTTCGTAAATTATGTTTATGGTAACCACCATTGGCTTAGTACATCGTACACGTTTTCATGTTAGTTTCCCACAACGTGGTATGGCTTATACCTCACTTCCTTGAAATGACAAAATTTACCTGTTAAAATAATATGACATACGTATATCTTTTGTCATAAGGGGCTTGGGGCATTTTTTTTAATTTTCATGAATCCATACTCAAATCAATGTGAGAACAGTAATCTCATTCCACAGAATTAGTCAGTACTACTGCTATAAATGAGAAACTTGAATACTGCGAGAAAAACATGCAGAAAAATCGGTCACAATGTTCAAGAATTCACATGCTTTTGACTCCTCTGCGTGAAGGGCAATTATTTTTTCCGAGAATCCACTAGCATAATAGACTATTTTTCTTAGGGAGAAATTAAAAAAATTCGCCGCAGTTATGCTCTGAGGACTTTCAATGGCAGATTTTCTCTTGCCGGGAAAAAAAGACACCTTGGTGTCCTATGAGATAAAAAAAGCGACAAATGCCACCCAAGCAACCGGTTGCGTGTGGCAATAGGAGCTCCCTAGCGACCGATTTGTTCATTTGATTTACGCGAGCGCGAGTCGTTTCGAAGAAATTTATGGCAAAACATGCGGGGTTTTCTGAGTCAAACGAGACTCATTTAGTTGGGGAATGCAACAGATTCCTTGAATAAATCTCGTCCTCTTCGTCCCGGGAATTGCATCGAAAAGCAAAATGAGGCTCTACATCACGATTTGCTCAAGTTTACCTTCTCCAAAAATGAAGAATTTTCCACCAACGGTTGCAACGTCATCTGTTAGGGGTGTACCAAAAAAGAGCCCTCACCATTTTCCTTGCCGCCCTCCAGAACAGATTGACGATGTTACGATGAGACACTGGATTTTAATTTAATTTTTTACTGCTCAAGCCGTACAAGAAAAATTCACGAAAATTTCTCACTGATAAAAATCGATATTAATGAAGACCAAGTTAGATTCTGAAGAAATGAGGCTTATTAGGGTTCGGAAATGTTCGTGAGCTATTACTGGAATTTTCTGGATGAAATATCTGACACAGTTTTCACATTTCAGTTTACCTTCCAATTTAGCTCCGACGTACCAGCCACCACATCTACGTTGCTAAATGTAGATAGTTTAAAAAAAATAAACTCTGTTCTTCATAATATATGTGTTATCCTCGTTGATAAGTAAAATCTCTCTTTAAGGCCTGTTCTCATATGACAATACTACAGTTTTACAACACAAACCATTCGTTTCTGAGTTTTGTGCTACCGTTAATTTTTTTTAGATCATAAATTTCTCCCCTCATTTGCCACGAGGTGAATAAAATAATATAAATTTAGTTCAAGTGACTCAGATCCTCAGTTTACAGTTCACCCATTGATGATCACACTCAGAATTTCAGGAGTTATTTGGAAATTAATTTAGCCTTTATCGTTGAAATGTGACACTTTTTTCTTTATAGTTTCATTCTTTTTCACTTCGCAAAAATTATTTTAGGAGGCAGTACCAAAATTTCATTAAATTCAGCCTCCGTTGCTTCGCCTTGAAACCCTGTTGCATTTATTCATCTTTCGTATCGACCGATCAGGCAGGTGTGCAAAACGTGCCTCCACATTTTGTGCTTCACTTTAAAAGTCTTTGATCCGTGATGATTTTTAGATCTGGTAAGCAACGCATTTCCGATTTCAGCTGACTTTTTCTTCGATCTGTGACGATTTTCAGATCTGGTAGGTAACGCTTTTGCCAATTTCAGATGACATTTTCCTTCGAGCTATAGTGATTTTTAGACCTGGTAGAAAACGCTTTTGCTTATTTTGGTAGAAATTTTCACAATTCAAATTGTCATTACTTGATTTTCAACATTACACACATCAGTTTACCGAAAATGATACATTTTGTCAGTTTATAGTTCGATAGCACACACTGATTATGATTCTCTGAAAATTTAGTGAGTCAGAAACGAAACACATATGCCTTCAAATTAGCTTAAAAAAACTTTAATTCATACTTCAATACTTATTCCAGAAAATACACGTAATTTTATGTCATTGTACCATTTTGGTTTCATCAAGCCTTAATTTTATTTTCCCAAACTGATGTTCATATTTTACAACCAATACAAAGCATTTTTTTGCGTCTGATGTAATGCTTTTTTAGAAGAAGTTGGAGATCGTCAAGTAATGTACTTACAGAGCTGGCTTTGCCCACTACGTTCCTCGAATCCTGCTCAATCAGTTACTAGGAATTTCATTCATAAAATTCTTGAAAATTTTCCACTAGCAATTTGTTTTCAAGTAATTTCCTAAGGAAAATTTTCGGAATTTCACTTGTTTATTTATCAATATTTTTTATATTTTGTTTTCTATTCACCTCATGAATACCTGATTTATCAAGTCCCCTCAAGTTATTTTTTTGTAATGATAGCGGTAATCACTGGGTTGGAAGATAATTAAAATCTAGTGGAATGAATTAACGGATGTCTACCTGGTCTTGCGTTCATTGCTGATTTTCGTTAGGTTGGTGTACTGTTCTTGAATGATCTGGATAGGACGCGAAAAACATCCCCATCTAACTTTTCGCCGGAGCATACGTGTTTTTCGCCGCCCTGCAATTTAATTACTTGGGTAGAGAAAAACATGCATGCAGGCGGCGAAAAACTTAGACTTGGATGCTCTCATGAAAGTCACCTGCTTCTAAACTACGTCAAAGGCTTAATTAAAATTTTAACAGCATTTTTAATGAACACACGCACTTCCATGTTTGGCCAGCATTTCTTTCTACTCGTATATTTTCACTCTGTTCTACCGATATAGGTCAATTCCATCTGTAAATTTAATATTTACGCGTGAGACGTTCTTCAGTCTCATTCCCTACCACTCAAGACGGTGAAACTATTAATTCCAGAGAAGTATCAGATTCAGAAAATTTACAGAGAAGTTTTAGATCGAGCACATTTACCTTCATTTATAATTGAGGTATTGCACGAAAAATATTGCATTCTTTGTTGACAAGATTGAAAAAAAATATCTGCGATTCAATTTTCTTTAAAACGAGGAACAAGCGCTGGGAAATTTTTTTCTGTTATTCTTACTTCTTCAAAACGAGGAAGAAAGGCAGTCGTGAAGATTTCCTTGCGCACGAGTGACTCCAACATTAAAGATACTCTATTATTAGGCTACCAGAATCTCTGAGCTTGGAGCCGAGGCCGCAGAACTTTTCTCGTAAGGAATTTCGTATTTTTAGGGAGTTACAATTTTATTATCGAACGATAGCATCAAGATGTTTTTCCTTGGGCAGGAAAACGAGAGGACAAAGCTGAAATTTTAAAGGCTCTGGACGAGGCGACTCAGGAAGACAACTGGGGGTACGTGCCACTGTCTGGCCCGTATGTGGACGAGCAATTCTCTCAGAACGTTTCCGTGCAAGTGGACAAAACCGCCGTGCTCAACTGCAGGATTCTCTACATCGTCGGCAAGACTGTGAGTAGGCTTGTCCTTGCGCTTTAATGGCATCGTCCACAATGACATTTGCAAGCTAATGCGCGTAGTAGCCCCTTTATTGGACATTGATTCCAGGATATAAATAAGCAACGAAACACATATACGTAGTTTTTACAACCTGTGAACTGAGAATACACATGTAGCACATATTCAGGGGTTCTGCCTTACAAAGCTAGTCTGGATATTGAGGATTCAATTTCCGATTTTTGGTCTTTTTCAGAAAGTAATACGTTCTTCCTGTTTGTCTGGAAATTTGATGTTTTTCATTTCAGCTCCTAAAATATTTGCATGGTGTTATTCACGTACAATATTAAGAAGAAGAAAAAACGTTCGCTTCGTATAGCTGATTTCCTTTGCCTATGTGAACCTGTGTTTTATGAGGAGAGTCACAGTATTTGCTCATGAATTTTTTATCCATTTATTAATGGACTCGCACGCTGTGTTTTTGATGCTGCATGAGTTAGTGATGATACGAGCCTCAGTAGTCATATAAGGTGAGTTTTTATGCAGGTTCAGATCTACTGTTAACAATAAAATAGTTTCAAAACATGCGTTCCTCTTGTGCTACACATGCTGAGGTTTTGTACGAAGATGTTCAGGGTTGTTCTCTGTGGTGTTCGCCGTAATTGGGGACTTGAAATTGAAGAGTACAACATTTATGTTTCGACTCTGTTTCCGCGGTACTGATAGTGGACAGTGAAAGCAACGGGTGTGTCTATTTCTTTATTTTTGTTTCAAACAATTTTTTATAGTATTTGGATGCCACTCAATGATTGACTGTCATGTGATTTAATATGAGCACAGTTTTTTGACCAAAAAATTCGCCGGCGATAAGTCCACGAAATTCGTCTATAAAGTACGTTAAATCATGAAACTCTTCTCAGTGTTACCCACAGCAAAATCATATGAAACAATAATTCAATAACAGGAATTTGAATAAAACCAGTATTATAAATTCTGACAACCCGTGAACGACTAGATTATTTTCTACCTTTATCTGCAATTATTAAATGGAAACCACTATCATCAATATTAACAATGCGTGAACGACTAGATTTTTTTCTAACTCTATCTGTAATTATTGAAGGTATTCTGGTGGCTGTACAAACGACCGTTTTAGCGCTGGCTGTTTGACCAGCCTCAGCAGGCAGAGTAATTTATTCTGATTATATCCAGCAGGTGCTGGTCGCTCGAATGGATAATTGATTAGTCAATACGGATGATAACCGATTAATTAGTCAAGCCTGACGTCCACATTGTTCCATTCCGCTAGAAACAGGGAGTGTTAAGGTTCATTTCATCACCAGTCGATCAATATGAAATTAATTTGCTTGAAACAACAACGTTTTGTGAGCTCTACTATACATGATTGGTTAGCTCCCGCGTGAGCTTTCAAAATATATCGGGTTGTGGGCTCTTTTTGGGAAAGCCGAATGTGTGTTTTTTCAGCGCGGTTTTTTGGTTTTCGCTAGAGTTTAAAAGCGTGTTTTATAACATTTTTTCTGTCTCTTTATTAATTAATAAGTGTGAGAGTTAGTATAAGATATATACGTATCATTCAGGAAGTATTGAATGAGATTCTTAAAAGCTGATTTTCTACATACAGCTATATTTCAGGAATCAGGAAAACTTCTTTGCTTAAACTTGTACGTAGAAGTTCCTTTTCGTTCACATTGACTGAATTTACAAAATGTCAACATGAAACAACCTACATGACGGGCAGATGGATCTTGAAATACTCAAGTACAGAAATGCTCATTGAACATTTGCTTTCCGGAAAATATAGAACAAAAGCCACAGGAAAACTTACAACCTCGAGAAAAACTTAGAGTTTAGACGTGAATAAACATTGTGTTGTCTTATAATTAACATCCGGACAATAAACCAACCGTAATTGTAGAAAATTTCATAACCCTGATGAAAGCTTTGAATTTGAACGAGAAAAAACTTTTACATGAAAACGTGAAACGTAAAAAACACGATGAAGACGTGTTCTCTTGTAAATTCAAGTCAAACCTACTTGCAAAACGACAAACCTCAGAAAAATGGATGTATCAAATGCGGCTCAATATCGTCAAAATACACAATTGATGCCCCTTGTTTCTTAATTTTAATAATTCTCACTCCACCGTGAATGAAGATGTGTTAAAACAAATTATGATTTTAATGAGACATTGATGATGAGTAATATTTTTCGCAAAAGCTCTGAAGTTCATCGTGAAGTTCTGCTGGGAAATAAACTTTTAGTCGCTGGGTTTGTTCAAAGAATTTTTTGCTCAAACCCAAATTTTATAGATAAAATATCACATAATTTCAAAAACAGTTTGCGACTTTGTTCCTTCCATTTCGTACTCTAATTAAGCTCGTTACATACTCTGCGATGAATGTCCACAACATCAAAAATGAGATTCTATTAGGGTTTTTACAGTGACTTAATTATACCCTTTTACTTTGAAGGTATTAACGTTGATGCTCAGGTGTATGATAGACTTCACAGTATATTAAAATGAACAAAATTAATGATGGTGAACAGCTTCATTTCACTCTGCAAAAATATCTTCTCAATTTGAAATTCAAATGATTTGATGTTCCACACATGGGCTTCATTCAAATGTTATAGTTGTTTTACTATTCTGACAGAACGAATAATTACCAGTTCTTGAGCAAACTGATAATAAAACCGTACAAAAATTGGTCCGGCTTATAAGCATCTCACAAGGGTCTTATGAGTGTGTCTCTGCAAAACAGGGAAGTTACGAGGCTTTCCAGTCTTTCAATTGCTGATCAGGGTTATGTTATTGAAGACGAGCATTTGAATAACATTTTTTTAAGATGTTGAGCAAGAAACTTGCGCTTGAATACAAGACATCTGCAGCACTCGTGATATCCATTTTATGTGAAAAAAGAGCATCTTTTTATATCATAGATATAATGAAGATGAATAAGAAAGTATTTTGAATTGAGAAATAATAGAGTAAAATTTTTAGGATGAAATTTTTGTTGTGTGGTAAAATATATTCGTAACTCTTGCGAACGTTTGTTATGTTATTGAAGATGTTCATAAATTTACCTCCTGAAACCCAGGAAAGTTATTCCTAAGTATATTCCCAGTGAAACATAAAATGATATTTCATCGCGATTTATTCGATTACAGGTGGGAAAGCATAGTCTGTGTGAATGCGAAAGAAATAATTTGGGAAAATATTCCCAAGAGCTTTTTTCAACAAAGAGTGCACTGAGTAATTTTTCTTTTCTCAATCTCCGAAGCACCATTTGTGATGCATTGATTTCAATTTGAACATTTTCCTCCATGGTTTTTATTTGATGATCATTCGTTCTAAATGCCTTTCAAAAAATGGTAGTACAGTATGTTGTGACCTTTATGAAGTCTCTACGAACCCTCCAGGAGAAAGCATTCCGACTATTTCATTCTAAATAAAAGAGAACACATTGCATCAGTAGGCCAAATATTTTCGTGAGCATTTAAAAGGGCTTCATGATAATGAGTGTTTGACCGGGCTTTGACATACGCGTGTGACTTGAACTTTGTAGTGACGAAATCATTCCACCAAATTATTCAGTTTGTTTTTGACATATTATATGAGAGGGACTTTTGTTAGCGTTATCATATTCGTGAACTCAAACAAGTGCAGCTTATTTTTTTATTTCGGAAAGTGAAATTGATGGTTCTGCATGTGTCGATATCAGACTTGTTATGAACACAGCGGCTTCTCCGAAAGTGCTCCTGAAACTCACAGAATTTGTGTTCAATCGAGCTAACTCCCCAATTCTGGGATTAACGTTGTCCAATACTAAACGACTACGAATTCGAGTTGTAAATTGAAGAGGGACAGTGGAATCAGATATTATTCGCTGTCCATGCCTGAACTTTCAGAGGAAAAAACACCATGGTTTCCTTGTTTGGAAAAATATTTTCAACTGTCAAAATATTTTTTGAAAACAACATATTGCCATTTTTCAATCAAACCATTAAGGAGACACATAATTGGTTTCATTTTTCACCTTCGGAAAGGTTAATGGTTTCATCAACAGTATCCAGATTACATTCTCGTGGGCTTCTACTTTAATGAAAAGAATTCAATATCGATATTGAGCTCAAATTGAGACATTGAGCTGAAAAAATAATAAAGGAAGAAGATGTTGAAGGATGCCGACGTTTATAATTTCCAGTAGAATATCAATTATGATGCAGTTCTAGTATAAGTACATCTTTTCCATCTACGGGATCACTGTTCTGTATGACTCACAAGCTCAAAAGTCATCTTATGGAAATATTTCAGAGTAAAACTGAACTTGGATAACGATTGGTCGAATCTTGATTGAAATTTATGCATTGAAACAAACTAATGCATGAAAATTTGAGCACAAATGAAAATGCACTACCAGATAAGTGGCAAATTTCAAATACTCATTAGGTAGCTTTCCCATATTAGCACTGAGATGACAACATACATAAATATTGATGATCTCTGGACAGTGAAGTTTTTCATTCGCACGGAAGTCGTTGCGAGTGTTAGAGCAAAGCTGCAACGTCGAAAGTCTGAAAAAAATCTAGGAGCTTCTTCTGAGAACTTTTCTCATAAGGTGCGCTCTTCAAATAAAATGGAACATACAAGGTGTATTATCCCCTTGGGAAAAATTATTTGCCGAATCAATTGGTATCCTGAGCCTTTGCAGGCCAGAATAATTATTGATTGTTACTGTTATTTGACGGAGAACCCGAAATCGTTGTTCAATGAATCAGTTTAGGTCCGAGCTCGGATTGCTCAGACGTTTGCATCAATTTCATATATTTACCTTGTAGTTTTCTTTGCAAAGATTTTGATGACTCCCGGCAGGTTTAGCCATTTACCAATGCATTTTATATTCGAATGATTTTTAATCAGATTTTGCTCTATTTATCTCTCAAATTGAAACATGTTGAAATGTTTCAAATACGATCTCGATCTCGGGTGCATTAATAATTTACTTGTAAAGATTCTTGTGTACGATACTTTATCTTTAACGTCCAGGATAAATGAGAAAACGGCATTCCAGACCCTTTGCTCTTTCTCTTAACGTTATTTGGTTATTGATTTTATGAATATCTTCAAGCCTAAACACATCTATTGCTTCTGGAAAGCATTTTTTCTATAAAAATTTACAGAATCCTCGAACAATACTGCTACAATTAGAATGCATGACCAGATGGCAACACATTCATTAGGCGTACATTTATATAACTTTCGAATGTCTCTTTAAAACAAAAATTTCTAGCGTTGGACTTATAGTTGATAGTTCAGTTTGAGACCATTAATTCTGCTGAAAGCGAAACCGGTGCTACGCAGTGTTTCATAGTTTGAAATATGTCCGATGTATTCGTTTCATCAGTATTTCTTAGTTTCTAAAACTAAAGCGGAGAAGACAAAACAAGATCAACTTCTTAAGTCAAATTAACATTTCGTACATGAAAAACAATCATACACAAGAAATTTTATTCAACGACGAATGCAAGTATTTAGATTTCATCATATTGTACTTGCACCTTGTCAGAAATTTCTACAACATAAATGCGTCACTCAGTCATCGTTCACCAAAACTTAAATGAAGTTCATCAAAAATAATTCAGTATTCTTAGAAGCTTTTAAAGCAAAATATCACACGCGTTGTTCAGTTGAATTAGATGATGTACTCGTTATTGAAATTAAACTGATTTAAAACCGCTCTCTCCATGAGTTAGGGCGTAAATTGAGTATTGTGTTGAGGTTTTCTGAATATTTCATAACGCTGGAATTGCAACCAAACCATCAGTGGAGGTAAGTTTCTGTTCACATTTGATAAAATATTTAGCGACGAGGTACATAGAACATTTTTCGCCGGATGACCTACATTATAATCTGTGAAATAATATTTTCAGTTCGAGAATTTTTCATGAAATTTTGGTATATTCACGCTACTTGTGAAATTTGAAGTTCGATGGCAAAATACTGGGCTGAGTGTGCTCATTTAAACATGAACAAAAATGGATACGTATCATTTTTTTTAAAGAATTACTCGATAATGGGAGAGGGGATTTTATGTTTTGGAAAAAGTAAGTACCTTAAAGAACCAACTTCGTTTGTTAATCTAGAACCGGTAGAAATTTAAAAATTGTTGATGCTATTTTTTTTACTTTTTTGCGCTATTAACTTAATTTGATTTAAAAAATGATGCTAATAATTGCTTCAAAACCGAAATGCATTACAATTTGAAAATGTAGCTCATTTTATTATTTGGAACGTTGTTTTAATTATAGGTACATTTGACGCATTCCTTCATTGCAATAAAGCAAACCATCACATCGCAGTTGTATCAATCAAAATAACATTTGCAAAAATAAAATATCAAAATAACATTTTCTTCTAACCTTGAAAATTTTCGAAAATTTAATCAACTGTGAATTTTGCAGTGAAGTTCAGTAAGCTTTTTGCGGAATATAATCCGGCCAGACTTAGGCAAAAGCTCGCCAAATGATATTAAAAAAACTTTTCAAAGAATTACGAGAAACTCTGTCGTGTTTGCGTGGATTTTAGCGTGTATTTAAACAGCATTCGTTAGAATTCAATAAATTCGCACAGGATTAAATATATAAAAGCTGAGCCAGCACTCCATTGCAATGGAAGTAAATAACACTTTTGCAAATAGCATAAACCAATTCAGAGCAGCAATTTTTCCCATCAACTAATGAAGTAGCTTTCAGACATAAGGAATGGATACGTTATAAGTTCAAACGTGATATTTGGTCGCCAATTTCGTCTCTATTAAAATTTTCCCTTCATTAAATATCCAACGAAATCCCAGAAATAAAGAAGAGACAAAATGAAACGCAGCTTGCTCCTTCATTTCGAACTTATGAATAAAAATAAATGAGTCTCAAGAATTTATGTCAAAATAACATTCGTTTGAGTAAATGAGTTTACCGACGCTTTGTTTATTTTTTATATGCATATGCGTTACCAAAAGCGTTACCAAAAACACTGTAACATGCATAGAGTTTTCTTCAATATTTCAAAAATAACTCTCGCGAAAATAAGGCAACTTTCTCACAAATTACATCGCTACTCTAAATTATATGTAGTGCAACAGAACATTTCAGAGGTTGAAAATTGGGTTTACTGAAAAAATTTGAACATTACTCCAAATTAAACTTATGATTGATAACTGAACAGCATTCACAGAAAGTATCACCAATTCCTGCAATTACAAACGCTGACGAAATTAATGGTTAAGTAATATAGCTTATAATTACAATCATGTAGAATTGGACGAACAAATTCATCCGTAGAAGTGACGCAAAAAGCATCTCCTCCTGAATTCAACTGATTATGTGAACAGAAATAAGCTCCAAATAATTTATTTCCGTAGGCGTTATGGACGGAAACATTCACGGGACAATTCCGAACCAAGCAGGACGGATCAATCAAGTTCTCTGCTTGTGTAAGTTAGGATGGCCAGCTCTGGTGAGTCGAGATAAAGATTTTTACTCCCTACATCCTGCGATCGTTCAATTCCAATATTTGGAGTTGGGATTTGAAGACCAATTTGAATTCTAGCTCCAGTTGGAGCTAGCCAAGTTCTTTATTCCTCCCAGAATATTCCTAGCTGTCGAATAATGGCGATAATTTTGCGAGAATCTGTATTTGGATGAGCTGATGATTTTAAATTGGAATATTTTTTGGCAGGAGATAATTGGGAATATAAGATTACGTCGGATTACATCGAAGTTAAAATTCATGACAACGCTTCTGTCGCGTAGTGGATAAAGTTTGGAAATATTATTTCTTTTCAGGCCACGTGAATGTGCTCGTTGATTTATGTTTTTTTTTCATGGGACGTTAGTTTGGAGAAGAATATTGTCTGTGGTCAGATGATGGTTCTCCGTTTGTTGTTGGGGTTCAAAAAATATAACTAGTTTAGTTTTCATTCTCCAGGCAATGTTATTACAATTTTTCATACGTTAGCGATATTTAATTGCTTTTGTATTCTCTTTTCTAAATTGAAACTGAACAGCAATTTATCTATTTTTTTACCCCCGTGTTTCAAATTTGAACGCGGTCTTTGTTACTCATGTTTTTCTTTCAAGACGTTTTCAAATAAATCACCTCGATCACAAAGTTTTGGCTCAATTTCTGAAAATTCAAACCTTGCGGTTCACAAACCTCAATTTCAGGCACACTATCGCATAAATTTAATTCTAAAATTCCATCCCTTGAAGTCCGGAAAGTTTTGTTTACGTTAACAAGACTTTAAGATGCAGTCAGGAAAGACGATCAAACTTCTTTCAATTTAAATTCCAGCTATAACATTACGAAGGCGAGAATGTTGTCTTGCCAATCTTGGGATACATTGTTGAGAAGAAAGCACACCCCTCATATATCCGCCAGGACTTGGGCCGGCTCGCGGAAGTTTATAACGCGTCTCCTTGCCAGAGTTGAGGGATTTATTGTGGACACCGACGAAACATTATGAAATGGCCTTATAGTTGTCCTGAAGGAAACATTATGGACGGTCTCAAAGTTGAATACTGGAGAGCTTCTCTAAGCCCCGCATAGTTATAACAAATGGCGCGACGTTGATCCTGGAGTCTCGTGATCCCGCCAGAAGTCTCTTAAGACTGAGCTTTGGAGAGCATGAAAGATGGTCTTTGTCAACACGACTTGGGGGCACCTCGTGGATTACAGGATCTAACTTTTCATCCTATATGAGACTGACGAAGTTGGAAATGAGAACTTTTATATTCTTAAACGTACCAAGTTTCACTTTCTTGCGTTCTGGTTCCTTCATCAAAGGGCACTGAGACAGATTATCGTGAAACTTTGAAGTAATCGTGAGCAGCAAGTACAGTCAAATCATTTTAACGAGTCTAAAGTTTATTAAATGATTCATTGAACGACTTTAGCTACTCTTTTGGTGGAAATATGGTCTTCCGTACAGAATTTTTCGATTTCTTCTCATTTTCTGGAACATTTCCTAGCTCGAAACTGTAATTTACTATTTATTATTCATAGTTTCATCACACGAGAAAACTTTGTCAGTTCACTTTCAATGTGCGTGAAGTTGAATTTTGATGGAAATATGCACGGAAAATATCCTCGAAACAACCACTAGCTCCGACGGAATAAAAACATCCCCATTTGGAATTCAGAAGAATATTTTTTTTAATGACTAGATTTTCACTGAATAACTATTTACCTCGCTAACATGCGAGTTTTTCATAGAGTTATAACTCCATTTCCACGAACCCTCATTAGTTCTTCGGGACTATGTTTTTCTGGTTAAAAAATTGTTTACGGCTGTCCTAAGCGCGTTCCGGATTATGCTAATAAAAATTTTTGTATAAAGTTTTTCAGGTTTAAAATAGTAAGTTGGATGAAATTTTATTTGAAATTTTTGAAAATTGAGGGCTTTATCGTGAAAAACAACTGTGTAACCGCTTTTAGCGCATTCAACCAACGTAAAACGGCACAACTTCACGCATCTTCTCGGTAACCCAGGCAACATTTAAGTTGCTAACGTCAATTACGCGAACGTTAACACTTTGGCTGCGACGTGGGCCACCAGTGATCACGGAATGGATTTTCAAATGCTGCCGACCGACCAGTAGTCACAAAATCAACTTTCATAAATACTTCATCAAAACTAAATGAAGGTACGATTCAGTTAGTGTTTGCTATTTTCAACAATGCTCACTACAATTGTGAGCATCGTTGAAAAAAAAAATTATTAAAGAAATAAAATGAAATTTTAGTTTCATTTTTTGGTTTTTTAATTTTTTGAAAAATAAAGTTATAGTTAAATGTTAAACTTCAGTTTAACATTAATGAGCTAACCTGCGCATAGCTACCTAGTTGTTTACTTTGATTTTAAACTGGGTTCTTCAAAGCCAGCGAGTGCAGCTTTTTGCCAACCACGTTATCGAGCTGTTGAAGGGTCACAATTCAGAATATGGGGGCTAGAAATGAATGGAATACATTTTTGGTCGTTTCCTATCTTAGATCGCATAATCTCGAATTTTCACTGACATCTAATTTCGCGTGATTTGTTCATGAGGTTTTCACAAATCATTAGCTTCATTTTGGGTTACTCTTCTCTATGGAATACACCTACTAATTTTTTTATCTCTCCGTCTTTCACTCTCTGTAGTTTTCTTATTTTAGTGGTGAAGGAATTTTGAAGAATACCTACATATTGTGAATAACTCAATTTAAAAGGCATTTCAAGGCTATGGCTAATTTTTAAACATTTAAAAAAACACCTAATTTTTTACTCCTGAACTTACTTAAACCAAATATTCGTAGTCTTGGATGAAGTATGGTACTATAATGGTTATCAGCATCATCAATTATACGTTAGTTGAGGAGTGATGAGGTTTTGAGAAAGTTTAAATTAACCTGATGGTGGAATTCATGGCGTTGAAGTGTGAGTATCAGTTGTAGTTTGGGCGTTATTGTATCTACCATCGTTTAAAGCAACGTTACTTTTTGATCTCCTCATGGGCAGTGACTTCGAGAGATTCGCTTTGAATTTTTCAAGTCTTGAAATAGAATGAAACATTTTAAAGTCAAGTTTTTTTTTAAATTATGTTGCTGGTTTATCGTCTGCGTATTACAGGGTTCGTAGACACACGTGAGTGAACTACTCCATAAAAATTTTATTTACGTTTGAAAAAATAATACATAGTTCTAATTGTTTCTCTTTTGCATTGTACATTTCTGTTTACTATGTAACACCAAACTCCTTTTCATAAAATATGTTTATTTTTCAGGCTGATTTTACATGTGTTTGAACGCTTCAAATATTTCATCCAATTACGGACAAGATCTAGCAGAGCGGTGCACTCATTACATTTTCATATCTAAAATGAGGAATAATTAGTGCTGATTTCAGTAAGCTAGCTTGAACACATGCTATTTTGTGAATCTAATTTAACGCCGGGATTTGTAAAAAGGAACAAAATTAATAAAAAATTAATTCTGAAAAGTCAAAATCATGGGTTTTCAGCAGGTTGTTAATAGTTAACAAATCGTCTCAACAGAAAATACATATTTTTAAGACAGGTTGGCGCCCAATATCAATATATTCACATTATATTAAGACTTATTTCTCAGCGGGAAATTTCATATCGATTTCGGACTTAATGACTTCGACTAAGGTTTCATTCTTTGTTATTTTCTCGTGAAGTAACGCATCAAATTAAAAAACCTCTTGGCAACGCACAAATTGAGTCAAAAATAATATCTAAATAATAATAATCTTCACATCAAATTAAAGAATGACATCATGAACTTAGGTACGTAGCATAATTTGTGAAAAAAGTAAAAATCTTCCTAAATGAAGTTCTATAGGAAATCGAAATGAAATAGAAGAATTTTTTGGCCAAATAAAAATTGCAATTCTGTTTTGAATCTTTTTTGTTTTAATATTACTAACAAAGACATGTGACTGTCGGAGAAGTGTAAATCTCGGACTTATAAGTCCATGTGAGTAAAGAATATCTTGAAGGTTTTGTTATCTACTATAACAGATTGTTTTTTAATCGAAATCTCAAAAATATGATGCACATAATTCTTTTCCCAATGTTCCAAAAAACAATTATAAAATTATTTTCGTTTTGCTCGTAACTCCTCAATTGCAAGGATGTATGAAGTTTGCAGCAGACATCCGGATTTAATAAATATTAAAAAAATTTAAACACCGTCTATTGGTGGGCAATTAACTGTGTTTAAAATAATATTCAGCTTCCAATACAAATTATTTTTTACAATACATTTGTAAAAAAATAATATGGTTCCTTCTAGAGATTGTTGGACAACAATAGTCATCAAAAATTGAAGTTCATTGTGGCACAATTCATTTTCAATTGATTAGAAACCACGCAGGGATCGAATATCAACTATCCAGTGTGAAAATTTTATTGCCGATTAATTTGAACAATAATTATTCCTACATTTTTTGTGGCAGCTTCGTAGGTGTTATGCAAATAAAATATTTGGTATTATGCAAGATGATTCGACAATGTCTCATCTAGGACTAAGAGCCAGTGAAGTGATTTCAAATTCAATTTATCTGCATTGCCTAAAAATACGTGAATATCGTGTTAGTTCAAACGGGGGTTGAAATTGTCTTCTCGATTTCTGTGGTTCAGGTCTCGTGGATTCGGTCGCGCGACCTGCATCTGCTGACGGTGGGTCGCTTCACCTACACCAGTGACGACAGATTCAAGGCGGTGCATCAGAAGGGCTCCGACGACTGGCTGATGAAAATCCACTACGTGCAGCACCGAGACGCCGGCAAATACGAATGCCAAGTGTCGACCACGCCGCCGCTCAGTCATTCTGTTTGGCTCTCCGTTGTCGGTAAATGGGTCTGACAGCCGACCAATTATCTTTCTCCAAGTGACGCTTGTGTGTATTTACTGAGCCTGCTTTGTTGAGCTGTGACACAGGAAGGGTCTCATTCCTGACGCTTTAGTGCGCTCATAATGTGATGAATGCGACTTGCCTGCTGGCTGTTTCGAGTGTGCTTGTGATGTGACGAATGGGACCTCTTTGGAAGCTCTTTGGAGTGTGCTCATGATGTGATTAATGCAATTTGTACTACTTGATATTACCCTATGCAAGCTGACTTTCTTATATGAGAAGAACACTTTGTGGCTTTTTTACGTTTGGCTAAAGATAAAATGTTCTTGTTGTGATTTCTGAATTTGTAGTATATTAGATGGAGTGACCATAGTAGTGCTTCAAATAAGTTTTTGAGTACTTCTTATCATTATGCATGTTATTCTGCTAAAATGCTGAGAATAATAATTCACCGTAAAATGTAGTAAAGCATCAATGATCTCAAATATTTTGAAACTTCATCTATAACAGTCCGTGCAACTTTATACAACAAACTGAGTTCTCACGAAGCAATTGCTTTCGTTCCATAATCAATTTTCTCAAAATAATTAATTTTCAAACACCTTGAAAACCATATTTCTCACAAGTGTCACGCTTAAAAACAGGCCTCAAAGAAATTCCTTAGATGAAATTGGATTAATTTAACAGTAAATTTAGGGCTAGGGAGACCAACGGTATGAACTGAAATTGCATACCAAAGTACTTTAATGTCACTGAGGTCAATTGCCAAGAAGCTCAGAAATGCCACTGAGCACTCGGAGGCCGAAAATCGAATCAGTTGTGATTCGTACTCTCAAATCTCTCGATGCAGAAGGTCATCAGTTTGAACGGTCAATCTAAAATTCAAAATTTTAGGTTTGAACAGAAGTGAACTCATATCAAATTAGGTTTTCTTGGCTTTTCCCAACAATCTAACCTTCTGCTGGCTGAAAAACAAATCTTCTATGTCAGACCAGAGTAAGCATTGTATACATTTTTTGAAGTACCCTGTAGAATTTTACCCATTCATGAAATGGTATACTGATTCTGTACTATAATCTGTATGTATAATATTTGGTGATTCAAAATTTTTTCAAATTACATATTTTTCATTATACCGGATTAAAAAGTTTCACCTTAGGTCGTATTGGTTTTGCACTTCAAATTAAAGTTCATTTTCTTTTCATTCTCTGTCTTTCTCTTGAAAGTGGCCGATTTGTTGTGTATTTTTTAAGTTGCTTCATTTTTAATATGATTGTAAAAGCGATTAACAAATGCGACTCTGCATTTGTCACTACGGATGATTATTAACACCATGTCTTTTCCTTCATCATGGAAGAACTGTTTTTCTTTGGAATTCATTTCATCATTTCATCGCCCTGCATGTTAAAATTCAATGTATTTTCTTTCTACGGTCAATTTTTTTTTGTTAAGCTGGAGGTTAAATTTTTGGAAAAAAATTATTATTCGTTTATTTCTAAAATTATCTCACATTCTTCACAAAATTTGAAAAACTAATGTTCATGTAACGATTAGGTATATTAGAATAGTTTGAGACAAACACCTGTGAATATTTTCCTTACGCATGGACTTCAGCAATTTTTAGAATGCATAAAACGATTTTAATAATCGTGCCCCATAAGGAACGCTCGCGAGTGATGGGCTCATGAAGTGGTAGCTGGAACAACACCAGCAGTACCGCTCTCCGTTAATACAGACGTTTCCGTTCTGTTCTAGAGCCTCAGACGATAGTTATTGGAGGACCAGACCTGTACTTGGACGCAGGCTCCACACTCAACCTGACGTGCGTCGTGAGGTTTAGCCCTGAGCCGCCACCCTACATCTTCTGGTACCACGAGGACAAGGTGAGGCTGATGGTGAGAGTGGACAACCTAGCACGAGGACAAGGTGAGGCTAATGGGTGAGAGTTGACAACCATCCACGATGACAAGGTGAGGCTGATGGTGAGAGTGGACAACCTAGCGCGAGGACAAGGTGAGGCTGATGGTGAGAGTGGACAACCTAGCACGAGGACAAGATGAGGCTGATGGATGAGTGTGGACTACCTAGCACGAGGAAAGGTGAGGCTGATGGATGGAAGTGGACAATCTAATGCGGGGACAAGGTGAGGCTGATGGATGAGTGAGCACTACCTAGCACGAGGAAAGGTGAGGCTGATGGATGGAAGTGGACAACCTAGCACGAGGACGAGGTGAGGCTGATGGATGAGTGTGGACTACCTAGCACGAAGACAAGGTGAGGTTGATGGCTGGGAGAGAAAACCTCAACTTCAATCATGTGATGAATGAGCGCTGAAATGTGTGAGGTTCTAACATATATACTATACAACATGAACATAGATGAACCGCCGTTTGGAGGTAAGGGTGTTCAATAATGTGGATTATTATCGTATTGCGTGTGGATTATTATTATTAATGTGTGATTGTTACGGTCCTACTTCAATAGATTGTTTTATCGTAGAATATTGTCCTACACGCGTGAGCGTACATAAGCTTCATGCCTATTGACATGAAGAGTAAAATTAAATGAAGATATTTTACCGTTGAGAACTATTTAATGGTATTGCAAGGAACATTTTCAATTCAGCTTCTGTCATTATTCAAATACAGGGTGATCAGATAGCGAGTGTTGTATAAAAAGAGTTAGAATATCATGCAGGTGTTGAATAACGCAAGCCATTTATGAAATTCTTTCAGTTCTTGTTCTGCTTTGGTAATCCTTGCCGAGCATTCATTCACTTTTAAAACATTGATACCGAGAATCATAATTTGATGAAAAACATTTTCTACCTCCTAAAAATGAAATGAGATGCAATGTTGTTACACGGAAAAATTGTACTAGAGAGAAAGTAATATCTTGAATCACCTGAAGCAAGTAAAGAAGAGAATTAGCTGTGTGACCATCAATTGAAAATTCTTGTACGCTCAATTCATGAGTTCCCTGATTAATAACATTTAGCGACACTTTTGTTATGTGTAGCCTCTGTTATTTTACTTTAGCTACCAGACAGTTTAAGTTTTCCTCTGACGCAGCCATGAATTCTATAACAATATTAAATTTAACCATTCAGAAGTGTTCAACGAATTTTGCCGTAATATTTCTTACTTTACTTTTTGGTCGAATAACTGAAGGACGAGAATGACAATAATATGGTGCAAGACCTTGAAAATGATGAGTATAATCATCAGAGAACGATTATAAACATTATCAACAGAGTCCAAATAATACTTACACTTAATTACTTGTACTACACGGAATAATAGTTTTTTTAAGTTTTCTGGAGGGATAAGTTGGGAGAATAGTTACGCAGCTGTCAATATGGACTGTAAAATCCCACCGAGCGGAGTGTATGACTCTACCGGTATATTGGTGAGCAATTGCGTGCGTGTGAACTCTCGTATTTCGTGGACTATGCCGGAATAATGCTGTTTGTCAGGCCTTTCAGCCGACATTCGACGACAGCTCCGTCTGAGAGTTTTGGTTCTGAGAGCTGATCGATGAATCAGGGCTCTGTGAGTGGGAGTTCGACGTACGAAACGAAATTTACACACAGCTGCATTACCTTGCATTTCTGACGCAACGTTTTGGCAAGCGGTAGCAATAAATTTCACAATATACGCCTGGCATCGGATTTCTTCACTCAATGGATATCAGCGTGTTCTCTAAGCCTACTTTAATTAGAATAATGTCTTTCTGACTAACACTACTATCTTTTTTTTCAGAGTGCTGCTCATAGTCGCACGAGTATTTAAATTATTCCTCAAAACTATAACTAGATTAATTAAACCATTTCCTAAAAGGCTTTGCGCAGTGAGTTTGCATTACACCAAAGAAAGCAAAATTTTTTTGTTTATTTTTTATGACTTCCTTCCAATGGCCAAGAAAGCCCGTGTTAGAGATACATTATGCAGTAACTCGGCCTAGATTGGCCCTCACACCATTATTGAGCTGAACTGTGGCAGCTAGTACTGCTCCATTGGTGCCAGCTGTTATTGTACTGAGTCTGGTCACGCTATTCTCACACTACCGCACATTTACACGAGAGAATAGTGCATTTAACTCGTTACCAGGATATAGCTTTCCAGCAGCGTTTACCTTAGAAAATTTTCTTAGATGTTTGGGAATTAAAGTAAAAAACTCGAGTTCCTAGGTATTGTTGGTAATAAAAGAAAGGGTACTCGTTTCTCATTTTCATTCAACTTTCCGAAGTTGTTTAAAAAATTGTGATTTTTCGGTGTTTCAGTATAGCTATTCGTTTTGGGAAGTTTGCATTATTGCCTTTCAGATTACGATGAGCATTCAGTACCACGGCTACGGCAATGAGCTTGAAAAAATATACAAGTCACTCACCGAGACAATACCACCAGAAAACCTTAATGAAATCTCTGAATGAATAAATGTAAACCTTTTCACGGGTGTATGGAAGCTCCCTTTCGCCACTTTTTTGGAAACAAAATGCACTGTATGGCCTGAATAGCATAGTCCTTGCGATATAAAGAGCCCTCATGTGTTAAACATTCAGTGCTGCCTAAAGCGTCACGGTGCTTTCTGCTGCATCTCGCTGCCTGGTCACCGACCCGCGATATAAAACTCGATATTCCAATAACTGCCTCACTTCTCATTCGTGACTTGAACTGTGCGCGTGTACGTTGAATTCTCACGTACCAGATCCCTTATTCAGGTATGCATTTATACGAGGAATAAAGTAAAGTAAAGTAAGGGTATTTTTAGAAGAAAGTAGTTGAGTCGTCTTAAAGGAGATTTAGATTATTGAAGTTTAATTTCGGCTCAGTTACTTTGAACAGAAGGATTTAAAAATCTACAAAATCTTTACATATTGAAAGTTTGGGTTTCATTAGTAGCTGTGTTGCACGATTGAACGTCTAGTGTTTTCTGTATGATACCTCACATGCGCATTAGAATAAGGATTTGTTCAAGAAACAATTGTAACTTATTCTGATTCTCCACATTTGTTCACATTCATAAATACAAGCGATTCCCTTTGTCCACTTAACGAGATATTGCCCTGAATGCAAGGTTCTATTTGCTGACTTTAATAATTATTATCCGGTTTACGAAAGTTCAAGCTTTCACTTCCATCTTTTAGCCCTAAAAGTTTGAGACGGCGACTGTTCTTTTCCGAGGCAACATTGTAATAGCTCAATAGGTCGCTAACACAAGACATATAACGAGCGACCCCTCTACAGCAGATTTGGACGAGTATAATTTTTCTTTAGTGTCACATCCTGTGAGTTAGCGAACAACGATATGTCACTTGCAGCCCCTCCGATACAGGGGACCGCACCGTGCGAAACTCCACGGACATTGCCTCTGTTGTTGGAATATTTTGTTTATCTGTAGGGGACGGGTCGACTGCGAAATTGTCCGGGTGGCGACTCACGGAATATGTGTCTGTATTTCCCTGCAGTGCTTTGGCTGCAACGAGACATTCTCCTGCCTTAGAAATGGCACTATCTGTTAGAATAAAGAACGGGATTTTTAGTAAAGTTGGATAGTTTACAAGACTTTTCATTTCGTTCTTTTTGATCACTATTTTTAACTTTACTCTTGTGATCTCTTCTACCTAAATAACTACTATTGCTTTGTTGTAATTAGTATCTACCCTAAAACCTACTCACAACTCACTCATCCATGTTGGTGCATCACAATTTTTGAGGCCTACTGTCTCATATTTGCATTTCATATCGTGATTGTGAATATAATATAGTAACTAAATGAAAACTAATTCACATAATTGTCAGCAATGGTTGGTTTAAATCACTGGCTAATTTGGTAAAAACAAAAGATTTGTTTTGTAATATTTGAACTCAAATTCCATAAATTAGTTGACTTGTTCTGCAAAATATTTTTGACGAGGTTTAGCATGCTTGATTACTTATTATACGATTTTTAATGTTGTTTCCATTTTTTGTTTTTTCGTACTTGCTAGCAGAAACTAGTATGAATTTTTGGGCAGCAAACTAAAAACAAAACATTAACCTTTGTCTTGACTGGAATGTATGTCGAAAATTGGAGAGGCTGCTTAATAAATTACAAGATTTAAAAATTGAAATAAATTACCGTGATACGATATTGCCACGGAAATTTCATGCTTAACAGTTCCCGAAAAATTTGTATTGTCTATTTGAGAGTTTTACTTACATTTGTGCGCGGTTTTTGAAAGGTACGTTTAATTTGTAATCAGAAGAATCCTAGGTGTTTAATATATATATATATATATATATATATATATATATATATCTGTGGATGGTGAACACTTTCCGCATGGCGTATACATTCAGTAAAATATCACCCATAAAGCAGATACTTTAATCTTTCTCATATATTTGAGCGCTTTCATTTTCTTATTCATGCCCAAGAAAGAAATATTGGTCTAGCGAACGTAAAAGTTCATAATAATGCTAACATGCGTTTATTTCTTGTGTTCTCTTTAAAACTGACGTGTTTTGTGTAACCGGACCAGCTAGGGTTGCACGGCCCTGATTCCCTAACCGGACTTAACTTTGAGCGATTTAAAGTTGCAACGAGTCTGTCTGGATCTACGGTTCTTCTCGCGCTCAGAATTTGACTTCCCTAACTTGGAGAAATAGCTTTACGCTACGTGCGTCCATGCATCTAGATTTGAGGTCGAATCAGAAAATCCAATTCTCCAATCGTCGGTAAATTTTCCTGGATTTGTGTTTTAGAAATGCGCATTATATTGTCAATATATAATGGGAAGCTAAATTCTAATTATATGTAAAATTTGAAGCCCATCATGTTATTCTTCGTCATGATGCTTTTTGTTAGACCCTACATAACGCATAATAATGTCAATTGAGTACTGCTAACAGTTGGTTCTCTTTTTAATTCTTATTTTTCAAGATACAATAACGAATGTTGAATTGTGGAGACGAGAAATTTGATATAATTGCTTTGTAATCCCTCAGTAATATGTATTGTAAGATTTATCATAGTGGAGGGAGTTGAAATACAGTAAGTGCAGTAGACAGAAAATAATATATCAATTTTAAGCTAAATAAAACCTATTTTCTGTACATTGGAGAATGAAATGAACCTCTTGAAAATGTTGTAAATGAGAACTGACCGAGTGGGAAAACACGATAGCCTGTCCGAGCGCTAAGCTACGCGTGTATCATTTATGTTTTTTTTCGAAAAATTTTAGTTTTTTTGCCCAGCTTTTTACTGATGTAACGCTTCGAAAAAATTGATTCTTGTCTTCTCTCTTAAAATGCGGTGCAAGATCTGACCTTGACGTCAGAAGTAATTATAATTATTATTGTTCGAAAAACTGATGCTAACCAAGCTTCACCTGTTCATGCCGTAATGAATTACATTAACCATGTTTTACCCATTCATAACATAATTAATGACATTAACCAAGTTTCATCTTCTCGTGTCGTAATTACTGATTTTAATAAAGCATATCCTGGTCATGCCGTAATGAACGAGAATAACCAAGTGTATGCTGTGCATGCTGTAATTGGTGACATTAACTAAGTTTCTTTCGGTGAAGCAGTAATTATGGATATTAACCGAGTTTTGTTTAGGCATGTTGCATTTCTTAGATCCACCGTGGGTTGTCGACAACTTCGGCTGAAGCGAGTGCAATGTCATCAGAGATGAACGTCAAGATCATCACCATTAATGCGCTAGCTGATTGTACTGCTGTGACTATACAATCACCCAATCACTGGAAATTATTTCACAGTTTTTTGGGAGTTAATGAGAGTCTCTTATTGGAAAAGCTTCCACTTCTTTTCCCAAAAGCAATACCACCCGATTTGCTGTTCGTAATTACGAAGCCAAAAATCATATACATGGACCACCATGAAATAATTTACCCGGATTTATAAGTCAGACTTTTCAATTCTTTTCATGGCTAAACTGAAGAAATTAAAAGCGTCCACTTGCTCTGTAATTCCAAAGTTGCGTAGGTTATTCATAGAACAGGTTGTGTAAGAGCTGTTTTATGGTGAATTTAATCAAGCAGCCAAGTTAAGTGAACGATTTTACATTCTTCCTTATTATTTTCAAGAATTTGTAATTTACTGCCTGTAGTTTCAAGTTGGGAAGTTTGTATTCTGTGTTTTTTTCTGATATTCTCCACAAACTGTATGGTAGAGCCTATTCTTGTTTTACCAGAACTCTAGATGAGACGAATATTGCAGAAGAATGACAACAATTTTTATTAGAAACGTCAATGGCATAGATTAGTGAAATCTCAGATGCACAATATTTTAATAATAGTTGTAGCGAAAAAGAATGATTGATACTGATCACATAGTGCACCTGGGTAGGCCATAGAAGGCGGTGGACTTAACGCTGTAGTAGCACCGCACATTTTTCTCACATTGAACTATGTTTTTTGTCCCTCAGCTGCTGAGCTACGACTCAGGTTGGCAAGGCACCTCGGTGGCCACCAGACACGGCAACGGAGGGTCTATCTCCCGACTGCTCATCCAGAACGCGAGCCCGATGCACTCCGGCAACTACACCTGCATGCCCGCTACCTCTCCGCAGTACTCCGTCAACGTCCATGTCATAGAAAGTAAGCCGTCAGGGCCAATTTATGTATGAGGTATGATACTTTCAAAACAAAAAAGATAGCAAAGATAGCTGATTTAAAAATCATTTTAATACGTGAACGTTTCGGCTTAAAGCTCAAGCCATTATCAACACCTGTAAAAGCGAATTGAAATACAGAAAACAAGACACAGCTAAAAGAAAAAATGAATACAACTTTAAAGAGTACAAGAAACAACAAAAAAAAGTAAGAATATAGAGATTATACTGCAATTAATTCTGAGAATCAGGCTATTTCTAACGGAAATGATGATGACATTGAATTTAGAGCTGGTTTTAATTCTTCAATGTAAAGAGATTCTAGTATATGTAGGTCGTTTTTATTTGCACAGAAATTTAAAATTGAAAAATCAGATTTGCTTACTATTACACTACACTGCTCTGCGTGATCCCTAATGGCTGAAAAAGATGGCTTTGCTAAAACTCTACCCGTTCTGGAGCTCCTACCAACGTGCTCAAAAAATCTTGTTCTAAAACTACGCTGGGTGCAACCCACGTAGCTAGACCCGCACAGCGGGCAACAATACTTGTAGATTAAGCGAGAGCACAGTTCAGTAGGTAGACGGTCTTTAAATCTAAAGATTTAAAGACCGTCTATATAATCGTATAATAAGTAATCTTTCTTTTTTTCTTGTACTCTTTAAAGTTGTATTCATTTTGTCTTTTAGCTGTGTCTTGTTTTCTGTATTTCAAGTCGCTTTTACAGGTGTTGATAATGGCTTGAGCTTTAAGCCGAAACGTTCACGTATTAAAATGATTTTTAAATCAGCTATCTTTGCTATCTTTTTTGTTTTAAAACTGTCAAGAGTGCTCCAACCTAATTTAATGATACTTTCAATTATGCCTGTTCTCAAAGAGAATTAATTACTTAAGATCTTAACTACTGATTAAACGATGATTCAAATGCTTGACTACCTTCAGCGGGCTTCCTGAACTGTGCGAATATTAGTGTTTCTTTCATTTCAACTGATATTGAAAACTTGGTAAGGATCATTATTGCTGAAGTGATCTCCTATTAACGAAAAATCAGATCATCGACTTCATGGTAGTCGAAAACCACTTTAAGACCTCATGTTGAATAGTAAACCAGAAAGATAAAGACAATTAGGTTCATGATACTCATTTCCTCAGTGTCATGGGACAAGATTCAATCATGAGCAATTAATGAGTTATGATTGATGTTCAGTTTCGTTGAATTGTACGGTAGCGTCGAATGAATAATAACAATATGGTAATTTGAATGCGCCAAAATCAAATATCGCTGCCTTCCATTAAAAAAAATTGAAGTGCATGTAGATTGCCAATAAATCTTACGCATTTTTGAGCCAGGGACACCTCACGACCATCATAAAAAACAATAAAATTCAATTGATTGACGAAAAATTGTCAACGATTGCACCGTTTAAACGAATAGAAGTTTAACGTATTTGTTCTTCGAGATCTTGCCGCTAAAAGTTCTTAGCTGTTTGTCAGAAGTCTACGATTGTCTGATTTGTAATCTTAACTTTTATTCCTTAAATGAGTCCCTTTATCTGACGAAGCAGCTCATGAATTAACACAATGCCAAATTCATTCAACGCAATTTTAATCATGCCTGACGTTTGAGTTTTTACGATTATCATTATTGGTCTCTGTAAATTTCTTTCTTTTTGCCCTTTTCCTAGCAAGTAATGTACAGTAAACCAATACTTCACCTTTCGAAATGACAGCAAACTATTGCCATCAACACTTGTAGCAAACAATTGTCAGAGTGTATTAAAGTGAGGATTTTCATTCTCATTCCTGGTTATAAAAAATATAATAATAACTTCCTCATCAGCTACTTAAGACATCCACTAAGGCAGAACTTGCTGCGTAAGGACTACCGCGTGCCCACGCCCCGCCCACTTCGGCGGTTAAGGACAGCCAACAAATTAGCTACGGAGGCTTTTCGTGCCTGAGCTAGATAGCGAAATTTACAATATTTGGCTATTTCATTTTTGTTGAAAGGCGCACGACATCTAGGTCCAGCTTTGGTAAGGTCAGGTTAGAACAGAATTGGTAAGGTTATGTAAAATAAGTTAAGTTCATTTGAATTGAAGACAATGGATACCGGCCGATAATCCATACGTTATAATGAAGATTGATATTAATATACGTATTATGCCCATGTTAGTAAAGCGAGGAATAATAGTTTATGCCTCACATTACTCCACGTTTATTACAGGTAACGACTGAGGTACACTATATGTAACTGTTTGCTTTTCAAAGATGTTTCTGAGTCCTAAACTTACCCCTAACATTTTTTTTTCGGTGTTTCAAATGCAGTCATGTGATTCGGATTTTATCTCCTGACGTTTAACTAAGTTACGAGACTCATCCAAGTCGCTCCAAATTATTTATGCCATTTTACTCTGACGAAAAATATTTGGAAAACAGCTGCTCATTCATTCATTCATTATTAAATTCGTCTAAAGGCTCAGACAATCATCATAAATGTCTACAGAAACTGTTCCATCATGAAAAACCTTTTCTCCTGACAAAAATTTTAGCATGAGTAAATCATAAAGTGCCCTCTCCTTCTTCTGCGGGTTTTATTCTTGTAGCTTTTTGACGTGGCAGGTCTCGAGGAGTGATGAAAATGAGGAGCATGTAAATATATTCATACCAAAAGCAGTAAAGGCTTTCTTATAGCATAAACTCGAGTATTTTTCCTCCGAAGCTCACCGTTAGAACTCAGCTCGAGCGCCGTGACCTCCTTTCACACAGGTGGTGAGCTTCAGCCGAATAAAAATCCATTTCCTACGAGCATGACCCCTGAATGACGTGATATCTTATTCCTTCATCCTATTGGGGATAGAAGTAACCCGTGTAAAGTGGAACCAAAGTAATAGGTCCAAAGATCAAGTCCCTGAAAGAACGAGACATGAGTGGATCTTGCGTAGAAATAATTTCAGAATTTAGAGCACGCAACTTCTGGAAAAATTCTACGACACTAGAATGCCTAAATTTTTTTCTGGCTAAGTTTAATCGCAACGAGAAACCCGTGTAAAATTTTTTGATGCAGTTTTATCATCAATTTTTGAACAACTGACACTCAAAATAGAATTTGACCACGATTCATTTTTTTTTAAGTTTCTTTCACTGAATATTTCCGCCTAATAATGTACATGATTCATTAAACTAGTGTCAGCGGTCCTCTCTTCAATATTTTGTTTGAAAATAATCGCGGTTGCTTTTCGGTAGGGCTGCAAATTTGATTTCTTTGATCGTCAATTATATCGTATATGCACCATTATTTAACTTTTGTATACCCATCTAACATCTTTGTTTAGCGTATCTGTTGTCCGATTAAATGGTTTCATAACGACTTTTTAAAATCTATTTTTATTGAATTCTGACGAAAAAAATTACAGCTTCTACCATTCGTTTCTTTTTTAAAGTCCACTGTACACAATAGCGTAATCTTTTCTAAGACGATAGGCGTGTTGAAAATAGGCCGGTCTGGGAAATTCCCCATATACCAGCATGCAAGCCAGCCTAACTTTTTCCTCGGCCATCAAAGATTAAAAATGCCCAATTACAGCCTCTGCAATGTGTGCTGAAATCATGGATACTCTGAAAAAGATTTAACCTGGGATTCTACGTTGGCATCTGTAAGAGAAGTAAATAACCATTCAGTCAATTTTGTAGCAGAGACTACAGCGACAGATTTTGCTTGCTTTAATCATTGAGTTGTAAGGCACATCCTCGCAACTACATTTCTTCAAGAAATGTTCGTGTTGATGATGTTCACGAGCCGATGGCTTTGTGTACAATGAAAGGGAAACCTTTTTTCTGCAGATGAAAGATATGCGTCAGTAGTGAATGTCAAAATCTTGGTGTTGAAGAGAGCTATGAGCTACAAAATTTAATTACAGTCAAATTCTTCCAACAGTGCAAAATTGTAGCTTTGACTTAAAACTCCCATAACTTTGACCTACACTCGTAAATGGTGCCTACCTTGTAATATAAAACTCTATAAGTTCAATAAATGTGCATAAACTCACTTTTGCATCTACAGATAAACCATATATGACAGGTGAAACTACTTTGATAAACATGTGGTTTTAACAAACACCTTTAACCTGAATAAATTATAATATTGCGAACAACGAATAACCAGAACATGAACTTCGTTGCTGTGTTACGTATACGGTAAGCAACTGCAGTCTGAGATCATCATTCTTGTTTCCATTTCCCACAGACCTTGGCTCTGTCAGGTACAGTCCTCTCGATTGCAAACCTGCTTCATTGACTTCTTTCAATGGGCTACTCCATCGAAAACTGCTTTGTATCCTGTAGCTTCATGTGTAACAGAAACGATGTTTTGCAGACGAAGAACCAGCTGCCATTCACCACAAAAACACGACGTCAAGCGGTGGAGCAGGATCTGGAGCAGCTGTCAATAATGGAAAATCCGGTCCAAAAGATGGCACGAAAGGAAGCTCTTCCAATACAAGTGTGGATTCCAAGAGCCTTCACGTCTCTGATACTTTATCCGTACGGGCGACGTCAGTTGCTGGATCTCTGCCTTCTGGAACTCTGCCAGTATCTATGCCCGATCAAGGGAATAATAAGTCATTGGTGAAGAGCTCTTCTGACTCTGTATTACCCTCTTTTATATCGTGGAGTACGGCTATAGCGGCGCATATCATGCATGCAGGCCAACGAAAAAACTTTACTGTTGTGCTAGCTTCCACAATGTTTCTGTCCTTGTTGTTTATTGCTAGTTTTTTTCATGCCTCGAGCCATGTTGCAGTGAGATGAACATTTTTTATTCAACCTAGATGTTTTCTTCAGGAATTTTCGAGGCAAAGCCCTGCAATTGCGATGGTTGCGGTTGCCGAACATTATACCTGTGATCCCTCTAACGTAGATCCCAATGATCTGTAAGAATTCAATGTATTTTTTCTACTAGGTGATTCAATAATGCCGTAAAAATCTTCTATCGCTTGTACAAATGTAAATATTGAATGTTGCTGAATAAGTGGTACATTAATGGGTTGAAATCTTTTTCAATTGTAGGCGAGCAAAAATTGAGTTCTAAAGTTATAAGTGATTTTAAAAGATCTCAAATGATCTAGGTCATTTTGATTTTATTAAAAATATACTGGATGAGGCGTGTTGATTTATGAAAGATTTTTTGACCATTTTGTTCGGAAATTCAAGTCAAAGTAATATTAACTGTTTAGCTTATAAATCTGCGAACTTTTTACACTTTGGGAATGCTAATGCGCCATATTGGTTTGATGGCTTTTTCCTGCTTCAAAAGCCGCGAATTTTGAAGACTGTAGCCTATATTTTATCATTAAATTAGACGCGTGCTTTTACTGCAAATAAATTGCTACCAAGATAACAAAAACAATTCCTATTTATCTCATATGCGCATTTGCAGGTGCAATAATTTAAAGATTTAGAGCCACAAATTATTCACTCAACTCAGTGAATATGCTTTGTAATAATGTTAGTTTAATAAACCTAATTCAAGTTGTTATAAATATATTAATTGACGACTAAGTATTTCTACCTCTACTTGGGGTTTCACCACGAACTGGAATAAGTTGTGGTAGGATTTGTTTCATTTTAATTATTTTTCCGTTCGAAAATATCCCTGCACATTTTTAGAGAATGTCAATCCTATTGTTGATAATTCACGGACATTGTCGCAGAAAAACTCTGAATAACAATATCAGCCACGGAAAAATAATAATCTGACATTTTGCAATAAGACAATTTTTCTTGCATCATGTGCCATTCAGGATATTCATTGAAGATTTAGTCTCTTCTTGAGTTTTGGGGCTGGCCAATAACGAGTTGACATCAGCAATGTAATTTGCAAGGGAGATTACAATAGCACCTTTAGTGTGCAAAAAAGTTATCGGAAGGCTTCCTGATTTTAAGTAAAAAAGAGAGAACCAAAAACACCGTATGAAACATTTAGTCGAATTAAAAAATGCAAGCAAAAAAATAAAAGTGAACGATTCGTGAACGTTTATATACACACCTTGAGTGTGTTTATAAATATTTTGGCTCTGGATTGTCTTAACGATATCACTGCAATGCGGGTTGCAGCGCACGATTTGATTCTGACTCACAAACAAATATTTCAGTTACAATGAGGAGATTGAAACACTCCCTAAAAATTATGTTCATGACATCCAAACAATTATTTTATTTACAATATAAAACCTCTTAATATTCAATGACCTTCATGAGCACACAATCAGTGAATATTATGATTCTGACTGTCAAACAGTTCCTTCATTCCCTATAGAAGCCTCACAATGCCAAGTGAACTTGATATGTACTGAATTAAAGCTACGAGTCGAGTACCACGGTTCTTCTACTTGTGCAATGTCGAACTAGCCAATAGTTTGCTTACATTAAAACATTTAAATATTTTTTAATTTTCGGGGTGAGATATTGTGATAAGGTCAGCGTTATTTCCTGATGAGGTACATCAACCTGAAACGTAGATTGACTTATTTTATTTCTAAACTAGTTCTCTTGTTTCGTATGATGAAAACAAGCCCTATCCTGCAGAACGAATCCTTTTGCGTCTTCCACATCCCCATGCCTTCCTGTACCTTCTCTATGAATTGTTAAAATAAGGCTAGATACAAATCAGAGTTTGGTTCAGCACTACCAATCATATTTAATAATTTGTTTCAATGGATTTTAGTTAGAAACTGATACAAATTTTATGTTGTGGCAGTGCCAAAAATATAATTTAAAGAATGTTGTCTCATATCACGTTCCATGAAATTTATGGACTTGTTCAAAAGTGAAGCAAAAGTTAAACCGTATTTTATGAACCCTTTGTTAGGTCAGAGGTGTTAAGATTTTTAAGTCATATTTCTAGCTTGAAAATAAAACTTACATCTAAAAAGAGAAGACAGAGTTTTATAATAACTGCGCTTTCAAAGCGTGTAATCATTGCTACCCATTTTTGTGTTGTCTTTTAAGAAAAAAAAAAACAATTTTTTTAAAGTCTTTTCTGACTGCAATATGGTTGTGCATTGAACGTAAAAAAGTGACCCGCAACTGCAAGTTTTACTTTTATTTTTGTCATCGATTGATCACTCCTGGGTTTCCTAGGAAAAGTTTTCTGATAGCGTGGACGGTGAGGAAAATATATTTCCATGACTAACACACTCTGCCTCTTATGAGAGGAAAATGCTACGTGTATTAAACGCATAGCAGATTAACGTGTTAAATGTAACAGCAGCATGTTCAGTGACTAGATAATACCAGTTCTGATGTTACGGAAAGTTGGCAATGCTACAATATTCATAGTGAATACTTGTTCAAAATGTACATATGAATTTTTCTTGTTCATGGCTGTTGTTTACAGCAAGACGGAGTATCTTGCACAACTTGTGAAAGTTGTAGCTTCAACACACATTATAATCCTTCGTGAATTTTTTTCGAAACTTTGTGCATAATAACAGTTCCACTATTTAATTCCTACATTCAGAATGGAAAATTTTTTTTGGTTTATAGTATACAAGGCATTTGCATTTCATGGTCAAGCAATTACACACATACACACGATAAGGTAAACCGATGGAAGAGGTTTTTGTCAGTACCCCTTACAAGACTACGAGCAAGTACTCCATGTGAATCTACCAACTTCGACATGATGTTAGGATTTTTATAGTTTCCTGGAGTTATTTGTTGTGAAATTGGTTACTAAGAGACACTACTCAATAATGTTCCTGCAAATCCAGTGTTCCAGTGCCCGGTGTTTCCAGTGTCCAAAGTTATACTTCGGCATATTGTTGAAAAAATATTTCTAGCTTTTGAAGTGCTGACGAAATATTGGTAATTAAAAATATTCGTGGAATTTTTCTCAAATATAATAGCATAGTGCGTCCAACTTTCAAACTGAAGTTAAGATTCTTGCAATTCACGTCAGTTCAAGCCACATTACTTGGCTGATAGAGAAAATATTCCATAAATGAAAAACATTGCGGTGCTTGTGTGAATTTTTATAATCTAAATATTTTCATAGGACACCAAGTTTGTCCATGTAGTAAAAAAAATAGCACTACAGTATTGTCTAATGACTCGTTGAAGTGAAACGAACGGGTTTTAGAAAAGAATTAGTGAAAACAATGCTAACCCAGGGTGCGAGGACGAACATGGTTGTTGTACGCAAGAAACAGGAGTTCAAATTAAGAAAAAACGCATTTAAAATGCGGGCTCAGGGAAATACTAGGAATGCAGTATGTGTCGACATGTACAGGGGCTGCAGGAAAATGGCGTTACGGTGATCGAAGTTTGCCTTTTCTCAGTCATTTCTCAGCCCTCCTCACATCATTGTCAATTTCGTGAAAGAACGCTGCTGATGGTGCCTGGAGGTACATAAAGGACAATTAGTCATGTTAGAAAGTCCATACAGTAAATTACCTTTAGTAAGCTCATTTTGAAACGAATTATTGTTCTGTTATGTACGCCGAGCCTTGTCTCCACGCGTTTCTTCGATTTTTTTTCGTGAAGATGGCAGTTCTATTACGCGGTGTTCCTCTCCACAAAGAGTCCGATCCACTTTGCTGTCACTGTTCAAGCTCCTCCGGCCGTAAATAATGGTCTTACATAATATAGGCCTTTCAAATACAATGAAGGAATTGAAAGTTTTACCGTTGTCAACGAGAAACAGAATTCTATTACTATCACATCAAATATTAGACATAAAGTGATGTTTTTCGTCCGTAAATTACAAAGTAATTCCTATGGAAGAAATGTAACATGTTTATTCAGAGTTGAGAATTCGCAACAAAATATAATTTGCCACACAGGTTACCAGGTTAGGCAACTTCAAAAACATGTCACCCTGAACATTGCCGCTACTTCACCACTGGCCACGCATCTTATTCAATGACTATAGACGAGTTAATGCCAGCAGTAAAGAAGAAATTTGAAGGTTCAACCTTAAAGGCAACACGGTAATAGAAAAAGAAAGTTGAACGATAATAAATTTCAATGATCAAACTACGAAGTTACGGGCGATACTTTCGTCATATTTTCTTATTCCTTTGTGCTCCGTTAGCCATTTCTTAGGTAACTTGGAGGTGGAATAAAGGGCTTGAAGTGTTAAATAAGTTTTGAAAATATTACTATTTATTACTTGAGGAAATTCCTAAAATGACTTGAACGAATGCTGGGGTCTTCTCTTTGACGTGTAGCTGCAAGCAAATAAAAGATAGAGTAGACACTGCAGATAAAACAATTTATTCTTTCGCGCAGATTTGCTTAACGATAAGAAAATAATTGCTGAGTCATTTTTTATTTCTCCTTCTTTTTGAACTTTATGTAGTCACTTTCGTTTACTAAAGATTGGATAATTTCCTTTTCAAACCTATCCGATGTATTTATTTTTTTCAGAATATTGTTCAATGGTGGAAGTTTTTAATTTATTTCAATTTTTCAGGGTAAATGTTTCAGTAGATCAAAACGCCTCAACGCGAGAATGAGCTACAGAAACTTTCATGCAAAGTCTTTTTGAGAAATAAGCAATTTCTCGTCGGGCATCGCTTTAATTAAAATCATCTACACTGACCTGATGAGGCAAGAGCGGTTTTATTTGTACATGCCTGACGCATTAATATTGTCTTAAGGCACTCTAAGATTACCAATCATTGTTTCGTTAAGAACCCTTTTCGTTCCAAGCACCAGGATTTCTTCTGCGGTGTCTATGGCACATCAACTACAATTGTCTTTTGTGAGTTTTTCGGCGTGTTAAGATGATTCTTGTAACTGTTCATGCACATTTTAATTAAATGTTGTGTACATGTTCGTGGGAAAATTTGTTCGAGAACGGTAAATAACGGGATGAAAAATTTATTTCATTTAATGAATGAACAACAATTGTTGCATTTTGATTTAAGAAAAGCAGAGTTATACACGGCGAATCTGATAGCTGTTGAGCAAGCTTAAAGATTGTCCTCCTTTTGCAAATTTAAAAGAGAATATTAGTCAAACCTTCATCCTGGACAATCTATTTCCAACCTCACTCTCAAAACAGTTAATTCAGTTTATTTTCGGAATTTTTAACAAAAGTTCTTGAAATTGGGTTTAAACTTTAGAACTGCTGAGTATTGGCATTACTAGAATTATTTTTCTTCAATGTTATTTAAGCACAGCACAGTTTTCTCAATCTTATATGTTTTTGAACGGAATTGGCAAAACGTGTTATTGAAAATTGTTCCTTAGCCAGTTGGGCTTGAGAACTACCCGAAATTTAATGAAGACGTATGCACATTAATAATTTAAACATTACAAGTTTAGGTGAAATTTTTTATGAATTCCTGTAATACCGGTGTGATTTTTTTCAATTTTTAATTATTCCTTAAGAGCAAGTGTTTTCAAAATTAAACCCAGATTAAACCCAATCATGTCTAAAATAAACTAACTGTTAAAACTCTTTCGGCTGTTGGCCAGAGCCTAGATAATAGGCTCTTAATACAAACTAGTGCCATAGTGCATATTGGTTTTCCATTTTCCTTGGACAACAAGCGCAATTATATTATAGGCGCCCTTTGTTGGTTTAAACTTAGAGAAAATTCTTCGACGCGAATTTCTGACACTCAGTTCGTGTAATCGTTTGTTTCACAAATAAGAGGCGAAGTTCAAGGAACGTACTGGGTGGATTGCAGCGGATCGAACTCGCTATATTTCATGATTAACAGGGTGGATAAATTCTTGATTTATTTATCGACGCTGATACAAATGGTCGTAAGAACGTAAAGGGGGTATGACGGCGTCTCTTCTCGTCCCCATTCCTCAGGGAAATGGTGTGCCACAGATGTAGCTTTCGTTACTCAACGTTAAGTTATCACTTATTGCAGCGTGATTTTTATGTCTGTAACTACCCACTAAATTGGTCTTTAAAATTAAAGGTAAATATATTTGACTTGGTCACAGAGAAGGACAATAGAAACGATATTGTGAAAGTTATTTTCGTCTAACTCACCTCCTATATCATGAATACCATTCCCGTGCTCACTAAAATGTTTTAGTAAGGTTATTTTGTGCTCCAAAAATTTGTTGACTAGTTCAACTCATTGCGTTTGAACTCCTTTCTTAATGACTGATGTTCAGTTTCGTGAAAAAAAAGCAATATAACATTTCACTTTTGCCTCGATTCTCCTTGTTCTATCTTATCTCAGCCAAAGTTACCTCTTGATAGCAGTGCAACGTTGTTTAGAAATCATCTTGCACTCATGTCAGCACTCAATTTTAAGTTCATACATATTTTGTCTACGCGGCGATCAGGTTGTCAACTTCCCTATCAAGTTCAAGGACAGAACAACAGTGTGAAGAGTGAGAATTAGCAAAAGGAAAGTGAGAATCAGGTAAATTACATTGTCGTTGTCTATCTCTGACTCATACCTTATAACGTTCTAAAGATTTAGATCTATTTTTCGATGGTCATCGTGCAAACCAGTTTAGTGACTGGAAATTGCGAAATGTCAGTTATACGATGTTGAAAGAATATGACGTTAAATTCGTCCCAGACGGTGACCAACTTCTGCGTTAGATGCGAAAGCTGGACTGAAATGTAAGCATTGATATCGATACTTTCTTGACGTCACGACGACGTTCTACTACTGAGAACGGTTCTCCTTGTAAAGAATGCACTAACTGTTGTACACTGTTGAAAAGTTTCTTAGTAAAAACTAAAGCTAACTGGTGTGTTATTTTCCTACTTTTGAAATCACTCAATTTTTTACTAAAGCTAATGAAATGAAGGCAGTTTCACAAAGTTCAAAAAAATAAACCTTTGCAGTAGGGGAATCGAAAGATCTTTGTCCCTGAAAATTTAAAAGCGAAGAAAATGCAAAGAATTTTTTTTTTATGTATTCTTGAATTTAGTATCGACAGTGTTTTCGTGCTTGCGTTAGATTGATCATACTTTGTATTTTACAGAACTGATGATGGAGCTGGTCTCCGAAACGTTGTCGATTTTTTGTGATTTTTGTGTTTATTTTGAATAAAAATGACCAATTTTGTTAGCATTTTGTTCGCTTTTAAATTTTTAGTGAATTTTAGTGAATTTAAGCTAATGTGAGCTTTTGTTTAGACATCTTTGTCCCCACAGTAGTGAGTGTAATTCATTGTAAACAATACTTTTCTAATAACATAGGTTATTTCGGTCGGTTCATGGAATTTTAGACACTCATTCAAAAATTCTGTCGCAAATTTGTGACCGGCATTTTTGAACCGGCAGCCAAAGAAATTGTCTTTCAAAAGACTATAAAGTAAGCAACGCTCCGACTGGAGCATTCTTATTGGTAGATTTTATCAATTGATTCATTTCTTTTTATGAGTTTAGCTCGTTAAACTTCTAAGCTTTTACCTTAATGTTCCTTTAAACAGTTTATCCGTTACATTTTTCGCTTCCTAAATTATGTAAATTGATATTGAGTTACTGTGCACAGTGTTTGATTTCATGTTATTAAGTCAGATGAGTGCTGATATTTTTTTCCTTTTTTCATTTTTAGCTACCTGCCAATTAAAAGTGGCTAGTAGCTTCGTAAGAATCTTAAGTCCTAATAGATGGTGGCAACCTTAAACTCTAATCAAAACCCTTAAATTCTTTCCAAAGTCAGTATTAGGTGAGAATTTGTATTTCAAATATAATCAAATTGATTTGAAAGTGATTCTCGATGAATTAAACTCTTGTGCAAATTTAATTAGCGGGATCTCATCACTGTATGGACTATTTACCTTCAACTAAATTTGTGCTGAGTTTTTATTTATGTAGGATATTGTTTAATGATGGAAGTTTTTAAATTGTTTGTATTTTTCGGGGTAAACGTTTCAGAAGAAACATCCTCCCGAACACAAATGAGTTCAGCAAAAATAAGTTAAGCAAAATAGATAGATAAAAAGCCGTGTTTTCTGAGGCTGATTATTCCATTCGAATCTTCCTGATGTTTAGGGATAGGAAAGAACGACAGACTTGCTGACTTCTACTAATTAAGTTAAGATTCGTCAGCAGTTTTTTCCGTTGCTGTGGATAGCTTCCATTAATTTTTTGGAATTTCAGTTTGCTGCGTGAAGAAGCGAATGCTTTGGCTAAGTTGCGAAATTTCCGGAAAATAAGCCCAGCGAAAAAAAGGGATGAGCTAACAAACCAACGAAAGTTTGAAGATCGTGAAAGAAGTCATTCAAGTCAGATTCACAAGTATCCATGACACGCGAGCTCAGTTTATTCTAGGGAAGCCTTATTTTCTCTCCCTAGAACAGATGCACCAGTCGACCTATCATGGCGAAGGTTCAATAGACATAAAAAAATAGACATACATTCTACTGGTGTGCACGGAACGCCAAAAATGGCGGGATTCAATACCTTTCTTGAACAAATTTTCCAGATGTGGATGACAAACCAATATATCAATCCAGACAGTACCCGTGATACAAATATTCTTGTACTTGCGCACTGGTGAAGCTCGTATCACAGAGACGGTCCTTCGATCCATATGAGCGTGACAGAGAAACGGAAGAAGCCGACTACAAACAAATAAGCCAAGGGTATTTTTAGATAGTTGCAGGATCCATGGAAATTCCACGGACAATGTCATCCCAAAATTCCGTCAACATTACGTAACCTATCCTAACCTTTCCTATCCTAACCAAACATATCCTAACCAAACCTATCCTGCTAAAATGTCAAACATATCAATTTATGTAAGGGCCATCTACCCATGTTACACTGAGATATTCGGTATCCATGATACCGCACACTCAGGCATCTTATGTTTCCTAAGAAGCAGACACCAAACATATAATTAAACAAATATACAGATAAACAAACAACGGTTGTTATTAGATTAGATTAGATTACAGCTTTTATATATATTTCTATTTATTGAATTACAATACGACAAAAATAATGCGTAATGTGTTAAGCGTTCATGCGCAAAAATTGGACGGGTCTACGATTAAAATGAATAATTAGATGCGCATACATTAAATAAAATTGGTCATCATAAGTTTTAGAGCAAAGAGATCACGACCGAGCTACCGTCGCTGCTGCTACAATATCCGCTAACGATTCCCTGTTGAAGTTTCAAACTGTTTCAACGAGAAATCTACATGACGATTAGTTTTGAAGAATAGTATTTCATGGGTGCCTGTTGAAAATCTTCCGCATTACTGATCGTGGCCTGGCCTTGTGAAAGAAGAAGAAGCTTTCTTCTGATCGCCTGGCTTAGTTGCAAGGAGAGATTTTGCAATCGATGAGTTTTGTTCTTTCTGTTCTTCGTTTTTGTTTTTCAGCTGCAACTTTTCTTTTCGATCTGTTGTGTTTAAATTAAAACCTTTAAAAATTACGCATGTTCGAACTTCTACCGGACCTGCTCTAACCTTAAAAACGCTTTAAACAATTTAAACAATTTATTTACCACAGGTGATACAGAGGATGAATCTTTCTTAAGTCTAGTACAATAGTCAAACTAGAGTATAGCTACCTGTGGGCCCGAATAAGTTCAGCGACTTCTAGGGCATCCTACCATCACGTTATTCTAGGGTGTACAAAATGTTTAACCTAGTTCACTTAACCTAGTTTCGCATTAGACTGATCGTTGATATAATTAACTCGATATTTTATGCTATATTTTACGATATAGGTCAAATCGGCTATATTTAATAGTATGTTTGTTAAAACGATTCAAGAGCAGACAGAATATTGGTTATGGTACCCAAGGCAAGTTACATTATGACATTATCATTAGTTACATGTAGGAGGCAAGATTTTGACACGGTGATCTTACACGACTAGTATTCTGATAGGATGTAAGACTCAAGATGTCTTTTGAATACTTTGTACGAATTACATTCACGGATCTCTGCAGGTATAGAGTTCCAAGTTTTGGATCCAACGAAGAGGATACTGTGTTGCGACCGGGCCTTTGAATAATAAGAAAGCATGAATTTACTTCTATTTCGGGTTAAATGGTCGTGATGACCAGTTTGCGCAGTCAATAATTGTCTTAGGCTATTGTCGCCATCATTTCTTAATGTTTTGTAAATGAAATCACAGATGGAGATTTTGTAGAGATCCGAAAGTTTAAGTATTTTTAAATTTTTGAAAGAATCATTTGTGTGAGCATTATATTCTAGGTTCTTTACCGCTCTGACAGCTCTTTTCTGCAGATTAAAAATTTGTTGGTTTTATTTTTATCAGTTCCGTGCCATGCTTCTATCCCGTATTGCAAGTATGGAAAAATGAGCGTTCGGTAGAGCATTTGTAACGCTGTTTCAGGCAGAAAATTTTTAACTTTATTTAGGATTCCGATGGATTTTGATAATTTAAAACTAATATGAGTGATGTGCTCTTTGAAGGTCAGATGTTTATCTATTATGATGCCCAGAAACTTACATGAGTTGGTTTCTTCGATTTCACCTTCGCCAACTTTAATGTATGGGAGAGATACATCTTTCTTGTATGAGAATGTAATATAATTTGTTTTATCAATATTAAGGCTCATTTTAATTAATTAACCTTAATTGTGACTTTTTCGCGTTCACAAATTTACTTAACTTAAGCGTAACTTACTGCTTGGGCAGCATGTCGCCCTTTAAAAAGTGGGTCTGGTACCTTCAACTATTTTCTCTTTATTAAATAGCGTTTTTTCTGTGCCATAAATTCCTCGACCCGGCTCTATCAGCCTCTTGAATAGCTATTTAATATTCAAGGTAATAAATTCCTCATTTCCTCTCAAAAACCTAGCTGAGATATATAATTTTGAAATATTTAAACCATACAACTGCGCAATTTATTTCAGTTGGTATAATTAGTAACTTATGATCAGACTTCTTAAAGCCCTGTGTCTTCATGTTCAGAACGACTTTGTACCTCATATCGGCGTACCGTGCTGATGACCTTTGGTGGTCTTACTGGTGGGGCTGATGTCATTCTATTGGTCGTCTTATACTTCAACAAATTACGTTTTTGAAAACCTCGAGTTGAGGAGCTTCGCGTTTCGGTTGAAAGGAGCCTTTATTAAACTGCTACATAGGAAGCTGTGAAATGCTGGAATCCTCAGGATGCACCTGACTTGAGTGCTGTTAATGGTTGCGCTTCTGGAGAATCCTCAGGATGCACCTGACCTGAGTGCTGTTAATGTTTGTGCTTCTGGAGAATCCTCAGGATGCACCTGACTTGAGTGCTGTTACTATTTTTCCTCTTTTGGAAAATCAACTCGCCGTTGTTTCCTAGCTTTCGGGCCGTTAAATAAAATAAACGTTCGAACTGTTGCTCTCAAGTTTAAATCCTAAAATGCCAATTAAACTGTAAAATAATGTGAACTTATCTATTAGTGCGATTTGAGTAGAAAAACTAATTTAACAATAACTAAATGGAAAGTGCTGTAAGAACCAACGAAACATTTTTTAACCTACGAAATCTTATAAATTTGAAATCCAAATCTCACAAGCCATTTGACTGAAGGATTCTTAGTGTTAGCCTTCAAAACATTTTCTTTCGAAATGATCCCACAGAAAAATTCTGAGTAGAACTAGTAGACTACACTAGAATACTAGAGTAGAACTAGTAGTAGACTATAGAAACTATACCTGTGCAAGATCTCAATCAGAAAAAATACCATTGAAACTTGAAAAAATATGACAACTTAGCAGTTTTCGTTAACATTACTGTATGCGATACGAAAATTAATTGGTAATCATGGATGTGGGATTTGCAATGCCTGAGATGAAAGTAAATTTACTATCTTAGAAGCACTGATGAAAAATGTTTATTTCCAAATTGTCACATGAGATACATGCCAACATATTGGCTTTTAAAAGTTTCTTAAATATAGGGCATCCTAAAACAAATGTTCCATACGAGGAGTACTAATTGACAAACCATCCGAGGTGTACAAGTAGATGAGCCATACGAGGCATAATAATAGACAAACTATACGAGGTGTACTAATAGACAAACTGTCAGAGGTGTACAAGTAGATAGACCATACGAGGCATATTAATTGACAAAATATACGAGGCGTACTAATAGACAAACCATTCGTGGTGTGCTAGTAGTCTAACAAAAGTTCTATACAAGGAGTACTAATTGACAAACCATCCGAGGTCTACAAATAGATAAGCCATACGAGGCATAATAATAATAGGCAAACTATACGAGGTGTACTAATAGACAAGCTATCAGAGGTGTACAAAATAGATAGACCATACGAGGCATATTAATAGACAAAATATACGAGGCGTACTAATAGACAAACCACACGTGGCTTGCCAATAGTCTATCTCTGTCAAGGGTAGTTGAATGAGAAATGAAAAATATGCCCTAAAAAATATGCAAAGCCCTATCACCACCAAAAACATATTTCGTATCTTCTCGATATTCACCACATCATGCGGACATGGGTACATGGGATAAAATAGAGATACAGTGTAAGCCGGTTACCACTCATGATTGACAAATATCTACAAAATATTGGTAGAAATGGGTAAACAAACATATATTCAATATCAAAATTCATAGCTTGTACAACACACGGACAGAAAGATAATTTTACTACGATTCATATGCTCAAATTGCACTTTATTTCATTAATTATATATGACATTAATCCGATTCACAGAAACGCCCTCTGGGGAAGTGCTAGATCTATTTTTGAATCATTTCGCAATTGCAATAAAATTTATTAACCGAATGGTTTTTGCGTAAAGAAATGAAATAGAAACATGTATATCTATTTATGTAGATACATATATATACCTACACACGTACACACACATATTAATTTATATACTTATTGAAAATAAAATATTAGAAAAAAAAAAAAAAAAAAAAAAAAAAATAAAAAAATACATATATAAGATAAAAGATAGAAGAAACCTACCATCTACTACACAGAAAATGACAGCTGAGCTCACTGTAATCCTAAGAAATTTTTCGCAAAAAAAATAACTAAAAGGAAGAGAAGACTTCGAAAAACATAAAAATGAGCTGTTTTTTAATTTCTTCACAGAAATTTTTAAGAAAAATCAGATTATAGTCAAGAAGCAACACAACTCTTCAGCATTATAAGGACATGTGTACGTGGGATAAAATGGAGTAACATTGTGGCCGGATATCACATCTGAGTGGAGAATATTCACAAAATTGGCACATATAGGAAGATTAGGCCTTGATCCAAAATGATAATTTTGATTACAGAAATTTAGAGTTTTTTCCGATTTGAAAGTTCAGTGCTAGTGTGCGCTGAACGCACGAAAAAAAAATAAAAAGACTAAATGCAATGCTTAAATTACCCCTTTCCCTCCAGCTCAGCCGAAAATCGATTGAAAACATCTTCGAGAATGATTTTGAAATAGCGAGACAACGTTAGCCAAAAATTTAATTCATTATAAACTTTGCACAACCCTCACGTCTATAAACCTGTTTATTGGTGTACACACAAAATGTATTTCATGGTATATTTGTCATACGGACGTTAAATATTAATACAGAAAAGAGAAAGAAATAACAAAATAAAGATGAGGAAATACTCCTAATTATGGAAAGAACGTTCGTTCTGCTGCACTGAACTGACGGCTGTGGTGCTCATTGTTGTCGACAGAAATAAGTAAGATGAATATACGAATCGCTTAGCAAACGTAAAATGAAATAGGTGATGAGATTGGTTTCATATTTGCGTTAATTTTACCCTACAGACAGGCAATCAATGAAAAAATGTAGCTCTAGGAAACGTTCCTGCGTAATTTATTGAGAAAATTATACATGTTCGGTACGGATTGATTTGAGTCCTTAAATTGTGTTCATTATTTCGAAATAATTCTTGCTCTGGGCTCTTTTAAAATTTAATGATCGAGGAATTTTATTCTCTCAAAACGCAGGCAGGACCACTCAATAATTTGATGGAAAGTTTTTCCAAGAGGCTTAAAATTACACAGTAAATATATATTCGGGTGTAATACCCTCGAATACGTTATTTTTTAAATCCATTGTGAATACATAACCCAGAAAAATTTCATTAAAATCATATCGAGTGTTGGTAACGAACAGCATATGAGAAATCTGAAATAATTTAGCGCACGAACAAACGTGGGAGACAATTGCTTGAGACTCTACGAAAATTGATACCAGTATTTAACTATCTCTTGATTTTTAAAAACTTTGGTCAAAGGTTGCATGAACAACGAATTTTCCCAAATCTGAGTTTTTTATTTCTAAATATACATTAACTGTGCACTTGTCTGTTCAAACCATAATTTTATTGTGTCGCTTTGCAGAATATCAGAGATTTGGCTCCAGCATGAGGAAACCATTCCTAGAAATAAATAAAATTGTATTACTGGTAGAAACCCACTCCTGGGCCAGTGTTAATAAAAACATTTTTCAACTGGATTACATATAGTTCAGGCTTGAAGGAATTCTCTGTGATAAGAGGAATTCTGCGATGTTAGAAAATTATTGACGACTTAGTTAAATATTGGTTGCATTTACCGCAGACTTTCATTACGATTCGTGTTTCTCAATTGATTAATAAGAAAATTTTCTTTAACCTGCTTAGTTTTGCTTTAAAATCTCCTTTTACGTCATTTTAATACCTATCAATTCCTCTTTATAACGAAGTGTTCACAGAAGTTATTAAATGGAGAGAAATTCATTGATACCGAGTAAATTTAATTCCCGGCCAGGTCCGAATCACGGAGTTGGTATTCAAGCAGATATAATGAACAGTTGAAAGCAATACTTTAATTTCTCCGATCTAGAAATATGGACAAGTTTTTAGAAAATAGCGTAGATGATATAAACAATTTTTTTCGCTAACACCGTCAATTAAAACAACTCTATGCTGGTATATCAGGTATTTAAGGTACCTTCTACTAGCGTCTTCAACATAAATCCTATACCTACTACCACTGTCCCAAGTAATCGACTTCGCAAACTTGATGTTCGATGATGCCAACCAGAGTCGTTGAATTTCTCACTCTATGGTATGTAAACATCTGAGATGCGCATTGAAAATGGGTGATAACGGTAATTGAGCTTCAGTTTTTAATTTTTCGTGCAAGAAACACAAAGGCAATCGCTAACGTATATGCAGTGATAATCAAGAAATAAAAAGTCACATTTTTCCTACTGCGACACCATTCGAGCGCAACTCAGGAAGTCTTCTTTGCGTTTATAGAATATTTGTGCCACTGTCGAATCAGTGTCAGGTTGGCCATTGAAACAGGTTTTTATTTGTTTGATCTATTAGGGTGGAAGACAACTCGAGATTGCAAGAGAAGCTACTTACACGTTTCTCGCCGATTGACCGATAGAAATAGAAATTAAGTGCTGGCAAAAAGTTTTAAGAAGTAGTTCATGTAGCTCCCCCAAATTACGTCGGAGGATTAAGGGTGTGGAAGCTGTAAAGCTCCTAAATTGCTACACATTTATACACTGTGTGCCGGCTTGCAGCCTTTGGTGCAGGCTGGTATAGCTAAGCTGCAGCTGATCATGAAGAGATAGAGTGGTATCCAGTTTATATCGATTAACATTTTTTCCAGATATAATTCTTTGTATGCTTTTCAAGATAAATACATTTTATGCTTTTCAAGATGAATGAATTTTATGTCGGAAATAAATTACATTATATTTTATGCAATGTTTTGATACGCGAAATACATTCTATGTTCGAAGCTCTGTTCTAACTAACGAGTTATTTGATAAGTCATTCCAGCAGTTGGGTGCAATGGCTTTATAAGAAACCAGCAAAACAATATGTTACCAAAATAAAGGCATCATGTAATCAACGGAAGTCCAACGGTAAACAAGGTCTCCTTACACTACTTTAGGCCTCCCGGTTCTGAAAAATGAAGTCTAAAAGGCTTTCGCTCTGTAGGGGTAATTTAGCTTTCTGTTCCGAAATGCTAGAATTGAGAACATAGTAAAAAAATAACATCACAGATATTTATAAATGGAGTTAACTTAGCTTGAGTCTTTTAAAATTTTTAGAGGAATTCAATCCCTTTAAAAATGCGTTCTATTTCTCATCCTATTTTTTTCTAAATTTACTCCTTAAAAAAATCAGCCGTTAGTGCATAAAACTTTTCTTTGCCGGAGATACGTTTAAAGCCAACTCTCAATCTTACACGCGCATTGAAGAGATCTTAGGGCTGTGGATCTCGCTCAGTTTACCGTCTATACTTCGCTCTTTCCATCATAATTTGAATGAACCTAATTTAATTTTCATAAAAAAATGAAAAGAAATAAGAATGGAGCACCGCGCATGGTTTTTCGTCTGTTTCTCCCTCTGTCTTTCATGTGAATAAAAATGACCACAATCAAAGACAATTGAACCCTTAGTCTTCATCATTCGCCAAGTAGTCATTAATAATGTGCAACATATATAGCCGCGTTCTGAATTCTGTTTCGGGTGAGTTTACTTTCAAATCTATCTAAATAGAATAAATCGCAAAATTGAATAGACACCTCAACAACAAACATTTCATTTCGATCTTGGAAATAGATTTACTTCCAATACATCAATAATGAATTAATATTGATACTTAACATTTCAAAACAGTCAGAAACTGTTTAGTCATAACGTCGCTGAAACGAAGAACAAATCTGTCGGACTAAATTTTGCACTAACTACGTACATCAAATGCAGAGCCTTGTGACGTCTATCATTAATAATAAAGCGAGCCAACATCGTTCGAAGGAGCTGGAAAAGTGGCGTGATTTTTTTCAACTAAGAGCATAACAGGAGATTTTAATGGCTGGCCTATACTGCAGTTCCACAATTCAGCCTCGGAGGCATAATGGAATTTATCAAGAAATGTGTTTACTCAGCTAAAGCTGAACGGGAGATTTTCAAGAACTTTGTATTTGCTCCTCAAAACAAGAGGTAAAATTTTCCTAAAAGTGTACCTGTAGGTCAAGCCGAGATGAACTCTTTCTAACAAACTTCTAGGAAATTTTAACATAGGGTGGTGCAGAGACAACGCATGTTTTTAGAACAGCAAGTACGCGGCGACGGGAGGGGGTATTGACCTTCAACGAATGTTGGCAAACGGCCCATACAGTGCCGTTTCAGTAACAAGATGGTGCCACAGCTCAAACGCAAGCACCCATAGAAGTGGTTCGACAAATTTTCCGAGGACATGTGATTTCAAGATTTGGTGATGTTCACGGGCCCCCTCGCTCACTCGACCTGTCGATATGTGACTTCTTTTTGTGGGGATATTTGAAATCAAAAGTGTACATCAACAAGCCTCTCACACTCGATGACCTTAAGAATTCCATTCGTCAGGAAATTGAAGCCGTGCCGAATGAAATATTAGAGAAAGCCTTCCGTAATTTTCAGAAAAGGATCCGAATATGTATCCAGCAAGAAGGACGTCATCTCAAAGACATTATTTTTCGAACCTGAATATGGAATGTGATTTCAAAAACTGCATTAAAAAACCTATCATTTAATGTTTGTTTTTATTCTTTCAACCCATTGTGACTCAGTAATACAATATTGAAAAACATGCTTTTCTTCTGCACCACCCTGGAGATTTTCATAAAACATTTGGTTTTATGAGTCAATTTTACTCACCCCATTGCCATTTTTGCCTTTATTCAAATACAACTAGTCATAGTTATCCGTTTTTAAGAGAAATTTGTCAGTCCTATCTACAACTCTTCTAAACGTAAAATTTTACTTAAATAAAAGAAGCCATTGTTCCATAAAAAACAAAGTATTTCAATAATAGAGTGCAGCTAACATCAGGAGAATTGAAAATGACGTAATAATCTTCAACGAGCAAAGAAAAATAATGCTGACAATTTCCAAGTATTTCGCATGTAAGACACATGAAATTTCAACACAGGGGTAGACCGGCATAAAACTAAAAATAACTGAAAAAACACTGGTGGATCTTAACGACATAACACAAACTAACGTATGATTAATCTAAAGCATGCAAACGAGTTGGTTTTTCGTTCCTTAAGTATTCACCTCTAATTTGCAGTGGGCATTCAACTAATAAATTCTTGTCGGCTCTAACAAAACAAGGAGCGTTGCAGTTTTGTAGTTCGACCGATTTTTTGGTTTACTTTCAACGTTTGTGGTCATTATTCCGCGTAACACACCGACTTTACTGTTTGTCACACACAATACAAGATTCTTATCCCATTTTGAACTGAGACAAAGAAGAAAAGCCTTCACTTCACCACAACGCATCACAGAACCATTTAACTTCTGACACATTTATTTTTAGTCAATATTAGTTTCAAATTTTGACATTACGAATGGTTAATTCCTAATGCCAACCTAAACGTCCAACTTCAAAATCTGTGAAATAGTTGTTCGTTATCTGACTACTTTTTGCCTGTGCGGAAACCTATTGGATATCTATTCGGTTTCATCGTAGCCGTGAACTGAACCACGATCAGACACCTGCACCACTATTTTCCTCAGAGATATCCAATTAGAAGATTACATAGCATGAAAGAGGAAAGTTTCTCAATTTTGTTAGGACGAGTTGAAGATGAATGGAATAACCGGAAACGGCAAATAGAAAACATAAATAACTGCTGAGAGTTGTAATAAGTTTTTTCTAAGATCCGAAAGCTACGAAATGAAAGATTTCCTAAAATGAGCTGTTACACAGTTCTTGTAATAAAAGAGATGCACAGTATCATATACAGTTGTTCATGAGCATCAGTATTGAAAGGTCAATACATTTAATACATTTTTCAAATGTTGTGGACTAGACATTACCGATTGTTAAGGCAATCTAAGTCTTACAAGAATCTTAAATCTGACCCGAATTTTGCAAAGATGAAATGCGTTTGAGCTTTCGTTTTATATAACTATTCATTAAATATAGAAATGATCCGTCTAATGAGGACCTTAGGCAATTTTTGAATAAGACACAATCGAATAACTTTTTTTTAGAGAATTCAACTTTTTCTTGAAGCTGCATTTAATTTTCACAGATTTTTAATGGTTGATTGTACTCACAAGTCTCAAAATCTAAAATCAGCTTGTGAGATCCAACTCAAAATGTGTTTCTCAATCAAAATAGAAACAGTAGATATTTATTGCGATTGCTTAAAGGCTTCAAGCATTTGACATGGAACAGCACGTTTTTTTAAAGTGATATTCCATGAGATATTTATTTGAATAGATGGAAAAATATCTTCGTTTTCCGTATGGTCAAAAATATGCTTAGTAGAGTGGTTGTGCAAAGAATTACTCCAAAATGTAGATCTTTTCATATTAATGTCTCTTTAAGACGAAGCTTAACTACTTCACAAGTCTTGAATGGGATGAATGGCATAACTGATGACGCTCTATACAACTACGCCATCCAGAACTCGACTCTTAACTCTTTGTAAGGCTTGTAAAGCAGTTCATTGCTGTTCTGGCAACAGGAGAGGTTGCGTTCCTATTCTCTACGCCAAATTACTTCAGCTAGTTGCCCCTCCTCACGACGAAAAGAATACTGGAATAGCCCTCCAGCCTGCGAATTTATAGCCCTTGAGTTAGGGAGGCACAATGAACCAAGACATTTCGTAGCAATCCATCAAACCTTGAGCAGCAAATTTTTTGAAATGTATTTTTTTGGGGGGGAAGGTATTTGGTCCGCGTCAGCCTACTCTTGCAATATTGGGGATGGTTTTCTACACTGGAGTACTTAATACTCGCTCTTGTTTTGCAATAATGACGAGGGGAAGATTAAAAATGTTTCTGGTTTCGGTGATTCAGAATATTTTTTCTGAGACAAAATAACAAAATACGAAACTTCTTATTCATGTGCATACCTCACTGATACCCCCATGGTATTGAAAATATTCATCATTTGTAAAAACTGACTCAAGCTTACTCTATTTGTTGCCGCAGTGACTTGTAAAAGGAGTGACTTGAAAATTGTGTCTACATTTCTATGATTATTCGCTAGGTTCATTTACTGTTATATTTGATTTGAACTGTGACTTTAAATATTCTAAAATGATTTACGATGTTTGATTTTTTACGAGTGTATGAAGCAAGTTAATTGCATTAGTTTACTCATATATGTTTCAGTTAGATACTGAACGAACCTCATATTTTCAACCTGTTGCCATCCTCCGAAACTACTGTGGCCGTTCATTGTAGTCACTGTAGCCGTTCTTTAGTCTTTTTCGTGAACATTCTTTATAGCCTTCACTGTGTCTTCTCATTGTACTGCCAATTAGTATTACTCGCTTCACTGTGATGTCGACCAGCGGAAAACGAAATTGTGAATTAATAACTATTGCTGCAACCTGCATTTGCTCCTGTTGATTTTCTATTCAGTAAAATATTGGTAATGAACAACTAAGGCCGGTGATGCAAAACGAAGGTGTGTGGCACCTTCACTCTTTATAACCAGAAGTTAATCAACTCTGAGCTATTGATATCTTTCCACATTGATCTGATTCAACATGGAAATCTACTATCAGACTTTGCGATATACGCTCTGGTGGTCAGCAGTGAATTTATTTCGAAACGTATTGCTAAATATCACAATGAAAGTTATCACCTCTCAGCGTCCAGAAATACGTTGTGCTGGCTGCTGTCTATTCACGATATGGGACAGAGCTCCAATTAGCAAGTCATAGAATTGTAGGTATAGGTTAAGAGATTAAAAATATATAAAACAAAATTGAGTCGAATCAGAATAAGCTGCCACTGAGTAAGCACATAAACCTTCTTACAGAAGTAGCTGACCGTAAATGTCAGCTGTCCGCGAACAGGAGCTTTGGAAGTTGAAACTTTTGAATTTTTTTTAGAACATTGTGCCAATTTCGCTTGGAATTTGCGTCAAATTCAAGAACCATTTTAGGTCAAGTCTCGGGTCTGGCAGGTTCTTGGCTTCTGATATTTTTTTAGCTCGTTTTGCAAAATATGACTTTCAATAGCTCTGCCATTAGAATAAATTTCATCGTTCCTGGTGTCGCTATGTAACTATATAATTTACGATAGTTTTTTATTCCTAGAAAACCGACGAGATTTATATTCTTCTTTACACAACGAAAACAACGTCAATGAAAGCATGGTCATTAAAAATGATTGAATCGTAGGGACAATTATTGTAATGGAGTAATTCAGAGATAGAGTTGAGACCTGGCTCGTAAAAAAATCATGATTCATCTCCAAAATTTCAGTGAATTTGCACCTATCGATTTCCCTTTAATTTATACAATGTCTTATATCATAGGTTTGCATCGAGCTGGTTCATGCCGCATTCGAAACCATGCCTCCCAACGTGAATCAACAACATGCATAGTTGCATGGGCTACGGTTCAGGTTTCAGTCAATGTTACCATTTCTTAGGTCTTCCGTCCGGTCTAGCTGCTCCTGGCGCCGGTCGGAAATGGTTTTCGTCTTCAAAGTCCCTTTCAGAAAGCGTCGGTGAAATTGACTGCATATCAAGGCTATGGCCGAGACTGTGTTGGAGATGTGTTGAGTACGAAGACGCTTATTCCCGACAGGCATCGCTTCTCCTGTTACAGCTTCATTCCACTTCCAGAACATCGTTTGGACACGAGAAAGAGGCCGCTGCGTTGCTTTTGTCATTGGGGTACCGCTGTCATTTTGATATTGTTGAAGTTAAATTTTTTGGAAAATTTGATTTCGTGGGAAATTGGGTTGAATTTGGGAAAAAGAGGGATATGCTTGGAAATGAGAAGTTAGCGAGGGGGACTTTTTTATGTTTGATTTAACGCAAAAATTTTAGCACAAGCTGCATTAGTTGAGAGACAGTGTTAAAATGTCGACCAATTTTTCGCAAATACTTGCTTCCCAAGCATACTGCATAGAATTGTGAATCCTGCGTTAGACAGAAAATTTTCTTGTATGAAAAATTTACAAAAATTCTACTCGATCAATTAACCCTTTTCGTTCAAGGACCAATAAATTAATTGATGATTAATTCAAGGACCAATAAATGCATTATCAGCTTTAAATTTAATCTTTGAGAGGCTGTGAGGAAATATTTATAAAAGAGACCTAAATTTTGTTGTTTACTCTATTTAAATTAAACTCAATTCTATGAAATTATTTATATTAAATACCGTGACGTACATTATCTGATGCATTTAAACAGAATATGCTTATAATATTTAAACTGAATGAATATATTACAAGTAAATACAAGTAAAGTAAACATTGTCCAACATGAGGATGAATCAGAAATATGATATTACCCATCTTTAGTTTAAAATTTTTCTCTCGGAGTAATTGAGAAGAGTGCGTGGTAATACACCTACGTCAATTACTGATTTGAAATATAAAACTCAGGAGCGAATCACCATCAACCGAGTGACATTTTGATGAAGGCAAGAACACTTTTTTTGAATGGTCGAGACTATGCCGTAGTGAAACTTATTCTACCAAAGGTTGTTATTTGTAAGTGAATGGATTTTTTTTTACATTTTTGATCTGGCAAACATTCTAACTAATAGTATTTTGGTCAGTCCCTATTGGCTTTTGCAATACCCATTTTTTTACAAAACTTTATTTCAAGACTACGATAAATCTGCGTTTGTGTCACTGGAAGAAGCATAACTGGAGATAGTTTAAAACGTGGAGTTTCTTGGATGGCTCTTATAATAGGTAGCAGCGCGTTTCCCTACAACTTGTTTCCTCGTTAAAGTTTGACCTCGGACGCTGTACGTTTGATGTACGTTAACACAACGAACGACGTATCAAGATTAAATAAGCAAATGTTCCAAGGGTATTGCACCAAAAAAATCTTAGAAAGAAAATCTATTTATTATACTCGATAAACGGCCACAACTACCCCGATTATGTCTATACTACGAATCGTTACATTCTCAACACTTTTCTACCTCATATTTGAATTGATAACAAAATAAAGGGTTTACTATTTTTACTATAGCTTTGAAAAATTTCCTGAATAAATTTCGCAACGAATTTTTTGGGAACATTTGCAGGCACACGATTACCTTGCTTCAACTACTTGGCATTGATAGATAAGCAGCTGGCTGGCTTCGGAGTTAAAAGTCCGAACCCGATGCTGGAGAGCATCGGTTTTGACTAACTCTTCATACTACTCTGTTTTTGCAGGATCAAATCAAATGGTGAATTGAAACCTAGGATTATGATTGTGGAAATATATGTAAAAAATAATGGAACTTGATCCAAGAGTTTAATCATATAAGAGTTTTCGTCAGAAGTAAACACCGGAAACTCAGGGTTTTAAAATTGATATTAAATTCAGGAACAAATTATCGTGCATGTATGGTGGAAATATTGACCGAGTAAATTTATTGAGATAGAAAGTTAATCTGTACAAAAGTCTACCCGAAATATCTCTTTCTCTACTAACTTAGGTCAAAATGGTATTGCACTGAAAAGTATTAACTGAACTGATTGAAATACATAAAGCGGATGAAAACTGCGGAGTTGCTCAGAAATGAAGGTAGCCTAATATCTAAGAAGAAGTACGTAGCAGAGTTTCGAACTCTGGTTCAATAAACAATCTACTATGTAGTTAAGAGCAGTACTTCGACAAGAAAAAACTGAGGGCCACAACTATTTTGAGGGTGGTGCTTTGTTAAAAAACACACTGGTGGCCCAAACACTCAAAATTTTTTAAGGTTTGGCCGGGAATCCGGAAACCAGCTCGACGTGAACGGCAAGGAGTCATTAAAACGGAGTCGTGCGCCCAACTGCCGCCGTAAACTTCAATAAAGGCCAGGACCCGTTGCTGAACCTTGAGTCTACATCAAGGAAGCGAACGTTCCTTGTGTTCTAGCCAAGGTTCTGGCTCTATGTGTCTATTATGTGCTGTGCTTTCGTTTTTGGAAGAAGTTTTCAAAGTTTGTTTTAAATTATTTGGAATTACGTATTCGGTGGCGTGTTTGGTATTTTTGCCAAAGGTTTTCGACGTTGTTTTAAACTCATAGGGAATTTGGTACCTCGTGGTGTGTTTATATTTTCTTGTAAAAAGGTTTCGACGCTTGTTTTGAGGCATTTGAAATTTTTCACCTTGTGATACGTTTGGTGCTTTCGGCAGAAATATCTCATCTTTTGTCTAGAAGTATTTCAAATTTTGTTCCTGCGTCGCTCTTATGGTACAAATATAAACGCAAATATTTGGTAATTTTCTAACTTAGACGATTAATTGATCTAATGATATAATGTAACTACCTAACCTCAATCAAATCAATGTCAACGTGACTGTTACAGTTCTTTTACTCTACGGTAATTCGGTGAAATGCTGCCACTAGCTGAACCAATAAAAAAATTTAAAAAATTGTGAGGCAATGAATTCAGGAACTATTATATGAGTACGATTGGTCTTCGTTTACTTGCGGCGTAGTTGCGGTAGAAAAAACATTATATCCGATAACCAATTTCCAAAGTCTTGCAGAAATGTGACTCGCCTAACACAAAGTTAGAAACATGCAGTATGTGAAAGTCAAGCTCTTATTAACTTGATTTATTCCTTAATCATACATTTCAGTGCGCATGGTTTTGCAATTAAAATAGAGCAACGAAATATTTCCTGTTAGATGATTCGGCTTATTGAATTCATTTATAAATAAAGTATTTAAAAGGTACATTACTGAAGCTGCTAATCTTGAAGCGTTCAAGTCACACAAAGATTAAAAATTAAAATAGTACAAAGAAATATTTTGTGAACGATCTCCGTTCTGGAATGCCTTCCAAAAACTATACGCCAGCGTTAATTAATTAGCTTTCTTCTTTAGAATTATCGTTGCAGAAAAATTATCAAAAGCTTTTATGGCCCTTTATCATCAAAACATTTTAAGGTGACTCGTCGTTCCGAACATTAGTGATTTTATTACCATTATTCTGGTATAAATGAGTGCGAATAATCGTAAGCGATGTATTTTGTTTGTGAGAAAAAGCTCTTAAATTTGAAATGGAATATTTTTCGGTAAAATTATATTTTTTAAGTGAATTAAATCTATCATGAATGATAATTATCTCAAGCCCAAAAAAAACGTTGACTTCCAATGCTCCATCATCCTTCGCTGAAGCTCAGTGGAATTGACTTGGAAAGCACACCTATTGAAAATACGTTATTTGCTAAAGTTAAAAAACAATTTTACGTTGTGAAACATGGCAAGGTAAAACGCATTTTCTGCAGTTATTTTCTGCGTAGGTTACTTATTTTTTTATTTTTTAATGACCAAGTTTTTTATAAATTACATGGATAAGAAGAATTACATGTTTTCACTGAACGATAAAATTTAATTAATTTATGTAACATTACCAAGTGCTTCATATTTGATTTCTATAACCCATCAGCAAAGGACTACTAGGTTCACAGCTACATTTCTACATTAGCACATCGTCCCACTGTAATAACCTCAAATCTGCCCTATAGGAGCACAGGCTTGAATCATCTTGTCCATTTCTCGATTGGCAGAACAGATCCTAAGCTGAGAAATCTTGGACTGCCCTGACGCAGGATGATTATTCCGGCCATCAAGCACAATTACTTCTCCAATGTGAAGACGAACGACTAGAGCCGCGAACGCGTGACCGTATTTCGTTGTGAAGAAAATCCTGGGCCCTTTGAATGTTCAGTGGCCCGGCAATGTATTCGATGTGAGAGGTCGCTGAGAGACGACATCCCGAAGGCAAATCGCTCTCGCTAGTGCTCGCCCTCATCAAAACTTCAAAGGCTTCGGCTCTTCGATATTCACGGTGTCATAGCCTTCTCATCGCGCTATCTAAAATTCAGCGCGTTGATGATGACCCAATATTAAAGCAGGGCATGATTTAGTTCGGTGTCATCGCCTATTGAAGAGCAATCATGTTTTCGGTAAACTTGATTGGTGTGTGTTTTCGTTTACGTTTCCATGATGCTATTTATTAACTGCCACTCATGGAGTACCTTGCATGACACGTGTCTATGGTACTGTAGAACCACTTGTTAATTTATGCCAGAACGAGACTGAGCGACTCTTTCCGTGTCATTCTTTCATCAACTTAGTACGTTTGAAACGTAGAAGCAAGGTAGCTCGAATGCCATCTTACGTCATTGAATGATTTCAGGAAATATTCATTAGTTGTATAATGCTGGATTATGAAAATTTCAACGGCTCCGAATTCGTAGACTTGTAATGATTTCTTATTTGATTAATGATTTAGTCATTTGATGGTGAAAATGTCCCTTTATTTACTAAGCTTCGTTTTTTTTTAAATTTTGAAAAGTTACTATGCTTGTGGTGTCCAAGAGTATCTTTTAGATGTCTTTCTATGTCCTTGAGCTGAGAGCACCTGTGTAAAAGACTGGAACAATAACAAAATTTAGGTGAAAAAGTCAAGAAAAACACAGGCTTCAACAGTTTCGCTTCATAAAATAATGATGGCATTTGAAATATTTTATTAATTTGTCACGCAAAATGAATTCACAGTCTTTACCCTTTTAGGCTCATTATTTAACATATTTTCAGACACCTACAGTGAATACTCCACAGTTTCAAAAATGATGGCTTGTTGATTGCGGTTACAAACTTGATCTTGTATCGTGAAGCTAGAGCTCATTTTCTTTCTGATAATGGCTTTCATGTATGAGATGTGGGGCCTGATCTATGTTGTCATTCTAATTTAGTCAATTGAAGGGAAGATAATGAAACATTACCTAGAGTAAGCATTGCCAGTTGTGAATGACTTATTGTCTTCGTCTCATATTCATGAATCCCATGAAATCAGCAAAATCAATTCTTAAGCGTAGTTTGAAAGTACTGTCACAAGTAAATAAATTTCAAGATTGTTAATATTACTTTTTTACCTTTGCTGTTACAGATAGTTCATAAGGTGTTTTGAAGTTTCAGGCAATTCGGCAACATTGGCAATTCGCAAACGCACTCCGATTTCATGATAGTTCGCCATCTGCTACACAAACTCGTTAAGTGGTTTACACTCGTCAACGTAAACTTTGGTCGAATATCTATTTTTATATGATTGTTCAAAAGTCCATGATGCTGTTGTTGTATGCTGTTTATATGATTCCAAAAAACAGGAAGTGGTTCTACATTTCCTGCTAATTTCAGCATGAGAACTGTAAAAATAATTAATAAAATTGAAACTATCATAGCATCCCAGGCTTAGAACTGATTGTTTATAGGAAAAAACACACCAAGGTTGAAAGTTTCATAATGTTTCATTTTATTAATGTTTATTTATTCACAGGAAGCATTTTATTTACTTGAAAATACGTTCAAGAACCCTTAGCTCCAAATAAAATATTTTCTCCTTGGTAGTTTGATGTCGCATTTGAGAGTAACTTTAAGACCCCCAATGATTGATCCTAAAAAAGATCAGAAACACTGAATCAAATTCTTTAATAAACAGAACGCAGGTACATAAATTTCTTAATTCATCACTACTGTTTCATGAAGTCATGTTAATTGAGGATAAATTTAGAAAGTGTATGTATACGCTGGTAGACTCGCAAGATTGTCACCGACCAAAGATCAGTGTTCTGCTGGTGAGGTCCACGCAGTCCACGCTCGGAAGACTCGTTTAAATCTCAAAAGGAATTTAGGAGGGTGTTCTCAAACAGGCAAGCATCGCTATAAAATGACTACTTAGTTTTAAAGAATTTTCATCTCTAGGAACTTATTAGTCTGTGAGTACCAAGCCTCTTATGTAAGAAATGGAATAAAACAGAGGAAATGATATGTGAAAATGATATGAAAAATCAAATCCATTTAATTTATGACAAAACATTCAGAGTCCGCTAAAACTGATGTGTTAAAAGTCCTTTAAGAACTTTTCTCCGGTTGGATCAATATACATTTCCCTTTAACTTTCAAAAGAAGGCTTCAAATAAGAGCCTTTAAATGGGTTTGCAACCAAGGCCTCTCAAAGAGTTGGAGACAAGGAGCTCTCAATGGGTTGGCGACAAGGGTTTTAAAATTTAATGTAACTGTTATTAATGACGAGGAAAAGTCACTTTAATTGAAGTTCAAAACTTATAACTAGATAGAAAAAATTACAGGTCCGCAAACTTGATATGTTACAGAAAAGACGAGCAGAAATTCATGGCCTCAAAAATATTTGAATTTGCACCCGACAAAATCGTCATCGTTAATCGTCTTGACGACGAGTTCTAGCAGATTAACTTGCAGCTGCAGCTCAACTCTTCAATACCACCAACGGGTGAAACTAGGTCACCGTAATGGATTCTCAGCCCCGTAAATATGTTCAACCCCAAACAATAAATCCCGAACCTTTAGTACCGGAACATCAATTTAGCTCCCTCTCTGCGTTCACCTTCCAGGGAATAAAAATTAAAATCATACATAGATGTAAACCACACGCACGCAAGCAAATTTTCAGAGGTGTAGGACTTTTGAAAATAATGTCTTATATTGGACATAATAATTGATGATGGAGCTGTGAGTGATTTAGGAATACTTACATGGGAATGATGTGATAAAACATTCAGGGGGCTGAGACGATAGCTATAGCAAATAATGGTAAATCATGATTAGGGATCCTCCTTGCTGGTACAGTATTCCCATGGCTTTTCATTTGATATTTCAACTAGCTGGTGATTTGCTTTATATTTTGAATGCAGAAGTTTGTGAGAGAAGTCCTGCGTCACAGACTCCATATTCACAGGTTAGCTAAGCCTGTCATTCATTGTATGGCAATTACGTAAAAGTTGAACTAAAATTTGTAATTTCATTTGAAATTTGTATATCATGCGACAAAGCTGCCGAATGTCCGCTGTCGGAAATTGGAAAATAGTGCTAGAAAATAGAACTGCCTTCTCACTCTCGTTGATGGAAGAGCTTTTCACCGGCATATATCACTGGTAAATATGTGACAGCATATGACATCACTGGTTCAGTACACTCGATCAAACGGTGTTCAATCTTCCAGCGAATAAATTCAGATCGAACCGGCTTGCTAGTGCTTTCGACTTCATGGGGGCTTTATTTCACAACTCAATAGAGCAAAGGCATTCGCATGACCCATTTCATTACCTGGAAGATGATATACTCTCACGCTGCTCGAGAGAAGGAGATAATTAGCAGATATCGGAACGCAAGATACTGGACCAGATGTGACTTGGAATGCAGTCGGAGTATTGATCTCCTGTTGTGCGTCTGAAGCCAACCTTTCTTAGCTGCTTCTTCTCTTGTTTAAATTTCCTAACATGGTTTTTTGCTTCGGAAATGATAGCAAATGCATATGTGTTTTTTTTTCGAGCTAATATCATTGTCTAATTTTATACCGACTTGAAATTACTGAAGATTGGTGCAGCCTTCAGTTTTGAGCTATTGGTCTTTTAGTGATGCGTGAGACTTACAGTGTAATCCCAGGATGAGACAGTAATAGTTGCTTTTGTTTAGTTGTATGGTGCTTGTGTGACTAAATGACTACAGTACATGTGTACGCATGACTAGAGCGTGAGCTAGGCTCCATATTTTTTTAGAGAACTATGCAACATCATGCTACTCTCTTCATGCTGCAGGCGCTAAACTCCGCTTTCTATTTGAACGTGCAACATTTACCATTTAGTTACCGAAAATTACATCACGCGTGAGCAAGATTGACGCTATCTCTCAGCAAAATAAAAAACACAGAAAAATTTATAGACTGAAAAATGGATTTTCATTGAAACAGAATGGCTACATACCTACTTATGAGAGTAAATGTGTTATTGCGAATTATCACATTGGAAGATGAACGATAGCATTTTTGGGGTACATTCACTCGTCAAAATGCGACCTTAATGCAGTAAATTGTGTATTAAGCAATAGTGCGATAGGGTTATTACTGTAACAAGGGTGCCTAGTCCATTCAATTCGAAACTTGTTCCAGTAAGGTAAAATTACAGAACTTGAAGATTATAAGGTGTATTATGACCGCCAGATGATGCAGCTGAAAAATTTATATATTTTGCATAGTGGAAATATTGCGTAGACATACGGGATATAGAATTTAGAGGATGATGGAAACAAGTGGAGTGTTTTGTAATTTCACGGTTCTGAAGTGCCCTACATATAATTCCACAGTTCTCGTATCCGCCATGTCTTACAGAGACATTGACGGAATGTACACGATGTGTTTTACGAAAAATATAATTTCAAGAGTCCAGATGTAACAAGGCTGATCTTGTTCCCTCTATAATTGGTGTGGATGTGCGTGATGTTAAATATTACAAAAGAAGCCAATAATTGTAACTTCATAGCGATTTTTAAAAGTATTTTAGAGCATTTGTTCACTTCGATAAATAGTTAGATATTCACGACAAGAATTATTCACGGTGAATCAGACACGTACGTTATCGTTGAAGGTAATTTTAAATAACCGAAAAACTTAGTAGCCTACCAATTTTGTGCGTAAATACTCTTTGATCGCGTGTATTTTAGAAGCACCTTCTCTGAATGGCGATTACTTCACGCAATGCTGTTGTGAGTCCGACCAACATTGGAGTACAAAATAAAAAATTTCACCGCTTATCTTGGTTGCAAAATCATTAAATGACGGATAGAAATCTCAAGTCCCTGATAGAAATCTCAAGTTGTGAATAGAAATATAAAGTCGCGAATTGAAATCTCAAGTTGTTAATAGGAATTTCAAGTTGCTAAATAAAATTTCAAGTTGCTAATTAAAATTTCAAGTTACGTGCAGAAATCTCAAGTTGCGTGTAGGAATGTCAAATTGCGAATATAAACCTCAAGTTGAGAGCCAGAAATTTCAAGTAGCGAATGGCAATTTCAAGTTGCGAATAAATATCTCAAGTTTTAAATGGAAATCTCAAGTTACGAATACGAAGCTAAAATTCTTTAATAGAAATCTTCAGTCACGAATAGAAATCTCAATCTGCGAATACAAACCTCAAGTTTTGAATAAAAAATACTCAAGCTTCAAATAGAAATCTCAAGTTGCAAATAGGCACCAGAAATTGCGAAGAGAAATCTCAAGTCACGAATAGAAATCTCAAAATGTGAATGGAAATCTCAAGTTGAGAATAGCAATCTTGAGTCACGAATAGAAATCTCAAAATGCGAATGGAAATCTCAAGTTGAGAATAGAAATCACAAGTTGCGAATAGAAATCTTAAATTGCAAGTTTCAAGGAGCAAATACAAATTTCAAGTTGTGAATAGAAAACTCAAGTTGCGAAATAAACTTCAAGAAGCGAATAGGAACCTCAAGTTCTTCCTGTTGCTGAAGGGGCTCGACCATCCCAGAGATCGCAACCTCGCGGACCAGGTGCGGACATTCAGGAACTATTCGCCAAACTTTCTCGCTCCTGCCAAACTCGGAACGATTTTCAATCTAAGATTTGAAAGAATGTAAATCTGAGGCCTTGTTCACCTCGAAAAAATCAGTAGAAAGATCAAAATATTTGGTTTCGGAAAGTACATCACAGAAAAATACTTTTTGCAAGATGTAATCATAATCACATAATAAGTGATCTTCACATTCACGCATATAATTGAAATGTTTAAATATATATTTTAAACATCGCACGCATACTTCATGAGAACACTTTACACAATTTTTCCAGTGTTGTACAGCTTAGATAGGCATTAATGAAAATGATGTACGAATGCACGAACATTGACATATACAAATATTTTCATAACGACTGAGATTATTCTCTTGTCATAAACTCTGTAATTTCGAACGCTCTCTGTAGCAATCACCAAAACTTTCTGTAATTCCATCCTGATATAATTCCAGAGTTACATGTCGCAGGTGTTGGTTCTTTTCTGACATCACAATCAATCAGACTAATTTACTAATTAAAAATTGTATGCCCTCTACTCACGATATCATTCATTCTTTTTCGTATAGTACATCGTTTCATGTTGCCAAGTAATGGACCACATTTGCAGCAATGCATATCTTATTGAGGTGTTCAAACTTACCCGGAACATAGCGCTCGCCGGCTCTAGCTCATATATAACCCATGATGTCACAACACTTGTAATGTATGTTAAAGTGGTCCAAAACGAAAAATGTCTTCACATCTCCCATGTGCTTTCGAACTAATACGAACTTTATTCATGCACATTTTATCTCATTATCCTCACCCATTTAAAAGAACTTTACCAGTTTTGGGAGTTTTTATTTCTAAGATTGAAATTCTGTTTTTGTCCCAAGTTAAATTCATGTCTCATATTAAATTGTTTTTTGGAGTTATGCTGATAGAGATCATTATAAATGAAGTATGTTTTTCGAACACAATGTACATTTGATGATTACATCCACAACAAATATCTGATTTTACATAGCCCATTTTTCAGTTCGCAGATGTAGACACTATATTTTCGTTTGTGCACCAGTTTCAAAACGCAGTAATTGAACATAAAATAAATGATACACGAGCATTATAAATACCACATCTTGGGTTACCAGAATCTTCGAGTCTCTCATCTCCATTCGTGTAAATTATTCATTCATGTCATGTGAGTCAACTGAGCCCTTGTAACTTAAGACGGCTTAATGTATGCTATAGCATTTAGTCAGCTGTGTGAATGTTATTACTTTGAGTCAGCCGGGTGCATTGTACAAACATAAATTAGTCAAATTATAGATTTCCGAACACGAATTAAAACTTCATTTAACCGAGTATCTGTTTTTATCAACGTCTTCTATTGAACAAGTCCTACCGTAAGAGGTTGTTATGTACTCAAGTATTCAGTTGAATCATTTTCAGTAGATTATCAAGAGCCCTGCTGAAATTGCATTCTGATTGTGAGATATTTCGACGATTATGAGCCATTATCGGCCCTATTCGGGCTCTAGTGGGAGCAGAATTGAATAATTGTACAATTTTATATATCAAATTCGACAGCACTGATGAAACCTTCAATTAAATGTTGCTATATGTTGCTATATAGAAATATTATTATGAATTATACGGTGTATTGGAATGCATTGAGCAATTTGTAAAGTGATACAAAGTATGACGGGTTCATGGAGAAGCTATGCTGTTATACTCGATATCTGCATATTTCATCGCCAATCCTCAAGTCAAATTGCTTGTTTTTGAGACTGCATCTGTTAGCTACCACACACTGTCGGAATCGATACGTACTCACGTATCGATTCCGACGGTGTGTGGTAGCTAACAGATACAGTCTCAAAAACAAGCAATTTGACTTGAGTATTGGCGATGAAATATGCAGATATCGAGTGTTGTAAAACAGTGTTGTAAAACACGTTCGCATATATTGTGGGAGTGTTGCGGTAATAACATTTTTCAATAATTCGCTGTCTTTCCTCTGGAACGGCATAAGTGCGATGCGTAAGGACCTTTTTTCAGGTATTTGAAAGAATTTCCAAATGTTTAAATCAGGTAACCGACTGGATAACCTAATATACCGAGCAGGTAGAGTGCCGAATTGCCACAAAGACCAGGGGTACCGAAAAAAATTACCTCTAAATAATGAGTTAAATTCAGACCCTGTGAGTTGTAACCTATCCTGTTTAAAACACGAGTCCTCCAGTCCCTCCTCACCAAAAAGTCTTCCATTCTGGTCACCTGACAATCTTTCAAATTTGAGACATAACTTTCGGAATTTAGAGTCAGTGTATGTATTTCTTCCCTTCTTAAAAGAATTACTGGTCTATCAATTTGTCTCTCTTCAAATTATCGTCGGGAATGTATATCTCTTCAGCATACCTCTCATTGCATCCAACTTTCTATCCCAGGTCCAAATAGTGCGTACCTGAGGAACGAAATCGTTAACCGGAATGTTGAATCAACGCTAAAAACTTGCTCATACTTTTAGTCCACTCATTAGTTATTCCTAAATTGTCATTGGTCGGAATGTTGAACCATTGCCGAAAAGTTACTTACACTTCTAGTTCACTCTTTAGTTGTTCTTAGAATGACATTGGCTAGAATATTCAACTGTGGCCGAAAAGTTGCTCACGCTTTAAGCACGAGCATTACTTGTTCATAAAATACGCCCCCACGGCGAAGCGATAAGCTGTTCCTGTCACCAGTATGACTACTGTTGAAATGGTGAGATTGACAGAACATGATGAGTCCACGCGCCACTACCTCCCTCTCTCTCGTTGCCCGTACATTTACTCCTTGAAATTTCTCAATTGGACCTTCTGCACCAGGCATTAATTTTGTTTTTCTGATAATTTTTTGAATTGATAACTAAAGTACACCAAAAAATACAAACTTGGTTTATACCTGAAAAAACATGAATTCCACTATTTTTGAATAAATATACGCAATTAATAACTATTTCCCAGACATGCAAAATAAAATAATTTGAATATTCTTTGAAAACCCCTTGGATTATTTTTCAAATGCAGGTATAATAGTCTCATAGTGAAAGTGAGAATGAAGAATTAGTAACGTAATTCTGAAATTAAAGTATTATCTAAATAACATTGGGACTAAGCAATTCTTCAAACATTTTTGTGACCAAAGCATGGTTGTAGTAATTAATTCTCTTACTGGAGTATAACCCAAGCTAAAAAGTGGGTATTCTATTATTAAACTTCAATATTGTGAGATGAACGCAATTTAAGTTTAATACGGCTAGAGTTGAAACATAGTATTATTGTGACTGGTAATATCCTAGTATGTAATATTCTAACTAGGATTCCAGAGCTAATTTCAGAGCATCTGAGCGTCCGACTATTGGATTCCATGTTCATAATCCCCAGGACCCCTCCAAAACCAATATCACCAGCCATTAGAGGACTTCAGAACACAATGCATCATCGTCTATTAGCGTCGAATTGTATTCCAATGCAAACCAACACATCTACCATAGGTAATTTCAAGGCATTAGAGGACCTGAACGTTATTGACAATTACGAGCGCAATCCTCTTCGGGGATCAGCGCATTAGAGAAGCTTGACAGAGTGCGTTCGTCTCAAAGCCTCGTCGTTCAATCAAAGGCTTGACTGGGTCTCATGCTACGTTGGGTCTCTTGCAGCCTCTGCAGAGTATCCTTCTCAATGTTGGACGAGAGTAAAATTAAATATTAGCCTAGCAGCAATATATTTCATGTGTAAGAAAAGTTAATCAAAAAAATACGTGCTGTACTGCAAATACGACTTGTTTCAAGATATTTACGTATGATTAGGTCAGCATGGGATGTTTGTGAGATTTCTAATTTACGGTATGCGAACACTCCGTTTCAACCACGATGGACACACGCAATTTTGATTTCAAGCTTCATTGTCAATAGCTATTGGGACAGGAAAATTGTAGGCATGCAATGTCATTCAGTTAGTAATATCTTAATGTCAGAATCGATATGACTAGTTTATTTTTAGGCCCTTCATTGTCTGAAGAGAGCCTCGCCACGACCGGCACCCTGATATGCGCGTTTAGTGTTGATGATAAAACCTTTGCGTTTACTGAAAGTCTCAAGGTAAATTACGCATTGTGTAAGTAGACACGTAATAAAATAATTCGCAATGCTGTGATTTCAGCGATTCAAAAAAGTTTCCAGCAGTTATGTTATCCCGTGAAGATTGAAGAGAGAAGCGAAGGGATGGACGAAACTATCTAATTGCTGAGAAATTGATTTCATCAGTCGTATTCTGATACAAATAAATGCCGAAAAAATTATATTTCAAAGTACTGGCAGTATAAAACACTTGAATGAGCAAACATCACCACTGATATTAGAGAAATTAGTCAATCGTTCTATTTAATTAGCAATGTTAACGCTGTTCATATTCCAAACGATTTCAGACCGAAAATCTGTTTCAAAATTGCACTAATTTATTATTAGTAGAAGACCAAAAAAAACAGTAAATATACGTAAATCCAATTGCATTCGTAAACAGAACACAGCTCTGTATGTTGCTGCAACCATCCTTCTCAAAGAATCGGTTCAGGTATTTAGATCGCTGCCGTAATCGCAGTCATACAACTAAGGGGATCGGCGGTCGGGTGATGATCGACAAACGGCTCATGCATCGACGTTCATCAAGACATGACAGCACATTGTAGTAATGCTCAGCAGCACATTGTTGTCACACTCATCAGCACTTGATAGCACACTGTAGGAACTGTCAAAAGCACATGGCAGCACATTGTGCCAACGCTCAGCAGCTCACATGGCAGCACAATGTAGCAACGCTCAGCAGCATATGACAGCACAATGTAGCAAAGGTCAGCAGCACATGGCCGCAAACTATTGTTTGTCCAGGAAGCCCTCCGTTTATCTGAATCATGGTTCCATGAAAAGACGGCTGCAGGACTTCAAAGGGAATGGTGATTTCCGACCAGTAGTAGAAGTGTCATGCAAAGGTTGCTAATGAGAGTCTGTAGGGTAGGTGTGAACTCCATAGAATCGAGAAACTCGTCTTACGGGTTTGGTTCTGGGATATACTTCTCAGTAATTTGGGTTTCTGCGAGAACTGTATCTGGCTCTGTCCATCCCCTTTGAGTACTGGGTTTTTACTGCTTTGTAGATTTTCGTAGTTAAAAACTGTTTTTATTATTACTGAAAACGTGATAAGTCTGGGATATGATGTATTGAAAAGAAAATGAATCTGAACTTCAAAGAAATTGAACTTTTTATTTTAGATTACGCGGTGATGTCTGGCTATATCGTTCTAGATGTTGGGACTAGGCTCAACGGAGCTCCCCTTGCATCGAGGTTCATCATTATGCGCTGCACAGAGTTGGTTAATTTGGCGTTGCATGGCATCTAAGGTCAGGATTAGCAGGGGAGCAATTCAGGAACTTGCATGAGACAGGAGTTGCTGCTTGAGCCACTTGTATGAGCGTAACTGTGTTATGCGTGACATGTGAATTGCGTTATCTAAACTGTGTTGTGTGTGTGAACTGTGCGGGGTATGACCTGCGTTGTATGTGAGCTATGTTGCTTATGAAATGTTGCCTGAGTGTGAACTGTGTTGTGCTATTATCAGGGGTGTGCTGATACACACAACGATTGGGTTGAATTATCGTTTTATTGAACAAGCACGATGTGCCTCACCACACTAGACTGAATTGAAATATTTGCAGTTGACCGATATGTTCATTGATGTTTTTATGAGACGAAATAATGTGAAGCTTTTTCTGCGAAATACCGTGTAAATTCTAAACAGTTTTTCCAAATTGATGAAAATCGAAACATTTACTTGTATTTAATGCGTAAATTATTGAAAATAACGCAAAATTAGTTCAAATGAAGGTATTGAACTGAATTTCAATTGGATGAGAAAATGAACAGTACGTAAACCAATGGTACTATCACGTGGCATTGCTGATGTAACGTTGACTTCAAAATTTGCAAAGGCGAGTGCAATAAGGAAGAGGTTTCAAACAAGGAGTTTACACTCGAAATAAATGTTCAAAACCAGTAACTATTCATAAACTGAAACTGATTTGACCGTATATAAAATACAATAATTTTGCCCAATAACAAATTTTGTCTCGTTTGAGTCACATTCGAAATAATGAATAAATAATAAATAATAATGAAGGCATCTACGGATGCTTGATTTCCAATCAAGCCTGATACATATCACCTTGTACATTGGATTTTCAAATGCCTTATAACTAACGCCAGGACGCCATTACGCTTTCCCCCGGTCAAGACCGGTACCCATTTCAGACACCTGGGTAGAGTGGGGTATTGTGCTTGGAATTTTTCTCTTATACCCAACAGAGAAAATCGCCACCAGCGCCGGGACTCGAACCAGGGTCTGCCTGGACGGAGGCAAGTTCGATGGTCGCGCGGCTACAACGAGCACATAGTATAGCATTTAAACGATTATTTTTGGCTGCCTAGCTGGACATGTCATCTGCATCATTGATTGGAAGAAAATTTGCATTTGTGTTGTTAGAATGGATGATTGAGTGAGCGAGGAAATAGTAATTCTCATTGAATGTTATATGTGTGTGGAGAAAGCGTTCCTGAAAAATGAAATATATGCGATTCAATTTCGTAATTATCGAAGTAATTTGGTAATAGCATAATGGAAGTTCAAAAATGAAACCTAATGATAGGGCTCAAGAATGAAAACAAAAAGGGATGCACAATTTTCTACACGATCCTCTTGATAGTTACAAAGTGATGTTAGTGTCTATTTATACTGAAGTTACACTTAAAGAACTGTGAGCTGAATCTATAGTGTAATCTATAGTGTCCCCGAATCTATAACCTATACTGATTCGAATGATGAGAGATTGATGGCATTAAAACGCGAATTTTTAGTTTTCAAAAACCTAGAATAATTGTGCTTCTCAGTGACAATTTTATCTGTTCTTTCAACAGGTTACCTGGAAATTAACTCAATACTTTTTAAGAATCGCTGCTTGTGACCGGAGATTTGTCGTCGTCAATCAGCGTCGCGTTCAAGTAGGGGTTAGCACTGGCGCTTGCAGCCGCTGCGCAAAAATATTCTCTCCGCCGCAATTGCTGCCTCCAGCCGCCTAAAGTGGCGCGGTTTTGCGTAGCCGCACGACAGTATTGACCGCTAATCAAAATTCTGCGGTAACATGCCCTCTCCTGAGTAATAATGCGCTGCGTTCATCATACAACGGCTAAAACTTGCTTAGATGCTGGCAGATATTTTTAACCGTGTTGAGAAGTACAGGCCTTATAATGTGCATATGAAATTTGCAGCGCGTCATGAGTAAATTCTCGTGCTCAGTCATCTGCCACAACATGCATCGTGGTTCAGTATTGGCTTTGGAATATTACGATATACTTGCACATGCCTCAAATTGTATAGGAGTGACAAAAACGGTCGTTATTGCCGGCAGTTTGGACAGTGTTTTAAATATTAATTATGTTTCATCACACTAAATACTAGTTCTTTCACAGGGAAATAAGTACTCAATGCAGCTACCTCATTACAGTACCTACGAGTTAAAGCCAGTTTTAGATACAATCTGTCGTAACTTTTAAATTCGTTGATGAATTTTAAGTGTCAATTGGAGCGTTTATAACCAATATAAAATTAATTTGGTTGCACTTATGTTAAATTTATTGTAAATGATTTATGTTTACATTACATTCCTTGTGTATGATTTTGTTCACCTTAAGGGGGTCCTCGGGGCCCCTTTTCTCTCCGATGTTCATTTTTCATTTTATTGTTGGAAAAGAACCCTTAGGTGGTGGACTATCCGGTCCTAAAATTTCATGGCGCTACGGACAATAGATCCCCCCCAGGGGGGGGGGGGGTAAGGGGACCAAAATCTTAAATTTTCGAGCCCATTTCGACCCCATATAAAAAGAAAAAAAAGAAGAAAAAGAAAATTTGCGAATGTACTTTTGTTAGATGTGTTTCAAGGATTCTAAAACTGTCTTTGTTTCTGTTGTAGCCTGAAAACTCAATGAGTTCTATTCTTTTGAAATATCAATACCAGTGGACTAAAAACCAATATGTCAATTTTTTTCAAAAACTAAGACCTGAATCAAAAAAATGTATGAAAGAAATTGTGTTTCTTTTCAAAAGTTACATATAATAGTCAAATTTCATGAGAATCAAACTGAAAGCAAAAAAATTCATAATTTTATGATATAAGTAATTTTTTTTTAAATTTTTTATTTTTTGGAAATTACAATTCACAGTGTGAATATGATGTTATGCGTGGAGATAATCGAAATAAAAATGAAAACAGCATTCAATTACATAAATTTTCCATTATATCACACTAAAACAAAAAATTTACTTTTTGGCCTATACTGTGAAGTCACTTATTCCCAAAATTCAAAAAAATAGAAGTCATTGAGTTTTTATGCTAGGAAGAAAACAAAGACAGTTTTGGAGTCCTTGGAACATTTCTAACAAATTTATATTCCCCTTTTTTCCATTTTTACATTTCATTTTTTTTATAATGGTTCAAATCCAAAAATTTCGTTTTTTTATTTATTGGTAAATTTTCGCATATAAAAAATAAAAAAAAATGCAAAATCCCCGAATATATATTTGTCAAAAATGTTTCAAGGATTCCAAAACTGTCTTTGAATTTGTACTAGCATAAAAACTCAATGACTTCTATTCTTTTGACATATGCATAAAAATGACCCAAAAATTCTATATTTCAAATTTTTCGGAAAAACTAAGGCCTAAATCGAAAAATTGTAGGTTCAAATATGTTTTTCTTGCAAAACTACATATACTCACCAAGTGTCAGACCAATCGGATCAAAAAAAATTTTTTTCCGGAGGACCCCCTTAAATTCCTTTTACATGTTTCCTGTTCACCTTAAATCGCTTGTAAGTGATTCCTGTTTACCTTGATTACACCGAAACGATACAAATCATTGCCAATAAATATTTTTTCTCAAATGCCGAATTATTCAGAAAGGCCGAAAATTAAAATACGTTCAGTTGTGATGTCCAAAACAGCCTGATACTTTGAACTGATTTCGGAGTATCACAACGGATCTCAATGCTGGTTTTCATTTTTGATTACTGCTCATAATTTTCTATCGAAATCGAAATCAAAAATTTAGGCTTGTCATGTATTCAAACGTCAGCCTCATAAATTAATATTACATGAATTTTACCATGAAAAAAAGAAACCTGTAGTGGTGCCCTTTCAAGTTTACCAGCAACATGAGTCTTCTTTGACTGGATTATTTATCAAGCATTCGTCTTCAAGTCTTGGCTCAAATAAAACAATAATTTTGTAGTCTTGCTTGCACGATGTGAGAGTGCAATACCAACGATCGACAAGCTTGTTGACGATACTCTGTGTTTGCGCTCGATGTTTGCTAGTCATTTTAAATTGAACAGCCGCTTGTGATCTGGACGTAGCATTGATCGTCAACAATTGTCCGCTATTTGCGTTGGAATTAATCCCAGACCTACGAAAAATCAAAATTAAATATTCATAAGTTTTCAAACAAGTATTTCACGTGTTACAGGGTCTAGAATACACTTGTTTGTGCCTTCCTTTTGCAGAACCCGTAAATAGGCTCAACTTCTTGTAAAGAGCGTTTTCATTACACTATGTAAAATTTAAGTTTCTTAAATCTCCCTCTGCATGCAGTCAGTGCTTAGATAGGCGAGTATCAAGGTTTATTGAACTATAAACTCAAATTTCAACCTTGCATCAACGTACATTCATCAAATTCAAAAACCTTTAATAACATGAATTTATGTTGCCGTAGATTGATCAACTAGCAACACATTTTTAGCGATACATATCGTTCGTATCCAATTTACAGTAACATAGATGAACGTGTGGAACAACTACTTAATTGCTAACAGTAGCAAGCTTATGTTGCAGTTTGATTTTTATTGTTTTACCTAAATCTTAAGTGCACTTGTGTATGTATATAGACTATTTATTCAGGCTGTTTTAGTCTCAGCGTAGGTACAAATCTCGGAGGCAAGTGTCAAGTTGATCATTTTTCCTCCTGATTAATCCTATCCCATATTGCATACCTCTTAGTATGCAATACGTTTTCGATACTTCCGAGCAGCAAGTAATGATAGAATTGGAGCTTTGGAATAGAATAGTTCCATTTTCAACATTTAATGATCAAAATACGTTCTATTGCAAAACACCATTACCTTCGTTGACTGCAAATATCACACAGACTGACGGAATATGAGCAAACTATGGTATTCTATTAACTTATGATGAAGCTTCAAACAAATTCTAAAATATGACAATCAACGTTGAAAAATACTTAGATCCTTTCATAAAACATATAAATTAATTTTTATATCAGGTAAAAGATGACATCACTGCTAAAATTTTAAAAGTCAGAATGATATGAAGCATCTGTACAAGTGAAAAAGTTTACAAAACCGCAGCTTGATGTGATGCGACGTTGAGCGTTCAATTTCAACGCACACTTTACAGGGAACTGATACAAGCGGAATTTTTTCTGAACTTTTGAAAGACTTACTTTCACTTAGAAGCTTTTTCCCTTGCACTCATTTCCTCGTGAAAATAAAGAGCATTGCAATATTTAAACAACATCTCAAGCTTCCGTAACACTACGACGCAAATTTTATCGTTGTATAAACGAACAAGTAATGACAGTGTTGTTCTAAAGTTGCCGTACTTGTTAATTCAGACTCTGTTGCATATTTCATATGCCGTAATGGAGGCCTTGCCTGCTGCGATGCGCTAGAAGACAAAGCCACAAGTAATGTGCGCTTCAATACTTTCAAGGCTCACTGTTATCGGTCACATAAATATTCGTCTCAAAATCCACTGGTAAAGAGCGGAAGCAAGTGGTTTTCCTCAAATGTGAATTGTATGAATCGTGTATTAGGTAAAAATGTGACGGACCCAGGAACTCTTGTTTCAGTGAGATATAATGCACCTGAAATTTTACGCAGTAGATTACAATATGACTGAACTAAGTTCAATTAAATTGCAACTCGCGACTTCAATTTATTAATTGGAATTTCCTTGATTTACAGATTGAATTAATTCTTGTTATAACAATTTTTTATCATTGTCTCAAATTTATACATTCTTCAAAATTAATTTAATTTTTGTCGTGATTACAGAACATAATTGTTTTGAGATTGTTTTCTCAAATTTTGAAATTGAGAGAGCTTTAGCAGACATCCCGTGAAACAAAATTCCCCTCACGTGAAACAAAACTCAATCAAAGCATCTAACAAGATTCATAGACGGTATTGAAACATGAATATCTCAAGTGGAAAAGTCCTCGAGATGATCTGAAGTTTTATATTACACTGATAAGTCCTGATAAAGGGTGTAAGAAACTCAATGATTAGGAAACTCTCGCTTATTTTAGTAACAGAGGAAACTCGCAATAAACAGACGGGCCATCTGCTTAATAGCGACAATTCCTGGTAAAATTTTGACCTTATATAAGACGTCCGAGATCGAAAAAGGCGGTACTTTGTTTGTTGTGTCAAAAAAAGGAGCTGCTGCAAGTTACGCCCGCAGTTAGGGCTTCGCCATACCTTCCCGTAAACGTCGCGGCTTACAACCAACATTTTCTCGAAAATTTAGTTCTAGTGCAATTTCAGAACGTACTATAAGTCGAGAAACAGAGATAACATTTCACTGTTTTTTTAAAATTATTTTTGACACATAAATAATTTCAGAAATAATGTGGCATAACAGACTCAACATTATTCGCAGTACAATGTATGTTTGGTCATTGCTTCTGTCAGATCATGAGGTTCTTAATCTCGTTTATTATTTCTTGGGCATTCTTGAGATGCAGATCCTCTTTATGTTCATAAAACGTGATATGTTTATTTTTCAACAAAATGCATTCTACAGCGTAAAATAGTGAATACTGTGTTGCGTGAAAGTGCTCAAACCCACATATAAATGGTACTACAATAGTGGCAGGATTCACAAGTTTATCTCATTTTAAAATACCTACAATCAGACTACTCGTATGTACGTATGTGTTCCAGCTAATTTCCAAATAGGAGATTTTCTCCGGATTCATAACACTGTCTCCATAGTTCAATCATAACACTTTCTCCGTGCTGAAGAGAGATCCAGTCAGCGGCACTAAGTGAAAAATGAGAGCTGTGATCATTTTCAGAACGGATGAGCTTGGTATTCGCAGAAGCTCGGAACTGGAGCAGTTAGAATTGGACCCTGCGTCGCTGCAGCTGCTCAAATTAAGTTTATGCGCTGGATAGGCAGCTTGAAACGCCAGTCCAGTGCGATTTGGACTCTGTATTGAAGTGCCGGACTTAATACCCGACAATATCCGTAACAAATGCGGGGACCACCTGTCGAACGCCATCGTTTTCCAATGATTTGGAGGACCGGTTCCCCATTCCGAAACGATTGTTGACATTTCCTGTAACTGCCTGATGCCTCGTAGGAAATTCACAGGCGGATTTTCGCTTCATGTCGATAGTCGTTTCGTTTTTTTAAGAACCTTAGTATAATTGCATGTCTACAGTCTCTCACAATCCTGCTTGTCTTTTTAGTTCAGTAATTAATTTAATACCTGAGAGACTGATTTTCCACAATTAGGAAGGATGTTGAATTTCGATTTTGAAAATGACTGAATGTGTGGGTGAAGCATATTCTCAAGTCCCTGGGATTAGCAACAAATTCATCAACATTAGATATAGTGTATGATATACTGCATGATAGCAGATCAAACCCCAATATTTGTTTTACAATTTTCAGTATTATATTTTAAGATTTTAATGAAATCAGCTTTATGATATTTTTCAAACTATAATTGGAGGCAAGCAACGAAAACTAAGCTGAAAACGCATGAGTCTAACTATTGTACACCGAGATTGGCAGCAGCCAGATTTCACAAATTCAGTTCCACTGAGCAACAATTAAAGTTTAAAATGAAACCAGCAGTGCGTTTAAAGAAACACTTGATGTGAGGCACATTTCGAAGGAAATACACGACCTGGCCGACTTACCCTACAGTATATCTTCACATCTTTTCCTACGGACCTCATACAAAGATTTACCTGTCTGCTTGAAATCATTAAAGTGTTCAGTATTTTGTTGCGTCAAGGCGTGTGGAATACGAATAAACTTTGATTATCATTCACGACCTGATAAATTGAGTTCCGCACCCGAATGAAAGCAGTAATTGTGAGCAGCGGCGCTGAGCTCGATGGAATTCATAGCTCGTGCATTTTACAAATTAGAGGGACCCTCCAAATGAAGTGGCACAAAACACCAGTTTAAAGCACGGACAAATTACAGGCCAAACCAGCAGATATGAAACCATTTTGAGTTGTATTGCTAGCTTAAGCGCCACATTTACTTAACAAACGAAGGTTAAATATATCACTCACGTGGAACTCCAACAGTTGCATGTTGAAAGTTCTTGCTAGATTACGGTAGAGGTACGACATGATTGAATTCTATTTTCTGCCATGATTTGTACAATTGAATTCTAAAACAAAATTTCACTCCAATATTTTGCATGGCTTCGAAGTCTCAAGAAACACTTCAGAGAAGCAAGATTTTGTCCTTTTTGCCAAATTTATCTTGATCTTCCTTCCTTTGGAAGCAGGGGCTACAAATCAAGAATTTCTGCCGCAGAATAGCGGAAAGAATGTGATGGTGCATAGATAAATCAGTCCCGTTCATCTCCCTATTTTTAATCGTGAGTTTCCACGGGTCCCTCAAAGAATTATCTGCGGAAAAGGCAAATTTCTTGAAGCCCGAGAGCGGTAAGCAGGACCGAACAAAAGAACTGCAGAACGTTAGAGGGGATTTATCGCAGTGTAAGCGTCTCGTTATGACCACGCCAGAAAACGAGCGTAATATGAACGCGATGAAGAGGAGAGGCGTCTATGGCACTCCAGGGGGCTATGAAACGCTACCGCATTAGCACCATGGGCCATTGTCGCTCCTGTGGTTCACGATTTTCTTACGGATAAAAGAACTTCAGATTCCTGTATTCTGCCACGGATAATACAAGCTTTGCTCTTCATAGTTATTCTATCTAGGATAATGTGAGCACTGTGCAAGGTGTCCATTGTGGATCTTGCTTCGGTCCTTCTGAAAACCTGAAAGCCCGAGCGCTTATGAGGTTCATTCCATAAATAACGCACAAGTTGGCAAAATAGAGTGCTGGAGGACGACTCAACATGGTTGTTAAAGGAGGTGCATCTCCAATTTTATCTAAGGAAGTCGTATTTATATTTCAACATGAGTATGCACTGTTATTCAGATTTAGATATGGAGCCTGCTCATACCACGGGTACCGACTGTTGAGGGCCCAAGATCTATGTAAAAGTGAGATTGAAACAATACTTGACAATTACTCGACTGTAATTGTTGGTAAAGGCAATGATGGTCTAACCTCGATAATTATTTCGTTATACTTTCCCGTCGCGAATCATCCTCAGCAATAAAATCTTTGTTAGGTATATAGATACAAATTGAATTGAAAAGTCAACCAGATATGGATTTAATTTTCATCAATTGCTAACAAGTTTCATCGAGCTTAATAGAAATTCAAACCAACTATCTTTGTTCACAATAATCATTAAAGTAACGTGACTAAGGTTTTCATGCTGCAGAAATATCACAAACCTAAATTTCCATAAATAATCATTCTCGGAAAATTTTCTGTAAAAAATATAAAAACATCGACCTCAGCAGCTCGAAGATGAGCCACTCATTCTTCAGAACACTCGCCCCCAGCGGGTCAGAGAACTAAAGAACGGCTCGAACAAAATTTATTAGCCTTTTTTAAGCTCGCTGTCGTCGTGGCATCAATTTACCAGACTCTGCCTTTTTCCTGTTGTTCCAACGCATAACAAACGCTGTTTTTATCCCTTGAAGTTATTTCCGTCTCCGTTGTTCGAATTATTTCCTGTTAATAAGCAGATATGTCGCAATTGGAACAGCTTTTAAAGCCGCCGAGACGTTGAAACTCTGCGATTGACAATGAGAGATACGATATTAAAAGACTGTAGCTAAACTTTGTACAGGAAAAATAATCTAAAAATCATGAAGCATATGTGCATTTTTTTATGTGTTCTTCAAAAAAGGATGAAAAGAAAAAAAATTTCAACCTATAAAAGTAGGATGCTGAAATACAGAAGTCTGGCTACGAGCTTGTGATGATGAACGTGATCAAACTGAACGTGAGGAATTGAAGAAAAAGAATATCTAAAAACTGCAAAGCATCACTAAAAAAATTAACTTTTCCTGTCAAAGATTTGGTGCATTATGGAACACCGCTGCAGACCCCACCGAAAGTTCTTTTAACGTTTCCTAGTGTGATGAGCGTTTTTTTAATTTTTTTGAAACTCTGGTAAGCATTCGAAACGTATTTGGTTATTTAGTTCTTCTTGAGTTTCCAGCGCACTGTTTCATTTGGAAATATGTGAGGTTAGCGTTGCTTGTTGAAGGAGGCCGTCTGGGTACCGTCTTGATAGAAATCGGGACATGTGCTGATTTTCTGTTTTAATATGCATCTTATAGAGAATTTTCTTGCGCTTCCATTGGTACTTTGCGTTTACGTCTACTCCGAATAGTGCGCGCACCAGAGGGGGGGAAAGCGATGGGGGTGGCGTGACCTTGAACCCTCCCCCCCTCATTATTGGGGTCAATTGAGCGCGTTTATCTGCGGGAATGACAATATAGTTCGTTCATGGGCTACTCAAAGTGCTTCCATTATACAAACGAAACATTTTACTATTTTTTTTATAATTTTTGACAATTTCAGAATTAAGCTGTTCTGCCGTATCTATGATACCGCAGCTTTCATTCATAGCTCGATGACAGCTGCAGTATCATAGCTACGACTATGGCAAGCACACCAATTCAAAGGGCTTGGAAAGAGCTACAAAACAGAGGAGTTGACTTGAAAAAAAACGTATTTTGGTTGGAAAAAAATGAAAAAATAAAATAAGTGGTTGTTTTGAAGAATTACACGTATTGTCTTTTGTTGTATATTTTTTCCCAGAGTTAAAGAGCTACAGCTATGTAAATTATATCAATCGAAAGGGCTTGAAAAGAGCTACAAACGCTCAAGAGTTCATTGTAGAAAATGCTGTAGTTCAAAAGATAAAAAGAAAAACAATTTTTTTGTGAAGAACACGTTTTTCTGGAAACATGATAATTGGTTTCTCAAATGTGTCTTCTTCCACAGTTTTAGAGCTACAAGAATGGTTTATACACCATTCGATAGGGCTTAGCAAGGAGTATCGTTAAGCAATGGCATTTTTGGATAAATTCATTATTTTGAAAATTACACGACATAAAGAAAGAAAAATTAAGAAAAAGTCAATTTTTTTATTTTTCAATTCCCAAAATCCACAAAAAGAAGTTATCGAAATTCCCTATTGCTCATGGTTATATAGACATATAAGCAATCTAAAAACGAATTACTGGTTCTGTAACTTCAAAATTGTAAAAGGAGATAGATTTTAAAAAAAACCTATTTTTTCATATTTTTCAGAAAAAAATTAAAAACAAAGTGCAGATAAAATTTTTTTATCAAAATAACAATTGATCTTTGCATCATTTAACACCTACTGTGAAAATTTCAGAGAAATTCATCCATAAATAACGGACTTTTTTTACCCAGACGGTCTCCTGAAGTTACATGGGAAAATGTGAGGTGATTTGATCATGAGGCCACTCAATACGAAATATAGTCTCAGATTAGTGCCATAATTCGACGTTTGGTACACCAGTTTATTCATTGACAGCCAAGGAATAGAGTACTCATTTCGAACTTTAAAGCCAAACCATCATGTTGAAAACTCTCCAATTTAGTGCTCAAGCTTTTTAAAAAAAAATGATCCACAGTTAAAAACAACAGAGAACACTTTGAGATATTCCAGCAGCTCGCCAATTTTTAACAAGCGTGAACATCGTTCATTTTTTAAATAAGTTTTCAGATACGAGTATGGCATTGTTTTGTAAATTAAGTTTCGGCCGATCATATTTTCCATATATTTTTATTCCACCTTTTTGAATAAAAAATTTAAAACAATTTCAAAAATTAATTATATACAGTGTGGTGAAATGGTATACTGACAATACAGAGTCTTTTTCAAGTACGAATGCTGTGAATTTGGATAAGTGTCTCTTTTCCGTATAATTTCCTGATGGATGACCCTGATATAAAAATTAACCGCTCGTAAATACCGAGGTTATTTTTTACATCATTTCCATTATGACCATAGCTGCAAGCCTTCGAATGAAGGTGTACTGTATACCCAAACACAAAAATCTTTAGTAATGTTGTTGAAAAGAGCATATCACAAAAATGGAAGCGTTACACATCCATAAACTTCAACCCGCTCTCAACCAAAACACAAACGAATTTTTTACTCTGAAATAACTTACTAGAATCGCAGCGTAGAAATTTGACGCAACAGCTCGATCGTTCATTTCGCCCCTATCGTTTGTGCCATTAATATCTACAGTAGTTGTGCATTACTGATACCTACTTAGTCTCGTATATACATATTCCTGTGGTACAAACTTTGTCTTTAGCCATTTATATATATTTTCGTGCAGTGATTGTGAACTTTCCTACTGTCTCTGATATAGCTTAATTAAGCATCAGATTTGCATTTGATCAACGCAACTGGTAAACAATTTCTTGAAAAACATCCTTAAGATTATGTTTGTACATCGAAACGTTGGTATTTATAGACTGCAGATAGACTACAGAGGTATTACATTTATAACGATTGACTGCGTTTCAATAAAAGTATTGACTAAGTTTCATCTCTTACATGTGATGAACTTGAACTATTTTGAAAAGTTGAGAAATTGTAAAATGAAATTATTTACCTACGACCTAATGGTAGCCTAAAGTAAATTAATACAGTATGTTAATCATTTTGAGTGATTTTGACTTGAAGTTAATAACGTATGCTATTCGTGGTGAATGACGGTATCACGAAATTACTGCAATACGCAGTAATGAGTAATGTAATCAGTAATGAGTAAAGCTTGGTTAACACAGAATGAGGAGAGGCTGTGCGCGCATTCCATGGGAAATTTTTCAACCAGCTCCTGGTGACTAAAAACGAGGTCTAGATTTTCTCGAATTGTGATTGGGCTTAGAATGGAAACAAAGGAAGTGATTTCCGTAAAATTGATAGGTACTAATTTACGAGCTCTAAGAATGTATGAAGGAAGACTACTCGGTGGAGTACCGTGTTCAAGCGGAGCATGAAATTTCCCTCAAAGTAGTTTGAGAGCTAAACATTGAAAAACAAATGAGCTTTAATCTAGCTTAGTATGAGATTTGATTTGAGCTCTTTCTTACATTTGAAAAAAAATATCGTACACATACAAAAAATACTACAGTCCACTTATGAAGAAATTCCTTGCTTTCTCTGAATTATTTACGACAGATCGGCAGCAGGATTTTTGCTCTATCCTTATTAGATTTAACGCCATATGCTCTTGAGGCGGATATTTCATGTAATTTTGTGAATTTCGTTGTTTTATATACATGCCTCAAACTAATCTATATTTAACACTCTATATAGTCTCGGGATGCCGGTATACCCATAAAATGTTCACGTTGGTCAAACAGTAGCGAAAATTAACGATGGCTGCGAGGTGATCCAAATTAGGTCGATTATAGATTCAGACCATTCAGGGTCATCACTTCAAGTCACGAAAAGCAACTGTAGCGGAAGACCTCAGCGCACCGTCAAACTTGAAGGCATTTATTTATTTGAACGTCGTAAGCAGTGCACAGATACTTTGATTACTGTTTCCAAACATGACCAAGTTTAGTCATTAAGAAACTTAACCGGACGGATTTCCGTACGTTAAAGTGGTAAATATAGTGCACTTATTATTACTTTTCTCGTGGACTAAACTCTCAGTAAAAAAGAAGAAGAAGAAGAAAACATTATGAACTAACTTATCTAAGGGACTCGCATATTATACTTTATCACGGACACCGAAGGTGTTTTCGTCGTGTTGTAAACAGGTTTCTCGTCACCAAGTATCTCAACTAATAATTTTCTATCTGAATTTTATGCAATCTAAGTTTCCTACGCAGGTCTGACGGGAAGAACAGAAGTCCCGCACTCGTTTTTCATAATTATTCAGATGTTGACTTGAGCGCTCCCCGAGGGTGTCCTGAAACAAAGCCTATTCATCATGTGGGCATTTTCTCACTTTCCCTCATTGTGGGTCTAATGGAAGAACTTTTAGTCTTCGGAGCTCCCTGAACGACCTGTGTTGGTGCAAAATATCATGCTAGAAGCCGCTCTAGCTCCAAACATTCTTAAATTCTTAGTGAAGCGGGCAGCCAAAGAAAAAACTTCCTTTTACGAGTTTAAAAGAGCAATTACTTTCTAAATTGAGCTCAGTCTTGTTCACACGCAAAAAAAGGTTTGTTGCTCCCCTGAGCATAAATCTACTCTGCTTAGTTCACAATAAACATTTTGTAGCGCGTTTTGAGCTCACTCAAATTCGTCGAGTTTTGATAATATTTCGAGCATCTGTTCCATGCAATATTTGTTTTGTATGTTGATGCCATGTTTTTGGTAAAAACTGGAATTTTTTCAGGCTCATTTACTCAGTCACTCCATGAAATTTGTTGGATTTACTCTGTGTCGCTTTCACTGACGAAAACATTCGTTTAGAAAAATTCCCTAGTCTTAAAATCTTGCTAAGGGTGGTTCAACGACTAAATTTCTAATAACTTCTAAAAGAAGTATTTCTCCCAATGCATCACATCTTATTTCCTAGATAAAACTAAATTTTTTTAAATGTACTATACAGTGAACTTATAATATTCACGAAGTTGTCGGTAATTAAAGAAAAACGACATTATAAAGAAATGAAAACATTTCCAGCCGTGAGTATTCAAGTGGGTTACGCTCATTTACAATTCTAATACTTGACCTCTCATAAATTAATATAGGGGTCAAACTCTTCTCATCTCTATCTGTCATTCTTCAGATCAGGTCATCATCGAACTCAAATACTGGAGCAAATGTTTTTAATTTGTTTCTTTACACACAAAAGATTACTTTTGACTACCAATCTCTCTTAACAGACAGTCTCTTTTACGTTTCATGGTTTGCGGTGGCTACAGGAATATTTTCTTTCAAATTTCATCGGCGTTTCGAAGAAAATGGAATGATCTACGATATCCAAAAAATAAAATGATTGAAAATTTGCATGTAATACAGTATTGCGAGTTTGAAAAATCCTGCTTCCAAATTTTTCAGTGAAATCCTTTTAAATTAGGACAGAAACCAATGGCAAGAATTTCTTTCTCAGTTTGGCAAAATTCCCTAGTCACGTTTACTACGGTCAGCACACATCAATATACGTTAATTTTTAAACCTTGCATGATCCCAACTCTTCATCACCGCTTACCAATCCATTCTGACTGTAAATCAGGCAGAACAAGAATGACTTCGAATTAGTGAGACACGCAAATTTTACATTTTCATTATTCAAAACCATTCAGGGCACACATGTCAGACTCAACGTAGAATGCACTGACCTCAAACACACACCTTGAACAATAAAGAAAATGACTTGATCTTTGACTAAGTTTTTACTACGAGGTGCATTTGAATACTTAACATTTTAATGCTTCAATTGCGTCTCGTTGTGAAGACTAAATCAATGGCGATACGCTGAAGTAGAATACACAAAAATATTCATTTCAGTCATACTGAATGCCCATGTTGAACTTTTCTTGCCAATAATTGAGATCATGAAGTAGAACAAACCAGATTGCTCTGCTGATGTCGAAAAATTCAAAACTGAGCAATTTTTAATACTGAAAATTTTCGTCTCATGTAGCATTTTCATAGGGTTCATATGAAATTAAAATGTATTGGACAGAACCGTCTACCGCTTAAAACTGTGCGAGTTTTAAATTACGTTCGTTTGAGTTGAATTTTGCAAGTATTTTATTAATTGCAAATGGTTGCCGTGCCCGAATATTACCGAGCTATTCAGTGCCGCTAAGATTTTTCCAAGCATAAGTTACCAAGGAACTTTAAAAATAAAATTGGGGATCTCAAAATGAAGTTGGACTTTTATTCCCAGTTACAAGGAAACTTCAGCTTCGCACGGATGGTTGCCGTAATTACAAACTTTCCTTCGAAAATCTTTGAAAGCTTAAAAAAAGAGTGAATAGACGACACAAACGGAATAGGCTATTACGAATTAAAAACTTTCCAGTTGAATTTGCACATTTTAAGAAAGTAACAAGATAGACCACAATTTGATTTCCTAAGAACTCGTGGTTTTACGGGATTTGAATTAATTTTGCATGGCAATAAAAAGCTTACTTTAACACCGTTGAAAATATTCGTCTTCAGATGTGCCTCAAACATAGCATTCTAGATGATAATCAAAAGCGGATGGAATTTAAAATCAATATGCAACAATTTTTATAGAAACTTTGTCCGTTCAGTCAATCAAAACATAAATATTCGTTACTTACCATGAAGAATCATTCACAGAGTACTGAACAATAACTATATACTCGCACAAGTTTCATCGTGGAATTTTTTGACACCATCCATGTGTACCGATAATAAGGCATACGATATGTCCAGCATGAACGGATCTTCTTCTAGCACCCACTTTAAACGGAATCGAAGCTTTTAATATCATGCAATTTTTCTTCTCGGCAAGTCAACATGCGCAGCCTTCGATGAGCTATCTATTCTCGTCAATAATCCACTGCTACAAAAGTTGTCTCATTCTTGCGTCATTTTCGTTGAAATCCACTTCCCGAGCACACCACGTTTGAGAAGTGACGGAACCGCAAACCTCTGTAACCTAAGTCGATCAAATTAGAGGAGACATCCTCCCTCATCCAATGGCAGTGAGATCGAGATGAGCCAGTTACGGCAGGCATTTCATCTGATTGAACGTCATCCAATTAAAGTAGATGGCCCATGACAAGCCTTTGCTGCTATGATTGGCACTCTGTTCGAGAGAGGGACGAATACGCTCTAACGGAGCTAAAGAATTTATTTTACTGATAGATGCAACGCTCAAAAATGGGGCTCTTTTAAGCAAAATATCTGCAGGAGAAAAGTGATTAGACAAATTTGAGGGGAAAATTTACGACGATTGTGAAAGTTTGATCGCTTGTTGCAAGGCCTTCAGTTTAGAAAATTACATCATGCACTTCAAAGGAGAAATAATCGTCGAAGCAAATATGAAAAAACTGGTCATGGAACTTGGTCGAAAATATCGGGTTTCTTATTTAAACTCTAAAGGTGATAGATACTAGCATAGAGACCGGTGACACTCAATAGAGACTCCTCAAGCCAGATTTAACAAAGAGGGGCACCTTCCTAATCCTTGAACTTATTCTTCCTTATGAAAAAATATTGCACAATTTATATGCGGTTTTCTTGAAGAGGCTTCTGATTTTCTGCGCTCAAAATCAAACGAGGACAAAAACAGTTACGAGCTATATATAAACCCAAAATTAAATTTATCCCCCTTTTTGACAATGTATTAGGTTTTTGCAGCTAAACTACGAATACGTCTGGCAACTAATTTTAGACGAGTTGTATACTAAAATCACCTAAATTTAGGACATGAAGGATAGGTCTAGTGTTCTAATAGATTTTAAGTACCTTAATTTAGTTTTTTTTTTATGAAATATTTTACCTCTCAAAATGACAGTCTAAACTACTGTATGATACCGCTTGAAGCTCAAATTGTTATGGACTGAAAGATGAAGCTAAGGGATATAATCTTTAAGAATACAGGTTTATGATCAAGCTGTAGCGGAGAGAACGAAATGTCTTTGTATTTATTGATGTAGGGTGTGACACACATAGTTAGTACCGTATTAATATATATATTATAAGGTGCCCTTAGTTTTATTAATTTGCTTATATCTAATTACTGAAAGCTTAATGGACGGACTAATTAAGTAACTAACGATGGAAGGAACAAGCAGAATCATTATATGATGCTTGTATTTCATGCTTTCTCAATACCAAAGTGGAGGAAAAATTGTTCCAGTATTTTTCAAATGATTTCATGACAAAGCTCTGGCCTCCTGCCAGCCAAAGAGTTCTGGCTCCAGCCAACCTGTAAAAGATCTATCGTTAAAAATAATTGCTGAATTTATAATCAGATTCATAATTCCCATTCAAATTAAGGCACTTTGTTATTCACTTGGGGGAAAAATAACACACTCGTCGTAAAAATGTAACAGAGCTACGTTCTTGTTAAATTCCTTAACAAAGGCGAAATGAAAACCTAATGGACAGCTAAAACGTTATTCTATATTAATTTTCAGATGCGTGAGAAAGATATGAATACAATATTATTCCACTCAAATCCCACCACGGGAACAAATTTTGTGTCAAGATAATCATGGACTTTCTGTAAAACGTTTACGTAAAATAGTTTCATTTTACACGCAAAACTTCCCAAATTTTTCCAAGCACCATGAGCCCAATAAATTGAGCCAAGCTTCGTGATGGTTTCTTTCAAGTCACACGCATTTTCCTAAAGCGCTTCCGAGCGAGTTGCTAAGAAAGCCTTCTGATTTTGGAAGATCGTGTAGGGTGCGCATACGCGATAATTTGAGTCTGCGCGCAAACTTTGTCAGGCGTTTCCAAGCGAGTTGTTAAGCAAGTCCTGTGATTATAGGTCCCCCGTTGCTGCCGGTATGAGGGGATTGCGTGAGCAAGCTCTTTCTGGCGCTCAGGGGAACGTTCGGAAGGAAAACGAGCTACTTCCACGGAGGTGCTCCCTCGATGCTAAGAACGGTGTCGTGATATTGGGTGGCTGCGTGCGGCGCTCAAGCACTGAGAAGGCAGCCCCTCACTTCTGGATGGCAAACATTGTAGTGCATACTAACCCGCCGCGGTATTCCGGTTTTTTTAAAAATGCCGCAGTTACTGATTCACATTTTCAGAGGCTAGGTACTTCAATGATAGTTATAGCCTGGAAATAACTATTTGATTAACATGAGGAATCACGCTATGTATAGATGCATAATCACCGTTCGTTCAGTGCGCTGCAAATGCTATGATTTAAGACAAGTCTGGAACACCGAAAGTGTAAAGTCAGATTCAAAAGGAAGAAAATACCCTTGTATGTGCAAAAAATTGAGTAAAGTAAAATTCACTGCAGGTTACTATATTATCTTCTTTGTTGCCTCTCTGAAAATAAAATTACAGCAAAAAAGTTGACATTTAAAATCTGTCAATTCTCATAAAGGAATGAAGATATTTTCTTTTTAGTACTTAACTTCGAAAGGGTAATGATTAATATTCATATTTTACATCAATTATTCAATGCAGGGAAAATAACACAGGATGAATTTGTGACTGAAAGTGCGTGCTGCAGATCAAAGTCTTTGAGGACCATATTGAAGAGAGAAGAAATTGACCTAATCTGATATTGCTATAAAATTCTAGAGTTTAAGTATATGATATCATACACATTAACTCATTTCTCGTTATTTACGCTCGTAACCCCGACTGTGAACTTTTCGTGTCTGAATAGAGAAGACGTTTTTCTATTGGATAATGAGCTTGAAATAACTGACCTGACTACCGAAATTTCAGCCAAACAATGTTGTGACATAGAAAGATTCGTGCGACCACAATCAAGTTTTTCATTAGTGAAACGTAGATTTACTGAATTCAACCAATTCAATGCAAAGTTGTAATACTTCATGTTCATGCCCATGCGCATAGCATATTTTACAAAGCTATAATAATGTTATTGAGTATTGAAATTCAAGTAACGTATGTACGAGTTTTGAAGAGAAATCCTCTACTTTAAAATCTGAATCGAATAATGTTATTCAACATCAGTTCCCAATCATAGGCGCTATCTGTTTTTCTTTGATCGTCATATTTCGCTTGATACTCTGACAAAGATCTGAGGATGCATTTCTGAGACTGTTTAAGGACGCAGTTCCACCCTTTATTATTGTCAGAGGTCAAATTAGGGGAGCAGAAATGTCACTCAACTCTGGTCCAAATTCATGGGTGCATTCTTTACGAGGCTTGGGCGTCAAGAATAGAGGCTGCCAAAAAAAACACCTGGCCAAAATTGTTTCATGAAATTTTGCGACACCGAGTAGGAATTTCAGAAAGAGATGAAGTCCGATATCATGTTTCTAATTAACTTTGTATTTTGTTTTGTACTAAGGGAATTATTGTTTGCTTTTCAATAGTTGAATTCTCTTCACACTTGAGTCGTTCATGAGATGGGACTCACTGAACTTCCCACGTGTTGTGTGCCAAATTTGGTGTTGAACTAATAATAGTTGCGCTCAGTTTAGGGACAATTTCGGCGTCGGTCTGATCATAATTCACCGGAAGGGAGCGAGCGGGGCAGCGGTAGAGAGGGATAAAGACTACCTGCCGGTCTGTGACGCATCACTCTCGTCGAAGGACGCAAATTTTTCATCTAAGCGAAAAACAGGTAAAAGTCGATTTTCCTCGACGTTTTATGGTCGACTTTCCATGACGTTCAATGGTCGACTTTCCACTACATTTAATGGTCGACTTTCCATTATGTTTTTTAGAGATTTATTACAAGCAATTATTATGGCTTTGTAAATTAAGTATAGAAAATTTGAGAGACGTATGGGGGAAATATCGTTGAAATGCTTCAGATAACTTTTCAAAGCTATCCCAACCTTGAAAACTGAATGAATATTTTTTAAAAGCTACACAGGTTAGGCATCAATAATATTTAACATCACCTAGTAATTGATTGCTCGATAAAATTTCTACAATTAGGACAATTGCTAAAATTATGAGAAGGGAAAATATTTTACACAACACGTCAAGTATCAATAATTATTTTTTAATGAAGGCGTGAAAGCTGGTCAGAATGCGTAGAAGTATTGACTGTTAAAGAATATGATGAGCGCATGTAGAAAATGTATCTCAAATTAAATTGAACTTGTAATCAAAGGAAATAAAGTTTACAGGAATAGAGTCATGTGACTTCATATCAATTGAAATAATTTTTTTTCCAATTTTCGGCATAGCTTCTTTTGGGAGGAATTTCGATAATGTATCATCGATATACAATGTAGGATTTGAGTTATAGAAGAGAAACATATTCCCAAAGAAATTTAGGAAATTTTACCAAGCTAAGGTATTTGGAATACCGAAATGAAAAACCGGAGCTACTGAAATTGAGTGATTTGAAAATACAAATCAGGAATGAAAAAGTAAATGAAAAACATCAGGTTTCAAAATGCACCGGAAAATTGATACACTTTGAAATGGTAGTCGTTAAAATTTAATTGCTGGGACTTTAACTCCTGAATCTCCATCCTATGTTAAGCGTAAACATACTATTTTTTAAATGAAAAATATCATGAAATTGTTTGAAGAGAAATTATAGTGAACGTAAAATTGTTCTTTCACAGGAGGCATTTTTCGTATATTCTAGGCCAAAACCTAACGAAGGACATAAGTGATAAAAAATGGAACAGTTTCGCTGGTATCGACACGCGCTGTTAAAATAGCGCAATATAGTTTTTACGATGTCTTGAATTCAGAAATAAGTGATCTTGAGTTTGGAACATAAATAGGAGAACTAAAAAGTTCAGAGAAAAGTTTGCGCAAATTTTATATATCCCACGTTATAAAATGATTTGTTATACTATGATTCTAAAAACAGGTATAACGTGATAAATAAAATATCATGTTTGTGAAGCACTGCTCGGTGGATATATTATGATTCTAAAAATTTGAAGAGTAAGCAAAAGATAAATTCATCTTTAGGAAGTAATACCTGGTTACTATGAAATTGAGAACGAAAAACCAAAATTTTAAAACATAAAAACTCCGTAAAGTGAAATACCATTTTGAGAGGCGTTTCCTGGTCACCATGTGTTGCGGAAAACTCCGTGACCAGCACCTATAAGAGATATTCAGAGAGCTAGAAATACGATAATGTGATAACTGCGCGGAGATTCATGCGGATATTGTTTCAGCCAACAATATCAAACGTTGGCTTGATTCATCCCATGCAAAACTCTGACCTAAAATTAACCCACTAACAATGATTGATTAAACTCGTTGTTACAATGTTTTGCGCAGTTAACATTTACATCAACATTGCATACACGCTCACCCACTAATGACTTGGCTTCTGAATTCAAAGTCGCAAATTAATTATGATTATAGTCTCCCTCAAAGCAAACTATGTTATGAACCGTTTTTACTCTTCTCAAAGACCATCTTGGTAGAGGATTTCGGTTTTCGGAATGGGTTGTATAGTCAGATGAAAGTCAAACTGAACTTGTTTAACCTTTTTTATCTCTTTTCTCTCAAAACGAGGCTAATTATGTCTAACACTTTGACTGCGATATGAACGAACCATCGGTGGTACTCGGTGGGGATTTTCGTAACGCTTCTGGCCGATCAGGAGTCAAAAACTCAATTTTTATATATAATCAAAACTAAATGCAAGCGCGATTCAGTTAAATATTTTATTTTTACCATTGTTTATAACAATTGACTTTAAACTTGAATTGATTGTCAAACTTCAGTTTTACGTGCCGCAGTTAACGTGTTCGGGGCAAACAGGAACCGTCTATTATCCCCCGAACCCCATCACGATCATCAAAATAGAGGAACCACCACCATGGTGTGGGGCTATTCTATCGTTCATGGTACAGAAATTAATGGAATAAATCAATTAAATAATTAAATTATTTCACCCAAATAACGAAATTAATGAAGCAATGGAAAATAAGAGAAAAAGTTTTCTATCGTAGCCTAGCGTATCATATGACTTAAATTTAACTGATAAAATGAGGTAAACATTCAAAACTGTTGTGCACAAAGCGGATCCAAGGAACTTTGCGGACTTGAAGCTCTTTTGTATGCAAGAATGGAATTAAATACTAAGAACGAAGTGTCGAAAGTAAGTTTCCAGTTCCATTAATGGTCTTCACTATTTCATTTCAAATTAAGGGGATCTACTACCCATTACTCGACCTCGTCGTTCAAATTTCACTGTACACATTTCTATTGCACCGATGGGAACGAAAATTTACGCGTGGATTTAATATTCAATTGCGAACACATTTGCATTTATAAAAGTTTTTGATTTTCGCAAAAAAAATAATTTATTTCGCGATTATTAGAAAAATATATATAGTTGCGCAAAACACTACTCACTCTATAATTTTTAACGTAGAAGCGTGATTTTGGTCTCATTTGACGCGGAAAGACTGCACCAAGACCGTACAGTAGGATTTTTTTTAATTTCGGATTAGAAAAAATTTATGGTTACATATGTCAAAAAAGTGTATTAAAAAGACAAATTCACTATACTTTTTTCAATCTCAGATTCAGTATTCTAGTGCAACTGGGTAAATGAAAATGAATACCGATATGTAAAATTAAATTCTAAACACATTTGATTATATGAAAAATTTCGAAATTCGCGATGGAAAAGAAATGATTGGGAGTACATGTAAATATATATATATATATATATATATATATATATATATATATTTTCTGCGCAAAACACATCCCTTCTACAATTTTCAACGTAGAAGCGTGATTTTGGTCTAAATCGATGCAGTTTGACAGTGGAAACAGCGTAGCAAAGCAAAATTCCGTTTGAATTCTAAATGAAATTTTTATTGGGAAAAGCTGAAAAAAATTCTATTTTTTTTCGAATGTTGGGTATGTGTATCGATAACTTTTATTCTAGATCGAAAATAAAAAAATCCTACGTTACAGTCTTGGTACAGTCTTTTCGCGTCGAATGAGACAAAATCACGCTTCTAGGTTGAAAATTATAGAGTGAGTAGGGTTTTGCGCAACTATATATATTTTTCAAATAATCGCGAAATAATTTTTTTTTGGGCGCAAATCGAAAACTTTTATAGATGCAAATGTGTTTGGTATTCAATTTTACATATCTGCATGCAGTTTTGTTCACCTAGTTGCGATAGAAATTGGAAAAAGATATTTGTAAAATTTGGTAGTCCAAGGGTAGTCCAGGGTAGTAGATCGCCTTAAAATGATACAGAATTCAAATGACTAATTTCTAGATATTCGAATCCCCATATGTATTTTCCTTTGGGTGATTGATTTCATAAATGTCAATAAATTTGCTCTTTATGGCTTGAGCTGTAAAAACTTATGGTTTCTGAATTAAAATAACTGTGTACATCGAATTTGAGCTCAAAATTTACACAATACCTAAAAATTAGAGCTAAAAAACACTTATGTGAAAGCGTTGTACGGACAGTGACAACCCGAAATTTTTACCTCAACTCGAGGACCCTAATTTCACCTGTGAAATCCAGTAATGTTTCCACTTTCGCTAATTTAAATTTCACAAATTTCACGGACACCGAAGTTCTTTTTCACAGACAGCAAAATGAATTAATAAAAATCTGAAGAAAATCTATTTATAACCATTTCCGTCACGCAAGGTGTAAACCAAAAAAATATCTATTCTGAACGCACTGATAATCACAAGGCACGTCTACCATCACGTTCTTCATTGAATGTGTATTGAAAGTGAGCGATTGAGCATCAATTTTCTTGTCACGCACGCGAGGCGCTAGTGGAATTCCGAAGCATTGAAACGTCTACGTTACGGTTATGGCCGCTGTGATAACTGCGAGAACGACCCTCGTAAATTATATTAACAATAAACTTCCTGACCACGAGTATTTTGCGTGACTCTGCACCGCTATTCTTATCGATCTATGAATCCATCCGAAAATCCTTGTGTGCTAGTAAAAAAATAAATATTAATTTGGTTCGGGTACAAGTTTCGAAGAGACAAACTGGTAAAAAAGGTTTAATTTCTTCTTTCTTAAAACTTAGTATGATTAGATGATGTTAAACTAAATATTCATGTGAAATGAATACTTCATTTTACATTACTTTCATTTATAGATGAAAGATCAGTAATGCATCTGATCCTAATTTTTAAACTTGCACCAGAAACATGCATTTTAGAAGTTTTAAGGATGTACAAAGAAAACTTGAAAAAATTACAGAGAAATATTTACTGGAAAATAAACTATATTACTCTTTCCAGAAGCCTATCAATGAGAGCAGCAAAAGTAAAAAAATTCTGGCGGATAAAAATAAAAATTCTGGCGTATAAACACGTTCCCCGGGCGTAGGGCCAAATGTGTACCATTCGGTAATTTGCTCATTTTCATACCGGTATAAATGAAGAAAATTTCTTCTGTTTCGAGATCTTTTTAAAGAATAAATGTTATCATCCAGGGTGAAACGTTATCGTGCAATTGCATTGTCATATTTCTAATAAAGGATCAAAATGTATTCCAGCAGTAAAGTCGATTTTCCAATTTTGATACTTACAACCTTACCAAACCAACAGTTAACAACTGCGGAAACGAAGTTAACGTGTTAAAATTCAGCAGTGATTTTTAGGAGTTCATCAAAGATGTTACGTACTGAAACGTGGTAAAAACAGGTGAAGTCCATTTTAGAACTAATGGAAAATGAAACAATAGCTGCACTTTTGTACTCATGCCCCTAAGCAGGTATCACTGTTTTCAAACAGCAACGAAATTACCCTTTAATAAACTTTTATATGTGTATAATAACTGCCACAAATAAAAAAATCAAGCAGCCAAAATATTCAACGAACGTATTTGTAATACAGGACAACATTTTTGCAAAGGTAATCCTAAACAAAAAATATTACTTCTGTCACCGAATGGTGTTTGGTTAGCTGCAGAGACGACAACAAGACGGAATGAACATGAACGATATGTTTACTGTTTTCATGGCATTTTGCTTCTGACGTGTTTTCTCTTCGGTTTTTAAGAATTTAAACTGCTGTTTCAAAACTGTGAAAATGGAATTGTTTATGCAACTGAGGAATGAAATTAAAAACGACTACTCTACCACAGTCATTTACCTTACAAGCGAGTTGCGTGAAACGTGAGGTTCGTGGAGCGGTGATTTATTCATTCAGCAGCCTCATAAACATTTTTTAACCTTTTCGTTTTATTTAGAGGTGCAAGTGTTTCAAAAAAAAATTCCCAGCAGCTGGAATATTTTCGTCTGGCTTACTATTTTTGTAATTCGCTAGTGATGTCTACGCACGCCTCAACAATTCATATTTTACAAGTGATAAAAGTACAGTAGCCTTCCTGAAGCGCTTCACTTGCTTTGTAAAGGTGTTTCTAGCTGGTTCTGTCTGAATTACACTCTTTAGGCACCTCCAGCGTGAGCGCAACAGTTAAAGTAGAAGTTTACCACGCACTTTGAGCAGGTTCATCGTTCAATGAATCATTCAACTGTCACACAACCAAATTAAGAGCTTTTCCAAAAGCCGGGGCCAAGCCAAGAGTTAGCCAACGTACTCCAGGAGATGCTTCAAGATAGAGTTGTGTGGCCGTCCAGCTACGGTTGACTGCAAGGCGCCAGACAATGAATAACAAGGAGCTCAGGCTTTGATACCCTGGTGAGCTGTAAACAACTTTACGAGGCACGGCGAGGCAAGTATGGCCAAAGTTTATGTGGCCGCCACAGACGTACTAATTTACTAGAGTGAGCAGGCAATTGTACTTAGCTCTGCTAAGGGACTTCTGCTCTGCCGTTGTACGTTCGTGCGAGCTGCCTCACTGTGGGCTGGAATGGAGAGATCCATGGTGATGATACGTCTCTAAAATTATGAAATTCAGACTACGTTCTTGGAAGTCTCTATACGATATTGAGTGTTTTTACGATACGAGTGTTTTTCGAGTAAAACCCTTTGAAACTAGACGCACAACAAATCGGCAACGTACAACTCACCGGCAGTAGTAATGTACTTTAATTTGAAACATGTGTATATCCCGTCTTCATTTATAAAATAAAATCAACCTTTACTGATCTCGGCACGCTGGAATTATTATAACAGGATATAACTTCGGAATTTGAAGACTGCTTATCTAATAAAAACTAAAATGAATCTCTACTGATCTCGGTACGCGGAAATCAATATGACAGGATATAACTTTAGAATTTGAGGACAGTTTGTCTATTACTTTGACATTAGAGCCTCTTCCTTCATATTGTGATGCGATGATACGAGGAAGAGGACGTGTTGTGATAGACGTGTTTGTTCCGACCAGAACTTCTCTCATTAGCTGGTCGCTAATAACGTTGTCTCTGATGAAACAAAGGCTAATGTCTCTAATGAAACATTATAGCGCTAACTGAAACGAGAAAATTCCGTAACAAAACTATAAGGAAGTAATTGTTTATTGAAAGTTTGTGCCCCCGCTAAAAGGATTTGTTTGTATTTTTTTCTTGAGATATTTCAATGAGGAGAAGGATTAGGTGTTATGAAATTATTTTATGTTTTTGAAGACACCAGGCTATGTTATAATCAACTTGGTTTCAAATCGCAAATTGTTATCTTCTGATGACAATAATTGTAAAACAATATTTTATTCATAATTTTTTAAAATAGATGAAGTATTTCCAAGAATTCTCAGACATTGAAAAGCTTTATTAGGTAAATAGAAGCAATAGAATCTCATTTCACTAATTTCTTATCTTTGTTTTGCTCTTCTTTTGCTTATTATTTGTGATAGAAATCTTAGAAATAAGAATGCCAAATAAATATTGTATTACTCTTATTCTCGTCCCATGATATTTTCAATAAGTATTTGTTTCATTTCTTTCTCTCGAAACTACGATCTTCTCATCAAAGGTTAAGAATTTCTTGTAAGGTGACAATCGTGCTCAGCCCAAATTTGATTCTGCAGCCAAAACTAAAATTAGAATGACTCAAATAACTGTGAGTGGTTTTGGAGCATTGGATTCAAATGAAAGAATGATCTGATGAAAAAAACGGCTTTCATGAATAGTTTTATACTCAGCGGTCAAATTTATTATCATGTTTTTCCTCAATTATCTCGTGATAATTGTAGAAAGTTAGTGACTGATAAGAACATTTCGACTGAATGTCAAAGATCTCATTCAACAAAATTTTTAAGCTGGCCTCGGTCATTTTTAATAAACCTTTATCACAGGGTCAACTAGGATCGATACTATATTTTCTTTCTAATACCTGTGCTGAAAAAACTAGAATGACAGTTTGATTGATTGTTACGAACGTACTTACTTTTGCCTTACCTCAGGATGACAGAAGCGCAGCTCAAATTCATTCTCAGAGTTGCGTTTACTCCAAAAATTAGAGTTGAGGCAGCTCTCGATTTTTTCCTGCTTACAGAACTGGTGCTCGGAAATATATACTAGTGCTGTGGATAATTAGTTCAATCCGTTTGAACCATTTTGATTTGAAAGTAAATTAGCAGCCATGTTAATTAAAATTAGAAGCAAAACTGATTCAACTACATAAAACCATTACCGACTTAACTCATCGGAATTTCAACTGAAGAAGTACTGCAGAGAACAAAAATAATGTAATATTTTGCAAAGTAACACAGCTGGTACAAAACTTTCCCACGAGCTGCTCCCAAAATAGAACAGTTGCAGCTTTTCCCATAGCAATTCATCTTTGTTTTCTTGGTCATGCTTGCTCGGCCTTGCTAAGACCTTGTTGGAGATATCATAGCTTCAGCGGTCTTATCAAGCGAGTTTGCCCCAATCCACTCAGTTCAGCCTTTTCCCGTGATAACTGCCGCCGAAGCTTCCCCCGTCGTCGCTTACTTTGCGTAGATTATGATAAAGGGAATCACATTTCGGTCCCAAACTTCTTTTATTGGCAAAAGTTCGTGATTGTCTGGCTGGCATTGCGGGGTACTTTTTTTAGCACAGCCAAGCGTTCTTTGTCGCCGCTGGCTTAGTAAGATAAGACAGAGAGATTTGCGTTACCAGTTAGGGTGGTTCGAAAAAGAACTTCGTATGCAAGAGGCTGCAGACCTTCAATACGCTGATGCACAGGAAGAAAGAATCGCAAAGCGGATCTGAATCTTGAACGAAGACTTTGCATGCGCTTCTGGGCAGGAAAATGCTTTTTCTCCTAAAGGAACCGGTTTATAAACGACTGACATCACGAGCTGCACAGCGAACACTGATAGAGATTGAGTCTCTTTCAGGTAGAAAATACTGTTACTTTTCATGCGAAATTCGCAAAATATTCTTCAAAATGATTTCACACAGATTTAAGTAGTATCTGCCCACACTAGGTGTAAATGAAGGAAAGTTACTGCCTTGTTAAATACCAATTTCGAATTATTCTGTCCCTTGATGTCGAAACTTTGCTGTCTAGAAAATGTGTGATCCATCGTTTCTTCTTCAGGGCTTTAAAATTAATTGATAATATAATGGGAGCTAAAACTAAGACATTGAAAAGGAATGTTGTCGGCACAATATGAATTTCAAGGGTAAATGAACGGAATGTTGTGAAAAGAGTTAGTGTCTCAGACGTAAGATGTAACTAGTTTCTTTTTCTCGGTCTGTTTATTTGAATAGTTTGAAGCTTCAATTCTTTACCCAAGAGCATTCAGGACCCTTATGTTGCAGGAAAAAGCCACCCGTTTCCCGCTGCTTCTTCTCACCTCTCATTGACAGGAGATTTTCTGATAAATAAAATAAAATAAAATAAAATATTCTCTTTTCTCTCATGACGTTCAAGTGAATTTGAAAAATTTAAAATCCGTCCAGCCAACCAAAGAACAAAAACCTCTCCCCAATTATTTATGTGTTCCCTTAAATGGAAAATATGAATTAAACCATAACCATCAAATCTTCTACTGACTTAATTCAAATAATTTCTTCCGGAAGAAACTGTAGACAGGACAAAACTTTCAGAGTACAGGCGTGTCAACTTACAGTGACACATTTTTCGATAGAGATCTTCAAATACAACTTGTCAAGAACTTCAGGTCCGAGAGTCGTTTGATCTAAACTGAACTTGTTCATCTCAAGTTTGCCTGTCATCTCGAGAGCTGTGTCGAACTGACTAAGAAATGACTGGGACTCTAGTCTTCAGTTTCTGGAGTTTGCTATTACAACAAAAGTGTTTCTCAAGGCAGTATTGAAACTTCGTGAAGCGGAGCGCTGCTTTAGAACGACGAGCAGCTGCCGCTAACTTTCAATTTCAGATATCGAAATTTCGATTTATATTTTACAGTTCAAATGTGTAGTTGAGGGAAATAAATTGACGCGGTAATTTCATAAGAAATGAGACGTATTGAAGTTGTATGAACACAGTAGTTTATAAACAAGATAAAATTCGGCAGCTGCAATTAGTTTACCGGTCCTGACAAAGTATAATTTGTTTCATTCTAGAATGATGAAAAACTGATATACATATATTGAGTTATTATTGATGTCGGAGGCAGCGAATTACGAAGTGTAAGTTCAGCAATATTCCGTATAATATTTTTTCGGCATTGTACTGAAATTACACGAGTACATAAAAAATCACCCATATAGATTACTCGCGTAATACATTAAAATTGAAATTACAGGTGTAATGAATTAGAATTACTGAACGTACACGTGTAATAAATCACTAATGTAAATAATAAATTACACGTGCAAATTATTCGTGTAATGAATTACCATTACCGAAATTACACGTGGAATAAATTACTCAATGTGGCATAATAGATGACTGGTTTTAAACCATCGCATCGAAAACCAGTCACAGGCGACTGATTTTTGACAGGTTCATTCCTAATCACTCAAAGTTTTAGAGAAATTTTATTACAGACTTTAATTTTTATTGTTTATTGACTTAGCGAGCTTGAACTTTTATTGTTTATAAAAAAATTGCAAAATATTTTTGTATATTTACCAAACGGCCTGCTATCTCTGATTGCGCTCGTAATTAGTTGTAGGAAATCGTTAATAAAACTTGATTTTTCAGGCGTGGTGTTAAGGTAACTGATAGTAGGAAGAAAATGATTGTGAAGGCACGGATTTAGTGTCAAATTTAGTGATTAAGCATGGAAACAACCATAAGGATGATTGTTTGATTGAAAATGAATGATTTATTTGAATAGTGAATTCAATTGATATTCATTAGTTTCTCTAAAGACTGAATTATTGTTGCTTGAATAAACAGTACCAGTATTGTTGATTTCATGTAACTAAATTTATAACACTTGTCTGCGTTTTTCTATTTCCAGAGAAAGGTGCGAGCTCTGCGGGAGAAGAGTTTTTGAAGATAATACTTATAAATTTAATTTGCTGTATTGAAAGCACGTATTTTTCCTGAAAATGAAAATGAACGAAAAAATGAAACACATCGACGGAGATCCGAGACACAAAGTTCATTCGCGGTTAAAATCACTTAAAACAAACTGCTTCGCTTCTTTCGTTACCCCGTATCTAAATATATCCCGACAATGTCGTCATATGAATTTTAAACATAAAAAAATGTACAGCTGCTTTTCAACGTGATTTACATTAGTGTTAATTTCCAACTCATTGCATACTAGAATAAAAGTTGAGGATTTCATACCCTCTAACCGAAGCTATCACCTTCCAATGAGTTTGAGAAAAATTGTGTCAGAGCCTTACTTTAACACATCCAAATCAATTATGACCCAAAAATGAGTAGAGCGCACAAAGAAAGTAGGCGAAGCTGTTCTCAATAAACGTCAAGGTACAGAGCTTTACTTTCGCGAATTTTCATAAGAAATTATGTAATTATTGTAAGCTGTATCTTCTTTTGGTGATACAACCTTTGTACCTATAGGAATCAGCACATTATCTCCAAGGGAAGATGTGAAGTGCCCGCGCTAAAGGCTAGGTAGGCCTTCCTAATGTTGAAACATATTGGGTTTTCATTCTTTATGGATAGTTTTTTCGATTTACCGCTGTTATTATTTCACCACTTACTACTTTATTCTTCAACTCCTACCTTGCTTAATAAACTTCTTTCCTTACTTACTGTTTCTTTGGGCAAAGGATCTTGTGTGTGAACGCACCTTATGCGTAGATTTTAAGTACGTTTAACTCCATAATAAATAATACTTTCGTCCTTCCTCTACTTATAACATCTTTGTTGTGGTATGGTGGGGGGGGGGGCCTAAACAAAGTTATTTAATAAATTTTTACAGACAGATTATTTAACAGCAGAACACTGGATTCCCTAGGAATTGTTTTTCCCTTTTGAATTTGGTCTACAAACGTGATAATATAATAGAGAGGAGAATTGGATAAAATAAAAAATTCAACTGACATTCCGGCTGCAGATTTAAAGCCGGCACTAAGCTCTAGTTATCGTGATTCATAAAAATGAAAAATATTCAGTGTGTTTCAGCAGAAACAGCTCAGTGGAATTCGTTGAGATCTGCTCTGGTTTCGCTTGGTTTCTCACAAAGACTTCAGTTTGAAGAGTCTGGGCACGAGTTTGAAAATTTGTACAGTATTAGAATCTGCCTTCACAAGCTCGAGCTCTCCGGCCCGCTGCTGAAGCATGCGGTCGATACGGTCTTTTCCAGCAGCATGTGTGCACAGATTTTATATTTACTCTATTTTCCTCGCGCAAGAAGATAGAGGTGGGAAAGAGTTCTATTTTGCTTGAACAAAAGGCTTAGTAATTAACTTGTTTGAACTAGCACTTGATGCAGCCTCTGAAGCATGGTTTTAAAAGTCCGTCCTCTCTCTTCGTCAGAACCACAACGGTAAATACTATTTACAAAATAGGCGGAATATCCTCCATCAATAACTGTTTTGGAAAGTTATCAAACGTATCAGAAATGTTCTGCTTCTTGATAAGGCCTCTCTTGATTATGAAACTTTACTATTCGACGAAAACCATGATCCAAATATCAACTTTCTGAAATCTCAGCCAATCCGAATGTTAACTATATGATAATCCATCAAAGGTCACTGAGAACTTTCCTAATGCATGTGACCCACAGGCAGTCACAGAGCGCATTTTTATTTATACGCAACTAAAGCCTTGTTAAGGAATTTTTTGATGAATTTTTTATTCATTTGAAAGTTTGATTGTCAAATTTAGTATAATTGGAGTTGAAAGTTAAATTCCAAGTGAAGCTACAGCAGTTGAAGTTTTAAATCGTTTTACTGTCTACAAGCTACGTCGTGATTGAATCTACAGAATAAAGCGTTGTTAATTTTTGATGAAATGCTTTAACAGTTAGCAAAAAATGAAGCCAAGAAAGTAAAATCTTTATTTTGTACATTATCACGTAGTCATTTGGCTTACATCAACTTTTAATAAGCTGGGTCATTCATTTTTCAAGTAATTCGGTAACTTTGTGCAATTATTATGACCGAAAAAAATAATTTAGGATGATAACAGAATAAAACTCCAACTATTGGAGTGAGGCAGGAGATATGAATTTTTCAGCAAAAAATTGTTCCTCGGTAAATAATTTCGCTTACCTTGGCTCTGATCTTCACAAATTTGAATGTCATTTTAGGTCACGAAACCTGATAATGTTTCAGGGAAGTTCTTCTTGAAAAATTATCCCGCAATATCTTTTCTGAATATATTCAGGTTGCAAAGAATCAGGGTTCGGTTTAAAATAATTTGAGTCAAACTCAAAAGAGGTGCAAATTTTTTCCCTCATGATCATTTTTGCCCAATGAGAGAAGAGGCCCAATTAAGCCTTACTATTTTGGGGATTAATTTTTAAGGCCTGGCAAAAATAATCTTTGCAGACTAATTTACCTCATCTCATTACGGCAATTAGGTAAATTTCTTCGCAAACTCGCACTCACACATTTATCTTTGGAACATGCACAGTTGCACACTAATTATATTGCAGTTTCTTATGAAAGTCTGAATATTTTTCAGCTCGAATTTTGAGACTCGATAATTATTCTTAACATCTCTAACCCGAAAACATTCAGCCAAATCTTTTATTCATTTATTTACAGATCTGGGAATTCATTTAGCGAATTTCATCTACTCCTTCATAATACTTCGACTTTGGGTTGCATTTTTTCAATCTAACTGAGCTCTCTTTTTTGATGCACGCATCGCAGTGAGTTGCTTTAACCAACTATATATCCACCACTCTCATGATGCAAGGTATCATATGTAATACTGAAGTAAATAAAAAGAACCGCGATACGGACGCTTAATCCAAATAGTAAACAATTCAAAAGAACCGCCAATTGCTATACGTTTCCTTTCCAGGTTCATTTCTTTACCCGAGGCTGTGTTAAACAAACTGTTTTCATTTCCATATCATTACCACAGGCACACGGACGGTGGTGCGGCAACGTGATTCATGCACAGAGAAGCCTCCATTGATCACATATGACGCTGTAACAAGACAGTCCATTACGCGGTCAGACTTGATTCACGACTCCCTCCATTTTAGCGTGGCGATGCCCTGATTTTCTTTGAAGTCCCGACCGCCAGTTTTCTCGCCAGCTTCTGACATAAATTATAAGGGTCGTGCAAATTTTTGCCACAATTTTTGCCAAGAGAACAGAGCAGCAAAGAATGCTCGGTCTGAAATATAAATTCCTAAACAAATATGCTTGTCGAGAGCTCAAATATCGTTTAAGTTTCTTGGAAAGCACGCCGTTCGAAACGTAGAGAATATGCATTTTATCAACCAAACCACTGAGCCCCAGTTAAAATTTTTGAACGAAAGCAAATCCTTTAAGGCGCTCATCAAATATGAGTATCTAGTTTATATTTTCGAGTGAATCAGTTTTGAGCTTAAAAACTCACCGATGTTCTATATTCAAAAACATTTTAACCGCTAAATTTTCGGCAAATATGCATTCTCTGCGGATCCTGGTTTAATTTTTCCTAACTTCCCGAGTCTTTACAGCGATTTTTACTTCAGGCAACACGAGTAAGAACGAAAACCACCAGCGTAGTCTAAGCTGAAAGCCTCTTTATAAGCGCAGAAATTTTGAAGTGCGCTTCAGAGCAAGTTTAAATATGAAAGCAAACTATTTTCATCGATTTTTGGCGATTATGAGAGCAAAATTTTAATCTGATTTCACTATTCCTATCCCTATTCCTAAAGGATAGGAATATGACAAAAAATGCTATTCAAATGCTCTAAACTTCAATAACTTTTACAAAATACCGGAAGCGTAATGTATCCGAGGACACCTTATGTATTTTTAGAAAAACGGGGGATGAAACTGTTAAGCGTTGAAACCTACAAAATTTCTTATTGGTCTACGGCGTCTACTCAAGGGTAACAATGGTTTGAAAAGTTTTGTCATATGCATCTGCATTGCCTCTAAAGCCCTGTGAAAAAATGAGCACTCATGATGTGCCCTTCACTGCTAACAACGCCGAAAACCATCACTGTTGCTGGAAGCCTCGTGTTTTGAGTGAGTCAGAGCGTTGGCAATGCAGTTGTCTCTTGTTTCTGGCCAATTCATCTCCATTATTTCCAGTCAGCTTCTTGCTAACTTTGCAAAAGAAAGACTAGGCAACTTTCATAAATGTGGCAAATTTTAATTTGCTGAGTTCCACTTTCATAGACACTATTACAAAGTGTCTTTTCATATCATTAGTTATAGTAATATCTGTCATGGGATCTTTCGAAATAAAAAATAAGTAAATAATTATCGGGTTAGTTTAGAGTACATAAATAAAGGTGTCCTCATATACTTTACCCACCCTTTATATTAAAAAGCTGCTGAACTGCTCACCAACCGGTAGTTTTATGTTTTATATTATTTAAGATAAGTCAACTTAATCTAGAAATAAAAAGATGAGATTACATGTCCTTTCGAGGTATTCTAAATGACTAGAAAACGAAAGAAATGAGCAGGTCGAAACTAGGTCGAAAATAGTGACGGAAGGGACTGCTAGCAGAAGGCGGAATGAGACCCATAAACAAACTCACCGGTGCAAAGGTGTCAGCGGGTTTTGCAGGGACACTACATAGGATACTACGAAGGACAGTACTCTAGAAAGGATAGTGCACTACGTAGGGTACTCAGTGGAACGAGAAAGAGCTGCAAGGAGAACTTTGAATGAGACTCATAACTTAACTTATCGGTGGGAGGCAGACACTAAGTAGGACACTACGATTTTAGTGCACTACGCAGGATGCACTACCTAGGACACTACGAAGTTAGTGCCCAGCGCAGAACACACAGTGGTATGAGAAGAAGCTACAAGAAGAATATATTATGAGGCCCATAACAATACTCATCGGAGGAACGGAAACCCCACGTTACGCAAGATACCGTTAATTGATGCGATATATAACGCACCGAATCAAGCATAAGGCCCATCGAAGGTAAAGACTGGCCCAAACTGGAATTTGAGAGGAAGCCAGTCTGATGAAATACGAAAAGAGAGAGGAACAATGTGGCGAGGGACAATGGAGGCGGTGCGTTTGAATTCTGAAAAATGTTTAGCAGCCTATGTATCGTCATGATATTGAAGCACACGCTGGAAACACTTTAGAAAAACAAATAGCTTCTGTATTAATTATTTAAGTTCACCAACCGGGGCAGTGTCAACAGTGTCTCCGTGAAGTGAGGACGTACTTTGTCTTTGCTCGGAATCAAAGTGCACAATTGGTTAATGAACATGCATTTCTAACCAAAAAGAGTGCTCACTCAGACCATGAGAATCTGAAAGTAAATTTCATCTAACCAAAATCCAAACAATCGAACAAAAAGTGTGATATTCCCTCAAAATAGCACTCAACCCTTGCTTCTTTTTCGCAAGTGTCTGCCTTCTCACAAGATGGCGGACAGAAAGGCAAACAAGAAGAACAATGAGGGTACGCTGGAGCTTGACTGTCCAGACATACAAAACCTGTCAAAACCAAATAAGCAAATGGCCTCCATTATAATTGATCACTTTAACTCAGTAATGGAGAAATTTCAAAGTGAAATTAGTGACTTGAAAACGATGATTGAAACACTAACGAAAAAAGAATCAAATCAAAAGGCAGTGATTGAAGAGCAAAATAAAAAGATAGACAGGCTAGTCTCCCGTCTAGAGCAATTCGAAAGGAAAGAAGAACGGGAAGAGTTGGAAAACAGAAAATGCACTCTGGTTATCACAGGGGAACTACCGCAATCACATTCTGATGAAGACTGTAGACAGACTGTGCGGGAGCTCCTGAAGGACCAAATCAACGTCAACCTTAGTAACTCTGACATCACTACAGCGACTAGACTGGGTAAAAAACCTGCCCCTGGAAACGTCGATAGGAGAAACATTACCTTTGAGCTACGACAATACGAAAAGAAACAAGAAGTTTTGTCAGCCTGCCGAGTGACCAAGCCGAAATTCTACGTAAACGAATACCTCATCCCTTCGCGAGCTAATATTATGTACACTCTGAGATTGGCCAAACGAAAATTTCCCGACAAAATAGGTCTCGCAAGAACTCTGGATGGTAATATCAACGTCTACTCTCCTCGGATACCTGGACAAGAAACTCCCAGACCTCACACCATCAACACACCTGAATCACTTGACCAGTACTTACTACAACGTGTCGGCAAGTCCTCAGAAGAAATTATTCGTAATTAGAGACTTATGTACTGAATTTAATAGCATTTTGATCTCTGTCCACATGATTTCTTTTGTTTTCTGATAGAATCGCCTTTGGCTCTTCAAAGCAACCACGCAAAATTTGCAACTTTTTTTACTGCTCACTAAATTGTTTTTTTATCTACTTTTTCTCATTATTCATAGAAGGCTCATGCCGGATTTTCTACTCTGATTTAAATATTATGTTACCACCTGTCTCAAAATCTGAAAATAATCTAGATACTCAAGATCTTTATATTAATTAAATAACTTCGCTGTCACTTCGATTCTAATCCACTTCGTTCTTTGCTATATCGTATGTGTTATATGCAGATACCACTGGTATGACAGCCTTGTAACTACACTATTCGCAATTTATGATCTCTAATGCTCCCACTCATGGACTGAGTTAGCCATCTCCTTATGAAATCATTCTAGATTTTAAATAATTTAGACTAATAATCTCTGTGTGTTTTAGTTTCTCTCTATTTCTTAAATTTTACTATAAGTAGGAATGTCTTTACTTTTAACTTGACCTTGTAGTCTGTATCATCTTCTTTATTTTTTACGTCACATTTTACTTACTGTTTCTTAATCTTTATGACTGACCATGTTGATATTTTCGATGATATTGATCCAGATCTCAATCATTTGAACAGCCTGCATCCAAACCTAAATGAAACTGGGAATTGTAAATACCTAAATAGTAAAGAATTCAATGAATCGATGAGAAAAACCTGTAACGATCTCTCAGTATTATGTTGGAACTGTAGGTCCATTTATCCGAAAATAGATGAAATATCTTGTACTATCACTGAGCTAAACAGCAATTTTGATGTTCTCAGTTTCACCGAAAGTTGGCTAGATGACTCAACTAAAGACCTAATTCAAATTCAGAACTATAATAGCCATCATTCACTCCGTAGCAACAAACGTGGTGGTGGCATCGGTACGTACATATCTAAACACATATCATCGAAAAACATTATAAGTGCGACTATGAATCGTGAACATATTGAGACTCTATTTATAGAACTAACGAAAAATGGTAAACGGATTGTACTTGGGACTGTATATAGGCCCCCAACAGCTTGCAACATTTCTTTCCTGAACGAGCTTCAAAGCATAATATCTCAGTTTAACAAATCTCTATACAATGACAAAATAATTTGCGGGGATTTCAACTACGATCTTCTTCAATATGAAAGCTGTGAACAAATCTCAAACTTCATAAATGTTTTTCAGTCTAACTCCTTCCTTCCAATCATCACGAAACCTACGCGTATTACATCCGAATCTGCCACGTTGCTCGATAATATTTTTATGTTAGATCCGACTGATTTTCTTACAGGAATAATAATTTCTGACTTATCTGACCATTTTCCGGTGTTTCTCATCAAGAAGAAGGTCTATAGTCCCTGCAACAGCCCACATGCTGAGACTTTTTCATATCGTTGTATAAACGAATATAACTTGGGGACAATGCGAACTGTTCTAGAAGAATTAATGCCATCATTGGACATCTATGAACTAGACAATAATGCGATTAACATTGACCAAGCAATACTAAAACTAACTGAAACTATAACGACCGCATATAACCAATGTTGTCCAATAATCACCCGCACAATTACGCCGAAAAATAGACAAAAACCTTGGATTACTGAAGATATCGTGATCAATATAAAGAAACGTCAAGCATACTTAGCCTTACTATACGAAGGACGAATCTCTAGAATAACGTATAACAGATTCAGGAATCATGTGACAAATCAAATACGAACATCGAAACAAAACTACTTTACGCGCAAATTCACTGACTACAAAACTGATATTAAAAAAACTTGGCGCCTGCTTAATTCATGCTATAGACCGAATAATAACGCTAAAAAAACCATTGAATCCATCGTTCACGAAAATGTAAAATATCATGATAAATAAGATATTGCAACAGTGTTCAACAACTTTTTTATAAATATAGGAAAAAATATAGCCGATAGTGTCGTTAGTGAACCTACAGACCACTTGCAATACATGGACCATGTCCGTGAACACAACTCTTTCTTTTTCCCGCCAACTAACCCCTCCGATGTAATTACATGCATAAACAACATAAAAATAAATCAAATGGATTAAATACATTTTCAGCTAAAGTTCTTAAGGCTATTGCTGATATAATAGCACCGTGCATATCTGATATTATCAACCATTCGCTTTCTCAAGGTATCTTCCCCAACTCTCTCAAAACTGCCAGAGTCACCCCTATTTTTAAAAATGGTGATAAAAACTGCATTAATAATTATAGACCTATCTCTGTTTTACCAATTATGAGCAAAATATTTGAAAAAATTGTGTATAAAAAAGTGTATTCGTATTTTGAACAAAAATCTTTTCTCTATGACGGACAATTCGGTTTTCGTTCTAAGAAATCAACGACACAAGCTGTATTAAATCATTTACAGTACCTTTACTCTAATATAGATGAAGGAAAGCTTGTTTTCTCCGTTTTTCTTGACTTTCGAAAAGCATTCGACTGTGTGGACCATAAGATATTACTCTCGAAACTACACTGTTATGGCATTCGAGGAATTGCCCATGATTGGTTCAAATCATACCTAACAAATCGGAAGCAATACGTTGTCGTTGACGACGCAAAATCGGACCCACAGACAATTAGCCATGGAGTTCCACAAGGGTCTGTCCTAGGGCCTCTCCTATTTCTGATATTTATAAATGATATTATCAAATCAACAACATTTTTCAAATTCATACTTTTTGCCGATGACAGCACGCTTTCTACGGTCCTTCCGAGCCAAAATCCCGCTATGATTGCGGAGAGCATAAATAATGAACTCCATAAGGTTTCATTATGGCTTAAAGCTAATAAAATAAGCCTCAACATCGAAAAAACAAAGTATATTACATTCTCATACAAGAAAAGCATATATCTCCCACTCATAAAAATTGGCGAAGGTGAAATCGAAGAAACCAACTCATGCAAGTTTCTGGGCATCATAATAGATAAACATCTGACCTTTAAAGAGCACATCGCTAATATTAGTTCTAAATTATCGAAATCCATCGGAATCCTGAATAAAGTTAAAAATTACCTGCCTGAAACAGCTTTACGAATGCTCTACCGAACGCTCATTTCACCATACTTGCAGTACGGAATAGAAGCATGGCACGGAACTGATAAAAATAAAACCAATATAATTTTTACTCTGCAAAAAAGAGCAATCAGAGCGGTAAAGAATCTAGAATATAATGCTCACACAAATGATTCATTCAGAAATTTACAAATACTTAAACTTCCAGATCTCTATAAAATCTCCATTTGTAATTTCATTTACAAAACATTAAGAAATGATGGCGACAATAGCCTGAAACTATTATTAAGTGCGCAAACTGGTCATCACGACCATTTAACCCGAAATAGAAGTAAATTCATGCTTCCTTATTATTCAAAGGCCCGGTCGCAACACAGTATTCTCTTCGTTGGAACTAAAACTTGGAACTCAATACCTGCGGAGATCCGTGATAGTAATTCTTACAAGTTATTCAAAAGAAATCTCGAGACTCACTTCCTATCGGAATATTAGTCATGTAAGATCACCAAGTCAAATCTTGTCTCCAACATGACTGTTTCCAATAATGAAATTTGCCATGGGTAATATGTAATTCGCCTTCAGTCTGCTGTTAAATCTTTTATCGAATTTACTGTTAAATATAGTCCACATAACCTATATTGTAAAATGAAATATCTGATATCGATTGAATTATCTCACTGATCAGTCTAATGTGAAACTAGGTTAAGTGATTTAGGTTAAACATTAATGTACACCTTAGAATAATGTTGATGGTAGGATGCCCCAGAAGTCGCTGAACTTATTCGGGCCCACAGGTAGCTATATTCAAACTTGTCCATTGTACTAGACTTAAGAAACATTCTACCTCTGTATCTCCTGTGGTAAATAAATTGTTTAAATTGTTTAATTTGTTTAAGTTATTTTTGATACTATTGTTAAGTCCAACGATTGTGTGTGGTGATCCCCAGCCTCTAAAATAGTGAAGATAAGTGAGATAAAAAAATGTTTTCAGCATGAAATTGTCCATTTATATTGAAAACAATCGTTCGATTGCTAATTTGTCCTATAGTGGAGAATAAAGAAACGCCTGAGCCCTGACAGTGAAATTTTCGCTCCTAATTTATTTAAATAAATTTAGCAACACCTACAACCAATATCCTGTATTTTAATGAATTTTTGATACGGGATTGAAATACAAATTACGACGTACTGAATCAAAAGAATTAAGTTTGTGGTCTTAAGACACGCTAACCCTCGACAACTCTTTTCACTCAGAGAAATACCGCTCATTGGTTTGATGAAACAATTAGAAAATTATGAAGCAATCTTTTATCCCGTGAAAAATAACACGTTTTTGGAACCACACGATGACTATTTACGTTGCATTTTGTTCTAGAACTCGAGGTACATATAACTACGATATAAAGATGTGCTGCGAAAAGGTGATTGTGGCAGCTAAGTGTTGGAATGTGGTCGAAATTGGTAAAAAAAATCGAGCAGCATAGCACATTTCATTAGACTAAATAGAATTTTAGGCATAATAAATATCCATATAACTCGGTTTAGAATTCAGAGATCTTTTTTCATTCAGTATTTCATTTCCTGAGAAATGTATTCTAACACGAGCAGTACTTTTCTAACACAATGGACATATGTTGAAACAAAAGTAGGTAATTTTAGAAGCAAGCTGCAGTTTTTGTTGTGTGAAGTATGCATTCAAATGCAAGGGGTTTGAAGTTTTTGACTGAAACTTCTGCAAACAAAAAATTTAGTTGAGACCAACTTTGATTTCAAAAGTAAGCAAAACATTATTCGTGCTCAAAGGTAATCCCTTAAGCCTGTTTGTGTTCAGCAAATATCACGCTTCAGACCACGTGCCTAACATAAATATGGGGTTAGATTTTTAGGGATCAGTAGGCGTACATTAAGATTCAAAGCTTTGAAGTAGGCGGTGTCGGATTTATTTGAAGTAGACAATAAACAAGCGAGTCTTTCTATTCAGACGACGATGTGAGCCGCGGTTTTCCAAGGAAAAGCTTTCATTTTAAAGCATTTCGAATTTTACCCTGCATTCAAATGAATAATTAAAAAAAGTTTTAGAATTTTAGTCAAAGGCTTTTATAGCATTCAGAGTACAGAGGCGCTAAACTCTAAACTTCTCAGTGAACCTGAACACGTTGAAATTATTTACAGATAAGCGTGTTTTGATGTTTTATGTTAAAGAGTTTTGCGCATTAAGAGCTGCGTGACACTACAATTATTTTGCAGCGAGATGAGACATGAGCTGCTAGATCTGATTTAAAATCCAGACTATTGCAAATATTTAAAATAAATTTAAGAGCTTTAGAAGACGATCGCTTCCGCTGGGATTGAAATCAAGCTTATTCAATGCTTGCATCAAAACACGACGATGTAGACATGAAAATGCGCTGATTTAATGAATACTTACGTTCGATTCATGTTCCGATTATTCTGTGGTTGTTATCTCATTAGTTAATGAATACTTACGTTTGATTCATATTCGTAATATTCTGTGGTTATTATCTCATTAGTTACTTAATGATATTGGCATTCGTAAAAAAACGCTGTTTAACGAATGCATTAGGTTCATACACGTATTTTTCTGTAGAAATTATCTCTTCATTTGAGTGTTGTTGAAGGATTTCAGCGTTTCATGCTTTCTGAACGTACCGTGAACTAAACACAACCGTGCATGCGCCCTAACCCTCAAGGCATGTACGTACGTTGGAATCGATTTAAGTGAAATTGAAAATTAAAATAATTTATGCTTTAGTTCTGCTTTACGTTCACAAAATTGAATGGAGTGCAGAACATAGGTCTTTTTTGTATGGTGATAAATTCCCCTTATTAAGGGAAGCGTCCGGTTTTTCTCGTGGGATATTCAAAATAAAAAAAAACACTTCAGGAGTGAAATAAGCTCAGGTATTAACAACTTGCTTATAACATTCGAATAGACATTTAGAGCCTTAAATCTTTTGGAATTCACCCATACCCAAAGGAATATATTTTTTTAAATTTTTATTTCTCAGCCGATATTGTACATAGAGACGATTTTTTTTGTTCGAGTCACAATGAACATATTTACCAAAGCGAGTGCCAGTTTTTTGAAATCGCTTCAGAAAAATCTAAAAAATGTTTGAATTCTCAAAACCTATTTTTTCATATGACATTAAAAACTGTCTGATAAATTTATCAAAAAACTTCCTCTCATTATATTATTTTAGAGTTCTGACCTTGATCTTTACGAGGACAAAAAGATCTCATGAATAGGTGAAAAACTGTAGGAGGAATTGAGCAGTAAATTTCGAAGAAAACTTATTCCGAGAAAATGGCTTATCATTTTTTCAATTTCTCCGACAGTTTTTCGCCTATGGAGGAGATCATTTTGTCATCGTGATGATCACGATAAGTACTAGAAAATTGAGAGGTAGTTTTTTGATAAGTTGATAAGAATTTCTTAATGGTCATTTAAACGAATAATTAATTTTCAAAAATGAAAACATTTCAATTTTTTCTGTGGCAGTATAAAAAAAAACTGGCACTAACTTTTGTATATATGTTCATTGTGATTCGAACGAAAAAACAATCATCTCTATGTACAATATTGGCTGAGAAATAGAAATTTTAAAAATTTCCCTTGGGGCTGAAGGGTAAATTCCAAAAACTTTAAGGTTCTAAACGTCTACTCGAATGTTATAAAAAAGCTGCGAATACATCAGAGCTTTTTTCGCTCCAGAAATACTTTTCACGAATTTTCTAAATTTTATATGAAAAACCGGACGCTTCCCTTAAATCCATGAATTTGTTATTTAAGACGGCAATTTTCCATGAGCTTGTTCTCTTGTGCTTAATGAAAGTGATTGGTGATTTTCGGTGAAAGGTGAAATCATTCAAAATATTAAATGTAAATGTCAAAGTTTGTCTAATGTGTTGAGTGAATCCTTTAGCTCTTTTGAGGGGTTTCTCATAAGTAGATTTGACTCGTGTTTAAAACACGCGATATACCTTCCAGTAACTTAAGTATTAATAAAGCATTTTTTCATCAAAAATGTACAACCGTGATATATAAAAATTTCACCACTAGCTATGAATGAAAATTTAATATTGAGCGAAAAGTTTCACCTGTTTTAAATTTAACTATATTTTTTTAGCTTGTCCCTCCAATCGAGCGCAATTTAAAATCCAACCATCTTCAAAAATAGCGGAATATCCATCAAGGAAAAATTGTTCCCAACTAACGCTCGAACGAGAGTTGGCGAGAATTCGTTGCGCATAAATTCGTTATTTTTTGAAAACATTTCTTCCCACAAAATATATTTGTCTGCGTCCGACAATATTTTTTTATAAATTGAACTCTATCAAACCTTTCAAGAGTTCTTTTAAAAAAGAACTCGAGATTTTATCAATATTCTAGATCCTTCTTCAGTTTTTAGGCGTGGGATAATTGGTTTTGAGTATTTTTTATGTTTTTCAAACGGAAACTTGGTAGCGTAGTTTTTCATGCAATGACTCCGAATGGCACCACTGGTGAGGTAAAGTTCAATTACGCCACCAATTCCAGTTAAGAATTACACAATGCAGTAACCATAGAGTCGCGTGAATGTTATTTTTTGCTTCAAAATGTATGGTGCTCCCAGGTAAGCCGTCTGTGAAATTACTAATTTCCTCGCACAAATTAGAATTTCATCTAAATTTGATCAAATTTATAACTTCTGTTCCGAAGTTGCTGGCTATACCAAAAAACTACTCTTTGTCAGGATCTGTATTTCAGTTGGGAATGTGCAGCATGGGAGAGCTAAATTATTGTTGTAGTTTTTGAGGAAAATAATTCCCCCTAGAAAAATTTATTAAAAATGAGAGTACATTTGAACTGTCTTCAGTAGTGCAGAGTGCAATTATTTTATAGTCTCGCAGAAAATTGAATGTAGTTCAATAATAATCTGCATATAAAATTTACCCGTCAATGTGAATTTCGGAGTATGAATTATTATGTAAAATTGAGCGTACATATACCCATGGCAAGTCGGGTATCAAAATATCTGTAAAGCTTTCCTAATACAATAAAACGATTTCCAAGTATGAATGTTTTTATCATAGCATGATTTCAGGTCTGTGAAATGTTATGTTGAAAATTACCCCAAAATTTTCACTTGGGTGAAACTTCTTTGGAGTTCACGGCTCGTCTACATAGAGTCCACCTCTCAATTACCCTGAACAGTGGTCATGAGATCGTTATGAAGCCTCAGTTGGACGACGCTACATAGGTAAAACAAGTGCATTTTAAACGCAGATCTGGCATCTACGTTCGGTACCAGTACTTGTAACGCAAAGCTATGCTTCAACTTTACAGCCAAGTTTGCGAAAAATTGTACTTCCAACACAAATATATCGGTCCCTGACGGGCCAACATAGCGATTTAAGTTTTGACCAATATGAGGTAATGGAAGTGAATTGCTGTGAATCTACCTTGCGGTTACATTCAAAAAGGAGTTTACGACCGATGATGCCCGTATAACCCTCAAATTACAGCAATTAAAAGTTTCAGTGTGTTCTGGTTTGTTGGATCGATCCGATTGTGGTAAACTTTTATTTTAAACTCGCCCAATGATTTTTCTTCATTTTTGCTGAAGCACTCGGATTGATTAGACTTGAATTTAAGTCACATTACTGCGCGAATGCATTTTGACAAGTAGCGTTTGCAGGAGCCTGCATCAACTATGCTGAATACACATTCTCACTGCAACGCTAGAGCCATATTCATGCTTCAGTTATTTCCAAAAACTCTATTCAATCCGGAAGTGGAATTCGTCTGGACTGCTTTCAAGTATTTAACTCATCGATCAGGTTTCTGCTCCAAATTCCCTTAATGTTTGCCTTCATTCTCATTCTAATTGTTCCTGATTTACATAGGATACATCGTGTTCCGTGACACGAGGGGACAAGCTTTATTTTCTCCGACTCTCCATGTAAATCCTCGAAAGTTTTCAATTTCTGTCAGAAGAGTGAGACCATGCAACTGAAAATGATATTTTTTCTGGTGTATTTACTAATTAAATTGTTTTAAATGCTAATTGATACACTAGTTGAATTTTTTTTTTTAAGAATTTGATGTGTATTATTTACGGCTTCATGAAATGAAATTTTAATTCGGGACTTATACTAGTCCATGGAGACAAAGATACAAAATGATGTTTCAAGAATTCTTTAGTGGACGCCGTATTTTCAGCCTCTCGAACCGAGCGTCGATTCCCATCTCGACCAAACATTTCGATGGCTTTCAAAGCCTAGAACGGAAACGACACTTCAACTTTCAATCAATTACTTTTGAGTGTCCTAGAACTGTAAGTTTCTGATTTTAACTGTGCAAATAGAGCCTGGAATATAAAACACGGCTAAATGAAGGCTATTTCTTACCGTACAGAATAATCGTGTATTCAGAAAATATTTGCTCAGCCAAAATCGCTACTTAGACATGAGTTATAGAATATCAGCCCAAACCTACAAAACAGTAAATGTAAGATACTTGATGAGGCTGGAATATAAAACACTGCTAAATAAAGGCTTCATCTTTCCCCCCTGATAATCGTGTAATCAGAAAATATTTGCTCAGCCAAAATCGCTACTTAGACATGAGTTATAGAATATCAGCCCAAACCTACAAAACAGTAAATGTAAGATACTTGATGAGCCTGGAATATAAAACACTGCTAAATAAAGGCTTCATCTTTCCCCCCTGATAATCGTGTAATCAGAAAATATTTGCTCAGCCAAAATCGCTACTTAGGCATGAGTGATCTTAGAAAATCAGCTGAAATATAAATAACAGCGAATGTAAGATACTTCATGATCAAAATTTTGTTAATACTTGACTACAGGAGAATCCAGAGTATGCCTGCAAATCTGAGTGTCGTGAAGCGTCCATGATTCTGAGGTCGAAATCAGGATACAGGGTATCAAAGCCTGTAATTATCTCCTCATGAATATGCTAATGCAAATTTGCTGATGCTGCATACTTGATGAATCCCTCGTCAAATTTTTAGGGTTCGAATTGATCTTGGCTGGAGATAGTCACTGATTTAATATATGTATGTGGATGCGCTCCACGTGGACATTTCATAAAGCCTTCCGTATCGTGCAGTTGCAGATGTGTACGCGTATATCTAGACGCGTACTTAAAAGCTGAATTTTAGATTAAATTAATTTTATCCCAAATTATCGGATGTAGATTGGGAACACGATTTTTAAAAACATACTTGATCACAATTTCGGGGACTTCATCTCTGTCCTCAACACTCTTAAATTTTAGATTTTTCTATATTTGTTAACTAGAATATACTTTTTATTTCAATACTCCTTTAGATAGGTGAATTCAATCATCATTAGTAGTAATAATGCCTTTCTGCAGTCGTTAATTTAATTCGTCGGATACACAAAATTCTTCAATAAGTAAAGAAAGTATCTGAAAAGGAAAAAACTAATAATTAAAGCGTTTCATCCACACGAATTATCGATGAACACAATAAATGAACAATTATTTATAAGTAATGGAAGAAAGAAAAACATGTACAACATACATGATTTATTAAGAGCTTATTTACAAAGATTTCGATAAAGTTTGGGGTTGAACGGGAAACAAAATTTAATTATTTATATATATATCTCATTGCATTACTAAGACCATCAAAAAAGTCATGATCAAAAAACTTTGAAAGGCTACTTATTCTGGGAAGATATTTCAAAGATAAAATGTAAAATAAGTAATATTTAAAAATACATGTTAAAACTAGTTCTAAGAACCTTATCAAAACATAACTAATTTGAGCATGAGGGATGAATGGAGTTCATTATGATCATTATATTCATCGCGAACTTTCATAAAAACAGAATATGAAATAATCCTACAATAACATTAGAGTTAAAATGAGCAGCCAAGGACTCCGACACCCTCTCAGAGTTGTAGACACGAAACGTTACAATTACACTATACATAGTTAACATGAGCTGTCAAGGACTCCGACACCATCAGAGAGTTGTAAACACGTAGCATCAGTCACACGAAGATCAGTCGACATCAATGGTATCGTTGATACAAAAAATGTTTCGTTGAGACTATGTTAATTTGAATCCAGCACAAGTGGCAGTGCCTAGATTCAGACGTCTGGGTAGGACGGAGCGCCCAAATCTTTTTTACCCAGCACTTGTCATGCCGTCTCATGCATTAAATTATTTATTAGACAGTATTGAAAAATTATAGACAATAGAAGTAAAAATAAATGTCTTTTAGGTAAAGCATTTGAAAGCCTGTGCACAGATGGGCAGAAATATTCAATAAACACAAAGGTTTTACGCGTAAACAAATTTATTTAGGGAACTAATAAGGAATTAGGCGAACGATGAAACCGTTGATTATGTCTTGACTCAACACAAAAAATGTTTGTCGATATTTTCTTTATTCGATCACAAATGTCATGCAATATTGTTTTCGCCCAAGCTCTTGTGTAAATCTTTGTTCCAAATAGGTTAAGCTTGGGACGAAAAAAAATTCGAAACATATGTTTGGTGTACGGCAAATAACCTGGCAGTTTGGCCTAAATTGAATACGCAAAATTTTTGTCCACATTCATTTTGTGATATAAAAGTTTTTCTGAATACTTCAAGTCATATTCCATTTGCTTCACGAATGAAAGGTGTTGTAGCTGTTTAGTTCCCATTCTTTTCCTAAGCAACAAGAAATTTACATGTTTTGTACAGTTATTCAGAGATGCTTTCACATTTCCTAGTTACCAGTGAAAGAGACGGTTGCCGAGTGCTCCTAATATAATTTTTTTCTTAATTCTATTTCCTGTCTGGATGTGGACTGGCACGTTCTTAATCACAGAGTTACAGGCGAATTTACTTCAGGGCACTCCCCTGATGCATCATTCAGAGTAGAAAATATTTTTATAATCATTTTACCGAGAAGAGGTCCATCTATGTTCGTTGTGCTGCTTCACTGAGACGAAAGCAGTTTTATGAGGCTGCATTAGGGTCCGAAGTCCAAGGCTCATAAATCTCTAATCTCGAATTCACGGTGTTTTTTTTTTTTGTTTCTGGAGCGTCCATTTATTCAGGGTAGATATTAGCGAAGGCTCAACATTTCTCGATCAGGTAAAGAATATAATGATAATTCATTGCCTTTTACCCTTCTGCGGACATTTGCTTATGAGAAATCTTGCCGCTTAACTCACCGTCAATACAATTAGTAGCTAATTTCAAAGGGCATTTGATACCATTCTCATTTCGTTCTACCAGGAGCTCAAAAAAATTTTTCACCTTCCTCCTGCAGCTCAAAGAAATATCCCTCAGGATTTGAGCAGAGTGGTATTTCATCGTTGGCTAAGATGAACTGAATGAATGTTACCTTTGCGAATAATGGGCTGTAATTAGAAGCTTGCCTCCTCCGGACTCGACCAAGGTGTGTAGTTGCTACTGCTCTTCTAAGAGCGTCTCTCGTATCTGTGGATTTCGATCATAATTGTGTCGCTCGTAACCAGTCGAGTTCGTGTCAGTGCAGAACTGTAACTAGTATGCCTGGCAGTGGTGCTAACCGAACAGTAGGTGTACTCTTACAAGAAAATCTTTTTTTCTGCTGTGCTTTATGCAAATTGCATAATTATCGCTATTTCAAGAAACAAGGTAGTTGATTGCGTCATCTCGGTTTTTCCTATCCACCTTTATCTATTTTATTTGTTTCATTGATTCGTACATTCATGGATCTGCACGAGTATCGAGCATTTGTTTATCAAGTGATGGCTTACGTTAATAAATTTCCGTAATTAAGGTCTTCTTTTCGACGAGCTCCATGCATTTTATTAGGTTATTGGTCATTGGAATCCTTGGTTGTCACAATGACACTTTTGCTCCTGTATTGTTAGAACCACCTCATTCTTTTATTGCGTCTTGCTGACTTGACAAGTTCCTAAATGATTGTGCCAAATTAGAATACTTTACATTGAAACTTTGACCGTTAATGATAACATTTGACCGTCAACATTCTTCTAATTCACTGGTTCCCTATTAGTATTCGCCCAGATTTTATCTTTAGCCGAGGCGAGGAGCCGCGGTTGCACAGCTACTTAGAATGTCCTGCGTATTATCTTGTGCACGAATTATTGATCTAAATTAAATAATGGCTAAACTATCTGCGCCTCCATTCAAGATGAATAGTTGATCCTTCTTCTCAGTCTCTCCAGCTGCCAGACTGCCGGTATAGTAGACCTGTCCACGATGTACCCAGTTGCTGATGCGAGGCAGAGTCCTGGGAGAGCTTCGGCAGACGGTACTGTCAGCGGGGCGTTTATTATTGAGCGCTCTCATCTCTACTGGAATGGCAATCTGTCGAGCGAATGGGTGGAGGCTCCTAAGCAGGCCTAACGGCTATAATTAACGTTTAATGTAAAGTTTGAAATGTCACCAATGTTGTGCAGTTCTGATAGCACGCCTAAATTCAACGTAGGCTTACTCATTGATTGTAGCAGTTGAGGTTTTTAGACTGCACAAGCAGACCGATATATGTGTGATAAATAATATTATCTTCACAGTTATAACACCTAAGAATATAGGAGAATATAATCTTCACAATTTTAACACCTGGGAATGTAGGAGAATTCGGAAGCATGTCCCCTGATCTAAGTTTGAGGGTTTTGACAGGGTAGTCTGCTCGTTTATAGTTCGGTGAGCTAACGTTTATTGAGGTTTTGATGATATAATGTGCAGATTTTAGAGTTGATTAATTTTCACGTTAGAGGGTGAAGAGTTTTTCAAAGATTGTTTTGTTAATTTTTCTACGGCAAATGAGCACTTCAATTTTCTAGTTTCTATTATAGTCAACTTTCAGTTGGATATTGACTTGGGTTTTGGGTTTGGTTAGATGAGGATCCCCTACGACTAGATGTGATAGAATTGCTTAAAGAATATACGTATGACAGATTCAAATATGTTAGGTTATGAGAGGTGACTTGAATGTAGTATAAGTCAAATTTTGGAAGTACATAAAAGGGTCTAATATCATGTTGAAAAGAAATGGTGAATACCTTACCGGATCAAAGAACACAATTTTTAATGGTATGAGTGTTCTAGTAAATATGAAGCTTAGGATTCAGCTGATATTCCTCCCTACTAGATATGTAGGCATTTTTTGCCCCCTTAGGGGCATAGAATTGTCAGTAGAATTCGGTTTATTAGGTTTGCCTATTCTTTGTCATAAAGGCTCGTACCCCCTGAGAAAATACAGTACTATTGAAGTTACCTCACCTATAAAAAGGGCTTCAAAACTTTTACTCATAGCACTCATCGCTTTCATCCCTATTTCCAATGTATATTTTCATTCTCGTCCTTCTTAACTGACTGTTTCTATTCGCACTGTCTCCTGTGTGGGAACAGATCTTGCGCCTAGATTAGTTGATTCCTCCAGATCATAGTTAATGGTCCTTTATCTTCTCTTCGCACTCGTCATGGCTAAGGAGTCAGAAACTATTATATTGAATTAAATCAATAATGATAGTAATAATATAGGCTTCTGCTCACTACTGCAAAACCATCTATACAGTCGCTGGCTCACCGAGTTCAACAGTCATGAAAGGACGAGTCTCCACGACGCACAGCTACGTAAATGCTCCACAAGATCTTCATTACCGAAGAACGACCGTCTCCACATCAGTCACATTTTGCTGATATTCTCAGAATTTCCTGCTCTAACAACACGGTAGCTGCTCACTCACGATGCCCCGTTCATACACTTGACTCACTTAATAGATTTCGATCGGCGTCTTGTTCTTGGCGTTGAGAGACTTTACTATGGGCCGTACCTTGCAAGTGACTGGGAGATGGGGTTAGATATGTTGTACTCGTGCTTCTCTGAGGCATCTAACAGTGCAACCGGGCGCGTATGATTGCAAGATCCTTACTCTGTCACTCACGCTCACTTTACGTTCCTAACATGCAACGCGCTATCTGTAAGCTGTTTGGAAAGCTTGCTATTTCATTGTACCTCCAGAAACTAAAATGTTCTCAGGAGATGACATTCTTGATCATGAATTGAGTATAATCTAATATTCAAATGGACGATTTTGAAATCCCATTGCATTCCTCAATCAGTGAAATGCTGATGATTTCAGAATGTTTCGTTTTGCTCTAATGACGAATTCCTAGTTCTGAAAGGTAAGAGCTTAATTAAGCCATGCTAAGAAAAACACTTTCCGCGAATTCCATCTCAGCATCAATAACTGTTTGATCCCTTTTTGACTACACGTATATTGCATTTCCCCTCTTATCTACATGCAATTCAGACATTGGAAAAATTCATCAAACAGACACGTGCTGTCGGCGCATTCTAACAGGACAGAAATTCAAGTTAAAGCCTGACCACTCCCCCTTCCCTGCACCCAAGCGAAGTAACTACTCTCCTGCCTGTATTCGGGACCTAGAACTCAGACTTGAAAGTCGAAAAATGAAACAGAATTCTTTTTCGTGCACCCTAAAATATTAGGTTTTGGAAGCTTCCTTTTCAGGACATCAAAGAGTTGCCCCGGCGCTTCCAAAAGATTGAAGAATGAATTCACTGCTGCTTTATCTCAACGTGAGGGACGTCGAATTCTTTTTCTAAGGTGTGCAGTGAATCCCGGGAGCTCATTTATTCAGTTTAACGTAATGCAACTCAGACTAATCCTTACTGTCCTGCTAATTTTATGCTCTATTTTTCCTGTGCTGAGTAATGGTACGGGCATGTAAATTTACGGTCCTTACGGTCATGTAAATTTGATGCACTATTTTTTTGTGCTTAGCAATTTTTTTAGCCATTTTAAGTACATCAGAGCTACGTATGAAAACGTAAGCACTCAAAAATTTGCAAACTAGTTTTTTAATTCGTTTATTTTACCTTTCAATGTATATTGATTAAGCTGGCTCCATAATTTATGGCGACAAAATTCTGAGGGAAATTTTTTCTGCTCTAGCCCCTTAAATATGTGAATATTACTGTAGTTTTGTTTTTCACTAATGAATCATAGCGTCGTCTCCTACTTAGCATGGAAGCAACCTTTTTTTCTCAATTACTGCTTTTCAAACAGCGCTTTTATTGATTTTGCTGAGTTATTTTTACGAATTCGTAAAAAGCATTTATCTTGGGTTCATTTAGCAATTCGTGAAAACCATTTATTTTGGGTTCATTTATCATCTGTGAAATTCTCTCTTCATCTACTTTAAATCTTCCTTGGGCAAACCTGTTGTAAGTTCAAAGAGTATTTTAGGTTATCAGACAATTTTTTGTATACTATAATATATGCTAGTCTTAGGGAATGACAAATTAAGATTCACTTTCCAATATTCAATGAGATTATGATGCGGCATTTACACTCCACTCCGTTTTAGTTGAAATGTATTTTCATAGTATTTTTGCATCAAATAATAGGCTTTAACTCGCTTGTTACCAATAAGTCCAAGAAAAACGAGAAATTTACTAATAACACAAGGACGCGGTTGGAGTGAAAAGAATTTCACGGAAACTTGTTTTTTCGCACTCGTTTCTAGTAGATATATTTGTTAATAGATGTAGATATTCTTTTCAATGAAAAAATGGTTACTTCGTAGACCTTGTTCACCAGTCTAGCTTTTTAGAAATAGTTTAAAGGGGATTTACTGGTGAATGGAAAGTAAATCACGTGTCAGACTTACTCGGTGGACCAGCATGACATTAAAAATTTTAAATATGGTATTTGCACATATCATTGTTTATTTTAGCATTTGAGAACCTTTCTCAAACTATCATCTTTTAATCACAATCTCTCAAGAAAGTGAATTTCTCATTGCCGCACACACAGCAGCTGAGATTTTTATGTTCACTGAGAGTTGCGGGAAAACTTCTCAAGCGAAAATTGCTAATCAATATACATATTTGGCGGTTCAATTATCTAAAAAATAGTGTATGGATTGTAATTTGTTTTCAAAAACAATGACATGGAAATCAGTTTTCAACTACAAATGCCTCATTAATTAATCTTTTGAGTACATCACGGGGTGAGTTTGAAAAAAATGATCGCAGTTTATTTAATTCCGTGCCCTATTACAAATTATGTGGCATCAAATAATAGTAGCATAATCTAGAAATATACTTGCTCATACCTTAAATAATATTGAGCGTTATTAGTATACAATCGGACGTTGAGTTTATTTAAAATATCAGGCTGTCTCATCTGAAATGTCGTGATGAGAGATGAAAGAAAATCAGGGTCGTTAAGTGCGTATTTTAATCAAAATATGATCCTTACTTCTCTATGACCTTCGCCTAACGTTTTTCCTAAGTATGTATTCCATCTTTAAAGAACATGTCATCCTTTTCATGAATAAACTTAAATGCTTCAACTCTGCTCTCTTTGTTTCAGAATGTTTCACCGAGAATAAAAGTTCGAAATGAGTGTTTCGATCAGCGGGAGAGATGTCAGGAGAAACGGGAGGATGTGGCAAAATTTGAAAATTTAGACTTTATACTTTCTAGAGGCATCGGATTCATGGTGACAGTAACTCTAGAGGTGTGAGGTTACTGTGTAAAATCTTTGAAAAAATTTCTGAACTCTTAAGCTATCAACAACTTCGTTACCAAAAGCTCACTTGATGTTTCGTAAGGCTTCGACTACTGAATGACCCAGCTTATATTCGTAAAAGAAAATGACTTAATTTTGTGTAGTTTACAACATACATATAAGATTAAAAATAGTGATTCAAACAAAAAATTTATCCATAATTAAAGGTACTTAAGATTAACCTTATGTAGTCAAATAATCAAGTTTAAAAATAGTTGATTCAGAAAATTTCACTAAAAATGCATGACTCCAAGTGAGATAACCTGATACCTGAGAGGCCATGAAAATACCTGAGCTATGAAAATAGAGGAAGAGTGTCCGGAAATGTTTAAATAATATGAATTCATCATCATTCACAATCATAACTAAACTAAGATAAAAACATATTCAAAACAACAGAAAACGAGAGAGTGAATTTATTTCACTAATACATACATATCACTTCAGTATATCACGTTCTCCATTAATTTGATTCTTTACCTTCTTCCAAACTGTCGCCTTTCTTGCATAACCTCCTTAGTATCACTCAAAATCCTACCTAGAGCGAGACTAAGCACTCGAGCAGCATTTCTCTAAGTCAAACACAAATGTGCCTCGTCTTGATTTACGCCCTGAGTCTCCAAAGCCAGCGCATGAAGAGTATCGCTCGGGATATCAGAAGTTTAGGTCGAGAAGCTTCCTGATGGATAAAAGTTCGCTCAGAATTTCATGTGGAAAATATTGACGAGTGGAGATTTGCTGGTCATAAGAACTCGAAATGTATTTATTTTACGGTATTTTACTGTAAGGTTAGAAAAATCGTACACATTTGATCATAAATATTTTCGCTAGGGAATCTACAATATGAAAGTCTTTTCTTCGTAAGAGGTATTATTAAATGCATATGATCATTTATATTTTATGAAGTAAATCATTAGAAAATTGAAAACAGTACACTGACATATTCTAAATAACTCCAGCATTGATGCTTCTAAGCTTGAAAATGAAAAGCAAGGCGAAAATCGCTACACGTAAAGTCATTAATGACATTACGTGTAACGATTTTCGCATTGCTTTTATTAACTTAAAACCTAACCTTCCTTTTCATCAAAAAGAAGAGTAGCAGGTAAGTTTTTTCTCGAAGTACTTAACAATATTTTAACTTCATGAGTAGCCAAAACATCTTGTGAAACATCTTGTCAATCCGGTAAAAATCACGTGTGTACGCATCGGTGATTTAAATCGAGAACTAAAAATACCGTAAAAATTCTCGTAAAATGACGTAAAATATCTTTGCTATTTGAACTACTCACAGCTCCAGGCCTACTCTCGCACACTAAAAAGAAATAATTCAATCATGAAGAGCATGTGAGCTGGTTGGAGTTGTTACAAACCAGTACTCAAGAGTCTGTGTGCTCAAGGACACTACTCGTATAGCCGACAGTCGATGCCCTCTTCCAATGCACCTGTCTCCCATTCAAAAGCCCGTCAACAATAATTTTCCCTCGTTCTCCCTCTTGTGAACCCTTCCATAAAGGGGGCATAGACCTTGCATGCAGTACACTGCTGTGTTGCCATAACACTGCTATGGCTCCATGCCCTTGGAGCTGCAAAGAAGGCAGTTTCATGAGAGTGGCAACAACGACTCGGCTCCCCTCACATTGAGGAGTCGCTCTTTTGTCTGTTCCCTCTTTGTCAACAATGCTTCAATGTTCCCACAGTTGCATTCGGCCATGCATACATCTTGTTCCCGAGACATCGGTCAATTTCTTGAATACTTCGCCTCACTGATGAAACTGTGAATTCCGCAATGGGTACCCTATGAGACATCGTTCAGTTTCGTGAATACTTCGACTCACTGGTGAAAGTGTGAATTCTGCAATGGGTGACCCATTGAGACATCGATCAGTATCGTAAATACTTTGGGTCACTGGTGAAATTTTAAGTTTCACAATGGGTGACTTTTAGTTATACGTTTATCACGGTGTATCTAGGTGAAAGTACTTCTTCATAGTCTGCTTCTATTTGTAACTTGTTTGGTGTCCTATCAATTCCAATAGCAGTTACGTTATTACTTATTTTCTCGATGTGAATACCCTACTCTTAAATCATCCTTCTGTGTATGAATTTTGCAGGTATTCTATTTCTCGAAACCAATTTCATATCACTCACTCGTACATAAATGTTACATCTTTCAAAGCATTCATTTGAATTCACAATGCTGCATCTCTATGCTGAGCTTCTTTCTTGATCAATTCCGAGAATTCGCTGTCATATCGTTGAGTATAAAATGTTCGGATATTGAATTTCAAAAATAATATTATTGTTTTCCGATCACTGACGACATTACATCACACATTAATTCATATTTTGCTTCTGAATTATTCACTTTATATTAAGTTCCGGAAAATATTCAACGTCCTAATACACCACGAAACGTTGCTTATCGAGATATATTTCTTACCCAATTCAATCCTTTTATTGAACACCTGAATAAATAAGCAATTCATTTCTGGACTTGTCATTTTGTACTGGACTCCAGTTGAAATATTCGTTCTCGCTCGGATACAATACACCGTAATATCTAGTTTCGAACAGACAAAAATAAATTTTTATGTCTTCCAACCCCATGTTCTCGCTCCCATTGAGTCATGTTAATAATGAACGTTCTTTTGAAGAATACAACACACACTATCTCGTGTCGGACCATTTTATACCATCCTATTGTAATTTACCTTTCAAAGAACCTTACACATTTTATTGAAATTAACTTCTTATTTTTATGACGGGAATGTAAATGAATTTATAGTTTTATTACATTAAAATTGTTTTTTGAATCCTATTATTCATGAAGAATATACCCAGAAAAGCTCCTCGAAATTATAAAAAATTGTGTGACATTACTGGGTGAGTGGCACAGACACTCATATGAGAAAATTTTAAAATCCTACTTCGGTCAAAGAACAGCAATTAATGCACAGATGCCCTTCGAAAATACAATATTTTCTCACTTCACTAAATCATCATAACTGAACTATAGTTTACTATGGTTTTGCTTCCGGCATTTTTTCTCAAAACTTCACTAATTCATCAGGAGACGTTGTTCTTTGCGTTTACTATGTTCATATTTTTCTCCTTGTCATTATTTTATCGGGGGCAGCCAATGATCTAAAATTGAAAGAGGACTTTTCCACTAGTCAGTGTTAGTCGCTAAAATGTAGTGGGAGGCAAATAATCAACAAAATTATTGGAAGAGGAAAAATGAATTTTAGAATTTCAAAGTTTTCCACGTTGATCGGAATTTTTTCTAGAGCTGAACTCGGTTTCGTTAAATTTTATATTTTAACTCATAACTACGTTCCAATAATAATTATTTTGCTTACAAAGATTTTCTGCTTGCGATATATTTACCCTTTACTTCCTTAGTAAATTTGAAAAAAGTTAGTGTCACAGTTAATTTCTTCAAATTTATCCATTCGCTAACCTTCGCAAATCTTTGAATGTGTTCTTTTAAAAGCTTGAGCTCGAACTGTATTAAATGCCTTTCAATTCCATTGAAACGTTGTGACTGCATGTTCTTTTGAATGTTCTTTCCAGCATCTTCTGTTTTTTCAATTTTTGTCATTATTTCCGTACGGCTTCCATTTATCAATCAATTCAGCTCATTCATTTTCATGAATTCTTTCTATTCCGTGAGCTGCATTTTCTACCGCTCTGAGTTTCTCCAGCTAAGGAAAACTTAAACACTTCCTTTCTCTTTCAACACTGTTTTCTAGTGAACGTCACACTTTTGTTCAAGCTATTTACAACACTTTATTCGCTCAGTATTTTAGAGTTCTAGCACTTTATTCAGACTGCATTGTAGACTCCAAACTTTATTTAGACCGTATTTTAGATTCCCCACTCGCGTCAGCTTACAACATCTCGTCGTCCTCAACCTCCCAACGCCTTCCTATCCATCTTTCCCTTACTCCCACTTCACCCCAGCACCACGACCTCCCCACGCCCCACTCCCTGAAGAGGGCGCGGTCGATCGGTCCCCGATAGCCGCTCCCACCTCCTTTCCTCCCTCAGCTCCCTCTGTGACCTTTGGTGGGTGCGCCATCACCTCTTTTACCTACACCTCAGCGTTGCCTCTGTGCCTGTTCCTCAGCGTTGCCACCCTACCTACTGTATACCCCAGCGCTGCCTCTGTGCCTGCTCCTCAGCGTAGCCACCCTACCTACATCTCAGCATTGCCTCTTAGCCTGCTCCTCAGCGTAGCCACCCTACCTACACTTCAACGTTGCCACTGTGCCTGCTCCTCAGCGTAGCCACCCTACCTACACCTCAACGTTGCCTCTGTGCCTGCTCCTCAGAGTAGCCACCCTAGTCACCTTAAATACGCCCCAGAGTTGCCACCTTGCGTGCGTCATTTCATTTACTCCTTCGATTTTTTCCTGCCAGCTCCTGCGAGCCAATTATCCACACCTCAATGTTGTCATCTTGCATACGTCGTCGGATCTACTCCTTCGATTTGCTTTCCTGCCAGTCCTTGCGGGCCACCTTATCTACACCCCAGTGTTACCATCTCGCGTGCGTCATCTTATTTACTGCTTCGGTTGACTTCTCTGGAAACTAAAGCTTTCCGCCTTATCTACATTACAGAGTTGCCATCTGAATGCGTCAGCATATCTACTCCCTCGATTTGCTCTCCTGGCCAACTCCTGTGTGTCACTTTATCTGCACCCCAAAGTTTTCATCTAACAGCGTCATCTTTTCTACTTCTTTGATATGCTTCCCTGCTAGTGTGTGCGTGCTACCTTATTTACACTTCAGTGTTGCATTCTTACATGTACCTGAGCTGTCATCCTGTGTAACCCTCAGTGTTGTCATCTGTTTTGTACCTAGTCCCTGCTTTCTTTCCTACAACTCAGTGTTGCCGGGCGTCCTCCCTCTCAATGTCGCCGTCCTGCAATGGTTTCACAGACACTTCGCTTTCTAATCGCTTCTCTCTAACTTACGATTTCGACTCGTTTACATCTACAGCAAATTTTCCTTCCTACATCCTTTGATTTGTAATCCACTCTTGATGAAAATAAGTTTAACATGCTCGGTCAGTGAAACTTATGGACAGTGAATATGAAACTCGGTCAGTGAATATTTCATATTGCCTCCAACTCACATGCAGCATTAGAACGAAATCATTTTACTCGCCCGTTGAACATCTGATCAATGAAGCTTTCAGTTTGTTGCAGAAATTTTTCCTTCACTCAATCTACCTAAAAAAATAACACTCTGGATGTTACTCTATCCCAGCTAACTACGAAAGTCAAGCCTGCAATCGAACGACTGGACAAAGATTGATAAAATTATACTTTCATTGGAAAATACTCTAGAGATTTGGAATATACCATCTAAGAAGAGCGTGTTAGCGTTAATTTTAATTCCTAAAATTCGAACAAACGCTAAAAAAATATCAACATGAGATCACCTGAAAACAAATACCCGACGAACTAACTTTTAACGTCTACGTTACCTTTTGTCTGAGTCTTTTCGTATCGGTATTTTGGGTTCATTCTCAAATAAAAAACGGGCGGGGAAACTTGAGATTACGCTCAACTCATGAAGTATTTTAAGAGGAGAATATTAAAAAAAAGTGAACTGTGAAAATAAAAACCTTAGTCAACGTGCAAATTATGACGCATTTATAACTTCAAAAAATAAACAAATTCTGAAGGTCAGTGGCTCCACACTATTACATGTACGTGACTTTCAAATACTAAATGATGAAGGCCATTAAATTCGTGGCTTGCACTTTATTCACTTTGGTAGTATAATTGAATGCTGAATGTGTGCGAAAATTTCAGAGTTGGTAAGTGCCATCCGAAGTCGACACGTGTCATCAGTTATCACTGTTTAAATCCTTATTTGGCTCAATTCAGTGAGATATGCATCAAATGTCCAAGCATCAAAAACTGTTCAAATAATTTTAAAGTCCATATATCATACTGAATGCATAAAAAACTGGTTAAAATAATACGAACATGACATTTGCACGAAAAAAACACTAATAGAAAAAGTGAAATAAAAATTCCGTCTCCCTTTAACTTCAAGTATTCGCTTGAGTCATTTGATTCGGCCAATATCTCTTGACGCGGTGCAATCCGTGAGCAATCTACTGCAGCTTGAAATATTGTAACAGAAAGCCAGCAATTACAAGCTAGAACAAATTGTGATGAATCAGGGGAGAATTTCCAGCCGATGCTTGCCATGATCTACAGAAATACTGCACACATCTAAGTTTTGCTTTTTGCAAAGTCTGACAATAAATAAAATAGCAAGGATAGTCGCTTTTAAAAGACCCATTATCAGTTAGTCGTTTAATAAATAGAAGAACCTAAAATGATATATAAAATTGAACGTTTCGACTGCAGGAGTCATCTTCAGCATTAACAAGATCTATGGAAGACAAAAAATACATTTTATTGAAAATAAGTGCAATGGTAAAAACAAATAAAAAGAAGTGGACGAAAAAGGATGGAGAACAATACTAACATGCTATTAACAGAGGGAATGACGATTCAGTTTCATTTAAAATAGGTTTGTCTTTCATGATAAAAAGAGGAGCTTCCGAACCAATAATCCCCTTGCCTCTCCCCCTCACTCTTCGGTACGCACTCATGCCGAGAAGTGCGACCAGCTAGTCCGCTTGGACAACTTCCAGATAATAGGAACCACATCTAGTCAATCAGACCTTCGTATTTTAGAATCTCTTTTTATCATGAAAGACAAACCTATTTTAAATGAAACTGAATCGTCATTCCCTCTGTTAATAGCATGTTAGTATTGTTCTCCATCCTTTTTCGTCCACTTCTTTTTATTTGTTTTTACCATTGCACTTATTTTCAATAAAATGTATTTTTTGTCTTCCATAGATCTTGTTAATGCTGAAGATGACTCCTGCAGTCGAAACGTTCAATTTTATATATCATTTTAGGTTCTTCTATTTATTAAACGACTAACTGATAATGGGTCTTTTAAAAGCGACTATCCTTGCTATTTTATTTACTACAGAAATACGGTTCGCTTTGGCATATAACAAGCGCACTAACGACGCAGCTGTGGTGCCTAAGTCTGAAACACTTTGAACCTCCGTTGTTGAGGCCGGCAAAATGAAAGCTAGTATAATTTTTAAGCTAGCTAATAATATATTCAAAACCCATTTTCGGTTCAAAAAGGTTGTATTTTTATATCCTAAAGTTTGATAATATGTATTTTAACCAATACCCATTGAACAAACGGGCAAAAATATGAGATAGCGTCGCACCCGTCGAATTCTAACGAATTAATGACATTATTGCGGTAATGATCTTACTTTCTGCTTGCAATATATTGGTATCCTATCTACCCCTTATCTTCATCATGGCTCAGTTGACGAAATAGATCAACAATGGTGGCGATATTCGCGTATAAAAGCGATTTTTTTAAGATTCAAGGGGAGGTTGCGGATGCTGTGATAAACTGCGCTGTTACGAACATGTAAAACACGACCGCAGCAGCTCTGGTCTGCTCAGATTATCTCAGTTACATCCTCCGGAAAGCAGATCCCTGCAGTATCGACCACCTTCGCTGCATGACCACCAACCAAAGGATAGCCAAAGCTGCACCACGGCTGCTCTGCTCCACATGCATGGGTTCCAAATTCAAACACTGCTTCTTTTTCAGGAAAATGATTGTTTGTCTCGTATTTTTTATGATTGGCTATAGCTGCTCTACATGTTATATTTTTGCACAAAACATGATAATTGCCTAGCAAAATAATTTTTTTTTCTACCCAAAAATCTTTAATCTACATAATATTCTGCTCGTTCCTTCCTTAGTTAGTTAGTTGGTTACTTACTCCGTCCGTTACGCTCTCATTCGAGTTTAGGGTATCATGAAAACCGAATTCTTGAGTGTTGGATTAAAAGATCGCCTTTACATGCATTGATAGGTTTGACATTTTATCAGGATCGGATATGTTAGGATAGGCTAGGTTAGGATAGGTTCAGTTAGCATAGGTTAGGTTAGCATAGGTTAGTCAATGTTCATGAAACTTTTTCACGGGCTCACGTTTTTTTTATGTTTGACATATAATCTGGAAAGCTTCGATTAGGACAGGTTTGGATAGAATAGGTTAGTACATACTAGTTTAGGATAGGTTAGGTTAGAATATGTTATCTTAGAATTTATTAGGTAGTGTTGAGCGAATTTCTTCACGGTTCCACCTATCTTAACGATAACATTGGGTAGGCTAGATTAGGTTTGGATTGGTTAGGATGGGATAGGATGGGTTAAGGTATGTTAGGTTAGGACAGGTATGGTTAGCAGAAGTTAGGGAAGTTGGCGGAAATATTTCACGCGTCCACTTTTTTTATGTTTTACATATTTTCAGGATCGGTTTGGTTAGGAGACGTTAGGATACGATATAATAGGTTAGAATATTTTAGGATAGGTTAGTTTAGCATAGGTTAGGGAATGTTAATGAAATTTTTTCACGGGTTCACAGTTTTTTATGTTTGACTCATTATCAGGATAGCTTCGGTTAAAATATGTTGTTTTAGAATTTGTTACGTTAGTTTAACCAAAATTTTTCACTGGTCCACCTAGCTTAACGATGACATTGTCCGTGGAATTTCCACTGGTCCTGCTAGTAAAGATAATTTTTACCAACTAATTTGACACCATATGAGCCGACTGCCTTGACTATGTCGCTTAGATGCTTGGTCTTAGCGGCAGTAAGCAATTACGAGAAGTGACTTTGCATTCCACTAATTACTAACATTTGATTGATGAATAAATTCGTTGAAATATGATTTGTACCTGAACGCTTTTGCCTAACGCTACACAATTTTTATACAAATTTATTCGCTGAAAATGGTTGAGTTACGAAGCTACACCTCCATTTCTGTTATGTAATTTTCCTACGAATATATAGAGCTCTGATTGACGAACAGTTCTAAAATTCCCCGTGAAATTTGTCATGATTAGAATTGATGTAGAGTGATCGAGAATTGTAGAATAGAATAGAAAGATTAAATTATACTATGTAGGGATTTTGGAAATATCTAAATGATATATAAACACAAAAATTTCTTTCACGTCATTTGGTAACATAAGTGTTCTGTATCAGAAGCTAAGTTAAATAGGTTCCGAAAAAGTAGCTTTCAACTGTTTCTGTAATTAGTTGGAGACAAGTGGCTCTGTGAACAATAACTTATAGCTGAATTGGGTGTGAAAACATCAATCGTGACTCAGGAATAACGTTTTTGAAACACGATTTTACGAGTTCATTTATTAAAATAGAAATAAAAGAATTATAACATACACTTCATTAAAAAATATGATATATAAAATAATGATAACATGCGCTTCTTTGAAAAAAATATATAATGAACTATCATATGGAACTTTTCTCCAAAAAAATTTTTTATAACAATCATACCGTACCATGGCTTGAAAAAATAATATATTAGCTAAAAGACTGCACGCTTCAAAATAAAAAACTAATATATTTAATAATCATACCATGCCCATCTTAAAAATATATATATTGAACATTTATACCGTACCCTTCCTGGAAAAAGATATATATTCAAAAATCATGCCCTATGCTTGCCAGAGAAAGTATTACATTTAACAATTACACCGTAAGCTTCCAGTAACAAGCATGTATAACAATCATTCTGTGCGCTTTCTAGCGAAAATATTCCATTTAACAATCATATCATCCGATTCATACAAGAAAAACATTTTCAACAACCACTCCGTACGCCCCCAGCAAAAACATATTACATTTAATAATCTCACCGTACTCTTCCTGTAAAATGTATATTTAACAATCATATTGCACGCTTACTAGAAGCTGTACAGTAATTGGGAAGGAAATCCAAGCTAGTAGGAGCTACGTAGTAAACATATCAACTTCGGATAACTCATAACTTCGAAAATTTTGTAGACGTTTAGCATTTAATCGTGAACAGGACATCAGAACTCTTCCAAACTTTGTTTTTATATGTCCATGGTTGCATCGCAGAGGAAGAAATACAAGAAAAACATTGTCACTTTTGATTTTAGGCCACTATTCGATACATTGTAAACTTGTTCAGGTATGAAAATCATGGACCAGAACATACAAGATGATTAATTTATGAACTAACGTTCGAAAAATATACCTAAAATTTTATTCTATGGAGACAGATTACGAGAACCTGTACCGGACTAGGCAGTGCTCATGTTAAGTTTTACCTTACATAGGAAATGATTTCTTCATGTTTATCTTCAAAACTCTTTTCAAAGCTCACGCGTCCTTTTCATGGTCTCAAAAACTTAAGACTATATTTTGATCATTTGCATTCAAATAGAAAGAACCCCCTCTTATTTTTACGATAACACAGATCGTTTGAAGGGCATTTCATTTTGAAGTTCTTTTCAAATCTTCCGATGAGCCGCCTGATTGAAGGATTATCCCTCTATGGGTAGGTAAAAGAAACTAACAGACTTATTTATGACTAGGATTAGAATTTGATGTATTTTCTCTACAGTAGGAGTATTTCCGATAAATTCATGACAGCCATAGAAGGTGAAATTAATGAATGCTAAGCCTTTATGAAGCGCATTAACGTTCCACATTGGTGCAAATTGATCCTGAAGAAATTATACGCATTTTTATTTCCTGTTATATTGATCGCTGAGACCTTAAATACACACGAATCATGAACAGAAACATAGACCTAGCACATGGAATTATTGAAGCCGACTTGCGGTTTTAAACTTAAGATTAAAAACGACTAGATCTGTAAGAGTTTTGTTGATGTACTCCCGAATATTTTCGAAAGAACTTCTCGGCTGTTACACTGTTTTTATTTGTTTGTACATTATCTAAAGATTAGAATAAAAATAATATAGACGGCGTTGTTTTCAGATAAGCATCAGTTTTTACATTTGAATATTATAAATTTATTCATAAATGCAAAGTAACTTGCATATAATTCAAAACTCTTTCAAGTTACCGATCGGCAATTCAAACTAAGAAAGCCTCAGCCAAAATTAAAAAAAATTGCGATCGAATCAAAATTTAGTTAATTTTTGATGAATTTAAACTTTTTCAGAGATTTAAAAGCTACAAAATTAATTTTTACTGAGCAATTTGGTAATTTCTCGTCCAGATGCAGTGAGGTGCGATGCATCTAAATTTGTCAGCTTGCAAATGCAATTAACTCTTTGCATGAAATATAAGGTAGCACATTCACACAGCACGTGACCAGGAGAGCCGTGGAGACCTCTGGAGGGAGTGAGACGGAGGTACCGCTCATGTCAAGCACCGACATTTGCTCGACCCAAACATTCAAACAGTACCTGAAATAGTTCACGCTTTTCTCAATTATCATTTATCTTCGTGATAACTATCTAAAACAAGGACTCCAAAGGCAAGAGTGATGTTTGTAGAATATTGTTACTTAAACATTTTCAGCAGGTTGAATATTTGGCATTTTTCATACCAATTGGGATAAAATACTGTACATGTAGTGGCTAAGCGTTCTCAGGCTTGATGTCTCCTCCAACGGTACGGTTCTGTGCTGTTTTTTTCATTCTGAATACTTTCAGTCTGGGTAAAGCGAAGCTTTAATTCGTACCAACTGCAAGCAAAATTTGACGCTTCTTTTCGTAAATATTTTAAAAGTTGCTCCTTTTTCACCAGCGTTGACCTTAAATTCAACAGTTTGCCTCCGAAAGAGAAACTCTACTGTTTGGTCAATTTTTCATTACAGGATTTTACTTCAAACTTTAAAAACCTTTCGACTGTAGCTGCAGGCGTTTGTAACTATCCTGCCGTAGCAGAGGTGTTTTTTGCAGTCATATCTTTCTCTTAGGCAGGACAACATTTCTACATTTCGCCAGCCTCCCCAGTTTTATTTAGCTGCCCTGGAGTCCATTTCTTTCCAGTCTCATTTCGCTCCCGCTCTGGCAACCAGTGATATTTTTCTTGCGCGCCCAACTATTTTTTCTTAATGTTTTCCAAAACATGTTCCGCCACTTTTTTTTGCAGGAACGACTGCAGTAAACGTGAATGTGCGAAAGTTTTAAACAAGCGGTAATTTAATCGCACCTGTTATTTGTATGATTTATTCGATTTTACGTCAAATAAGCCACAGGAAAAAAGTTTAAGGGACAATTACCAGAGCACACTTAGATTATGTCCAGTTTAATATAAACAAGATTTTCGATGGTCTGGTGCAGTTATTCTTGACAAATGATAGAAAAAAAATAATCAATGTTGATCAGTTTTTTATTTCTTTTCGAAGGCGGTTCAATCGTTTCTAAGAAAGAATTATGTACCGAAATTTTTTTATCATTCGCTGCAGTGGAGTGACAAACATATAAAATTTGAAACTTAAATCAGATGAAAAAATCATGAATACAATGGATCAATTTAACTGTGAGACAATTATTTTCTGAATTTCTGAATGAAACTTATACTCATTTGCGCGCTAAAACTAAGTAAGGATTAATGATAGTAGAAAGGTGAAAGGAGGTAAAACAGTTAATTTAAAATAACTCATATCTTCAGCCCCACTTGAGAAAAAAGCAAACAGAACAGCAAATAGAAACAAATTTGCTGCATGAACCTTGAACAACTATGAAGTAGAAATAATTCTGTAAAAACCATAAACTTAGCCGAAGCTATCCTACAATATTTACAATACTGGGAGACGAGCTCAATTGACCTAACCTGTTTGTATTCTCATTGTGAGCATTAGATCTTAAAACATGCCGAATAAAATTCTCGAATAATGCACCCTGTTAACCAGGTGTTCAGGTAGCAATTGTGAAGAAATAATAATTCGATGTACTTAGAATGGAAGCTTCTGGGAATCTAAATTCTTACGTTTATAAAACTATTTTAAAAAATACAAAATTTCCTCGTGACCTCATCGGAGACATTCCTCTAAAATTAAGCATTCTTATCCAAAACATTTTGATAAAACTGTTAAACTAAACAAGTCTGATTATACAAAGATATTCGGCGAGTCCTGAATAATACCATCACTGGTCCAGAACCAATAATTAAGTACATTTTTCGGAGCTCAGCGTTCCCGTGAACATTTTTTTTCTGGACCATACGACAATAACTTCGATGTGTCCGCCGGGGCGCGCAAATGCAGCGCTTTTGTTCTTGCGCTGTCGCTGATGATGCCCGGGTCCATTAGGCAAAATCTGCTTCTGTGGTCCGACCATTGCTCATCTTGATGCTTTTAGTTTGCCTGGATGAATTATGCCCCCCGTGATGCATGGGCCACCGTGAACTTTTTTTTGGAAGGCAATCTCGATGTTAGTGACGCACGCGAAGTCGGTCCACATTTTTTTTGTCGAAGGAAACTCGAAGCTACACATGTAAATTAAGGGAAAACGCTTCGAAATGATTGTTCGGTGTTCTTTGGTAAAGATTTCAAGTCTTCTTTAAAGTAAATTTATTGGCAAGTGATAAACAACAGTAAGAATGAACGTTCTGAGGTATTGAATCATTTCAAGGCTTTAAAGTTTATTCTCATTTTACTAAAATTCCATAAAAAAATTAATTGAAATATTTTTAGTTGGTAATTGTTATTGAGCGCACTGTATAATAAATAAATCAATCTTCTAACACCGTAAAACACATCATTTTCGAGTTTGAAATGTTTGTCCATATTCTGCCCATTGAAACAGCTTCTTATTTGTGACATGTATTTCAAATGAGATCATAAACTTTGTCTAGTCTATGAAAAGCCGCATTGGAAAAAACGGCGGCTTTCTAGTTAAATTGTTTACCAACTTATATAGATATTATTCCTTGAAAAAATATGCAGTTTCTTAAGCGGTTATAAATAACCAGCACGAGAAAGGTATAAAGTATCATAGTTTTCATTGAGTCTCGAATTATTGGCCATATTCTTAATCTGGTTTTGGAAATAGACAACTTAGAAGCCTCATAAGTGAAATGTGCTAACGTTTATTTATTTACTTATAAATAAATATTAATATTTATTTTGTGGCACCCTACCGCACTAGGTAAAATTCAAGTGATCAATTATCTCGAATTATGAATTTTTAAATTTTGCAATAACGAGTTTTTAGGGAGGCTCCCCACCTAAATTGGCGGAGCGTATGATGATCGAGCGCTTTCTCGCCATTTAAGACATGTAAAAAGAAGCAAAAAAACGGAGTACCGGATAAATAAAACACTTAGAGTAATCTGAAAAAATTTCAACCTTTTGAATTAGCGACGTACACAGATTGAATAGTCCAGCTACCTGCACAATAAGGCATAATCATAAGCAGGGAAATAAGCAGTTCCACCTATTGATATCGTTTTTGCAGCTACATAGATCGCACTGTATGTTTAGCCAAATAATTGGTTGTTTCCTTATTACTGCTTTCGTGCACAAAGTTTTGATTTGTTTCTATATTTGAACCTCCTATTTGCACGAACGTCCATAATGAAATTGTTTTTTTAACTGCAGATGCCCCTTGGTAACACGAACCATCTTGGACATGACTCTGCTAGTTGATATCGGTCTTCTTATTCCATAATTTAATTCAAAGACATGAACCATCTTCTGCACAATTTGCTAATGGTATCGACCTTCTCATTCCATTATTCAACACGATGACACGGACGAACCTTTGCCTAACTCTGCGTGAGGAGGTCGACCTTCTCCTTCCAAAAATCAGAATCTCATAAACAACTCTACTTTGTCGTATCGATTTTTTACTTCCCAATTTAGGTTGATGATGCCGAGCTACTGATTTACTTTTTCCTCACTCTATAACGATATCAATTTTAAAAAGAAAAATTCGTGATTATGTGTGATTCAAATTAAGAATTTTTTGTTTATTTCTCAGGTATATGTTTGCAAATATAAAGAACACCATTCTAAAGTCAGGATTTAAAGTTCATTCTAGGTGAGAGAGAAAGTCCTAGGCACTATAACAGGTGACAAAAAAAAACGCGTGAAAACGATTTTGTTAAGAAAACACGCGTTCGAGGTAACTTAATCTTGAGATAAATAAGGATAAATGGAATCTGCAACACCTCCTTCAGCACCCTCAGAAGCGTCAGTGCTCGAGACCACTGTCGGGAGAGAAAACCAATAATATTTACCGAGAAGAGTGTGCCGTTCTACTCATAGTTTCGCGTAAACAAGAAAACATTTATTCGATTAACCTGAATACAATTGTGCAGTTAATAAAGTACTGAGGCTGACTAGCGGTCCACGCCATTGAGCAATCAAGTACGGGGGCCAACTAGCGGTCCACGCCATTGAGTAATTGAGTACTATGGCCGCTAAGCGGTCCGCGTTATTGAGTAATAAAGTACGGTAGCCGACCAGCAGTCCACGCAATTGAATACTAATATAAACGTTTTCTCCCCTATTTATCATAATTGGACGAGACAAACACTGGCTGTTCGACAGACACGTAAGTTAGTGGCTCTGACTAAAACCATGTCCGACCATCGAAGTGCTGTCGTACGTGACCAACGTCAAGAGACGAGGAGACGAGAGGAGCAGAGTAGCGCAGGGGAGGTGGAGGAAGATGGATTAACCGGCCATGGTAGTTCGCAGCTCCATCAATGCGGGACAACAACCATAACCGCCTTCCTGATGAAGTTTTAGTTCAAGGGTACCCAATATTTTTTTGCGCCCTGCACCCCTAAAAAAACTCATTCAAAGCTCCTACCCTCTGAAATAAAAATGTCGACTTATAGCCTGTATCCGATTATTTACCTGGACTTTTCTGGCACTCACAAAGAGGTGCGAGGGTTTGTCGAGGTTTGATTGCAAAAGGCCAGTTGATGTCCACTATTAACATTAAGTGTAACTAAGAACTCTGCTCGGATTGGAATTGGAAATGTTGCAGCTGAAATGCTAGAGCGGCTGCGTTAGTATTAGCTTAGTTCGATCTGAGTCTAGTACGCTGCACCGAAGGTGTTCCAGTGTGAGCAACAGCGGCCGTCTCAGCCTTTTTATTCCCAGTGTGTTAAAAAACAGATGATAGTCAGCGCTACACAAACTTTAATTAAATTTAGTTAGAAAAGTTAATTTTAAATGATTAAGAGGTTACGAATACAAGAGAACTAGAACGAAGAAGAGTGCACATTAATCCCTAAGTGTAGCTTAAGTGAATTTTTTTCGCTATGGTTATTAAATAATGATGAAATGTTTGTTACGACCTGGATATTATTTGAAGTAGCCATTCTTATTGCATATTCTAAATTATAATTTTCACCATTGGTTGAAATGTTGAAAGAACGGCTCACAATCTCTGTTGTTTTTGAAAAAGATGAAAGTATCATCAAAATATCTCCGATAAAAAGGGTTTAAAATTATCTGGACATGGTTTCAAAAACTTCTCTTCAAAATTGTTTAGGAAGATTTTAAAGATTATGTAAAAAATTGAGCGTAGAAGCTTCGTTCTACCTCTACCGATTTTTGCATAGGAATAAACAAGTAAAACACAATTTTTATCATTTCATACATTGTAGATTCTCTAATATGCGAATTTAACTTCGCTTGGAACTTCAAACTCAAACGTGCATGAAAGATCACGTTCAATTTGTATGCATATTGTACTATTAAACGATAGAGTAGCTGAATGAATTCGTTAGTTAATAAGGGCATAGATTTGTGTTGATTTCACTTTTTATCCTAACATCCACATAAGTGGAATATCTCCAAAGCATTTAAATTGAGAGTTCATTTGTAGTTTTGCGTCTACAATCTCTAAAAAACGCGTTCACATAACAGCAAACTTACGCATCTATCCCCACGCATATCCGCCTCATCAAATGCTGACTCATTATTCACACTTTTTACCCTCTCGCTCGACTATCAGCCGCGGTGCCCAAGGGGAAAAGAACTTCGGCTTGCTAATGTTAGCGCTCATCAGGCGGCGTTGTGTGGGGCTAAAGCCTTAATGTTTTGCAAGGTCTAGGGCCAACTCAGACCTGGCATAGCTTTGTTGTTTTGCTGAACCCTGCAACGATCGTTTCTTAGAGAAGTCGCCGCAAACCGCTCAAACCTCGGGCTCGCCACAAAACCAAGATTTTTTGCAGAGCATTATTTTTTTCTGCTAAGGCTCGCTTGTCCTCAGTTACTTCATGAAACTCCTAGTAACGAGCGAGACTGTGTATTTTTGTTCATATTATTATATGTGAACTTTACCCCCGTATACTGTTTGTGATTGCTTTTCATTATTCTTAAATGCGATCAAAACGCATAAGATTTTCACTTCTATCTACAATTAACTCCAGTTATCTGCTTCGTTCGAATAACTTTTTTAGTTCATGGAGTAGAAGTTTACTCAATCACTCTGCATGGAAACATTTAAGGGATTTATATCTTCCTACCAATCACTGAACGAGTGAAGAGATTATACATTTTTCAGTAAGTTCATATATTTACCCTCTGTTAGTTTTTCATATTATATAATTATCAGTTTTTGGAATGACTAATTTCCTTGCACAATCATGTTCATAACGTGAATATTCTTACTAAAAGCACACGCTCGACTCATGTATCGCAAGCTAATGAAAGTGTACCAGAACAATTACATATTGGAATGATAAGATCACTTTACTTATCGCGCAGATCACTGCCATCTTGTCACAGCATCTTCTTACTTCTCATGCGAGTCATTGCAAGCGCCACAATCATTAAGCTCGTTTCTTTAGATAAGTGCAAGACATTTTCCCTGAACCGAAAAAAGAAATGGAGAGGTATTCATCGTATCTTCCTGTTTTTGAGCTTTGTTCTCTGATGTACGATTCATTCAGGTACCTTCATTTCCGAAATCTATATTTATTTTAAGAACGAGGAGGACTTAAGCCGAACGTTGATATAAAAGTCTTGCAAAAATGTATAAAAATATGTTGAGAGTTCAAGACTTCAATAACGTGCTGATCAGGGTCAAATTTTTCGTTTTCGAAGTAATTAAAATTTCTCGGAAACATCATCGCATGCATTGAACAAGAGGGAATCATTAAACACAAAATATTTAAGAAGTGTTACTCATTCCTAATGCCTACATAACTATTTTTACCGTTAGGTGCTTCAGTGTTGAAGCTTTACTTGCAAACTGAAAAACCTGAGTAAAAGGCGCTTGGACTTCTATGAGTTCAAAAACTGAGTTAATCTTAGTGAAAAATCCTAAAACTTTTCAATCAATAGCTGGACAGCTAATTTATTGCGTAGTAATCTTTACTGAACTTTAGTAACACAAAGTATGGAAAACATAGGTCCCTTTGAACGTCAGTTCTGGCTTATAATTAACATGCGTATGTTAATTATGTTTGCAGACTGCCGGAAGTAGCTCTTCCCGCTCAAAATTCCCTCTGTGCATCCGGCATGTGGTTGTGCAAACTTCAATTTCAAACTTTCTTCGTTCGGAAAGTTCCCACTCAAGAGCTTCGTAAGCTTACAGAGGTCTTAAAGCTTCTTTATAATCGGATTATTCTGAAAGTTAGGCCATTTTGATCGGAATATTGTTGGACTTACGTTTTCTAATTAAGTTCAAGTTTATCTTACCAAATACTATTTGGAGAGAAATCAGCTCGTGATGCTTTTGAAAACTATGAGTACAAACTCAGGGGGATGATTTACAATCATATAGTTTTTTCACGGCAACATTTGGAACGCGAAGGACTGAACTTTCGGTACTCAGGATAGTTTGAGCTGAAATGTTTGATGTTCTTCAGGCCAAAGTTAACCAATTACTCAGATTATTTATTGTTCACGATCCCAGAGTACCATGGGAAACATTATTCACAATTCTTCAGCTTTTTATGAAGCAGGCAAGGGAGTTTTTCTGATTGGAAAAACAAGGGTTGGAAAAAACAAGGGAGGAAATGTTTTATATACGATCATAATATGCACATGAATGCTCAGGCATTCTATACTTCGAAATAAGCGTCTTAATTGATACCTTTATACCTAGAATAGGGTTGAACAATGATTTTTTATTTTCTCAACCCAAAGATAGGAAGCCAAGTGCAAGCTCAATATATGAAAAGGTTTCGTAAAACTTCCTCTATTTGTCTCCTCTGCTTTGTATAACCCAAGCTAAGTTGGTTTTTTCTAGTGAAAATTGTTTTTAGTTGTAAAAAATTAGTGGTTGCAAAATTTGACCTTGAACTAAACATTTTGATCATTTTGATCAATGTCTTTGAATATTTGTTAAACCGAAAAAGTGATGCTTATTCTGCGAACCAAGTAGGGGACCGTGAACTAAAGCCGAAGACAAGTGTCCCAAGAGAAAATAGAAGAAAAAATTCTTAGTACTTGTAAATAATGAGCCAAAGATCTTCGTTGTCTAGGTCATAGGATCGCGTTTTGAATCCCATTTGGAGCACGAAATAACTATAAATTTATTTCTGGTGGCATTTTCTATACATGTTGTTTTTAGTTTTCGATGGGGACTGACCTTTCTCAAAATGTTAAACTTAATAATGTAATTCTGACAGGTTAGTAAGTTATACATACAATTGATTGGAAATGTAAGGCGATAATTGTGACCCAGAATGTATGTGAAATTCGAATAAAACTAAATTACTCTAAACTAATGCAAATAAATACGTTTTAAACTAATTAGTGTGCGTTCATAGTCATGGAAATGGATTAAAATAAATGCTATAACAAAAAAATCATCAAAAGTAAAAACGATTCATCAATTGGTATGGTAAATTGTATCTCAATTAGGAGAGACTGTGGCTTAAAGCTGAATTACCCTTCACATTAACATAATACATAATAACATCATGTGACATCACTGCACATTTCATTTTATTGTACAACCATCAGTTTTTATTTTCAAATAAATTCATTTGTTTATTTCCATCACATTTGAAGTGGATATTAGGTGTAATTTTTTCTGATTACCTAAAATATTACACTATGTCATAATTATATCAATGTGGCACACCACGTCATAAGTCCAATCTGAATAATCAACCAGGCTATAAATCATGTTTATAGCTTAAATGATGAGATGTTTGATGATTATCGAACCATCAACATCTACCATATCAATCATGACCATAAATCGACAAGCGAGTGTAATAATATGTAGTTCTCTTTTGAGATGGTTCCCTTTTTCTAAGAGTTCAGATCGTCAAACAAATATTCCCCTTTCTTGCCTACAAAACTTTGTTGTGTAATGAACCATCGGGCAGTTATTCTATTGCAAGAAATAATGAAAAGTAAATGTTTAGCACTACCATTGTTAATGCGTGTATCAAGTCAAACATTTCTCAGTTAAGTCTTTCGAGACATATTCCACTTGCTTAGAAATTTCTAGCATTCATTAAATATATTGAGTATATATATCCATAACTTATAACTTAACTTAACATAACTTATAACTCAAGCAGCAAGCATAAATCACTTCACAGTTTATCTGAAGCAGAGCCTCATTTTGTTTTATTACAGAAAGCCGTAATTAGATTAGTTATGAGCAAGAATATGAAGTTTTAAATTAGCTCACTGCTCATTACAAAACTTTGGAGGTTGGTGGGATAAAATTCATTTGAAATTATGAAGAGCCTTGGCTGGAGCAAGACAAGTAATGGGCATCAAATTTACATCGTTGACGATGCGCTTCTCAAGTAATCAGAAAAGTTGCCAGCTTCCACACAAAGTTTTCGCTTGAGGATTTATTTGATATATTTGTCAGGGTATGAAGCAAGAGTTAATTTATAAAAACGCATTATGCTTTATTGTCCAACTTTACAATAATTTTTTCGTTCCCTGTTTTTTCGCATGATAATTTTCTCCGTGGCATAGTTTTTTGCAGCAATGATCTTTTCGAATTGAACAAATCAAGCTTGTCAAAAGAGATCACCCAAGTTCCACTGCAAGTTTGTTTTCATCAATTGAAGGTGAACGGACCATTAGACTGTCATTTATTTATGTAATTAACATAAGCTTGAAATGAAATCAAAAAGATAATTACTTATAATTGGTCATTATGATTTACATTCTTCATATTTCTATATAGAGTGATAATTTAAAGATGAGTTATTTGTTTAATTAAGGTCTGCGTGAGTGGTCATAAAACGAAACTGTAGTAATTAGAGCCGAAAATCATCTGTCCTGTCCAGGCCTGTGAAGCTCAATACGGCATCAGATTGGGTCTCCTAAAAAATTGTCGATCAGAATCAGAGCACTGAAATTGTTTACTCTTTGTTATTGAGTTAAGGTCTTACTCATAACAATAAACGTGCCGAGAGTGAACAAAAAATTATTTTTTTTTTTAAGTTGTGAACATTTTTTTGGGCTCAGCAAACATTTGGAGTTCTTAAAACCATGATAATTCCTAAAGCCATGACACTTCCTTAAAATGTGATAATTCCTAAAACCATGATAGTTCAATACCTAATATCTTCCTTGCGACAATCATATAAAACTGCGTGGGCCGTGCAAAGTCATTGTAATGCAAATCATTTGTGATATTTCGATACCAAAAAAAATTATTACATAAGTAAAATTTATCCAGAACTGATCACGTGCCGTTCTGTTCGCAAGAAAACCCAGCTGACTTTGAGCAATTAAATGTCTCACAAATTATTTCTAATTCCAATCTTAGAATTGTTATTAGTTAGACTATGCATGAATACATCAATAAAACCAAAGTTAACAGTAAAGAATAAACTCTTAAAAATTGTGAGAATGTTTCGAAATAAGTCCCATGAAAAGCTGAATGACAAAATAATACTCGAATGCACATAAAAGTATTCACTACTGTAATTAATGAAAACAGTTTTGTAGGTTAAAGTGGAGATACCACTAAAAAAAAATAACTGGATATGTTATGAAGTGTTAGTTAACCCTTTAGCGTATGCAGAGATTATTAAACTCATACAGCTCTGTTTTTGCGAAATAATAGAAAACTAGTCCACCCTCATTTATTTGAAATAAGAAAAAAGGCGAAATGAAAGAAAGGCCGTAAGAAGTAAAAAAATCAATATCTCGAGAATTGATGAGGCCGAGTACAAACGGCCGTCAAAAATGTTTAATAATGTTCGACTAATCACATAACTCAGGTGTTATTTGATATACGCTGGTGTAAACATGTTTTAATTAATTTCTCCTTTGCAGATGGGATTAATCATGAAAATATTTTTTTTTAAATATTTAGGACTTATTCTTCAATTTTAGTTGCCTAATTAATTCGCACAATCACAAAATAAGAACATGTTCGTATGTAAACATTACGGACAGGAAGTTACATGAAATATTTACTAATTTGAATTTGAATTGAAAAACAGGACTATAAATGGAAACATTCAGTAGAGCTTATTTTATAGGTTCATTCTCCCTGGTCAAATCAAGCTGGATCCTGAAACGAAAATCATTTAACCACACGATCGTTCAGGAGCCACTTATTTACCTCGTTTCGTTACAGTTGATATTAATGTGTTTTAGTTATTTTTGTTGCAATAATTCATACATGAAAAATTCATTGAATCAAATTATGAAAAAAAATTCGAAGAGCCCCGTAAATGACAGCAAATATTTTTTACGTATTTCTCACCTTGCACATGATTACAAAATTAATATCTCTAGTCTCAAATTCTGTGAAAGACAGAACAGGTTTTAGTAGCTGAAATGATGAAGATGTTCATGAGGAAAATTATTCAACGAAGTGTATACCCTTCCACCAAGCAATTCAATGCAATTGGATCATGCGCAATAGAAGCTTCTCAAAATGCTAAGGTAGAAAGTGAAAATCTTTTAAATAATTTCAGAAAAACTAACACTTTTTTACATTATTTGTTGAAGTATGAAAGCTACACGGTATGAATGTTACAAAATAGGTCAGACGACCTGTCCTCTGAAGTCTAGCTGGAAATGTACGCAAAAATACCAGGTTTATTTTAATAAGATCTCCGGAATGGTGCCTTATGTTCATTTTTGTGACATGAAGAGGGCGTGGCTGCCAGTTCTTCATCTCTGTCACATTTTAGAGCTGCAAGATAAGGCCACGGTCTCTCCTTTGCTGGACATACACCTGGCTCACTGACGCAAGGCAGTACTTGAGTTCGTCGGTTTTACTTTTCGCGTTGTGGCTTGTTCTATGAGTTGCCTACTTTTGCCTGATTACCTGTTGCAAAATTTGCGCTGCGGTTTCAGTTCTTAGAACATTATGTGTTCTTCGTCAACATAATAAACTACGTCTTTTTTTAGTTTTCCGATTCTACACTTATTCCAGTCACTTCTGAAACTTCCTGTAGCACTTTCATTATGGTACCTATTTTTCTGCAATAGTCATGAGGTCATTTTATTTATTTCTCTTTTTTTGACACCTATAAATGCATCTATTCTAGTTGAATAAGAGCATAGAATATTTTGCAATAAGTCTACAGCAAAATATCCCTGTTACTGGAAGCATTAATTTTTCATTTTAAAAAGACCAGATTGATTTTGAGGATTAAAAGTTAACGAGATACGTCATTCTTCATGGTTTTCAAGCTGTTTCGTCTGATCTTCATGCTAATTAACAAATAATAAACTTTAGAAAAAATTTTCACCTTCATTTATAAGAACTGTCATGAAAACCTAACATCTTGTAGGTGTTAGAATATTCCCTTTGACAAAAATTAGCTTTATTTCAAGAGCTTGTGATGAGCGAGTTCACAAAAACTTAGAGACTTTGGCAAGCAACATCCATGTCATATTTCCTGCACAGACGACACCCTCTGAGGGTTTCCATTTCCCTTCGCCATCTCTGGCGCAGAATTTTGCAGGCTTCACCTCTTAAATTTTTCCTGCGAAAGACCTCAGAGATAAACGGAACATGGTATCTTTACAGGAAAAAACTAAATCCTCTTAGACCTATGCGAAGAGCAGCGAATTTTCTTGCTCAGAGATGCGTAGAAAATTTTTCGAGATGATTATGATTTGAATTAGGGGAGACATCGAGCTGATGAATACCTGTGGTGTCAAGACATAGTTTAAGTATTTTGTTATGTAGGATGTGTTTCCTTATGAACGCGTGCAAATACAGTTCGGGTCGAAGCCTAATTAAAAAGTTTTTTTACTCATTTTTAGTTCAACTTTGAATAAAATATTGGAAGCCCTAAAAATGACGGTAAGTAAATGTAGTGTTATTCTCACCGCAAACACGATGGAAAAACAATTTTTTTCAGACTTAATTTCTAGCAAATACGAAACAGTTCTCAAAGAAGATTATCTATGCAAAAACATACAAAACCTGATGGTTTTCTAAAAAAGTAAATTCTAAACTACTAAAAAGTGTAATTCACGATTATTTAAACGAAGATTATTACTTCAAACAAATCGGACAGGCCACTTTTTTATACTCTTAGAAAGAGTTTCTTCAACTAGAACATAGAGTAATTAATTGATCAAATGTGGTAGGATGTGTTATTTATGTTTATTCCTAGATTTTGCTCATACATGATGACTTGAGTTGCCTGTAGGAAATTGTCCGAAGCCACGGAAATTTACGGGGCACATATCGTCTCATATGTATACACGATATTCATATGTTACGGAAGAATGAATATCCCGGCCATTTTGCAATCCTTTCTACCTAAAATGAACACTACTCATGAAAGATTTCAATTATCCTTAAAATTGGATTTAATAAGATTTATAAATTACGATTAATATAGGAGCAAATAAATTTAATAGATTAACTGTAAACAAACCTTTCTATTACCATGATCAAATGACAAATAGATTACTAACATGCGGAATTTTCTTAAATCTGTACGTTAACATAGCGGGATTACAGGATAATTTTTTTACTACCAGCATTCGCACATTCGTATTATAAATACTCGCATTACATGGTTCAACTTTAATTTTCTACTGAAGAACATGAGAAGCTCGTTTGATTAACACGAGTTGGCAGAGTCGTCGATTTACTTGAATTAATTTCTCTGGATCTCGTACCTCATTTAACTATGACTCAATATTTAACTACATACCTTGGCATAATATTGTTCCGATTTTTTTCAAACCCCTTTTGAATCTTTTACTTTAGCAATGCAGTAAAGCACATTGAAAATAATGTTAAGCGTTTTCAAAATGTCGTGTATGATATTCCAATAAAAGCAATAGCCCAGAAAAAAAATCATTGTGTCACTGATACAATATATCTCTACAAGTAGAAAAAAGTGTTAGCAATGCCAGCAGAAATTTTGGCTCGATGGCAATTAAATTTGAGTTGGAGTCAAGAGAAGTTATACTTTTTTCTGTAAGGCACTATTCCTACTACACCTATTGAGCGCAGAGTAATTAAAGTAGAGAAGACACCCTGAAATGAAGAAAATTCATCATAAAACACCGAAAAATTATTCAAAAACTCTGAAACTGCTCCTACGAGTGACTTTTTCTCCTGCCGAAATACAAATCCCATGAACAAAGATTTCGAGTTCGATTATTATGAGAATTCAAAAATCTTGAAGGATCTGAAGATGTTATCGCAAAAGGCTGTTTCAACGGGGAGAAAAATATCAAAATCAAATAAAAACACTTCGAATTATTGGTAATAAGGAAAATTTCCGCGCATTTCAGGCCCAAAATTTTATTTTAATATAAAATTGCGAGAATAAGGAACCAGTTCCTATAAAATGTTTCCTTTACTACGGAACGGTGAATACACTCAAAATTCGCCTTGGTATTTTTTGAGATCCTTGACCCAGTATTTTTAGCACGAGAGTTAACTGAATTTCAAGGTCGGTTTGGACAGAAAAAACTCTGAGTATGATTCAGTTGGTCATATCAGAAATTGCTTTTTTTTATGCGGTACATTTATAATTCTATTGATAATGCTCTTGAAATGTAAACATGGAAAAATAGATCTTTTCTCTAAAATTATCTATGATGGAAAAAAATTCAAATTAAGAAACGGCACTTTGAGTAATGGCTTTGTCAAGCGAAGTGAATTTAACATAAATATACCGGTGCTTGTGCGTGAAATTGCTGGTTGGTAATGTGTTTCTTAGGCGCCTGTGCGGGATTGACGTCTGACGTGATCCAGAACCATTGAAGGCTCATCTGAACAGAGATTAAAACGGAAAATTTCATTTCATCAGTTTCAAAGGTTTACTTCCCCGTAAAATTGCATCAATCCTGGTCAATTTTTTATTTCGTATGAAGAGAAAAGAAATTAAATTTAATCTCCGGCACTTGTTTCTAGTTTCGTTTGTGTGAATAAAACAATGGTATTTTTTCCATGAAACTAGGAGCAAAGGTTGTTTGTGTTGCAAACCTATATTCTGATTTACCGAATACCAGTTCTATTTACAAATACGCCTTCAAAAAGCTATTTTGTTACTTGAACATAATTTTTTGCTAGACCACTCGAGTTGCTCTGTTAGCGAACTACTCTGCTAGAGAACAGCCCTGTTTGTTCGAGCTCACTATTTAATAGAAAGGAACCACTTTTAAATTTCTTCGTGTTGCTATTCGCTGCATTGCGTTTTATACAATTAAATTAATGAAAAGTGTTAGCAAGTACCTAGTAATTGATGATCTCACATTCATGTAGTCTTGTAAGACTTGTTCAAGAGTAAAATTCTCGTATTCCTGTAAGACTTGAACTACAGTGTTTCAGCACAACGAATGATCGTATGACACGCCACAAATAGAAATCAGTATACGCATCACCCTCTTTCAGTTTTGAATGTTCTCTTGACCTGTGAATGGAATATTCATGCAGCCTTGAAGAGCAGGTTGTTCAGCATTGCAGTTCGAACGCTTGTTCTAACAACGAATGCAAAATCTGTTGAAAACAGCTGGCTTGAGCATCTGAATAAAGATAGCAACACATTCCTCTCATAGGAAACTAGTTTATGGCAATATTTATAACAATTTTAAACCCATATTGTACATTTATTTGTGGGTGTTTTGAAAGTATTCTAATGATCTCATTTGTATCTTTGAAGCCGCTTCGCATTTTCCCTATAATACCAAATCATGAGCGTTTCACAAAAAAATATTGGACTGAGAAATTGGTAAACCAGTAAAACTTCGGATTTCAATAGAGAGGAATTTTTTCAACTGTAGATAAAATCCACCAGGAAACAGATTAAACCTTTTTTATTTAAATATAAATGTTCATAACTTGAAAAACTAACGCGCAAAATTTGAATCAAATTAGTCTATTTCACTTTGCCTATTTACTCGTTTTAATTAAGTGCATAGTGTGAGAGGAGCATGGCGATCCCTTAGAGCATGCGCACTGCGCAGCCGTCACCACCTGCAGTCGGTACCGCTCGTTAGAGAGCGGCTGACTGGCGTTAAATCATAACGTCTGCTGTTCTGAAGACTGCCTTCAAAAGAGGGTAACAAACGCTCAAATTTGTTGACACAAAAAATATCACAAAAGCTCAGCGGGCCAGCAAAATGAGTGGACATTTGTTCACTAAAGAATACGCTAATAATTTCCTGGCGCGAAAATTACATCATTATCTCGCGCACTTACCGGCACGGCAGCTCGCTCCAAATGAGAACGCGCTCCGCTCTAGAAAAAGACCAACGTAGCTGCAGCAAATTCCCAAAGAAAAGAAAAAGGGAGTGTTTTGCTTCTGTTATTCGAAAACAGAAATGGCTGTGCAGAAAAGCATGGAGCCTTGCCGAGATTGCTGCCAGTTTTATTCGAAAAATTTTACAGTGAAGTGAGCATATTTTTTCCTGAAAATTAAATCGCTAGTTTAATTTCAGTTTGAGTTTTCCGGGAGCAATAGTAATGTTGATGCAGTGGAACAATTTAGCACCGACGTCGTAGTTCTGATGAGCTGCACCGACTTTTGTGCAAGCCTTTTGTTTAGATGCAGGTAAAAGGTGAGCAAGCTATCATTTGTTCAAATTTAAATGCGGTATGATGGTGCTGGATTCAAGGATCTCTGAGTCTCTACAGTTAGTTCTAATTTCAGAGCATTTCATTGCTATAACCTGTGCAATTTATTAGACCAACTATTAACTTTGAAACAGCCGTTTCCAGAAACTGGAATGCAGTTTCCTTCGTGAGTAATATCGCTTTGGACAGCAAAACCTACTGTAATTTTTCCCCTAACCAGCTCTAAATAACCTGCTAACTAAAAAATAGACCACTTTCTCCACATAAATAAACTAATCCACGAATAGTACGTTCTCAACTCACAAAAAATCGTGCAGAACATTTGACGGTTGCTTCGTCGTCGAGTGAAAGATAAAGTTTGGATGTGCTGTCATTTTCAACTTTGTTTCAGTGACAAAGTTATTGTACAAATACGAACTCCTCACTTTTTTCGAAGAAAAACTATGGAGCGACCGAATTTAATATCAAACGATTCTTACTGTCAAGTGTTTAAATGCTCAAAACTTTACATAATTAAACGCAAAGTTGCTTAAAAGCTCAATCTGGCGGGGCAAAGAAAGAATCTTTATATTCATTCTGATTAAAGAAATAATTGCTTAACATTTTCAGCACTACCTGACTCGAATCTACTGCTTTCCATGAGTTTTTAATTTTTGGTACAATATTCAGAAATTATATGGTGAGATAAAATAGCATCGGGTAAAATTATTTATGCCGTTCTTTTAATTGGGCGAAAATTATAACATGAATAAATTTTTAAAAAACATCTCATATGAAAAATCCCCCTCGTATTTTGAATTTATTAAAGAAAAAAATGATTCCCTAGACAGGGAAGTTGAACATGATATTCTACATGCAGCAAATTAGCATGCATGGTTTGTTCTCATTCCCATTTTTTGGCATCTTTACTTTGCTTTTAACTTTTTTGCTATGAGTTGCATGAGTAAATTTATTGTTAGTGATTTTTTTCTTGCAGGGCGAGAATACGATTGTTCAATCAAAACCTAAGGCCGTTTAAAGGACCATAGATGTGAATGTTGTAATTGGATCACCTCTTTCAGGATAAAAAAGAAACCCAACGAGGCCAAAAATATAATTAAAAAAGTTTTGGATTGTGAAAAATCTTCAGTGCTCTGAAAAAAATAATGCGTTAAGTGTTACAATAAATCAAGTATTTCAGAGCACACAGGATGAAATTTTTATAATTCGAAAAGCTTGATTTTTATAACGATATTCTTAACCACGTTGGTTTTCCTTTTTATTCCAAAATCGAGATTTCCTGAAATTCAGTCGATTTCATTTCGATCAACACTGAAACATTGAAGGTGTAATTGGGCATGCAGTGTATGTTGGCATGATATTTGAGCATGAAGCAGTATAATTGTAGTGTATTTTGAGAGATGAAAATTATATTTTTGACTTTTCAATATTATGTCCGTCCTCGTGTCTTGCATGTAGCAATGTACATGCTTGTGGGAAATAAACCTTTCAAAAATTAGTGATTAATTTAGTGGTTTCAATTATTACTGCGCAGCATGACGCTTGGTGCCTTTGAAAAGTTGTATAGTATTAGCCTATTACATAGAAATTTGAAAGCCAAGATTATGATTTTTCGCTAATTTGTGACGTATGTCTCTTTTATTAACCTCAGAATGATTCATTTTATCCCATAACTAAATAACCTCACAACCAAATTCTACCCCCACAACCATAAAAACCCCACAACAACCAATTTCACCCCACAACTAAATAACAAATACCCGAATTCCCTTACATTAATTGGCACAATTTGGTTGCCACCATTCAGCCAAATCTGTAGCATGCAGCTATTTTGGTGCCATTCAGATGATATTCAATACCTGTTCCTGTGTTCGCTTGTTGTTTCTCAAAAAAAGGGAATAGGGAAAAAAGAATAGGGAATTAAATAGAAGCAAAAAGCTGTGGGAGCTCGTGAAAAGCTAATTTTTCAATAAAATATCTGCTGTCGTTTTTTGTACCTGTAGCTCAAACGAGTAAGGATAGGAAATATTTTGTGAAGGACATAAGTAAAATTTGTAATATTCATGTTCTAGACAGCATGTTGATATTTTGTTCTTAAATTCTGTGAAGTGATAAATCATTTTATCAGAATCCATAAACTATTATGTTGCCAACTCGTAAATTTGGCTAACTTCAGAGCTGGAGTTTCAAAACGTCCGTCTACGTATTTCACTATTTCTTTCGCCACATAAAGTTATGCATAGAAGAAGTATATTTCAGTGCAAACTCGTTCCCAATATTTCCGAACTACAGTCGACCTTTGAGTGGCTTGCGCGACTTCATCTTAGCCTAACTTTAACCTAAGCTAATAAAGTTAGTTCGAAATGTTCCTGGTTATTTATGACTTGAATCAAGTGCCATAACAATTAAATACCTGGATTTTATCTTTATCTACTAAGGTTATCAAAACATGACGTCGAATGACGGCAATATCTACAGAAGGTATCCACAGCCATACCACTCATAAACACAACTACAAATGATGTATGGAATCAAATGTCAAACATAAACAAATCTCTGCAGGTGATACAAGGAATCTAAAACCTCAACTACAACATCTCTCGTATTGTAAGGCGAGACCAAATCAGACGCCGGCATCGGAGAGGACGTGTTATGCAGTTTTTCAGAGACTGACAAACGTTGTGCCTCTGTCGTGTCAAAGACTACGATGTCTCACTTTGGTGAACGAAAGATTGAGTCGCGAGGTCCCGTTGCCGCTTACTGACACACGGAACTTGAGGAAAAATGATAAAAAAATCTTGCTGATTTCTGACGTTGTAACTTGTGGAGGGTGTTTGGAATTCTCCCTGCTTGATCTCCCGCAAAAGTGTCGTTTCTACTTTATACGCAATTTCGATTATGCTAATGGGAATATTGCATTCTATTAATAATGCTTCCCCCAACCGTGTTTATTGTTAGGAAGCTTATTGATTTTCAATTATGCACACAAATATTGAGACAAAATTCAAGTCACTCACTCTAAGACATGGCCATTGTTTATGCGGTTACACAAAAAGCGCTTCCTTCTTAGGAAAATAATTAAACATTACTTCATTTGTGGTAGCCTCATCACACAAGGAATTCATTTTCATAGTGCTACGCAAATTACCATGACTTGTAATTGTGACTCGTGTAAATTATTGCTTGTGTAACTTTGCTGGTGTAAATTTCATGGAAATCATGTGATGAATATGAACATTTTTTGTGTTTTTGGAAGTTAGGTTTTGCCTCCGCAGTTTTGTGTTCGCAGTCGTGTTACATGAGACAGGTCATTCAAAAATGTTCCTCATATGCAAGAAATGCATTCAAACAACAAACGTTCGGTAAAAGAGAAAATGGAATTAGAAACCTGAGTGTTCCTTTATGAAAATTTTTTGCTGTCAAGTTGTATTAACACTGAAAATATCAGCCAAAATTAAGTTTATTGCAAGAATAAGAATGAAATACTCTCAACTTCGAAAAAATTATGTTAACACTCAGGTTTGCCATTTCTTTCTAATCAATAATTACTTCAATCCAGGTCTGTCTCTTTGAATTCCATTATCAAGTTATTTTTCACTGTTACTCTTTAAATCTGAATCCCTCTTATTCTAATTCTTTTTCTTAACTCTACTATCACCATACTTAATTAAAACCATTAGTTATCGGCCTAAAAAATGTTCATTTGTTTCCCACTAACACTCTACCTTCACTCCACTTATTTACTCCACTGCTCCTCCATCGCCACTTTACTTCCACCGCCTCTTCTCTCACTCCACAAACACAACCACCAACACAACCTCATCACCTTTACACTTACTCTACCTGCAATGACACTTTACCACCACTCCACCACAACCACTCCACCACCATCACTCAACCTCCACATCCACTCCACCACAATAACTCCAGCACCAATACTCAACCTCCATCTCCACTCCACCACAACCACTCCATCACCACCACCACTCCACCTCTACTCCATTCCACCACCACTCCACCTCTATCCCACTCCACCATCACCTCCACTCCACCAAAACCACTCCACCACCACTCCACCTCCACTCCACTTTCACTACCACTCCACCACCACTCCACCTCCACCAACACTCCACCACCACTCCACGTACACTCTACTACCACTCCAGCTCCACCACCACTCTACCTCAACCAACACTCCACAACCACTCCACCTTCACTACCACTCCACCTTCATCACCACTTCACCTCAACCAAAAATACACCTCAACCACCACTCCTCCTCCACCACCACTACCACTCCACCTCTACTACCACTCCAACTCTACTATCACTCCACCACCACCACTCCACCTCCAACAACACTCCACCACCACTCCACCACCACCACCACTCCACCTCCACCACCACTCCACCACCACACCACCACCGCTCCACCTCCACCACCACTCCACCTCCAACACCACTCCAACACCACTCCACCACCACTACACCTCCACTCCACCTCCACCACCACTCCACCTCCACCAGCACTCCACCACCTCCACCACTCCACCTCCACCACCACTCCACCTCCACCACCACTCCACCACCTCCACCACTCCACCTCCACCACCACTCCAGCACCCTAAAGAGAAGCAGCTGCACCACAGCTCACCGGTGCAGGACTGCCAGTCTGCTACTTGTGTTGGGGAAGTGATGTCGTGTGCCGGTCTTGCGTCACTAGCGCCGCCGCTGTCACGGCATAAACATTAGTTTTATGCATCCTTCGTCTGCGTGAATTAATTAAACAGATTTTATGACCTAGGCTTGAAAGTGTATTCTGAACTTTTTGGAGAAATGGTTCACCTCTAAAAGTGTTTCACTTCACAACAAGAAAAACCTTGTGAATATAATGGAGTCGTGCGAACTTTATGCTTCGCGTAACCATGTTTTAATTTTAAAAAAAATTTTACGTGTAAGAAAATGATATATTCGTGTGTTTTTTAAATAATGCAGTAAAAATGTTTCGTAAGTAATATCAGATAAATTTCTCATCTATTTAAATGTTAGATTCCTGTGGGTTTTTTTGAAAATATTTTTTATGTATTTCTAATTCACGTAGCTCAAGTGAAACTCGTGATTTTTTGTACCAAACGTGAGATTTTCCAAGGGCAAAGAAATGAATGGACTAGAATCATTCTCCATAACTGGCATAGGATATAGGTTGAAACTCACAAGAGTTTAATTTTCTACAAATAAATTTTCCTGCCGGTAATGAATAAAAAACCATTTTTCTACCTTTCGGAGTTAATACATATTCTTCGTGCATAAAACGATCGGATTCATTGGCAATTGATGCTTGAAACCTCAAAAGTACTTTGATAGGCTGAAATTTTTTGATTTTTTTATTTAATACCTGTTTGTTTCTTTTTTTGCGAATGATCTGTCATCAATAATATGAGAATCTTGAGCTCGAGTAGGTTTAAAATGACCCATATTTTGCTTGTAAGGCAACAGCGTGAATTTTTTCCAAAACTAATTTCGCGAACTGTCCTAAGAAAAAAATAAACAAGCAAATCATAAAATGTTTTCGAAAGATTTATTCCTGTTATACGGGGCACGCATTGTAAGGAGGTTTCGCTCTCACGTCAGGGGCAATAATTGTTGTTTGTAGGATTGGAAAAATAAATCCCTTCACTCTAGAAAATTTAACAAAAGGTTTTAATTGATGAGGAGAGATTTACTCTATAAGTATCAAAATTATTTCCATCAGTGCTTAAATTTAAGAGGAGAGGTTTGCGCTATAAATACGTCCAATGAATTCTCGCTGTACACACAAATTTGAACGCAGCCTCTATGACGAACTTATTGGAAGTGAATTAAAGTCTACGGTAATTAAAACCAGTATTTAACTAACTCCGTTCATTCATTCAAAACCTTGTAGCTGGGTTTCGCTTGATAATATGATTGAATGTTGACGATTTTATATCGAAAAATGCGATGATAATATAATTCGCAATTCATGAAAAACATTTATAACTCTAAAAGAGCATTTTGGCCGCTCTCTGCGATTCATGTGCTCTGTATGAACGCATGCACCACGCAAATGCGCACAACACACCAAACACTATCGAAATAAGTCGTTTTACTTATTATTTGTATATTTTCAGATTATAAAAATTAAAGATCAGGTTTTGAGCTCATAAAAAGTAAACTGAACTTTTGTAATGTGATTACTTCTGCAGTATTCATTATTTTTTTAGGATTTGAAGTAACACGTTGTGGTAGCTTTTCGTGCATGGAAATTTGAACAAAAGCAATAATCAAAGAATAAATATAGGAATACCTTTCAAAAAATAGTTTTGCATGCAAAAATTAGAGTTCTAGGGTTGAGAAAAATATGAATATTATATCAGAATATTAATAATGAATAATACATCAGAATATTATGCCTCATAGTTCAAAACTTGTTTATGTCAGTAAATTTGAACATCATTTTCTCCAACCATCCGAGCTGACGGAACCTGAGAGGTAAAAAGGAAGTAAAATCAAGGGCAAAAATTGATCGTCCGTATGAATGAACAAAAAATAAAATAATAACTTTTTCAGTGAAGTTTTCCAAGAAAATCCTCTCTCTTTGTGTCAGATTTTCCATTTCTGGGGAAATAATTTCTTAAAGATTTTTCTATTTTTATCAAAAACGAAACAACTGTTTAGGAAGGGTACTATCATACTTTTGATCCGATTTTGACAAATAGATCATCGACTTGGCTTAATGATTAACAGAGTAATTGGCTGTTTTTTGAAGCTTCGCCTACGAAAGAAAACAGATCAAAAATTTGTTCACAGAATTTCTACAACACTCGCTCGCTTGCTAATCTAAGGAACAATTTTTTGACAACGGTGATATTTTAGTTGGCTTTTTAAATATTTCACGAACTAGAATTTGCAAGTCTGCACTTATGATAGTGAACTCACAAAAAAATATATTTATTCAAACATGGTCAGCACGAGGAAAATTAATTAAGAAATTTGAGTCACTTGACTATTTTTATGTATAAATAATTGATAAGCTCACGAGCAAGAGTCTTCGAATTCTTCAATAATGATCAGCAGCACAAATTGTGCTAAAAATACACAAGTTTTATTCATTTCCTTACTTCTTGCTATCTTTATAGTGAGATAAACTCAACTAAACATGTTATGAAACTTCAGTTCACAGGGCAGCAGACTCAATGAGTCATGTAGGTAATTACGCTAAAGTTGGGGTAAAGAACGACTCTTTTTGCACATCAGTGCAATCTACAACGCGTTGAGCATCAAAGACCTCAAAATACATAACAATGTTTTATCTTGGCTTCGAATTAACTTTACGTGCATTATCTCTGACTCGAATTAACTCTGACCGGCATTATCTTGCCCTAGAATTGTATTAGCATTGCAATTTGCATGCAGCCGCACCTACGTCTGAGCACATGACCGCTATGATTGCAGTTGTTTATGTCTTCGAAGTTCTGATAACCCAGCAGTAAACGTAATGCACAAAAGGAAAGCAAAGGAAAGTTATCAGCCATAAATTTCAACAATGAATAAAAAGACCGTTTCGAATAATTAGGCATGTTAATTCTTTATATTGAGTGCAGCGCAAGGGAAAGCTTGGGTAATCTCAAACAGTAAAACAGAAAGATTCGATTTATCACTATAATTTCTGGGTCGGTTTGAGTAACACCGATGCTTTGCGCCAGAAATATAAAGCTGTAGCACGTTGATGTCATGCGCTTAGATGCACGCACCATCGACTTCTTCAATATTTGTTGTAAATTTTGTCCGTTTGCGTGTCACGTCGTCTGGGTTTGTGAAACTTCGACTAATAATATGAAGCGACGCTTTCCCATACTATTTATAAATTTAATAGATTTCAGGCTAAAGACTAACTTTGTAACAGTTTTTCGCTTGTTTTGCACGAAGCTTGAGATAATTTTTTTGCTTGTGCTCTCCTTGATTTATCATTTTCATCCATGGGATCTATAGTGCGCTTGTTTTTCCCGACGCTTGTGATTGCTTTTCTGATTTTGGTTTTCTAGGCATTTCATTTATGTGGCATCGGTAATGTCGCTCGCTACTCTACAATATGACTTACATTTTCGATCCTTGTGCCTTCTCATAAAATTATTCAGTATCGAATGACGGCTTAAATCAAAAACTTCATTATAAACAGGTGCTAAAATACCTTTTGCAGTTCGTGGCAATTAATCAATTAATTTCGCGAGAATTTGGGATATATTAAATATATAAAAATATATAATATAAGACGACAAATAAAAATAGAAATAAATTACATTGTTAAGCAATTTCGACTCTGATTGAGCTTGTTAAGGGCATCGTGCCCAAAGTTTTCGATCACTTTTCACTTAATATTAAGATTTCTGACGTAAAGAAATTGAATATGTTGGTTGTTTGCCATATTTCTCCGTACCGAGATCCGCTCTGCAAACTGGTTCCCTGGACACGTCATAGAAGAAAAACTATTTGTTTTTGGCTCAAGTTCATTTTACTGTTTGATAGAAAGTTTTTCCAACACATAAATAAATAAATAACTCACAGGTATATAGTTACTCACTCAAACAGATCTTCTACAAAATAGTTTGAGGAATTAATTTTCGGTCTAGTAGCGTAGGGACACTACTAAAACTGACCTCAAAATATGAGTCGAATTGGGCAAAATACCAAGTTCGAATATTATATTCCTTTATGAATTCATGGGTGATTGAATACTTTATTCGATCTCCCCAATTGAAGACCAATTCATCTAATAACGCTACCAGACCTGAGGCCCTGAACCAAACTGGTAAACGTTAAGCCAGACCAAGTCAATTGAAACACATGGTGCAGGGCAGGCATTTTTAATGGCTAGCCAATAAATTTGACCACAATTTAAACTCTTTTGTTAGTTTATGCAGCATTTTCTCCCGTACGTGGCAGAGTACTGACAATAAAAGGGAGCGGTACAGCGACAAATTTGAAAATTTCTTGGTTAAGATCAGTTAAAAATAATATTATGTAGGTATGGGCTATTGAAAATCCTCAGAAAAATTTGTGCAGAATTTTACGCGTTAGTACCGTTTGTGCAGTCGCTAAGATAAGTTAGGATGGGTAGCAAGTTGAGAAATCAGAAACCGACACATTTGTATCTTTTTTTAAGAAGTGTGAAGTATAAAATTGCGTTCCAATTTTCTAGGGGATATGCGTTTTTGGTTTTCAAAACTAAAGTGGAATTTTAGGAAATACTATGTACACAATCATACCGGTACCAAAATGATAGACCATTGGTGCTCACACATGGGTATCACTACATAGTCAGCAAATTAATTGCTTCTTACAATTTTTATGAGAGAAAAGTTTGAGCTCATTTATAAGTTGTGAAACCAAATCAAGCTTAAGCTCGCTTAAAATAAATCGTCCACGCCTGAACTGCTTTTACCTTATTTGTCTCAATCTAACTTTGCCGATTTATCCTTTTAAAATATTTCTAGAAATTATAATGCATCCAGATCACTCCGTTGATCTGAAAGTTAAATGGTGCAAACAACATGCAAAATTTCAATATGATATTTGAATGATATCCAAAAATATGTTGCAAGATTTTTATGGAATTTATTTGACACAAACAAGGCGGGCCCAGTTTGCATGTTCGAGACACCAAAAAATCTATTAAAATGCCATCGCTTAAATAAAAAGGTTATATATGAAGATCCCGTCATATGTGAGGTGTTGTGGAGAGTAATCAATGAAGCCTATCAAATTACTTCAGTGGGTCAACATCACAGTACTAGTGGCATTTGCCAAACAAAAACACGAAGCTTTGTGATAAGATTTCAACACGGCTTCAGATGTTCTCAAATTGATTGATGTAAAAAATATGAAGCGGTATGAAGTGAGTCTGTATTAAAGTTACTGAAATGAAGTATGCTTTTTTTGAACACTGATATCGCTTCAGCACGAGCTATGCTAATACATGACAGAGAAGCACTGCTTAAATATAATTATCACACGAGTCCAGCTCATTGCATTTGTGAACCCAAGAGTTATATCATTAAAATTTATTTCCTTTGTAATATCCAACAATGTCGAGGTGCGGGTGAAAATATTATAGAGCACCTAAGAAAGTGCTGAAGTGACCGCATGTTGTGTTTATAAATAATGACGTTTGGATAATAGTTGAAATCATTCTTGGGTACACGTTCAAGTTTATCCCGCTTGAAAATATCCAAGTTAGAGTTCGCTAAAATGGGAGTAATTATTATTTATTTGATTTGCTATCCATCCCTTCGTTTTTCCAATCTAAATTTCCCAATGAATCTAACCACTTGGAAAATTACAGAGGCGCCGCGGTTTCACTCAGCCTTCATTTATCCTAGTGTTAATTACACTAAAAGGAGAGGTTAATTTTGGCACAGTAATTACAAAGTATTGCCTGGCGAAAAGAACGTGTTTTATAAGCTTTGACCTGCTTTATAAATACAATAATGGTCTACTATGTCGGCTGAGTGAATTGTATTAGAGCTAGAAAGCCTAAGACCAAATTGAGAATAAATTTCAATTTATAATCCTGGAAAAATTACGTGATCGTTTGCTCGGACCAGTGACGCCGTTTAATACCGGCATAAGGGTCAAAACTTCAGCTGATGATGAAATTAAGAAATAAATCTTTAACAAAGATCATTGCCCGCATCCTTAATGGCTTAATTAGACTTATTACAAGACCGAGGATGCTTCATAATCCATCACAATCAATCACGAGACCTAATCCACCTAACACCGGTACTTTATGAAGCACGTATATCATGCGTAAGTGAAGGTCAGGTCATTTGCATTTTGGTGCTCATCGTTATAAACTTAGCTGAGTTCGTGCGCGTGTAATAACTACCAAACTGAGGAATATTGATGCCCCACTACACCGGCGATGCTTCGGTGAACTTGTGCCTTGGAGTTTGATGGACCTCAAAATCCAGAGGAGCATTGGAAATTGAGTTGGGTATTTTGTCCTTACCTCCAATTTAATGAGCTGAATGGTTTTCGGTTAAACAGAAAGCTTATCTAATTTTAGATCTCGTTTTACCAAGGTGACTCAAATTCTTATGTGTTATTTTTTATGCGTAAAAATTGAATGTGAAACTCAAATTTCCTTTCGTTGTGGCAGTGTAACTAAGAAAAATAAATTTCGGGGAGAAAGCAACCGGTGCATGGAATTTTTAAGCCAAAGATTTCAGACTTTATTCATACTAGATCGTCATTATACCGTCTTTTTCCTATTGTACTTCCGTAATTCTACTTGTAAAGCGCTATTAAATATGTAGTCTCACAATGTATATCTTTGCCCGAAATCTTCGCTGGAGAAAGAAAAAATGAACAATTTTCTTTGACACAACTGATGATCTCTCAAGAACATGTGAACATGGTAAATTTTGAAATAATATTAATTCAAGCCAATAGTGCAATATTTCCAGCATCGACCAACGCTGGAGAGATGAGATTAGTTGTGCTTTAACTCATGTCAAAAAAACACCGTATAAGACAATATTGTGCAACGATTTATTGAAGCCGGAAATGTGCCATTATAATTATAACATGTTACCATCAATTCAACTCTATCACTCTTACTCATCTCTAATATCTCATAAGCTACAAAAGATTTTCCTCCGAGCGTCACACATCGATCTTGTATCAATACATAGTTCGTACAAACATAAATTACTCAATCTTTAGGTTTGTACTTATTTTCTTCATCGAATTTTTATGTATTTTTTTAGATGTTAATCAATTGACATCGAATGTTAAACTTTCCACGTTTGAAATTTGTCCTTTTTTGGGAGCGATTGCGCGCAGGTAAAAAACATGAATAAAATCTGCCATTTTTTAAAATCCATTTTTTGCGTTATTTTTTAATGATTACAAGACCCCTTAACAATTGATTGGCACCGATTATGTTAATTGAAATATCGTTCTCAAAATTTGTAATGCCTATTGACGTTATTTTGTGATTTCTAAAGTGAAAATATGCAATATACTGGTTGATGAATCATGTTGATGTGGACTATCAAATGTGATCTATGAACTCATAATTGATTTCTGGCAAATGTGAAATAATGATATGGGTTACTAGAATTTTTGACCTGGTCATATTTCTTAAGAATTAAAGAACCTCAATAGGAGAGACGGTGGCACAACATTTTTAGTACATCTACTCAATTAACTTAAAAATTAAAATAGGCTAGTACGTATTTCATGGGGGCAAATTTAGCTTCATTCCTTCAACTCATAAAAAGGGAACAAAAGAGGATCTGGAAATGCTGTGATGGTGAGTAAATTTGTACCTGAGTTGAATTTATATTAGATATTATTTCGAGCTATAGAAACTTTTAATAATATCATTAAAAAATCTATTAAAGATTGATAATAGAACTTGATAACATGTTAATATTACGCTGAGGTACAGGATTTTATTTGTACACTCTTGTGCTCATGCAATCCTTTATTTGACATCAAACCAAACCCATACTTCTATACAATATTGAAATGACGAAATAACAACTGATGGTAATTATATCAATTCGCACTAGATTTTTTTTTAAATACATCTCAGCAATTTATATAATTCAACCTTGTACGCTACTGAATAAACATCACATAAAATTTCACAAAAATTTTGACTGAACAGTATTACTTCTATTTACAGGAACGAGTACGGTAAAAAATTGAAGTCGCTAATCGAGTTTATCAGAATATTACTGAGGAACAATCAAATTATTAGAATTAGGGACCGCACGAGGTATGGTTACTACATGGCACAATGTCACGGCTCACGGTAGAATCGGAAAATGATTACAGCCACGAGTTTTCTTGCTTTCGATCACCTCATCGATAGATTATTCATACGAACGTATTTATTAATGGTGACTCGATATGGATGGGATATTTTCGTTGTATTATAACATTTCTCTATTTTTGCCAATTCAGTAACAGTCTTGGTCAATTCAGTCTTGGTTCCGGTCACACAACCAGAAAAACATCATGATGTTGCTGTTGTCCGTTATAGCAAGATTGTCGTGATACCCAGATCACCTTTCTCGTTATACGACAGCGAAGACGTTCTCCATCGATGTAGAGCACAATAAGGTTCGGTTTGGTGGCACGTTAATTAAATTGTCCGCAAAAAAACAAATGAATGAGAAGATCTTCTTCCAAAAGTAAAACGTTTCCTGCGAAGAGTTAAACTAAAGTTTCAGATCCAATTAATAGCTACAGTAAATTTTAGAGAGTAATTTTGAAAATCGAAAAAGGTAACTGGATAGTGCCTTTATTTAGCTTTCATTAAGTATTTATAAAAATTGAGTTAGTCATCATGAAAATCTTTTCAGTGTCCGTTCGCACAACCTGTTCGTAGGAAACGCGTTAAATGGTCTACATGACAGAGATGAGCTGCATCTTCAAAGATTGGTTCGTTAAAGACTGTGTACAAAACAGTGCTTAATTATAAGAATCAGTTAAAGGTTTTTAAATAATCAGTAAAATAATTTTGATTCGGTCTGGTGAACAAAAAATTGCTTCTAATGCTATTACTTCTTTGGTGAACATGAATCTTCAGAATTTTTTGTTGGGGACTGTTGCAGTTACAACTATTATGTTGTTCTTTAATAAATTAACGCGTAAGTTACGCGTAAGAATGATTAATAAAAAATTGGAGGATCCCTGTAACAAGTAGCATTGAAATTAGATCAAGTAATTAGGTTTACAAATTAACGATCTTTCATTGTTATCAATAAACCTGGTTTGATATATGTAAAAATTTTACCCTAATTTGATGGAAAGCTGATACAACATAGCACGTTTACGGCTAATTGCCCTGAGAAATGCAAACTACTTTTGTCACAGTGCTTACAACACTCGCATTACATCAACAATGCCCCTCACAGTATTTAGAACACTCACATTACATCAACAATGCCCCTCACAGTATTTAGAACACTCACATTACATCAACAATGCCCCTCACAGTATTTAGAACACTCACATTACATCATCAGAGCACTTCACAGTATTTAAAACACTCACATTACATCATCAGAGAACTCCACAGTATCTAGAACACTCACATTACATCATCAGAACAGTTCAGAGTATTTAGAACGCTTGCATTACATCATCAGAACACTTCAGAGTATTTAGAACACTCACATTACACCATCAGAGCACTTCACAGTATTTAGAACACTCACATTACACCATCAGAGCACTTCACAGTATTTAGAAAACTCACATTACATCAGCAGAACAATTCAGAGTATTTAGAACACTCACATTACATCATCAGAGCCCTTCACAGTATTTAGAATACTCACATTACATCATCAGAGCACTCCACAGTATCTAGAACACTCACATTACATCATCAGAGCACTTCAGAGTATTTAGAACGCTCTCATTACATCATCAGAGCACTTCACAGTATTTAGAACACTCATATTACACCAACAGAACACTTCACAGTATTTAGAACACTCACATTACATCATCAGAGCACTTCACAGTATTTAGAACACTCACATTACATCATCAGAGCACTTCACAGTATTTAGAACACTCACATTACATCATCAGAGCACTCAACAGTATTTAGAACACTCATATTACACCAACAGAACACTTCACAGTATTTAGAACACTCACATTACACCAACAATGCCCCTCACAGTATTTAGAACACTCACATTACATCATCAGAGCACTTCACAGTATTTAGAACACTCACATTACACCAACAGAACACTTCACAGTATTTAGAACACTCACATTACATCAACAGAGCACTTCAGAGGGCTTAGAACACTCATATTACATCAACAGAGCACTTCACAGTATTTAGAACACTCACATTACATCAACAGAGCACTTCACAGGGCTTAGAACACTCATATTACATCAACAGAGCACTTCACAGTATTTAGAACACTCACATTACATCAACAGAGCACTTCAGAGGGCTTAGAACACTCATATTACATCAACAGAGCACTTCACAGTATTTAGAACATTCACATTACATCAACAGAGCACTTCTGAGGGCTTAGAACACTCATATTACATCAACAGAGCACTTCACAGTATTTAGAACACTCACATTACATCAACAGAGCACTTCACAGGGCTTAGAACACTCATATTACATCAACAGAGCACTTCACAGTATTTAGAACACTCACATTACATCAACAGAGCACTTCACAGGGCTTAGAACACTCATATTACATCAACAGAGCACTTCACAGTATTTAGAACACTCACATTACATCAACAGAGCACTTCACAGGGCTTAGAACACTCATATTACATCAACAGAGCACTTCACAGTATTTAGAACACTCACATTACATCAACAGAGAACTTCATATTGAGCCAACGAAAGTTATCGGATAGTGAGCCCAAAATAACCGAAAAATTAAAGAGAACATCACTCAACTTGGATAAAACTGTTCATTTTTGGGCCCCTAAATATTAGTGTACAACGATGGAAAAAAATAATTCAAAATAACTAAACCATTTAAAATAGAAAATTGTCACTTAGGAGAATGCTGGATTTCCAATACGTTCAAACAATTTGTATGTTTTAAATACAAATGTTTGAAATTATTATTATTATTTGAAACACGAAAACTGCACACAACAGATGATATTGATTTGTTGAAAAAAAAATTCTTAGTTTTGCCTATAATACCATATATATTTCCAACTTTTCTTGAGAGAATAAGACTATTTAAAGATGAATATATGATGTAATTCCACTGATCAGGGTATATACAAATTTTTGTCGTGTGAAATAAAAATACAATAGATTTTCTGATTCTTGGTCGAAGTGTGTCGCTTGAGATGAAATGTATTTAATCTGAAGAATATGTTATGTGTGAAAGTTGCTGTACAAAGAACAAAATATGGGCTTTTTAGCTTTAAAGTGTTCCAGTTAAGTTTCTAAGTCGAGGCCGCAAAAAATGCTTTCATCATTAAAATTCCCCTTGAAACGTTTGAAGAGCATTGTTGTAGTTCTATTCTAATATTTACTCACCAAAAATTAGACTAAAAATTGATAATAAGCAATGATTTGACAAATAAATGTTCTAAGTTTTTGTACTCTGAAAACAGAAAACGGTAATGTTTCAAAAATTTCAAAAGTAGGTTCAGAGCGTGCTCTAAAGATCAGTAATTCGGTTTGAGATCTTAGATTTTTTTTCCTTTATTGATTCGCAAAATAAATTGCAAACCAAAAGTTTGACAGTTCATAAAGTAAAAGTCCTCTCAATAAAAAGGAATAAGTAATCCGATAAAAGTGTGTTGTTGACTGAAATTTCGGAAGTTATTAGACGGTTGTTGACATTTTTTTCTGATTTAGAATATCATTTAAAACGTCCGGCAAGGTTGTGCAATTTTTTGTATGATTACGTACCGATATCATTAAAATCTGCTACACGAAATTTCTCCCAGGGTCAACCATATAATATTTTTGAAAATATATTAATTGATTCTTCTTAGTTGTTAGAAAAACTTTCATAGTAATCTTTGAAATAAAACCGGATCAGATAACACACAGCGCAGCGAGTGGTCACGTGAATTGTACATTTGAAGAATATGAATTTTGATTTCTCTAGAGAGGAATGTTTTTGGGATATTTTTGGGAATGAAACAAATTTGTCTTGCATATATTCTTTAAATTGAAACTTCCCGGCCCAAATTGATTGTAATCGTATCGCCCCAACTTCATCGCCTAAAATAAAAAGATCTTGATAAAATCAACTGTAAACGAGGTAAGAACTTCTTTAAGCGCGTCAGATACGAGTCACGAGAGACCAAGACTTACACGAGTCTTGGTCTAAGTTGAGACTCACACGAGTGACTTTTTTGATTCATATTGAAGGTATCGATCATGTAATAGCAATACGATGAACCAAATAATAACCAAGTATTGCTCTGTTTTCTCGTCTGTAAGACTCCTCTGTGGTTATCATTATCTTCTCAATGAAAAAATAAGACATTCTACAGCAGTCAATGACGTAGAATGATGGCACAAATTCTGAAAGTGCATATAACTTCTCGACCTTCATTAGCTCGTCAAAACATCCAGAAACTGGCTGAGACAGACAAAACATTACTAAGAAGGTTAGATTTTATAAAAAAAAACAGTCAGAATGTCAATATGCAATTAGTTGCACATGACATCTAGATGCAAGTTTCTAGAAGTTCTTAGGAAGTGAACACGCGATTTGCCCATTGCCCTTCTCCATCATATTTTTTGTCAGGAGAAACTAAGACTAAAGAATTCATTGAATAGAATTTAACTTGATAACTTCATCTGTAACTGCACATTCTACCAGTACATCTAAACTGACGAATGCTCTAACAATGACGAATAGAAAAAATACCACTGGAGTTATCTGGTATAAAAATTTTAATAAAACTGCTCAATGTTTTAGAGCCATGGATAAATTTGAGAATTTGTGCGTAAAATGGAAAAGTTAGTTCATAAATAATGTGAGCTAGGCATTAGTAACAAAGTATAACGTCAATGAAAGTAAATATCACGGAACATGCTATAACAAAAATCAATCTGCAGAAATATTTGGTGCTGCTCTATTCTGAGTAAAATTCTAAATAATATTGATATTCATAATTGATATTTAGTTCAGTTCGCTATGAAAGGCGGAATCAACAGAACCCTATACCTAGCTAATGGGTCAACATGTTCCCTACCTTGATGATAGTTCATAGAGAAAAACAATAACACTGTTATCATGCCTGCTGTTACTTCAACATTACAAAAATTATAATTCAATTGAAAATAACTGAGCCGCCATTTCCTGTGAAAAAGTCACGATTTCTAAGAGAATTTTTGGAATTTTTGGGATCGTGCATTCCTATGATCCCTATAAAAAATATTATGTTCTGAGAATTTAGATTTGACACTCATTTAAATCTTAGTTCTGAGTTACGAAATGCACTGATGATTTTTAACGATTTTATGACGCGAAACTACTCGATCCTCTGATGTGTTTATCGAGGTGAGAACTTACCAAATGTTTCATGGTAATTACTGCAGGAGTATTAAATATATACTCGACATGTATTCATGGTTGTACAACAGAACCTATGTTTCTCTTTCCCTGAAATTTTTAATTCACTCATGCACTTAAGATAACAAAAGTATCAGCACTACTTTTTCAGAGGCTTTCAAATGTAATGATGGTATTAAAATAACAACTGAGTTTTGTGCGTAGAAACTTTTCTACTTATTCTCTGCAAAAATATATTATAAATCTGCCTCATTTTATAAAGTATACGTAAAGTAAAATTTCTCAATTTCTGGTACTGTTCCTTCTAAAACGCCAAGGTGTATTCCAACGCGCCTATAAATGTCTCTCACTTTGATTCGTTGTTTCACCTTCCCAATGTCAAATACTTAGTTTTATTCATATTGTCAGTAACCGTTCGAAGAAAGTTTCTCTGACTGCAGTTTGCATGCAAAGTGAGTCACGTATTGTCGCTTAAATTGCCTGCATGCTTCCAAATGTCACGGTTTCTCAGCTGCTGCTTCAAATTTGAACAGCAGAATCTTCAAGTGGCATTTCGTGGACAGAATTAAAATGCTTCGGAAAATTCAAGAAACTTCCAATCAGGTGAGATTTGACTCTATACAAAGTGCGAAGTTAGGCATTACCAGGACGAAGCTTTGTGACGTAAGCCTACTGGGCATGATTTAATATAAGTTTGAGATACCTCCATGTGTAGGACTTTTTCGAATCATGTTTGTTCACAATTTCGTCCTCATGTTGTATGTTTGAAAAGCAAAGAGAGAGAAAATGTACATTCTGAGTATTTCTTATCAGTAAAAACTTCTTCTAGCTCACAAGTTCATTCGTCTAACTTTCGTAAATACTTTCCACTAAACACACATATTCTGCGTTATATGTTACTAGAGTGATCAGTAATGATAGCCACGAGGGAAAATTCTTACGCAGAGTGAATAATACAATAGTTCCACGCACGCTTGAATAGCTCAAACACATTTGTGAAACTGTCTTTCCCTTTCTTGTAGGTTATTAATAAAGTTTTGATTCGAAAACAAATACTTAAATAACAACAAAATAACATGTTCTTACAATTTACAGTGAAAAAGATACCAAATACCAACACTGACTTGTGTAGCAACATAGATTGATTACTTTCCTCAAAGCATTTAATTTGTCTCCAGGTTTTTCCTTTGTAAAACGTGAGATAAGAAATTTGTGTTTTACCATCACACAACTGATAAAAAAGTTTAAGTTCGTTGTTGAATATTGACGAATGTTGTAACTTCTGGGTCTTTTTGTGGAATAGTACGTAAAGAATGACCTAATTTAGTACGAAACATTTGATGGTGAATGATATGGTTGAGTATCAATTGAGAATGATTTCAGCTCTAGAATTTACCATAAGCATCGACCGCGAACTAGGACATGCCTTCTGTATAGTATGAATTATGACGTGTTTTTAATGCTTTCTTACGTAAATGACTAAATTTGATTCCAAATGAAACAAATAAACATCATAGTTTGACTTCGCAATGACTGGTAGCGAACTTGCCATTTTGTGCAGTTATTAAAATGAAATTCCTAGCACCATTTTTTTGCCTTTCGTGATAACTGGAAAAACATCGACAAATTTACTATACTGGTTGTGTTGTGTAATAGAATAAAACCGTAAAAACAAAACTTATACAAAATAATCATTTTAATCCAACTTCACTACTCGTATTCCGTCCAAAAAGTTTTTTATGAACTGTTTTTTCAATTTTTTGGTAAAATTTGCTATTGCGTAATTCTTACTCTCGAACTTTGAAATTTGTAAATTTTGCATAATATTACACATTACCGACTACCGTACGAGTTCAATGACAAACAAGAAAACAAGAAAGCCGGCAAGGTTATTGGAGTGTGCGACGTATGACTCACTATTTGAGTTCATAGGACCAAATCATATTTTCTCTACACCTCCACTGAAAATTTGATATAAACATTATTTGTCTGAAATCTGAAGCACTATGGCGATTTACTGATGCTATTCTAATGTTTATCATAATTTTTTAGAGATACTTGAACACGTTTTTGCACAGATAAAATGTGCATTATTCTGTAGTTATGCATGTCAGTTGCTGAAAATTTGCTCATGCAATTAATAATAGGAATAATTGACTGGTTATGGATTTTCTACTGGATTTAAGATAGAACTCATTCCTTTATATTAGAGCTTTGATTTCGTCCGTCCGACGTCGTGCAAATACATGCCAGTTTGTCATCGAGCTATAACGTTTTCCTTACTTCTTAGCAAAGAGACAAGTTTTTCAAGCAGTTAGGGAGTTTTCTAAATCTGCCACTACCAACCTAAGTACAACAACTTTAAAACTTTGTACAAATCATTACAACAACTTTGTTAAAATCCGTAACACTCATTTGGAAAAAAAAACATTTGCGTGTCCTTATCTTACTGGAAGGGGCCACGACTGTGCTTGGTCAATTTTCGGTTTCTGTTCAGAAATTAGTATACAATCCTCAAATTTCCAATTTCGTCCATCAGAGTTAATATTCCATCACTACTTGAAGAGAAAGCGTGCCAGAAAGTCATCGATGAACCACAATGCTTAACGGTTCACATTGTGTTCTCAACGAAAAGTGTCTCTTCTCTTTTTGGAACAGTTGCTTCTAAAGTGTTATTTCCAGTTTCATCATTTCATTCTACCCGCATTCAAAAACTGGTGTCTTGGTCAAAATGAGTCTTACAGGTTGACGGCGTTTGCGTGGTTGCTACAGTTGTGTAAGTAGCAGAGTTTAGAAATGACTTCACTGCTTGAAAAAACTTCTATCTTTCCTAAGAAGTGCATAAAATATTGGAGCACGATATTTCTCCTCGTACGCTAAATTTAATTCTAAAAATAGTATTGAAATAACTGAAATGCTAATCAAATACATCGATTCGTGAATGAAGAATTTACCTAATGGTACACATAGTGTATGTCCCAAAACGCAGACAACTTATAAATCAAGCAGCCCTGCAAGTGACTTGGTTTATGACGAAGGCGTTCATCTCAGCAATTACCAGGTACTCCGTTTTAGTTCAGCTAACACTGTGCGTATTGTGCGAATGTTTCCGCTGGTACCAGCATTTCCAACATGAATAATGTTTTTCCCCACATTCATTGGATTCACGTGGACTTCGTGACAGTTTTCGTAAGGTTTTCGATCGGAGTTTCTGTATCCTCCCACATTTGGATATAGCCTCTGCGTTGCTCTAAACTAACTAAATTTTTTGATCATGGAGTAGTTCGTACAGTCGATCTCGGGGTGACGGAAACCCTGGAAATTAACTCAACTATCTACTGATTTGGGAAGACACAAAAGCAAATAAAATATGATCTTCTCTCTTAGCACTTTGAACGCGACGTGAGCCGCTGTTGGTCATGAAGGGATTTTGATGATGCTGCTGACCATCTAGGAGTGAAAAACTCAATGTTCATAAATACTTGATCAAGGGTGAATGAAGTTATGATCCAGTTAATGTGTGTTATTTTCAAAATTACTTGCAACAATTATTGACTTTAAGTTTGAATTGAATATTGAACTTCAGTGTAATCCATCGTGGTTAACGTGTTTGAGTAGATTTAAAACTTTTTAGACTTTCAATTGTGGGATAAAATCTGAAAGACAAAACATAGACAGTGTGAAATCACGTTATGTTCTTTTAAAATTTACAGAGCATTTTTAACTAAGAATCTTTGAGATCGCTTCATACAATACGGGAAATAAAATCAATTAGACATTTTGATACGTATTTATTTTTTAGGTAAATGTTGAGGATTATTCGGGAATCGATTATCTACTTTTCAAATGCTAAACATAGGAAATTAGACCGAAATAAACAAGTTTTCTTCTATGCACTTTCCGTCGTAAATGATTATTTTACGAATTATAGCGGTAGGTTTAGTTTCATTTTGATGACGAATGCGCTCAAATAAACAGCTACTCATTGATTTTCGAATTTTTGTTGCTTGAATCATGGTAATAACATCGAAATAAACTACTTTTCTTCCATACACTTTTTTCGTCAAATGAATATTTTACGAGTTAGTGCGGTAGGTTTAGTTTCGTCTTTGATAACGAGAAAACCGGAAGCGAGACGCCATTGCAGCGTTGTCATTCGCCGGGCCAAATGAATTACTTCCCGCTTCAAACATTTGAGTTGCGGTAACTAATTCACCGCTATAACTCGTAAAATACTTATTTACGCCGGAAAGTGCATAGAAGAAAACTTGCTTATTTCGATCTAATTAACTATGTTAAGACACCTAAAAATCAAATATCGATTCCCGAATAATCCTCAACATTAACAATTTTTTATTACTAATTTCTAAACTATAGGTAAAATTGCAATTCTCTAGCGGATACAAAAAATTACGAGCAAAATTTTTTTCCTAAATCTGATTTTCGTATAATTTGGTTTAACATCTTCGTCTACGTAACAACAAACTTGACTAATATTTTTGTAACCATTCATATTTTTAGTCTTAAATTAGTGAAAATATAGAACTTCAATGGTTGTACAAAATTTTTTAAGGCTTCCTTGACGACAGTTGACGTGCACAGTTGGAACCAACAGCTGTGGTTGGTTGACCTTTCGTGCATCAAGCTGCCTAATTATAGTGGCTTCCAGTTGTATTCAGACTCAACAAAAGGAGCCTATGTTATGTAAATTAGAGCCAGTCCTAATTAGAGCAAAGCTGATTCGAAAATTTTGTTTCCTGTACTCAATCTTGATTTCGCTCGGTTTCGTCAGATTTCGCTTCTGGTTCTACTGTCGCAAACTCATTTGATTAATTTATGTGGCAGAAGTTAAGGTATTTTTACAGATTTACACACTAATGTATTTTCCAACTTTTGTTGCTCGTATAATAGTGATGATACCAAAATAAAAAAACATTTCTTCCATGACTTTCCGTCGCAAATGAGTATTTAACGACTTATAACGGTAGGGTAATTTTGGTTTTCACGATACCAACAGAGTTTATTACACGATGGACAAATGACTTCCTTTGGTAATACACCCTGATCTTTCATAAATGTAACAGTATCTTCATTTCTTTCTGAAAATTTACTGATTATTCTAAAGGTTAGGTTAGAGGTTAGGTTAGTTAAACAATTGAACTAACCTGCGCCTGCTGAAAGAAAACGTTATTCTTCGTCTGAAGATTCAATTTCGGAGTACTGCGATCGAACTTCTCAGGTGGGTACAGTTTCCCACCTTCCGCGAAGAAATAATGTAAGAGTGTTTCGCCATTCATTTTAGTGTGTTGGCAACTGCTAAAAGTAGCAGACGACACCTGCTATAACTTGTTAAATCCTCATTTGCCGCAGAAAGTGCACAGAAGGGAATATTTTTACTTTGGTCTCATTACCATAATACGAATAACAAAAATTGGAAAATGTATTAGTGAGCAAATCTAAAAGCTTACAGAAGTATAGGTTTGAGGCAAGACCTGATTTTCCTTCAACGTTAGAAGAGTTTTCGTCGCAAAAAAAAGCTCAAGAAATGTATTTCGGCTCGACCTAAGCGAAAAAATTCTTGTATGGTTGTCATATGATATATGAGGAGATGTATCTTCGCCCCTCGTGCTTTGGTGTTCATTCAGATTTGGAGAAAGCATTTCAGTTTAGGTCATAGCTCCGTAATTGAAACCTAATTCGAACTTACCAAAATTGAATCGTTGATGCTGATTCGTCTTCATAAAATGTTAAAGTGTATTTGAAGACATGCTGAGAGTTACCATGAAACCCTATTCTAAAGGGTGAACTAGTCGAGTGAACTCCAAATTTGATGATGTTGGTTGAGAACTAAAAGCTGTCACCCTACCAGACCTGAGGCCCTGAACCTAACTACTAAACGTTAAACGACATAATTTAATTCAATCACATGAGCGCAGAAAATTGCAATAACTAACTATGATTGGCGCGTATTTTAGTTTGTGACCCATTTTTATCAAGTACCAGGCAAAGTTACGAAAGTTAGGACCAGCGGCGCAACGGCAGATTTTGAAATTGCCGAAAAATTGGTCCAGCTGTCTGGTAGCGTTTAATAGGCATTTCTTTTGACAGCTCCTCTCTGAACGAACGTAAAACCATGATGAAATGCAGTGTTTGGTTTATATTTATGTCCCGTAGCTTAGACATACAAACAGGTGAACTGACTCATATTCTAGCCTAATGAACAACTCAGAAACCTATACAACGAACTCACCAAAGCCAAGCACTACAACTGAAATCATACTGTTGTGGCTGTGATTATAGAATTTTGACATTTCATCGGAATAGCTTTACACCACATACCCATAATCCTTAGCGGGTTACACTCATCGGCTACTTCTCACTGACCAACCAAAACATCCATGAAAGTGTAATATTTAGGACAGTGTGACATCGTCCCTTTATATCGTATCATCCTCATTAGATTATATCGTTTTTCATGAAAAATATTAGGGTTTTACCAATTGTAGAAATCTTAATAGTCTGATAGGTCAGAGAAGCAACAGTGTTTAGCGGTCGTAGCGGCAGTACTGAAATTATATGACAGTTGTAAAGATATTAGTTGAGAAACAGTAATAACTGTGGTAATATTAGTAGAAGATGCAGTGGTGGAGTATGCTGTCATGATGAGGCATGAGTCGTAGTAAAAGAACTTGCTGAATAAAAAGTATAGTACCTTTACTGACAAGATTGGTTTAATGATATCTACTTTTTGGAGTGTTGTAGATCTTTGAAGCTCAAACCTTTTTAGCATTACGTTTCACAGTACTGGGTGCTGCAGCTAAGCCCGACAATTAACAAAAAGACAACGAAATAGGCAATGGCACCAAAAATTCGGTTTTCAGAAACCTGGCAAGCTATTTATCGAGAAAAAATTTGAGTTACTACATTATTTTTTAATGTAGCCACCGTCGGGGGCGACGACCGCCTCAGGGCGGGCACGAAATGTCACACGAGTTGACGACCAAGTCCTAGTCTGTGGCAGCGAACTCTCTTCGATGACAGCCTTCAGAGAGTCGACCGTGTTGAGGGCAAGCTTTTTGGTCTTGGCCTTGGTCACGCCCCAGATGAAGTATTCAAGAGGGCTGCAGTCAGGTGAGGAGGTCGGCAACAATTCCGGGTGCCAGTCTTGAGGAACTTTGTTTAGCAGCCATGAGTGGGTAGATTAGGTCTCGTATGCAGGAGCGGAGTCTTTTTGGAACACGTAGAAGCGTCCGGTGGCGATTTCGTCCATCCAGGTCTTCCTCAAGCTCCAAACGAAATACCCACGTTGTGTGCCTTTCGTTTGGCGGTAAGCTCGTCCTTGTCTTCACACGCCTTCCACTTACTCCAAATGTTCATGATCATTTCAAATGTCCGTGGTGAAATGTCAATTCACTTGAACCCAATTCAGGCCAACACTTTTGCAGCCGTCTTCCGGATGCGAAAAGGAGCTACTGCCGCTGACCTGCGCTCATATTCCATCGTGAAATAGGGTAGCGAAAAAAAACGTTTGTTTGGTGTGACGTGTAGGATTCTGCTGCAACTTTTCAATCACTGAAATTCTCAGGATTTCGTGCCCAATATATCAATCGATACCCTCCAGTTGAGTGCCTTTTGAGTGAGCAAAATTCAGGTGGAAGTACCAATATTGTTCGACACTGCCATAAAACTTTCTATAATATGCCTCTTTTATTTTGACATCATTAAATCGTTTTTGAAAGAAAGGTATGGAATTAATTAGTCGAAGGTTTTGCTTCTAACATATGAAATGATTTTATGTATTCATCTGGATACTGAACCGGCTATAAAAGTATTACAAATTTAAACACTGTATGAAACGATACAGCAACTTTAAACGCGCTGCTATAATAAAGGTCGATTTTGCCAATTTCATACAAATGAAAATGTGGATGAGATAAATGAAAATTTATAAAATTGTTTTATTATTATGTGTATCACTTAAATAATACGCCTGAGAAAAATTCCATGATCATATGACAGCGTTTAAATTTTGTAAGCTAGGTGATTTGTGCAACATCAAGACAGGGTCGAAGTTAGCTGCATCTAATTGCAATCGAGGCGTGAATTTCGGAGTTTAGCCGAATAATAAGGAACATCACGGTAACCTGCGCTCCAAAAGAGCTCGATCAACCCAACTTAAAGTCCTCTCAGTTGATCTACCAACTCCAATAATGCATCAAATTCCTAGTTTTTCTTTGACAACAGTACTTTTGGTTTGAACTAACAAATTCTGAACGCATTATCGGTTGGGTCTGCAACAGGTCGTGATATAAACCACGCACACGATCAATGGTTGTCATCGGTAATCAGATTTAAATATTACGTAGATAATAAGTTATAGTTCATATGAAATAATGGTACGTGGAAAAAGTAGGCTCTTATGGAATTGTGAGAAAGTTAAAAATATAGAATCGTATAGAACTATGGTAAATTGTAAAAGTCCGAGTTCATTTGGAATTATGGTGGAATGGAATATATGTGATCAAATGCAGGACATAATTAAAAAATATGACTTCCTTTTAGATATCGACGTAAGATTGAACCTTTGTACGAGTTGTTTCATCTTTTTTAGACGTATACCAAGGAATTTACCAAATTAAATAATACCAAATTACCAAATACCAAATTAATACCAAATTAATACAAGTGTAACTTCTCAAAGAAACTTTCCCTGGTACGTAAAATTCTTTAGAAGTAATAGGGCTAGAAGTGAAATTATTTTCTAGCCCGTAGACATTGTTTACATTTTAAACCCAGGTGTACCTAAAGTTTTATTTCCAATAGGTTTGGAAATAGGAATCGTGCGTTGTAACAAAGCTGATTTGGTCTTTAGTGATGAAATTCAAGAAGTTAGAACACTCTTGCAAATCAAAATGTTGTGCAAAAGTAGAAGGCGTCTGTTGAAAATTACAAAGCTCTGAAATTCAGTAGCCAATTGGATGTCGTTTACAAGACTGAAGCAGCATTGTTGTACTTGGTACTAACATTTCTTCGATGGTGAGATTTCAAATTTTTAAAGCCTAATCATTACAGCGAAACTTGAAAGAAAACTTAACGTGAATAATAAAGTCATCGAAATTTAACTCGAAGAAACCAACACTCAAATAAAATTTCCTCCGGTTGAAACAAATGTATATTGTTGATTGCATAGCTGTTGTAACGACAGAAAACTTTTCTAATTACTTAATCATACGTGCATATATTTTTTTACATTCAGTATCTTAAACTTTTTCTGTTTAATTAATTTACAACAGCAGCAAATGCACGACACCAAGCAATAAAAAGACAAGGTATTTTTCACATCTGATGTGAATAAATTTTTACAAATAAAAAAAGTGTCCCCTCTCAGCACAACCGTTCATAGATCCCGTGTCAGCCTTCCTCAGTAAAGTTAAAGCAAAACTAAGCGGTAAAAAAGAAAAGTGTAAAGTTGAAGCCAGAAAGTTATACCACAATGACGACGGTTTTTCATCACTCAAAACCTCAGGATTTCATACACCATATTTCAATCGAGGCGTTTCATTTGAGTGCCTCTTGAATGAGCGAAAGTTAGGGGGAAGTATCAATATTGTTCGAATTTACATTACTTTAAAACTTCCCAAATGTGCCTCTTCTATTTCAATGACGCTTAAATTTCACGTCAGCCTACCACGCTATTATATTTTTTATTCAAAAGCTATTTGAATCGCCGCGCATATTTACTTTCTATAGCTGCCCCACTAAATGAAACTTTATACATTGGTATGAATTTTTGAAGACGTACCGAGATCGATAGAGGGCAAAAGTTCCAATTATGTCTAGGTCAGGTGAGCAAGCGTAGGTCAGCTTCCCTCAGTTGCCCCTCGGCTGCCGTGGTGAGCAGGTGTGTTTGCGTGCTCCGGTGCCACTTCGCTGCTCTTCGACTTGCCGTCTATATTGAACCAAGCGTCACGTATATTCAATGATTCCCTCTGCAATTCATTCAATAAAAACAGACCTGAAGACATGAGAAATCAATTATTTTTGGTGAAATAGAGTTCAGACTATATTGGCGCACGGTAATAACCAATTGGAAAACAAGACAATAAAACTCTTCCGAGTGTGGAACAAATTACAAGAATTACGTAATTTCTGGTCATTTTTTTCAGACTTGTTAATGAAGCACTGGAATTTTCACAAAACCACGTGGTGATGCCGAAGACTTGGATTCTAACGTTGGGTTTTGCTTTGCACTCGACCGAGTGTCTTCTGAAACAAGTGTTGCCATACAGTGGCTTGTTTTAAAACAAATGTTCATATGGCCGTCGCTGGGCAGTGAATACGTTATCAAAATCAGCTAGAGGTAACTGATATTTTTCCAAATATGTTAAAAATGCGGTAAAATGATGCAGTGTTGTAATTCATGGGACTTTCATAATTTTTTAACTTGTGACAGGAGTATTTTCTTCTTCTGTTTGAATTACAACTGTTGTTTACTTTTGTAACATTGACGTCATGATTATATCTTATTATATAACTCACGGTTAAATTGCTGTACGAGCTCCTTGAAATAACGTAATAAAATTCCTAAGGCTTCCCTTGTTAAGTGTACAATCCTTTTAAAGAAAGAATCAGACTACAAACTCTTTTCAAATTTCAACAGGTCCAAAACAGCGTTGCGTACGCGAGGGAATTTCACGTAGAATGTCTACAAAGGATGCTAGTTGTCTGGAGCTCAATACTATAGAACAAAATCAAATGTTTTATAAGCCGTTGTATTAAAACTTTCACCGCGTTTCCGCGGTTGTAAACGGTTGGTTTGGTTAAGTTGTAAGTGGTAGAATAAGGAAATTGACTTTAATGCTTCAATGCATTTTTATCCTTCCTAAGAAATTTAAAATAATACAATTCCACGATACATTTCACCTGGTATGATAACAGTTGTTTTTCAAAGGGGTTGAGAAACAGGAGAAATATCTTTTACTTTTACCGGTACGTGAATGAGCAATTTACGGATTGGTACACATGTGGCCCTATATGCAAGGAATGTGTTGAGCAGCACATACTCAAATACCCAGTCAAACTCTTTCGGCTGGGTATGCATTTTTTTCGCCGCCTAAGCGATTTAATTATTTGGGCGGCGAACAACATGAATGCTGCGGTGAAAAAGTTAGACTGGATACTCAGTAGACAACTTGGGGCAGCTCAAGGTTCTTTCAAAATTCAAGCACACAACGCACTCATTTAGACATCGGTCACGGTAGAGGAAACAAGGTAGGGTCAAACTAGTCTTTTTTTCGTTAACGGTGTGGATTTGCTGACGTCACGGCAACGAACCAATAGCAGCGCCCATATTGCTTCTGGTAGCACTGCTACCCCCGAAATCTGGCTCCACTATTGGCCTGACGACATGGCGTTTTGGTGACGTCATAAAGTTTGTTTGAAATAAAGCCTTTCTATTGGTTAGGCGAGCAAGAGGAGATGTATTTTCTCCCATTGAAATGACCCTACCTTGTTTCCTCTACCGTGACGTCGGTCAACCTGTCCATTGACCGCGCTGAATAAGTTGAAAGTTTTAAAACCGAGCCTCGCGAAAGAAGGATAAACAGTGAAGCCAAAAATATCATCACTCATAATCGTGTTTCCCTTGAAAGTATCGCATTTTCTGACGATTGCGGTGATTCTCAAGAGAATATTTCCCTAAACTTCAAAAAATTGGATCTCTTTTGTCTATAACTTGAGCTTCTTCAGCAGGGCTATTTATGTGACCGAAAATTGATTAACGTTTTTTGTGGTGTCAATCCAAGGGATTTGATCCGACCATTCACGTAGTCAACTTTCAATTTTAAGACAAGAATTCATAAATCCCTGAAATTTCGTAACATGGATACAGTGCGTGGAGCAACCATTTCTCTGACATTCTATTGATTAGCATTCAGTCACAAAATTATTTCGCTGTTCTTTTGGTTTTATTGAAAGCTTCAGTAAGCTTAACGAAGTGCGACGCACTTTTAATAAGGAGAGTTATCATGACCCCATTCCTTAGCAATCAGTTGAAATGTATTAATATTTTTATCGACTCACTGCGAAAATTTGATCGTTTGACTTGCTCCTGTTGATGCCCAAAGCTTTATTCCAGTAATTTTATGAACGTTCTGGGGAAGTGGGAAAAAATAATTAAGGTGTTCGAAGCTAACTTTCGGTGATATTTAAAAGGGTTTTGTGTTGACGTTTTCGTTTTTTGTACGATTATTTATTGGTGCTAACTCATGAATTTTTTTTGTAATTCTTTCACTTATCTGAAAGTTTACAATAAAGTCGTAGATTTTCAATGGGATTATGAAGAACATTATATCTCCCAAAATCTTCTGGGCACTTTTCGAAATAAACGTAATTCAAAATAAATCTTGAATAAAAACTAAAAAAGAAGTATCTCGTAAAGCTATAAAGGTTTTCTAATCCAATTTGAAAGGTCACTCAGAATGGAATGTGAGCCATTTCTTTGGAGTAAGTATATTTTTAACAAATATTTTTCACCGAAATATTTGGTTTAAAAGAAGAGGACGAGTATCAGGGTAACCATGTTATTGTTTGTTTTACGTAGTACAGTGATTGATTCACTGTAATGGTTGGTTAATGGTTGGTTTTCTGCCTTAAATTTCAAATTCATGTTATTCACTTCGCAGGCACATAAAATTCACGAACTGTTAAAAAAAAAAAAGTTTGACGCTGTTACCCAAAGCGACACTGAAATAGTGTAGGTTTAGTTCCGCATACAGAAACTCAATTCTTCCTAAACATGATTTTGAAAATCATATTTCAGACGCTCATCAGTACCCACCCCCGGTGTCAGTTCAACATATCACAAGACGCATAAAATTGTCTGACATCCGAGGTGTCCCTCAGATTACCTGCAGTCCGTGCTGAGTGCCGTTAAATCGAACGACTGGCAATCAAATAATGGGAAAATTTCCGTGCTGCATGTCGAACAATCGTTCGAAGGTACGTATGATACGTGCGCATCATGTCATGGATGTAACACCTCGACGCGAATCGTCGAATCGACAGATTTCAGGACAGCGTTTCGCATAGTTTTTGGAGATCTGTGGTTCCATTTGCGTAATCGGCTGATATTCGTGGTTTGATTTGCATAATGGTTTAATTATTTTGCGTTGGAGTATGAACTCGGCTGATATTTGCGTCATGGAACCGAAATGTGGGATTGTTGATGTGATTTTTTTTTACGTAGACCACTTTTACCCGCACGAATATTCAGAGCAGTAACTTCATGAATTTCTAATCTAAATAACAAACATTGTGGAAAGTACCTTTCAATTCATGACTGTAATCAGTACAAGTTCAAGATGCTCTATTCTGTAATAAAAAAAGTTAATAAGTAATTTTTTCCATTACAAGCTTGCAGTACATTTCGTGATGGACTGTTCTAAAAATTATATTCCAGATGTTACGCGCAGCATTGATTGCTTGGCGGTAGTTTGTCGGTAATAGCGAAGCATAATAATTATTGCCAGAATGGCACACCTCACAGTCGTCATCGATGGCCAAGTCTGTATTCTTTGTCATCACGCATTCATGGAGGCATTCACATGACATCATCTATTTTAAGTACTGCAAATTTGAGCAGCGAGATTACAACGTTTATTGTCACTAACAAGAAGCCAACGAAAACTACGCCACTTGTAATTATGTTTTGAAGAAGCTTCGCAATGAAGGACTCGTGCACCGAGCTGTCCGATCACTATGCAGTAAATTTTGAATGCAAAATTTTTTAAAGCATTTAATTTAACGTAATTCAATACGTGTTATTGTAATAATTTTGCTTTTTTAACGCGCAGCTTAAAGAGATTTTAAAATAAAATGAACCATACCACTAACAGTGACCTGAATATTTTTTAATAACTCTGCCCCTGAGGAGCCCAGCTTTCATCAATTGTTTTTGAAATTTTGCTAACGGAGCTTGAGTAAATCTGTTATAGATTTCTCTAAAATTAATATATTATACATGATAGCATGGCTGAGCATAAGAACACTGCATGTTATATCCAAAAACAACGCATACTGTGCATTAAGAATCTAATGTAGAGACAAAATTAGTTTAAACAATTTTCTCCATCACTTTAAGTAAGCATAAAATGAGTCTTAGCACAAATTAGAAGTGTACAAACTGCTATGTATGCAAGCCTATATTGTTCACAGAAAGATTCAGCGCAATCACTTCATGCTCTTATAATAAACTCATACAATAATAATAATCTAACCAATCTAATAATCTCTAATAATAATAATCTAACTAATCTAATTATCTCTAATAATAATGAACTAACTAACAAACTAACGTGAAAATAACATTCAATGAGAACAATCAGCGCGGCTACATAAATTGAATTTTAAAAGTAGTTTTTCATAATCAGCTCGTCAAACCCTAAGTGAAGACTGTTACGAACACCATCAATTGAATTGACCATTCAAAAACAATCGGGAGATAAAGGAAATGGAAAGATTTTATTAGACTTCTGGGTTTGAGGTTTTCAAAAAGCTCATGGTAGAGAATTTTATTTATGTAGACGAATGTTTATGTAGGCGAATGTTTATGTGGACAAATTAGAATGTTCGCTTCAGCTGCAATTGAGATACCAAGTAAACTGGTCTCTATTTTCCTTTTGAATTTTGTTAGATTCTGAGAACTTTATGCGGAATTAATATTTTAATTGCAACTTGAATGTTTTATTGAGTTCTGTGTTCCCTCATAATATTGGCTTCAATAAAGTACTCTTATAGGAAATTTTTCATATCATTTCATTTGAAAAATAAAAAAGACTCTATTCATAAGAAATCTTCGCACGAAATGAAACCAATTCAAGAATATTTAAAAATATTCTTCAGCTATTAATAGCCTATGCAATCAATCGGTCCCAAATGCCATTTCGTCAACGAAGGCGGGCGAAAATTTCCTATTCCAAAAGGCAAGGAACGCTGACCCTGAGTCACCAATGTTGATGTTGGAAATAAGATGCAGAGAAAAGCAGGTAAGAGTAAGGGTGAGCTCCTCTCTGGTAGTGAACTTGTATAAGATTGGCCGTTAATTGATTCTCTACTGAAACTAAAGGAATTTAAAACCTGTTGGTTTCAAAAAATTCCGTTCAATCCCAGCAGCTCTTCACTAAATCGAAAGAGATTTGAGCTACACGGATGAAACCCTAAACAAAACAAACGTTTGTATTTTGAATAATGTGCCTTTCAACCATCTTTGATATATATTTCAGGCTTTAGTGACAACGGAATACATGCCCTGCTTTAATCCTTCGGAGCATTAGTACGTCCACTTCTGAGTTTATTAAAATACATTTCCAAGAGTAGGGGAAATATAACTTTCATAAAATAGACGTGATAAACAATAACCCCACGCAAATCTTGGCTTTGTTAACCTCGCTGTTCTCAACGCAGCATTCAACAAGAATGAAATGCTTTTACGAAGGTCAATCTAATTAATTTTGCTAATTGTTTTTTCCCGAAACAAAGCTGTTTGTCCAAGCATTTGAGCGCGGATTAATGCTGTGTAGCATGCAGGGAAATGCATAAAGTAAAGAATTGAAAGTTTTAGACCCTTATTACAGGCTCTGTGCACATTGGGAGGAAAAAGTGTAGGCTCCCTGTTTTCCCAGAGCTGTGAGTTTTTTGTAGAAATAGGGTTAATTAGAAAGGTTATCAGGAACGAAGAAGTTACGTAGCCCCAGGACACAGTTCAGCTGAAAAATTAAAGTAGGTATGAGATATATTTTCAGCAATCCATCTTACAGATGGAAAAGCAATCGCAAATACCCTTCGTCTAGACGATCAGATAGAAAAATTGTAACTTATGCACACTAAAAATGTTGGCTATGCAACATTACATACAGAACAGAGGGTACCTAACAGTGACCAGCTGAGAGGAAAAAATGATGAGAAAATATAAATTACAGTAATTATACCGCAATACTAAAGAATGGTATGCATAAAAGGAGGTACATGATTATTTCACCTATGAACGAAAACATTCAGCTCAATAGTTCATTAAAAAAGTATTAGAAATATATTCCTTTGCTTCACATTCTGCAGAAAAAAATACTTTCACACACATGCGAAAATGAGCATCAATTTATCCACATAATTTGAAGAAACAGCAATGGTTCTGGAACTTTTGATGGTTAAATCAAGTCATTTCACTTTGATCGCTCGGCTGTTTTCCTTTCTAGATTCGGAACAGGTCTATATCATTGTTTCTGTCAATAAATAAAGTAAATTCGTTTGTTTCGACGAGTGGTTAGGCCAAGCCCCGTCTCGTTTCAGGCAGAAATTTCAAGATTTTCAACCCTAAAAGAAAACTTTCATGAATATGGTTAAGAAATCTCAGTGAATTCATTTCTGCAGAAATAATAACAACGTATATGATCTAAGGACATCAACGGTTTCAATTCATCTTTCTTGGTCAACCAAGACTGCTTTCGTTAATTATTCGCAAGCTATAAATATTTATACCGTTCCTGCCAGCCCGTTACTTTTGTTACTCCAGGGTGTGCTGAGCGGTCGTTCTTTGGTTATAATTGATTATATAGTGTTTTTTTCATGGTAATGTATTTTTTATTTCCTGTTCTACTTTACTGTATTCGATTCTTCCATTCATCGGTGCAAGCCTTTCGATTTCGTTACGTTAGATTCGAATATCAACGTATTTCAACGCTTTAATGTCTATTGTAATCGTTGTGATTGATTTGATAGAACAAATTAGGCGTCATTTTACAAATGATCCATTGTATAAATTTAGCCGTTAGAAATTTTAAACATGAGAAGGAAACCAAACTGTCGCTACACGTAGAATAGCTCTATCGAACGCCGGCTGTCAGTTCAAAGAGAGTGCCATTTCTTCTTCTAATGAAACCCTGTTCATGAATTCCTAAGTAATTATGTGGATGAAAATCACTATTGAATGTTAGAAATTTAGTTGTAGTTTTGGCAAAATTTATCGCAGGCATTCATGAGACAATTCTATAGGAAGATTCGTACGGTGAGACTGATCATCAAAAGGAGAAATTCAACGACACTAAAATGTCAAAGCATTAAAAACAATAGGAGTATATGCGGTGCGTTTAAAATTTCCTTGGAAAGCAAGCTTTTCCAACGTTCATTTTACGTGCAGGTTTTTACATAGAGAGTGCGGTGCGTTTAAAATTTCCTTGGAAAGCAAGCTTTTCAAACGTTCATTTTACGTGCAGGTTTTTACATAGAGAGAGCTCGGTGGTTGAACAGAAAAAATTTTTTGATTTTATATTTAATTATAGTTGCGTGGTGTAAAACTGATGATGATTAATTTATAGTCAGAGTGAAGGCAGAGATTGTGGATGATTCAAATTAAATTATTCGTGGGAAATATGGGAAATCATGGTTCTGCTGAAATGTAACTTACTTTAGACTAAAACTGAAGTTTGACCGTACGCTTGAACAAGGCAAACTTGTTCTTATTGCCAAACCTAAAATATGTGTTAGTTCGTTCATTGATCTTCGCTCAAAGTGTACGAATTTCAGTGAATTCGTGTTTTTCATCCAAATGTTTCTCGTGATCAGCCGCGAAGTAAGAACAAAGCCACAATACTTGCAAATATTTGTCTTTCCCCTACAACAAGTGTGATGAAGTTATTTTTCTATCAATAACATGTTCGAAGTATTGTTTCAATTTTCTAATGAACTGATTTATTTGGGTTTTGGAACATCATGAGTTTAAAATTCCCTTTGAACAATTCTTTACTTAATTATTTTACAGATTTCTTGATCTGGTCTGAAATTTTTCCCATTATGTCATAAGAAACAAGGAGTGCTCTGAGTTTCCCCCATCATTTTAAGTGCTTTCTTCCACAGCTGAGAATGACTTAGTTGGCAACCCTTGCCTTTTAAAAACGTCAATTCAGAAGTTCAGGACAAAGACACTCTGCCACAAGTTTATTATTAAACTTGAAATGGCTAAGGAGGGCCGAAAAAATTAGTTTCTAAATCTGTGTACACATTAATTCCATTGTTATATTCATCGTGGCGTCACAACTTTGAACAAACATCAACACAATCTGTCATTTATAGGAACTTCTGAAATATGTACTTTCAATTTCCCCTGTACAAATTAATGTATTAATTTTTGCTGACATTATTTCAATATTTATACGAATTTTACCCCTCTATATCTGAACACGAAGAGACATCTCGAATATTTATAGGTTCAAATTTATTCATACTCTTTTACCACCTCAACCGCCATATGAGCAACCGGCGGAACACGGAGGGAATTTTCATAATGAAGCTGACCGACCAGTAGTCACAAACTTTATTTTCATGAATATTCAAACAAAGCTAAATGAAGGCACGATCCAGTTAATGTTGGATATTTTCAAAATTGCATGCTACAGTTGACTCGAGATTCGAGTGGAATATTCACCTTTAGTTCATCCCATGTCTGTTAACGTGTTGAGCTTCATGAGCAGCACTCGGCTTGATAGGCTTTAGGTTTCAGTTCGTTTTGACCATGAAAGTACATAATATTGAAGATCTCTTGCGGCCTCGAGTTTATGTAAATATTTGAGCTAAAGACGATTGCAGTTTAGAAAGTAATTTTTATGGATGATTAGATTTTTCCGTGCCATAGCTATTTATGTGCTTGAAAATTTAGCCTTTTAAAACGAAAATTTCAGGTTTATTGAATTAACTGGAAACTATATAACTGGTTATTCAGGAAGCAAGGACCAAATCTTTCAAAAATGTTTTCATATTTAAAAGGTGAAGTTTTCCTGTCCAAAATGGTGAACGAACTCCGAAATAATTTTATATTTTTGACAAGATTACAAGTTTTTTAATGTACTCATATGAGTTAAAGGAACAATAGTATTAACTCATGTGACAACAATGTTCAAATGCATGTACAATGTAACAATGCTCAAAAGTATCGTGAGCTATGAAATATCAAAATCTCCTTAAATTTTGTTATTCAATACGCAAGTTTTATTTTATTTGTTTGCTTTTCATCTTTTTCATGCATTGTGATGTCAGACAATTCACTTTGAAAACACGCGAAAATAGTACAGATGTGCAAATCATCAAATGCTTTCATTGTGATTATTATAATTTTATATTGTGCAAAATTGTATTGCGCACAATAATACGTGCTCTAGAATTAAGTTAAAAGTTGAAATTTTGAAATCGTGTGTTAAGAAGATCTTAAACTTGTGAAAAAACTTATTGTCAGCCTATACATTTTATGTTACAGCGCGCACAATTTCTGGTGACCTATTTAATTGGAATCGATATAATTGCCATGGACGCTCATGTTGTTCACCTGATGTTTTATGGGAAATGTCTCGTCTTTTGAATGTTTTCTTACCACTCGGTGTGAATGCTTGTGAGGTATAAAATTACACAGGTCGATGCATCGATTCAAACACACAAAGATTTTCACATTCATCTTTCACCGAACTGCCCGTTAAATGACAGGCTGAAGCTAAAGTTATAGCGAGAGGAGGAATTCATTCATTCTCAGTAAAATTTAAATGTACAATTCAGTTGGTTGAAATTCCACAAAACGCTTGTGTAAAATATAGTTATGTGTTTGCATATTATATATGAAATTTATCAGACCTTAAGTTGTCCAAGTACAAATTAAAATCTCCTTCCCAAATCCCTTTTCTCCTATATTTATTTTCATTCAAATGTTTTAGCTTCTACATAAATGACATGAGGGCAATTTTTTGTCTATCCAACGTGAGACTGACATATTTAACAATTAAATTTTCAAGTACTACTTATCACAGCCCTCGCACCCAGCGAAGGTAGCTAAACCTTGAGCTAAAGCACTCTGAACGAAGAGCTAAATCTTCAAGTACATTTTTCACCAATTGCCTTGGAAATTAATTTATATAACTTTCTATTTATGATGACGATTAAAGAAAAATAATACTTCCGTGCGTAACGTAATACAGTTCCACACAAGCCCACATGCATTAATGTGTAAACAATTAAATTTTACGTTCGAATAACTCAATAAAGCTTACACACCTTGTAAATAGGCGTAGTGCAATGCATCTGACATAAATAATTCAGTATGAGAATTTATACATGGGATGAGAATTATTTTCTAGCATATTTGATGACCATGAGTTTGTAATATTAAGAAAAATTTCCTGATGAATAATTATGACACCTGAGAGTACATGTAAGGCAAGACGTACCCCTGTAAGAGGAGTGAATCTCGATAGAAGTTTACAATTTCACCAACATTTCAATTTTAATCAAAACAGCGTAAAATGTGCTGTGAAACCATGGTCTTGATTGTTTTCGGTCTCTCTCTTCGTTTTCGGTCTTTTAGTTGTTTCCATGGACCTAAAGGAACTCCTTGAATTTGTTCCTTCTCCAACTCTGCGGTCATGTTCCAAACCAGAATTTGACCCCAGTCAACTTCGCAGGATCTTGAGGTGGCTACGAGGAATGTCGATTCGGTGGTTGTTTACTGAGCCGAGCCTGCCCCTATTTGAGTTGGCGAAAAGTCTCCCTCTCGCCAGGTCCCTTTCGAAACTTCTCAAGTTTCCAATCACGTCTCTAACGAGAAAGCTCCCTAACGGGAAATGATCGAGGCTTTCGATCCCGCTTTAATTCGGAAACCGAACAGGAACTCCTTTGCACCAACCAAGTCAGTTTTACTTTTATTTTCTCCCGAGGATTCCTTGGTGTTCTCATTTCTAATTATTCCTGAAATTTTGGTCGATTGAGCCCGTTTACTTGCTGGCAGTTAAAGTCTTTTGAAACCGAGTTGCAATTACCAAACTATTGACAGACACCAAGCTTAGTATACCGTTCGTAAAATATTTTCTCATTTCTTATTGTGTCGAAATCATTATCGAGTTTTGGAAAATGTAAACTACGAACGATTTCTGCGGAAGACCATGAAATGCCATCGCTCGTGAAAAATCTTCCTTTTGGACAGGCTGATGAAAATTTTTACACGACCATCAACTGTTTGCTGTACATCAGGCTGTAAGTGTTATTTGTGGCAGGTTTAGATGAGCCTATTGTGACAACATTTCTGGTTGCAGTGGTTGATTGTGGCCACCAGCAGTTCTGAGGTTTCGAGCTGCACAAGTTTCATTCGTGGATGCAGCACCTACTACTCGAACTAACTATAGGAAAATGAGGGCGATAGTTACCTTCAACCATTTGATGCTGCTCAAAAGTGTTCTATGGCGAAATTTTACAGAGGCGTTTGCAGTCAAGACAGAAGACGACTTTGAAAAAAGAAGCTTGGTATCTGTGTCGCTGGACAATTTCAGTCGCATCATCCTGTTCTTCTAGCCCCAACACTGCTGAGTAATGCGTAGATTTATAAAAGCGTAAAACAGAAAACTAAGCACCATTGAATATCTTTCCATTGGTAAAAGCGGCAGCTCTCTCGTTTCTGGTGGGTAATACGTAACACATTTTTTTAACTTTTTGAGTCACTAGTTACAAATCTCTGAGAAATTATTAAAACATATCACTTGCACTGCTACAACTTGAATTGAACCTAGTTTAAAAAATGCGGAAATGAACTCTTCAACTCAACGTACTTCACCGCTAAAATTAACATAGCAAAAATACAGTAAAATTTAGGAAAATTTCAAATACTATACGAATAATTAAAAAACCATTCTTAGAAAGATAAACGGACGTTATTTTATGCGTGCAAATAAATTCTTCAGTTCTATGTATTTCATCGCTGAAATCAGCAAGGCTGAAACAGGTGAATTTCAAACATATTTCGAACACAATATTTAAAGCATAAAATAATTCTCAATAAGACATTTAGAAATATGCCTGCTCAAGGTTTAGAGTTTCAAGGTATTATTACCTCGTAGGCCCCAAAGATACCTTAACAAAAGCACGTATGACAAAACCAATTAGAAATGCTTGACGAGAACAGTTCTAGGAATGGAAGCGAGCTGTTATCTGACTAGAGCCTTCGGCTCTTGTCCGCTCGGTATTCATGTGGAATAAATAGCACTCTATTGATTGAGCTAATGAATGTTATAGGATATCGATAAATGCGTGGAATTTCTCACAATAGCGCAGAGGGCAAGAAAAATGGTTGTCATCGCAGCTTCCTGTTCATAGACTTACAGAGGAACTATTATAATGAGACATTTTAATTTTTTTCGCTTCTTTATGCAATCATTCATATTTCAGTTATTCATTTTCGAGTTAGTTAAATTTTTCATATATGAGTTATTCAGAGCATTTATGTGACATTTTAAGTCAGTTGATGCACTGAGTAAATTTTAATTGTCTTTCACTTGTCTTTTATTTCTAGTTTAAATATCCCATTGAAATATGCGTGCTTGTTTCGAAGTAACTTTATAATTGCCATGGCATATGTGCACTGAACGGAACTACGTTAGATATTTATTGATTCCTGACGGTATCAAATGGTATCACAAATGCTCCTGTTTAAACCTAAAACGAATCACAAATAAATACGTCAAGGAATTCCTGAATTATCATTAGAGCTTTCAGAATCTTAGTCAACGTCAAAAAATTCATTTCTAGAGACACCAAGCGATGGAGAAATAGATTTTCATTAAACTCTATACCAACTATCCCTTACAGTGAATGAATAAATATCAGCGAAATGTGTCCCACCCTTTACGAACTGGATAGAACTTCTTTATGCAGCTTGTCAAAGGGCGCTCTAACAACAACATGCCAGTAAAAGCTTTCATCCGAGGCTTGGGTAGAGCATTCAATTCTGTCAGGAACTTGGACGGCATTCAGAGATTCCAGTGTAAACATTCCTGTGTTCTTTTCCTAACGGCTTCTTCTTCGGGGATCGTGTTTGTTCTACTTAACGTTTTTGAAAATCGAGTTCCTTTTTATTAGCATTTTGATTTTTTGACGTATGAAACCGTTAAATGAAGTGTAAAAAAAGCAATTGCTTCTGATAAGAAAAAATAATTTTCTATGAAAATGGTAGAAGAATGAAAAAAACAATCACATAATGTTGAAAATTATTTTTTGGCGGAGGCTGTCTTTTATTATCAGGAAAACTATTACTTATATGAAACGATAGTAGAATTAAAAGGACGATTTTTGGGAAATCTAATACGTAAAGTGAAAACAAGAACCGATATAAAAGGGAACATTCTTTTAATAGCAAACTTTTCAGAATCTCTGATTCAATCTTCAGTGCTGTAAAGCAAAGAATACAAAGCGATAATGATAAAATTGCGAAAAGTCTATAAGAAACTAATGTCACTGTACTTCCATCGAAAAAAAGCTATGCCTTACCATTAAAAATAAAAACAAAACTTATCTTAAACATTCGGAGCTATACTTACACATGCACATAAATTCTAGCAATCAAACCAACACACAATAACGTCTACACAAAGGAACAGAACTACACACACAAATTCAAACACACTCCTATTTACACAGTTGAGGCAATATTTGATTCCATTGCACTTTGATCATTGTTTAACTGAGATCTATGGGTAAAAATGAACAAGGATTCAAAAATTCTAAGGTCAAGTTCCTCTGCAGTTCTGTCTGAAACGCAGGCTTAAAATGGGAAATCATGCCTATTTCTGGCCTACACTATTTTCTGAATTAATAAAGTGATTGAATTGCAAGCTGTTCTTTATTACAGATAAGTTAAGTTCATTATCATCTTCACATGAGCACATCCACTTCCCAGACTCGGAGTTGTTTGATCCACAATTCCTTCAGGCACTGATGCAAGATTCATAACTAATTTATCCTTCCTAAAATAAAAATGGAAACATCTATCGTAAAAGTGACGTCTGTTTAACGTTTTTCTCTATTACAACCAACAAGAAGACCTTTGATTGGACTCAAGTCGCTGTCACCAAAAATTAATCCTTATTTTCCTTGTAGCAGTTTGAGCCGTTTTCAACAGCTGTATTGGAGGGAGTTACATGGGATTCTCATTATCAAAGTTTGGACCTTAAAGAATTATATCTAACTATTTTTACAGTTTAAGTTTGCACCGGTCCCTCCAATGACACAAAAATGCTTAGCCTTGAAAAGTGAGAACGTCTACCACCGGTGGAAAATTAATAGAGTTGGCATCGTGTTCAATTTGTTCCCGCGTACAGATTTCCATTACGTACGTTCAGATTTCTGGGGAAATTTCATTGATTTAAATATATTGTGATGAACATTTAAAGTAGCTTACAGAACGCTTAATGTCACTTCCCATCAGCGTACCTCATTTTGTTTGCTACTGACCGAGCTTCATGCTAACTTTGAAATATTTTGTATCGCAGGGGGATACGTATTAAGCAGGAGTTGGGTGAGAAACTGAAATGCGAGAACTACAATGAGAAATGATTCGTGTGGTTTCAAACGTGATAATAGCATCTTAAACTTCAAAACTATTCCAGGAATCAGTGGATTATGTCTAATCGATATTGTTCCCAGACATTTAAAATAGGAAAAACTATTAAACAATTTGAAGGTAGACGGGGCCCACAAAACAGAAAGCATAATTTTCCAAATCCTGTATGTGTGTGAGATTGAGTCAAATTCTGTTGATGTTGAGCAAGCCTTTTAAACGCTCACATTTTTACTTAGCCTTCCTTTGTTTGAGTTGCAGACTGCAAATGTGGCAGGGCAGGCCAATAATTTAATCCTTGAAGGAAGGACGACGTACGTTGTCCACCGCTTGCGCATCGCTGGGTGTTTGTATGAATATTTTTCTGAGTGGATGAAGCCGAATATAACTAAAGGGTTTGGAGATATCGCAGCACCAGAAATTGAGTTAATTGGTATTGGGAAATTATATTTATAAGGACCTCTTTGGGTAGAAAGGAATGAATGTAAAATGATTCCAGTTCTTATTTCAGCTCTACAAATATTTTTCAATTTTTATAAACGTACATACCTGATATGCCTTGTTTCACCAGTCGCGAGATACTTAACCAATAATTGTGGTGGCTTTGTGTGACCAGCATTGAGGTGAATTATATCATTTTAATTCATGTAATGCTCTGATCACCTGCATTTGAAACTTATCATTTTATTAAAATAACACGAAACGTTCTATTAAAATTACACTCTTACTTTAAACTTATGCTTTAGCACTTTATTTATTATTAACAATAAATGAAGTAGCATTTCCAAAGTTACGGGTAGTTTTAAAGCGTATTTCATGTCAGCACATGGAATTTAGATAAATCCGATACATAAGTCTAAGTATCCGACATTTTACATAGGTCTATCCGATTCATAAAAGTCTATATAGCATCAAGACAAAATAAACACAACAATAGAGGTGAACTGCACATCGTCATGATCGTACTCGGCAATGAAGTTTTCTTAGAACATGGTATTTAGATTAGAAAACGCAAAATTATGTATTCAAATTCACGTTTTGGAGTTCCACATCCGAGAAAAATGTATTTCTCTACTTAAGTGCTATTAAACTGTTAATAGTTTTCATAGTGACACGAGTTGTTTTTAATGAAACAACATTTATGCACTAAAATGCTGATTTAGTAAAGTTAAAGGTGCTGAAATAAGGTATTTCTTATATTTATTTTAGCCAGATCACAAACACCTAGAACTTGATATTAGTTTTTATCATATGATAATGAAAAGGAAATTGATTTAAATCATAGAAACAGGAAGACAAATCTCTTACATTTTATTACCTGATACTATTTCAAAACTGAGTTCTTGTAATACCGGATGTATATGATGAAAAATATCACAGTGGATTTCACAATATCTAGACTCACTGAGAATGCAAATACCCAACAGAAAAATAGAGCAAATACGCATCTTTGACTGGCAACGTGCGGCATTATATGCTGAATTAAATTCGGTGGCATTTACCAGACCTTATTTACCCTGAAGCTTACTTTGAAAATGAGTTTCGGATTCTGACTCGCTAAGGAAGGTCGGCCGGTATTTTTACAAGAAACTGGCATATTTTTCGAGGCACGTCACAGGCATGTGAATCAACATCGCATTTTGCGTCCAACTTTCCGGCCCAGAAAGCTTTCCGCTCTGCCGAAGAAGTCTCTTCAAAAGTTGTCAAGTTCATCATGTTGGTGGGAGTAAGTCGGTCAACAAACCCTATGGCGATGTTGACTCTAGAGAGAGGAGCGCTTCTGCCCTCATGGAGGAATACTTTATTGCAGAGGCCAGCTCTGCTGCGTAATATAAGCCTCGAGGTCTCAAATGTATTCAAGAAATTCATCGGCCTTCATTTTGACGCGCGCCACACAAACATGGCAGGGTAAAAGATGCTCAGGAGGGAAATACTTTCTAACTCACAGTCAAACGCAAAAAACTCCATTTTGAGTATAATATTCTGAAGACCAGTTCCTGGAATGTATTTTTCAACATCCATAGTGTGTTTTCTCACGTTTGATAGTTTACCTTGGGGCTCGATGTAATCTTACCTGATAATTCCTATGGTATAATTATATCCTTTTTATGGGTGTATTTGTTTGATGTCCGCTTCTTCCGCTACTCCGTGACGCTCATAAAGATGCTCAATGACCGTATCTGTGATACGAGTTTTACTTGAAAACAAGTACATGAATATTTTAACGCAGATACTATTATGATGGATATGTTTGCCATCCACAAATATGAAATTGATTCAGGGGAAACATTGAATACCATCATTTTTCACGCGCTCTGTACTCCAGTTACTGATAACTGACTCGAATAGGTAGAAGGAAGAACTTGTTTCACTCCGAGTTATGCTGAATGCTTTCAGAGCTACGTGAATATATCTGCAATTAAGTTATCAGAAACCTCTAATCAGTTATCAGTAATCTCAGAAAGAATTCATGGAATTCAATTCTGAAAGTAACTCACTCATCCTTCGATCTATAAATCTGTGTTTATGAAAAGCAAAAGTCAGGACAATTTAGCATGATAAATAATCGTTGGTCTCTCCGCTAATTCATCATCATACATTCGATTTTTATACATGTTCGTATTTATTATCTGCAATAAAACCTACACCTGTTCAACTCATCACTTGTATTTAGAATTATAAACTTTTGAAAGTAACGTCTTTAATCCATGAAATGACCAATTCAACTCTAGAACCTTAACGCAGGTAACACTTATAATATTATGATGACATCGTAAGGAAATTATTAAAAGGGCATTGTGGGTTCCATCGCCTTATCAGACTGCCTTAGATTTCCACGACACAAGGGACCAGTTGGTCGTTCTACAGACGGATCAGTACGTTCGTTATTCGTTGACTATAGTACCTATTTCAAGATATCTATTTCTCAGACCATCGTAGATTTTCGCGGTACAAAGGGTCAGTCAGTTGTTCTGGAATTTGTTATTCGGTGACTACGGTTGGATAATTTCAAGTTTTTCCTTTGGTCTGGAATTTTTGTTGGACTAATACTAAACGTCTTCCTTTCGGAGTGAAAGAAGGTGCTGCTTCTGAAAACTGGTTAGTCGACCCAGTTTAACTTCTAACTTCATCGTCTTGTTGAAAGTATACTTTTGGTTGACAGAGTCATTGTCATGTGATACTTCTGCTTGACAGTGTGATGATCATGTGATACTTTTGCTTGACAGTGTGATGGTCATGAGATACTTTTGGTTGACAGAGTCATTGCCATGAGATACTTTTGGTTCACAGTATCGTTATAATTTGATACTTTTCGTTGACAGAGTTATTGTCATGTGATAATTTTGTTTGACAGTGTTATAATGTGATACTTTTGGTTGACGGTGTTATTGTCAAGTGATAATTCTGTTTGACAGTGTTATAATGTGATACTTTTGGTTGACAGTGTTATTTTCATATGATAATTTTGTTTGACAGCGTCAAAAAATACAGTAGGCTTTTGTTCATCTCTTTACAGACGATTACGTTGGATTTCTTGGTCTTAAATTTTAATGTAACAAGCACTTATTGCAAGGCTTCAGTTATATACCATCAAACCCGATAACAATAATTACAACATGCAAAAATTTTCATTCAGGCGTTGCTGAGAGCAATTGAGAGAAGAAAAATAAATTGATATAACTGCCGTTAAAATATTCAAATAGCAGTCTTCAATACGACTGAATTAATGTTTAAATGACTATGCATGAACGTTTGCTAACTGGTCACCTTGAAAAGGGGTGAGAAATTTTTTTTTTTTTAAGTTTATGGATTTTTATAGCAAAATTGGTCGACGCAGTTACGTGACCAGCGGCCGGGACCCATGGCGAAAGAGCTAAAAGTTGCCGCTTAAGTACCAGGTTTTTATTCGTATCCGAAATTAGGGGCTCAAAACTAAAACTCCATTAGTTTTCTTCGTTCAAAATGAGGTCGAAACTTTCAGACTTCTGAGGGAAAATCCTAGAGTTAGAATGAAAAGAAAAACCATTGTAGCCAAAAATAGCGTGGCATAAGGTTATGTTTCGCATTGAAACGCGAAGGTTTTATTCGAATCCAAAATGAAATGCTTAGAGCTGAAGAACCATTAGTTTTATAATTTTTCTATTTAAAATGGGGTCTATACCCTCATGATTTCAAGGAAAAATCTTTAGGCTATGATGAAAAAGAAGACCAGTTAGCTATAAATACCATGACATGAATGAACATTTTCGATCACGAAGAATCCATCTTCAGTCTTCTGAAAAATGAAATCTTTGTTTTTATAGCATAGAAACGAACTTCAATTTCTGAGTACTCAAAAATAGAACATTGAGCATAAAAAGCGAACTAAAAAACATTTCAAATTTGACCAAACCTTGAAAGTTTTACTGCCGAGTTCTATTTGTTTATCGACTGGGGATTTCTTCAAATGTTTATAGACTCCAAAGTGGGGAGGTCGGTAGAATTCGGGATTGGATCCAAGATTTTCTTGTTTGTTTTAAAACACGTCTTTTTTATTAACGGGTTGACCGCTGTGGGTTAATCTAAAGTTTAATTATAAACTCAAATTTGAAGTTAGTTGTTGTAAGCAATTTTGAATTTAGCACACACTAACTGAACCGTACTCTTACTTAGCTTTGATTAAGTATTCAAGAATATCGAGCATGTGACTACTAGCCGGTCAGCAGCATTGCGAAAATTCCCTCCGTGTACACCGGCGGCTCACATCGCGACCAACGTATAAGAACAGTGCTCTCTAATCGACGAGTTGGATGGCTTGGCCAGGTTATTGCCTCTCTTCTATTATAGTTACCATGAAGTAACTTGAGTGGAAGAGCGTAGTGGCAATGTATTATATTTAGGTAGTTACTAGAATAGAAGATTTTCGTGGTAATTTGTTTGGGTAGTTGCTAGCATAGAAGAAAGTAGTGGAAATATGCGTACGTGTTTTAAAGAGTGAATAGGCAGTTTTCCATAAAATCTTACACTTCAATGCATTGGTCATACCAGAGCTAATGCTTAGATTTTTAAAACGGTAATTAGTGGTGATAAATTCTGAACATAATAAGAGAGCGTGTAGAGCCTGCGGTAGTAAAATAACGCCTATGTAAATGATATTGATGGGATGTATTTCCGATTCTGCCTTGACGAGCAACTGCTCTTTTTTACTGAAAAATAACTGCAGGCATACAAATAACCTCATTGACAAGAAACGCAATAACCAAGTTAGCGACTCAATAACCTGCACCTCACTGAAGGCAGATATTTCAGGGGTTGCTGGAATGGCCATCTTTCCATTGGATTCCATTTCCATCGATCTGGGCGGGGGCGACGCCATGGTTTGCTATCATTATAAGAGTCACGTCACTTACGCCCTCTAGGGGGCTTAACTTTATCAAACCTTCATTCCTGCACACCTTCATTATCATTTTCGAGCGTGAAATATGTCCTATTAAAGTACACTTCGTAAGAATTACTTTTTTATTACTAGGTTAAGCTCTGAATACATTCTGGCTTTTCCAGCCTACTGAACTGCTTTCCAGCTAGATTTTGCAACTCTTAAAATGGACACAATAGCATATGACCCTCAAAATAACCACAATCTAATTACAACCTTAGGAATATTTCGAAAAATTCAGCTCGAAGCGCCCGTATCACTCGCCAACGCTAATGCGTATCGCAAATGTCTAATTTGGAATCGTGAATTAGCTCTGTGTTTTCATAATTCTGTCGCTGTTTTTTATGGTGCCAGGCTTGACCTCAGCAATATTCTGACTCCGCACCTAATTTGGCAGTAACTTTTAAAATGCTCGTCAGTGAAACGCGTCTGAACTTCGTAGGTTTCGCTTACATAAAAAAATTTTACCTTTATTTTATATAGCTTCAGTTTAATTGAAATGCATTTGGATATTTTGTACAGCGTAACGTGAAAGTGCATTTACATAAAGTACGAATACAACGAAATGATATTTGGCATTCAACATTCAAGAAGCGATCTGATTAAAAAAAATACCAGTATATTTCTTTTCACTTCATCTTTGGCAAGAGTTTCCGTATAAAATTTGGTAAAGCATTTATATTTTTCACGGCAACCTCAGAGCTTAAAATTTGCGGAACTTTTGACAAATAATGAAAACACCAAGACTTACGTAAACATCATACTCAAAAGTGAAGCGTTGCTCTCGTTCTTTGGTAATTCTTGTGTAAATTTCATGCTTTTTTCATTCATTCGAACAACACTTAGAAGTAAATTTAAGTCAATTTTACATTCATGTTGAAGATGTGTACAAGCTTGAGTTAGCGACGACGAAAACTCACAATAAATTTTTATATTATATATGTCTTAATCGTAATTGAGAAATTTTACTCCGTTTCTTTTTGCCAATGTTTCTTCTATATTTACGCTTCATCTTCTCTCTCACGAACACAACAAATTGAAGGGTATATGATCGAAAATTTTTCCCACTCAACAGCTGAATTTGCTTTTCAATACTTGATATGAACTCTAACACATATTGCATATAAATAGCGCACAGCAAATACTCTAAGAGCGTTGTTGCAGACCAAATAGCGCTGTGTATCATTTCGTCCTGAAAAATAATCTATAGTTTTATTTTCCGCACAAATTTCGTTGGCACGTGGTATTTTATGATTTTATGTTGTATATGTAGAGTTGTTCTCAAAATGGAACTGCTGATAATATCGTACAACGCGTTGTATTACGAGTATTTGCACGAATGCATTCATGAAATTTATTATTTGAATCATGGTTTGCTGAAAATTACTCAGTCTAAGACCTTGACAGCGACGTGACCTCTCCGTGGTCACCGAGGGAAATTTCATAATGCTGCTGACCGACCATGAGTCACAAACTCAATTTTGATAAATACTTAGTGACACTAAATGAGGGCATGATCCAGTTAATATTAGTTATATTCAACCTTGACCTCTAAAATTGGCTCATATTTGAGCTCAATATTAAACTTCAGTTTAATCTGCCGCAGTTAACGTGTTAAGTTTTCACAATTTCGAATAAGTTTGAATAAGTTGAATCAATTGGCTGGTGTGAATTAAGTTTAATGAATTGACTTTTTCATTTTCTTAACGTCCGTCTCACTTCTGTAGGAGTTAAATAAAAAATTGTAGAGTGGTAATAAATGTCCTTAAGAGCAATCTCGTACAAAATTTTTGTGAAAAAAATGAACTCAAGAATCTGAAGAAAATCATTCGATGAGACAGCAAATTCGTCAACGAATTTTGTTGAAACTTTATTACACCAATGATTATATACAAATGGACAAACTCATTTCATGGTATTATGTTTTCAATCTTAAATGATAACTATGAATGAATCATGTAAAGTTTTTTAAATTTTCTTTCGTTATGCTATTCAGATAAAATGTGTAATGACAAGGGACTCGATTGAGTGCAATAACAAACTCGTACCGTAGCGTCATGCCTTGAATGTATTTATTTACTTTTTACATATACCTCCAGGGTGGTCCAATGGTTATTTTGATGCACTTTCCTGAAGAAAATTTGCGCATGGAAGTAATTAAATCGCTAAAAACAGTACAAGCTGAGACACATTATTATTTCCCATTAGTGTATGAAGCGTGATCGAACACTGATTGAAAATGAGGTCATAATCTAGTTTTTTTCAAGTAAGTTTTTTACCGGCATTTCTAGATCAGTGACGAATAGATTTAGAAGGTAATGTTTAAAATCTGGTTTAACCCCTGATGCGTTACTAGTGAATTTTTTTATGTTGGACGTCATTAGTTTTGTGAATTTGGCATATTTTTCAACCGATTACATGTTTTTTTGATTTCAGAGATCAACGATGAAAAATTGGTCCATCAGGTCATTTACGTACGCATTTGACAGCGACGATAATTTGTCATGAGTAATAACCGAGAATTATGCTGTATGAATCATTTCAGAATATCGCCTCTACAATGATCAATATGTGCGCCGCCTAAAAAATATTGGTAAATTTGCACAGCCACCGTTCCGTAAATGCACGACGACAAATAGGACAATGACTGTTCCTCATATCCACGATTTATATTCGTGTCCCACAGTGCTGGTTGTTAATTCATGTTTGTGTAATATTCTATCCAACAAAGGAACAGCATATTTAAAATTAAGGCTTAGAAACTGTTAATCATCGCTTACGGTTCGAATTTTGTCTGAATTAATCAAGTTAGCTACGATTGGTGCATTAATTTTCGCATTTCGGGGACAAATTCTGAAATCCTCTTCCATAGACTAGTCTTCACGTTAAAATATTTGTGACATAAACGCACAACATTTTTCATATAGGAAGTAAGTAAGCTTTGTTTTCAAAGACAGTAGAAAGTCTAGTTTAATGTATTTTAAGCCATAAGCTGATAAAATACTAGACTATTTTGTCAAGCCGTAAAAATTAGCCATGGGAATACATAGTAATGACGGTCAGAACAGGTCGATAATTTTTGGTATGACGAATTAATATTTTTTTGCGAATAGAATTACATTCCACACTGACAATCTAGGGCAGGCCAATAATTTTCTTTGATTGTAGAGTATCATGATTGATTACGACTAAAATATATGGAATTTTTGTAACTGCAACATTGCGTGCAGAGCAATTTAAATCATTGCCTTAATGGATAATATTCTAGATACGCCAAACAGGTGTGAAAGAAATTTAAAAGTCATCATTTCATTTTTATCTGGTGTAAAATTTACTCCAAATTACAATGTAAATCAAAGTTGAGTTCTCAATAGAGTGTGGTTGAAATTTGGATGATCTCTACTGTTAGAAAAAGCTTCGAGAATCTCTGTAACATTGATCAGAGATGAAATAATTAAAATATGCTTGATAATATTTAGTCGCCCTTCGGTAAATGGTGAGGTGTAGCCAGGCCCTTGATGATCATTCGCGCTCTCAGAACAGAGTTGAAAGGAATTCATCCTCCGATATTAAATTCAAAATCCCTGGTTGGTTTCAGGTTTCAGAACGAGAAGCCTCTCTATTACTGTATTTTTTTGCTGCTAAGGTCTGGAATGCTCCGATACCTTTGATTGAAGCGCATATCCATCAATCGCTCGATACGATTAACTAATCAATGTGACCTTGGTACTGACCACATTGATCAATGCCATGGTACCGTGGTTGAATTCTCAAGAAAATACTTTAGGTAAGATTTAACATGATTTAATTCGGATGCAATATTGATTAGGGCTATTTTTCAGGCGTCCAAAACTCAGCTCAGTGTTTTTGAATCCGAAACTTCAAAAGTTTCGTCCGTACACTCGAATTTTCGCTCTCATTTATGTTGTAGGTTTTTCAAACACAATTATCAGAATCAACTTAGGAACTTTACATAGACAAAGGATACACTCATAAGAATAAGGCACGGAAGGCACTAATTTATCAGATGCCTTGAATATAGGACATCGTTACATTTAGTTTCGTGCTTCCGAGTTGTCGACTATCTAGTTGTACTCAATGATCATGTTTTCCCATTACCCGTTATAAAAATTATGATCATGCTGCTAATGGGCGCTAAATTTTATTTTTTTCCATCATTCTACTAAGTACAAGACGCAAAAGTTTAATACCATAATTTTTAATGGTGAACATGTGAGGCGATACCAAACCTGCGCTGCGAGCTCAAAGTATGTGTAGCTGTCGCTTCTGTACGTTACTCTACCACAATAAGCTGAAAAATCCTTTGTGTTTTGTAACGAATTGATTCACGTCTCATCGGCCATCAACCTGCAATAATGCAACTTAAAATTATCTATAACCTTAATTTTCTTCCATATTACTCAAATGATCAAAATAATTTATTATTTTTGCGAGGCTCTGATATTCCATAACTATTAAAACATTGATTAAGTCATCTAATGCTTGCAGCGAATAATACGTATGCTTCGCAAGAACAATTTCGCCAAAAATGTACTTGCTCAATTTTTGTCTGAAGTGATAACACTACAATGTTGAACAGGTACTGAAGAGCAAGCTCTAGTAATGATAGTATCAATCCTCCTATAAAATAAATAAAAGCGTGTCTGGACTGGTATTTTCAAGGCTTCGACGAATCATCACTGCATATTTACCAGAAATCGATGTAGGTATACGATGTGTTATTATATTCAGAGTGCGATGGAAATCATTTGTCATTTTAATAACCATGGAAGTCGCCCATAAATATCTTTATGTATCTACATCTCATTGATGTGTTTCGTGTCGTGGCTTACAACGTATTATTTTATCAATAACAGTAATGGTAATGCAAAGATCAGACGGCTCACTGTAATTATCGCGGCCATTTTTCACAACGAAATGTTCTATTTGGTATTTGATTATAGTTATTTATACCTGACGTGGATGTCATTGCAGGGATCTTATATCTCATTGAAATTATCGCAGCCATCCATTTCATTGACATTGAGACCATTGCCAACTATTCTTGTTATAGACTGATTTCCAACCAAATTGTAAAATTCTTTCATCCAAAAAAATCTTCAACAGTCACGGGAAGTTTGAGTTCTCCTGCGTCAAGCTTTTTCGTTGTTTATGTGTTCAATTTGGTGAAGATTCAAGACGCATTTAGTAAATGCTTAATAGATCACGACCTGACTCTTATATTGCATTTTGGCGGGAGAAGCTTTATTGTAGCTATGAAAATAGCATTCATTCCAACACACAAAATTGATTAGGCAAATTTAAAGAATATTTTGAAGTGTTAGTGAGAGAATCCAGTCTGTAGATTATTCAGCATTCTTCATGAGAACCACGAATGGCGCGTGTGTTAGAATAACATGGATCAAGTGGTTAAAATGGAAGTTGTAGCATCATTTTCACTTTCATTCACTCTTATAGCAAAATAATGGTAAGCGCTTCTTAACGACCTCCATCTTCTTCCTTCAGAAAACCGGCTTTCCTCCGCGCACACGAGCGCTGTTTGCCCCTCGTTAGCGCGTCCACACAGCCTCCGGTGCTCGGTAACATCAAATTTGATGCTGTGCTATTTTCTGCGACTAA